>CM077089.1:12441346-13641346 GCA_039513925.1 Platanthera zijinensis | reverse complement strand
ACTTTGGGTCCATCTTTTACTGGAGTATGATACTTCAGTTGGATCTTTGTTCCAGTCTTATTCCTGGAATAACCTCTATTCAAGTACCGTATAGGGATATGGGCACTTAGACTATCCTACAAAACAGAGTTTACCTTACCTTAGGACTCCAATAATTATTGGGTCCTAGGTTCTGATTAGCATAAAAATGAACATGCCTTCTTGCAGATTTTCTGACAAGAAGACTAACACTAGCTCTGTCATGAAGACTTACCCTTGCCCTTGGCACACTGGTTGTTCCAACAATCTATGGCAAAGTGGCCCACTTTGCTACAACATCAATACTCATGGATGTTATATCTCCTCTTCTGAATAGTCTTTGAAGAGTGCAATACATCATTAGTTGTCTGTTTAGAGGGAAGTGTTGTAGCCTTTTTCTTATTTCTCTTAGCAAGAATCTGACTAAAGGTGAGTCTGCCAGTAGAAGTACTTGGCTTACTCTGAGTTTCATTAACAACTGTCTTCTTTATATTTGGCATGTTATTAATGGCCTTAGAGCTAGCCAAGCCAGCCTTACTGACTCACTTACCCTTGGTTTGGGTTTTTGCTAGAAGAGCCTTAGAATAGGCCACTGTCATATCCTTGAGTGTAGGGGCAAGAACACCAAATATAAATGGTCCATGATGGGGCCATTTGGACATTTTCATGGGGAGCTTTCTGTGCACTCAAACTCATGCCCTTCCTTATTCCATTGTAAGATACACTTGTACTCTTACAAGGAGAATTCCCAATCTTCCAATGACCATACATGCAATCTTGGGCATACTTGTTAGAAAGGAGGATTACCTTGTAAAAGGTGGCCTGAGGCACTACAGGAGCCTTGCCTTTCCATTTAGAATGGCCAACTCTAGAATTCCATTTAGACCCTAAGCCTCTCTCATCTTTTTGAGAGGAAAAGGATTTAATCAGTGGCAGCACAATTTTGGGCTTACTGAATTCAGCCATAATCTTCATCTCCTTTAGGAGTTTCTCTTCAAGATCCAAGATGATCTTGTTCTTCTGGATTATGGTCTCAATTTGGGTGATTGAGATGGCCTTTAGTTGGTTGACTTCCCTAGCCTTCTGATCCAGCAAGCATGTTGTCTAAGCCTGCTAGGTAGCAGCTAGCTGAAGGGAGGTAATCTCCTCAGCTTGCTTTTTGGCCAACTTCCTGCTCCTTCTCAAAGCATCTAGAATTTCACAATACTTGTCAATCAATTGATTGACATCTACCTCAGATTCTGACTTATCATCATCACTGGATGAGGATATATCAAGATCTAGACTGGTCTCATAACCTGAACAATAAGAAGAACTAGACAAAGAATTAACCTATTCTGGACCAGGCTGATCCTGGCAGGATTCTTCATCTGACAAGGCCATCAACCCATAATAGTTGTTAGTATCTTCTTCCTTATCATCCTCCTCTGTGTCTTCCATGTAGATAATCAAAGTATCCCACATTTATTTGGCAGTCTTACAGTGGACCAAGTTTTGGAAGGTGGAGTCATCTATGACACTTACAATGATGTTTTGTGCTCTCTTGTCCATAGTTGCCAAGATGATTTCATCTCTAGTCATTTATGTATAACTCTTTGGAGTTTGAACTTCTGCATCTAAGATAGAGACCTTTATGGGAATGAAGGGTCCTTCTTGATGTTATGCCCCAGTTGGAACCTAATCTTTCATATTGTTGAAGCCAAAAATTTGACATCAACGAAAGTTCGAAATCAGGAGTGTAGCCAATACCTACTTCTCACAAGCTTCGACCTCTGACTGGCAGTAAAGGACCAGAAACTGACCCAAAGCCTTAGTTGGGAGGTCCTACCTCTTACCCGGAAGATCTCTGAGCGCTTCTCATCCAAAGCCAAATGTTTGGCTAAGAGCTACTCAGGAAGCACTAGAAGACCTTAGGAAAATATGAAAATCTTGCCTTCTGAGGAGCCCCTGTAGGTCTATTTATAGCCTTTGCTGACCTGAAATTACTAAATTACCCCTGTCCGGTCTGCCAACAGCCAAACTCCGCTATTCTGAGGAGCTAAATGCAGATCCTAGGGATATACAGGTAATTTTACCTGAGGGCATCCAGGTAATTTCACCATGGGCCCTACCCGGCGGGAGCCTTCCTGCCGAGAACTGAAGGCTCTCGCGCTTACTTCTTGTCAAGAACTCCCCCGCCCTCACCAGACGGGAGCTAAAAGAGTATTAGCGAATGCTAAAGGCTGTGCCCGCTCCCACCCTCACGAGGCGTGAACCTTCTCGCCGCCTCTGGGCGGGAATATGCCTTCGGCCGAATCCTGGTCTGTCTTGGAGTGCATCGAGTTCTGCTCGACGAACTGCTTACCTGGAGCGCGAGCGCGAGCGCCTGCTCCGAACTTGGCGAGAAGGTTCTCGCCTATGGAGTTCTCTGAATCTGTCTTCACCCAAGGCTAGCCCAAAGCTAGCCCAAACCTGGCCCTTGGTGCTTCTGGGTCCCACTCAGCGAATATGGGGTTGTACACATATATGGAAGTGTCTGTTCGTGTTTTGGATACTCAGGATCGGATGTTGCGAAGGAAGACAATATCCATGGTCAAAGTTTTGTGGCGAAACCAAGACGTGGAGAGCGCGACTTGAGAGTTGGAGTTAGCTATGAGGGAGGCTCATCCTCATCTGTTCTCCAAGTTTCTTTTGGGTAATCGTTTCTTTGATAATCTTTGGCTGCATTTCATTCTGTTTTGAATTTGATTCTTTTCATGTCAAGTTTCGGGATGAAACTTCCTTTTTGGAGGGGTGACTGTAACGCCCCTATTTTTCCGTCAATTATTTAATTATCTTGGTGACGTCATAATGATGTAAGGGCTTTTAACGCGGAGTTGACGGCGCGTCGTCATTAGTGCGTTCTCGCGTCTGGTAGGTCGAGTCGGCCAAAATTTTAAATTCTTATCGAAATTGTAAAATTTCACGATACGAAATTAAATCTATTAATTTTGAAATTTTTTCGTCAAGTTTCGTCGCGATCCGAGCATTATTGGAGCATCGGCGAATTTCTGAAGTTTAGTAGAATTTATGTTCGCCGTAGACTTTGAAAATTTATATCTCGAGAACGGCGCGTCGGATTTTGACTTTGACTTTGCCGTTGGATTCGTAGCACCGGCTTTTAATTACAGTGTGAATTTCATTTGAATCGGCGTACGTTAAACCCTTCGTAATAATATAATATTTAAATTATTATTATTACTATTATTATCAATGTTTTGAGAACCGGACCGGCGATCGAACCGGTGAGATCAAAGGTTCAAGGTCCGACCGGTTGGACCGGTCGGACCGGGATCGGACCGTGGTTGAACCGTGATGTTGTATAATACATTTATACTATTATTTTAGTAAACTTTAAAAGAGTAAAATTATAAACCAAACTATAAAATGAAAATCATATAAGCCAAAAGTCATGCAATGCGCATTTGACTTGTGATATGCTTAGGTAAGCGATGAAATACCAATTTTTCTCACATTCTCGATTCTCTGTTTCTTAAGTCTCTTCCTCATGATCACCATTGCTGCACAATCAAGGACCCTCTTCCTCAAAGAGAGACACCTTATCCTCTTCCTCCTTCAGGATTAGCCAACAAAAATTGAATAGTGTATAAGAAACGCCACAACATCCCTTGAGCCAATGAACTGATTCTCTGATCCCCTTTCTCCACTACTCAGACTACCCTAAATCCCTAACAAATACTCTGCTGAACCTTTAGTTCTTACGAACAACACCAAAACTGTCCAATCGGTGCTAGATGATCTAGGAAGAAGAAATGAAGAAGAAGAAGAGCATACCGCGCTGCGACTTGCACGAGCAGGGGAGGTGGGGCATGGAATGGCTGCAAGTGCAGCCTATCGGTGCTTCACCACGAGCGAGGAAGGAGTTTTGGCGTTTCGCTGCAGCCCTGCTTTCGCCTTTCTCCCGTGCGCCATTAAAGTTTAGGGTAAAAAGTTAAACGAATGAAAGACAGTAAAAAAAAAGAAAACCCTAGATAATCTAATCCTATTCTGCGCCATCCGATCAAAATCAGATTGCCTAAAATGAGCCCAACCGGTTACGGGGAACCGGCCACGGTTCCCGGTTTACCGGTTGAACCGTCCGGTTCCCCGGTTCCCAGGCGGGTCAATGAAAAACGGGCAAAGACTAAAGACCGGACCGGCTGGAGGGCCCGTCGGCGGTCCGACCGGTCCAACCGGCCGGTCCGGTCCGGTTTTTTAAAGGTTGATTATTATTATTATGATACAAATAAAAATAAAAATAAAAAAATAAAAACCCATTCGTCGAATTTACCCACCCTATTTCGCCAAACCGACCAACCCTTAATTAAAATCCTATGTTATAAGTTATTATTACTATTATTACTATTATATATATATAAAGCATATCATCTTCTCCCTCAAGACATAAAATCGAGCCCCTTGTTCACTCGGCCGAACCAGAGCAACGACGAACGACGGCGGCATCCCTCACCTTCGTGAACCTTCCGTCCGCGATTCCGGGAGCTTCGGTGGGCGAAATTCTTAGCGGAGCATAGCTCCGGAAAGCTCCCGGTGAGAGCTACGCGTGCGCGTTTCAGGAATCGAAGACGGGGTGTTCTTGCGATCGATTCTCGAAGCGAAGCGAGTGAGAGGTCGTTTTTCCGAAGTTTCAAGGCAAGTGGATCTTCCTCCTTGCATGTTCATTTTTACTCCTTATCTTCTTTTCCTTCCTCCTCTCATAGAGAATAGGAGTAGTGTATGGTGAGTTTTGGAAGAATCCCTAGGATAGGGCATGATTTTCGGCCAAGACCTAGAAATTAGGTTTAGGAGCCAAGTGAAATTCGGCGTATATCGAAGGAGGATTCGTCGAGTATCGTTAGGACCTATTCGACGAGTTAGGTAGGTTAGTCATCTGATATAGCTATGTAGATCTCGTCGAGTGTCGACTGTGCAGAAATCGTCGAGTATAGTGATTCGCCGAGTATAGTGATTCGTCGAGTAAGGGTACTTCTTTTGTCTAAGTGTTTTTTGGCGGGTATCGCCGAGACCGTTAAGGTATGATTCGTCGGGTATGGGTTTATTTGTCTAGGTGTTTTTCGGCGAGTATCGTTGCGGTGGTCGAGTATACACGTCGAATCAAGACGATTCGTCGAGTATTGCCGGGTGGATTTTCGAAGCCAAGTCTTTTTCGTCGATTCGTCGAGTATCGTCGTGTGTGTCGAGTAAACTCGCCGAACTATCGATGGACTTGGTAATTCTCGCTGTTTTTAGTCCGATTCGTCGAGTTGGGACCTTAGAGTATATTTTGGGAATTTACGTCTCGTTTGTTGTGGGAAGTGTTTAAACTTTGGTATATGGGTTTTGCTGAGTTTCTAGGTTATCTTTTTACGGCTAGATTGGCAGTGGATAAAGGACCGCCAATTGGACGTCGTATCGTGAATCATTGCATGTGGTAGTTTGTTTTGGGTCTCTGTTTACAGGCTATTTAGGTGTGTTGGACCTTGTGGCCGCCACCGTGGTGCCTTTGAGACATTTGGGTCTAATAGTTCGGTTTTGGACATTTTGGTCGCCGACACAGATCCGTGGTTTTTACTAGTGTTAATGATTCACATGTTTAGGACTTTATAGTTCCTTTTCCTCCTATAGTGTTGGCTTTTGTTGGCCGTTTGCTTCTGCAGGTTTGAGTGAAGCATGGTAACTTTTCGTACTTGGTGCACTTTTATCATTTTACTAACAATTATTTTCTTACTTGTCTCTTTTGTTGACTATACTATATGAGGTTGTCATCATTTCTCTTGGTAGGGTTTGGTAACCCCTTCTGTTTTCACTTATTTATATATAATTGATTCATTTTGCCACTTGTATTTTCTTGCTGAGATGTTCTTTCTTTGAATGCCTCAGGTTCAGGGCAGTAGCCGATTGAGCGGCTAGGTTGGTGTTGCTAGTGGACTACTGTGTTGCAGAGGTTTTCCTCACCCTTGTGAGGTAGTGTTTGGTTCCTTCTTATTAGTACAGACATATATGCTATCTAGTGGGTTCGTGTCAGGTTATTGACGCTCACTAGTGGTTTTCTTTTGGAATGCTAATTACTTTGCTAAACTGCTTAGTTTGCCTCTTTGTGGTTATTTTTACTTGCTCTCTGGAGAATGTTTTATGCTAGATTGCATGTTAGTTAATTTAACTTATAAAAATCATTACTACTAGTATTTCATACATATCATTTTTCTAAAACCAAAGTCAATATCTTCTAGCTAACGTAAAGACTATTTTCATACTTAAACTAAACCTAGAGTCTTGCATACGATAAGTTGTCCTATGGGGATGTTTATACTCATGTAGGGTGTTAATCAACATAATCAAAGTATTTTCTGCAGCGTATAAGTATATTTTTACTCGTGAACGAGTTGATCCACCGTGCCGAGGGATACAGCCATCTTAACTTAAAACTGGATTTCTTTCATAATAACTTATGAATTTCTTATAAAATGTAGAGTTGGAGTCTTGTATAAGCGTCTGCAGTTATCCCCTATACGTCGTGGCATCACGACGCGTGTTTTCTCCTTACTCTGATATATCATCCAATGTGGAGAAAATGCGGGTTATGACAGTTGGTATTAGAGGGATGGGTTGTTGGACAATTGGTCGAACAACCGTCTCTAGTTAGTGTTAGTTATCTAGTGTCATTTCATACACGCACCGATGTGTCATCAGTACGTCTTAGCTAAAGCACGAACACTACACTCATAGCATGATAAGAAGTATACAGGGCATATAATGTAGTATGGGATGCATAATATGTGTTTGTATATGGATCCACCATAGGTGATAACATGTGACGGTTATGTAGTATGGGATGCATAACCACCATCACATGGATGCCCATTAGCACGTTTTCTCTTTCGTTGCATGCAATGTTATGTATGAAAGTCTTTGATTTCAAGGATAGCTAAATCACCTTGAGGGGGGTGAATAGGTTTCTTTGTCTTTAGTGACTATCTTATATTTTCCTTTGGTTGGATGCTTTATTAGTTGATTATATTCTGCTTTCAAGACATGCAACCTACAATAAAACCAACACAAAGAAAACACACAAAGCACACAGGATTTATAGTGGTTCCCCTAACAAGGGTACATCCACTTTCCCTCCCACCTATCCAACTATCTTATTGGACTAGGACAAACTCCTCCAAATATGTTCCTCAGAGCATAGACCTCAAGCCCTCAGCCTTACACTCAAGACTTCAGCAAGTTCCTACACTCAGTAACCTTTTAAGGACAACTACATTAGAACCAACAGGTTCCTACCTCAGAACCAACAGGTTCCTACCTCTGAGCTCTGCAGTGCTCTTACACTCAGTGACCCTCAAGCCACCTACCTCAGCCTTACACAAAGGCCTACAGCTCAGGCTTCTCAGCCCTATAGTTTCAGGCATACAGCCCTACTCTCAGAGTGCTGCAGTACTCCTACAGCTCAGTACCTAGCAGGTACCTACCTCAGTGCCCTTCCAAGCACCTACATCTCAGTGATTAATTAATCACCTACCTCAGGCACAAAGGCCCTACACTCAGTCTCCTCCAAGACCTACAGCTCAGTGACAATCCTTTCACCTACAACTCAGTGACTTTGTAGTCACCTACCTCAGGCACAAAGCCCTACTACTCAGGCTGGGAGGACAGCCCTACTCTTAGAACCTCACTTGGATCCTACAGCTCAGTGATTCACCAATCACCTTCCTCAAGACACCAAGTGTTCCTACTGCTCAGATCTAATAAGATCTTACACTCAGCCTAATTACTTAGGCCTACACTCAGATTCAGTAAACACTAAATCCTATAGGGTTATTTATATGAAATGATTAAATAACTGACTTAGAGAGTAATCTCTGTGTCTACCTTGTTGGACTGAGCAGATTTCAGTCTAGGCCACTTACTATTGAAGAAAAGAGTCTTCTTCAGCAGCTAACTTATTTGCTGATCAGATTTACTTAGCTACCTGTTGTTGAAGGAATTAGTCTTCTTCAACAGCTATCTTCACTCTTGCTGAATCAGAAGAATCAGCTATCATGTTCTCCCCAGAACTATCATGCATAAGTGGAAGAAGTTTCAATTATCTTTATCTGCCCTGATTGTTCTTCAACCAGCTTCAGCTTCTTCTCCTTCAGCCAAGACAAACTCAGCTCTATCTTCCTGACTGTTGAATCCAGATGATTCAGCTACTTCTTCTTCCTCAGAAAGTAAGATTTTCGAAGCCAAGTCTTTTTCGTCGATTCGTCGAGTATCGTCGTGTGTGTCGAGTAAACTCGCCGAACTATCGGTGGACTTGGTAATTCTCGTCGTTTTTAGTCCGATTCATCGAGTTGGGACCTTAGAGTATATTTTGGGAATTTATGTCTCATTTGTCGTGGTAAGTGTTTAGACTTTGGTATTTGGGTTTTGCTTGGTTTTTAGGTTATGTTTTTACGGCTAGATCGGCAGTGGATAAATGACCGCCAATTCACGTTGTAGTTTGTTTTGGGTCTCTGTTTACAGGCTGTTTATGTGTGTTGGACCTTGTGGCCGCCACTGTGGTGCCTCTGAGATATTTGGGTCTGGTAGTTCAGTTTTGGACATTTTGATCGCCGACACAGATCCGTGGTTTTTACCAGTGTTAATGATTCACATGATTAGGACTGTATAGTTCCTTTTCCTCCTATAGTAATGGCTTTTGTTGGCTGTTTGCTTCTGCAGGTTTGAGCGAAGCATGGTAACTTATCGCACTTTGTGCACTTTTCTCATTTTACTAACGATTATTTTCTTACTTGTCTCTTTTGTTGACTATACTAGTTGAGGTTGTCAGCATATCTCTTGGTAGGGTTTGGTAACCCCTTCTATTTTCACTTGTTTATATATAATTGAATCCTTTTGCCACTTGTATTTTCTTGTTGATGTGTTCTTTCTTTGAATGCCTCAAGTTCAGGGCAGTAGCCGGTTGAGCGACTAGATTGGTGTTGATAGTGGACTGATGTGTTATAGAGATTTTTCTCACCCTTGTGAGGTAGTGTTTGGTTGCTTCTTGTTAGTACAGACATATATGCTCTCCCGTGGGTTCGTGTCAGGTTGTTGACGCCCACTGGTGGTTTTCTTTTGGAATGCTAATTACTTTGCTAAGCTGCTTAGTTTGCCTCTTTGTGGTTGTTTTTACTTGCTCTCTGTGAAATGTTTTATGTTAGGTTTCATGTTAGTTAATTTAACTTATAAAAAGCATTACTAATAGTATTTAATATATGTCATCTTTCTAAAACTAAAGTCATTATCTTCTAGCTAATGTAAAGACTATTTTCATACTTATACTAAACCTAGAATCTTGCATACATGAGTTGTCCTCTGGGGATATTTATACTCGTGTAGGGTGTTAATCAACATAATCAAAGTATTTTCCGCAGCGTATAAGTATATTTTTACTCGTGGACTAGTTGATCCACTGTGCAAAGGGATACGACCATCTTAACTTAAAACTGGATTTCTTTAATAATAACTTATGAATTTCTTATAATATGTAGAGTTGGAGTCTTTCCTGAGCGTCTGCAGTTATCCCCTGCACGACGTGGCACCACAGCACGTGTTTTCTCCTTACTCTGATATATCATCCAATGCAGTGAAAATGCGGGTTGTGACAATCTCCTAGGTATTACCTTCTCCTTTTTGAGCTTCCACCGCAAATGGCTGGAACTTTACATCCACACTGGTCGCTTCTCGGATAGGAACGGACAAGTCGTTATGTAACTCTATCTCGTTCAACTGAGCCATGATATACTCGCCTCTTGCTACACACTCAAAGCCAAGGGACTCAAAATATCGCTTTAACCACTCCTCGTGAGCTTCAATCCAATTCCCTTGTCCAGAATATTTCCTACTCATGGCATCGACCACCATGTTGGTATTGCCCGACGTATACTGAATCGCCATGTCGTAGTCCCCAAGGAATTCGACTCACCCACGATGTCGCATGTTCAAGTCTTTTTGATCTAGAAGATACTTCAAGCTTTTGTGGTCCGTAAAGATCTCCACCTTCGCACCGTATGTTGGGTTTTGCTAGATGGCACAACTTGTGCGCGCAGCGGAAATAAGGAACAAGAAAATCCAAAAGAGTTCATATCTAGCGATAAACATGTATCAAGAAGAAAATGCTGTGAAATAAAATTACCTTTGCGGGATTAAGTTTATACTCAACCTAGATGCTCTAGGAGATCTGTAGATCACTAAGCAGCTACAGCCCTTAATGCAGAATAGCATCCACACCTCTATAGGAAATCCACACGAACGGGAGAACCCGTAGACACTTGTCGAACAAGAGCTAGGTCGGGAGAGGAAACTCCGCGTCTTCACAGACTGCTAGGTCCGTTATAGAAGAGGTAACGACGACACTCGCTGCAATCGAACTTGGCAATGGCGATGGGATCGGTGGAGGAGAAACAACTTCCGCCGGCCTTTAGGTCTCGGGATATCGCATAGTGTGTCTCGTGTGCTTTTCAGGAATACTGTTCCGTGTGTAAAGAAACCCTAAAATCTGTTAATTATATCCAAATTAATAAATAGAACACCTCATTGCTATTCGCATACCAAAGACTTAGAATACAGCGTTTTCAACCAGACAACCCTTGTCTCAAAGAATCGTCGAGTATCCATAATATATTCGACGAATCGTCGAGTGTACAAACTACACTCAACGAATTGTCTAGTATCCATAATATATTCGACGAATGGCGTTGAGTGAACTCAACGCTCTCAGCGCCAAACCCATCGAATCAACACTTGACTCGATGAAGGCATTGAGTGGACTCAACGCCCGAGGCTCAGACTCGTCGAATCAACTTCTTGACTCAACGAATCATCGAGTGAACTCAACGCACTCAACGCTTAAGTGTCATACTCGATGAATCAACACTTTGACTCGATGAATCGTTGAGTACACTCAACTCACTCAATGACATCATTCGACGAGTCAACACTTGGCTCGACAAAAGCATTGAGTGGTCTCAACGCACTCAACTCTTTCCAACCCTGGCTGAGCTAAGTCATTTCTACTCATCATATGAGTAAAAGTATACTAATCCAATCACCCAATTTCTCCAAACATTCTGATGTGTGACCCTGATAGGCTCATACTGCGTTTACAGTGAGGCTACATACTTGATCACTTCTAGATCACAATGGTAACACCAATGGTCTCCCACTTGATCTTAAAAGTATCAAACAAAAGCTTCACAAATAATGAGCAGCATTTAGCAATGCATCATTGCTCCCCAAACAATAAGAGTTTAGAACTCAAAAGCCATTGTGACCAACGTATCAGTGTTGTCATGTCCTTTCGTCTCTTATATCTGGATAGAACTAGAGGTATAGACCGTGTCACCATCATAATCGTTCAATCCTAATTTCCTGATCTAGAATGGACTTCCAGAAATTGGTGAACCCAATATCATATATTGACTCAATCAAGCATGACCATGCATTTCTCAGTCTCATTCCATCACGGGGACCTTGGATGCAACTCCTGTCATAAAGGAGGACAAATCTCATCTCTGCTCAAACACAGACACCTAAATGATTCGTAATGTACACAATAACCACCTTTATCATCCAACTTTCTCAAGACTGTACTTTTGATAGCAGCAAAACACGCTCTTTCTCACTCGATGAATGTTGTGACTTCAGGTCAAAGGACCACAAACACCATTGCAACTTGAGCACACGTTCATATAACAATCCACAAAGTATTTTCATGGTGGGTCTATCTAGTACAACTTGTTCACTAACAAGTACTCATATGATGACTTGATATCATAATATCATGACCTGTGACGACCAGTCATCTGTCAATGCATATGCTAGTCTTAATGCTTCATCATCGCCCTTAGCTTCTAAGATAATACTCGACTAGGGACTATTTAAGAATGAAGTTTCTAAAACATAGGCTCTCACATTCAAGTCACCACTTGACTCCTATGTAAGCAAACATTCTAAGGGCATTTATAATGTTAATTACTCTATCATAATTGAAATAAATTCCCAAAATAAAAGAACTTGCCAAAATATATAAATGAAATGTATACAACACTCAATTCATCAAATAAACTATTACAGCCAACAAACATATAATCCATAATACTCCCACTAGGGCTGATCATTAAGGTATCATATACCCATAGATCTAACATGACCATCATGCTTTATCTGCGCTAGAGGCTTTGTTAGTGGATCAGTAATATTTTCTTCAGTCGGCACTCTATAAATGCTCACATCTCCTCGATCAACAATCTCTCGAATAAGATGGAACCGCCGAAGTATGTTCTTAGAGCGCTGATGAGATCTAGGTTCCGAAGCAAATACAATTGCATCATTGTTGTCACAGTAGAGATCTACGGGACGAACAATATAGGAACTACATCTAACTCGCCAATGAATTTCCTAATCCATACAGCCTTCTTCGATGCATTTGCTGCAGCGATATACTCGGCCTCAGTTGTAGAATCGGAAACTATCTCCTGCTTGGAACTCTTCCATCTAACAGCACCTCCATTTAGGCAAAATATGAACCCTGACCGAGACTTTGAGTCGTCCCTATCAGTTTGGAAGCTATCATCTGTGTAACTTCTTAGAACGAGCTCTTCCTCTCCCCCAAATACCAAGAACATATCCTTAGTCCTTCTCAAGTACTTTAGGATATTCTTGACGGCTATCCAGTGACCATCACCGGGATCAGACTGATACCTGCTAGTCATGCTCAAGGCATAAGAGACATCGGGTCGAGTACATATCATTGCATACATGATTGACCCAATTGCAGAAACATATGGAATCAACTTTATGCGGTCCTTATCTTTACAAGAATTAGGACACTGGTCTTTAGAGAGACTCATACCATGAGAAATTGATAAGAATCCTTTCTTGGACTCAAGCATGTTAAACCGTTTCAACACCTTATCAATGTATGTACTTTGGGCCAAACCCAGCAACTTCTTCGATCTATCTCTATAGATCTTAATACCAAGTATATAAGTCGCTTCACCCAAGTCCTTCATAGAAAATCAGCTCCCTAGGTTATTCTTAACAACTTGTAGGGTCAGTTTGTCATTACCGATCAGCAGTATGTCATCTATATACAATATTAGGAAGACAATAATGCTCCCACAAATCCTCCTGTAAATACACGGTTCATCCCCGTTCTTGATAAAACCAAACTCTTTAATATTTTCATCAAAACGAAGATTCCAACTTTGAGAAGCCTGTTTCAATCCATAAATGGATCTCTGTAACTTGCATATTTTAATGGCTTCACCTGGATATACAAAACCCTCGGGTTGTGTCATATACACTTCCTCAAAGAGGTTTCCATTTAGGAAATCCATTTTGACATGCATCTGCCTGATCTCGTAGTCATAATATGCAGCAATAACAAGCAGAATTCTGATGGACTTAATCATGACAATAAGGGAAAGGTCTCATCATAGTCAATACCATGAATTTGCTTGAAGCCCTTAGCCAACAGTCACTCTTTGAATATATGTACATTCCCATCCATGTCGGTCTTCTTCTTAAAGACCCACTTACACTCTATGGGTCGTACCTCTTCAGCAGGTTCCACCAAGGTCCAAACTTGGTTTTCATACATGGAGTCTATTTCAGATTTCATGGCCTCAAGCCACTTCTCAGAGTCCAATCCACTTATAGCCTCTTGGTAGGTTGCAGGCGTATCACTATTATCCATAAGCAACACATTACATATTTGAGACATGAGAAATCCATTTCTCTTAGGCTCAAACCTTAGTCTACCAGATCTACGTGGAGCTTGTGTTTCCTGAGAAGGCTCAACAACTTGTAGTCCTGGCTCAAGTTCCAATTCCGGTTCATTCACAGTTTGTGGTTCTTGAATTTCTTCAAGTTCTACCATGGTAGTATTTCTACTTAAGAAATCTTTCTCAAGAAAGACACCAGTCCTTGCAACAAACATTTTGTCCTCGGATGGTAGGTAGAAATAATACCCTTTAGTTTCCTTAGGATATACCATAAGATAACAATTATCTGACTTGGATTCCAGCTTGTCAGGCATTTGACGTCGCGCGTACAGTCCCAAATCTTAATGAATGACATACTAGGATGCTTCCCAGTCTATATCGCATATGGTGTCTTTAGAACCACTTTTGTTGGAGCATGATTTAGTGTAAAAACAGAGATTTCTAGAGCAAACCCCCCAAAAGGAAACATGCAGATCTGCATGACTCATCATCGACTGTACCATGTCTAACAGAGTACGATTCCTCCGCTCAGGCACATCATTATGTCGTGGTGTTCTAGGTGGAGTGAGCTGTGATACAATACCATACTCTTTCAGATGCTCACGAAACTCATGACTTAGTTCTTCGCCACCTCGATTTTATCGGAGTGTTTTAACCTTCTTACCCAATTGGTTCTCTACTTCGTTCTTAAACTTTTTGAACTTTTTAAAGGTTTCGGATTTGCACTTCATAAGATACATGTATCCGTATCTACTAAAGTCATCAATGAATGTAACAAAGTATAAATACCAACCTCTATCCATAGAACTCATGGGTCCACATACATCACTATGTACTATACCCAAGAGATCATCAACCCTCTCATTGAAGCTAGTGAAAGGGGTCTTAGTCATCTTGTCTAACAAACAAGATTCGCATCTCTCAAATGATGCATAATCAAATGAGTCTAGTAGTCCATCTTAATGGAGCTTGGATATATATTTCTCATTTATATGGCCCAAACGACAATGCCAAAGGTACATAGGGTTTGAGTCATTCGTTTTTAGTCTTTTAGTATTTTTTTATATTATAGATTTGATAGTTTAAGTTCAAAACATATAAACCATCATACATTTGGGCTATACTATAACAAACATTATTCTTAAATATCAAACAATAATTATTCTTAATAATAAAAGAAAATCAAATCATGTCAAAGCATGAAATGGATATAATGTTTCTAATTATGAAAGGAATATAATAACAATTATCAAGTTCAATTACAAGCCCACTAGGCAAAGAAAGACGGTAAATTCCTACGGCGATAGCAGCAACTCTTTCTCCATTGCCAACACGCAGGTCTGCCTCTCCCATACTCATCCCAGGATGAAGGAGCAGAAAGGTTTATCTCTATAATATAGATACTTGAAGCGGAAGTCATACCTCCCTTCATCTTGTGCAGACCCTCAATGTACGAAGGACAATTCCTCATCCATTGACTAGCCTTGCCACAGTGGTGGCATTTACCTTCTTTCACCAAGCCTTTCTTCTTCAGTGCTGAAGACTTGGGCTCCAGAGCAGACTTAGGTTCTACCTTCATCTTCTTGAAGCCCTTAGCCTTGGCCTTGACTTTATGCACCATCAGTATGGGGCTAGTAGGCTTGGCCTTCTTCATATTGATTTCAGCAGTTCTCAACATGCCTAGGAGCTCGGGCAGTGTCTTGTCTATTTCATCCATGTTATAGTTCAAGAAGAACTGCTCTTAACTATCCGGCAATGATTGCAGGATCAGGTCTGTGACCAACTCTTGGCATAGAGGGAAGCCTAGTCTCTCAAGGTTCTCTATATACCTAATCATCTTGAGTATATGAGTCCCTACTAGGTCCCAATCTCCCATCTTACACTAGAACAATGCCTTAGTAACGTCAAATCTCTCTTGACGAGCTTGCCCTTGAAACATTTTCTTGAGATGCTCATCAATTTCCTTGCAACCCATGTTCTCATGTTGCTTTTGGAGCTCATAGTTCATGGTTGTTAGCATGAGACATTCGACGTCTAAGTATTCGTCAAGATACTTCTTATAAACATCCTTATCAGAACGGGACGCATTCCCAGCAGGCTCTTCAGGGGATTCCTCTTCCAAAATATAGAGCTTTCGCTCTTTCCTGAGAACAATTCTCAGACTCCTATACCAGTTCAAATAATTCGTATCACTCAGCTTCTCCTTCTCAAGGATGGATCTGAGGGATAGGGTGGAGTGTGAACCACTCATCTTATCCTTGTAGAATGGGACGCATTCCCAGCAGGCTCTTCAGGGGATTCCTCTTCCAAAACATAGAGCTTTCGCTCTTTCCTAAGAATAATTCTCAGACTCCTACACCATTCCAAATAATTCGTACCACTCAGCTTCTCCTTCTCAAGGATAGCTCTGAGGGATAGGGTTGAGTGTGAACCACTTGCCATGGAAATTTTACATGGATACAGCAAAGTAAAATCAGTACTACATTTCAAACTATATTTTATTTATTTCAATTAGGACTTTAATCAAAATACTCCCACTATTTTTTTCAAACGGATAACCCTCGATATCAATTCGAAGAGTTTATGCGAGTAACTCTCTTTGTGGATAAGATCTATATTTCACTAACACTATGAATCAGTTTTTTGCTTTTCTCTCACAATGTAGTTATTTAGGTAGGCAATGCTTGCCAATTACATCATAATTCAATTCCTGTATGGCTAGTAAATAACTCTTTATTCGCCTCCATCATATGGTGCATGCCAACCCTATGCCTCTTGGCACTCAACTTTTGAGATCACCTAGTTAAGTTTGACCTGATGTCGATAGTTGGATATCACAATTATCCGCTCGCACCCTTACCAAGATAGATTAATGCACTTTACTTTGGCAAGCCCACACTTCATGGATCGAGACAGGAAGAGTGTCATCCATCGGAAGGCACCCAAATACTTAATATTGCTAAAGCGATTTTTAAACAATTGATTAACACTTAATCATGGTTAACTATTAACCAGTGTGCACATTCACAAAATAAAATTAGACAGCATTCATAATCCAAGTGCATCCTAAATGTGCACAAGAAGGATCAGCTACACTTGATGATCGAACTAGGCTAAATCTGAACGTCTAGAACTCTTCTAAATATTCAGATTTACATGCACTAGACATGAGCAACACTAACTCCACTTAGATAGTAAACAAGCTCGTCTATCTATGTGAGATTCAAAATCTAACACATTTGGTTTCACAAACCAACAATAGAGACGATTACTATCAAGGAGTAACAAAGATATCACAACGAAATCACATGTGCTCTTGGCGGGGTTCCGAGGAGTAGCGCCCCTGCTAGGTGCGGGGAAACGCCCCGACCAATTTTTTTTGGAAAAACTACCACTGATTCCACACAAAATCCATCAACATTTGATGTTCCAGGAATAGATATATGCATCTTAGAACACTTCTAAAATTTTCAGATCTACACGCAATGGATTTAGCAACTTCTGAAACAATGATCATCACATTAACCTCGCTCTGATACCACTGTTGGGTTTTGCTAGATGGCACAACACTTGTGCACACAGGGGAAATAAGGAACAAGAAAACCCAAAAGAGTTCGGATCTAGCGATGAACATGTATCAAGAAGAAAATGTTGTGAAATAAAATTATCTTTGTGGGATTGAGTTTATACTCAACCTAGATGCTCCAGGAGATCTGCAAATCACTAAGCAGCTACAGTCCTTAGTGTAGAATAGCGTCCACACCTTTACAGGAAATCCACACGAATGGGAGAACTCGTAGACACTTGTCGAACAAGAGCTAGGTCGGGAGAGGAAACTCTGCATCTTCACGGACTACTAGGTCCATTATAGAAGAGACGACGGTGACACTCACCGCAATTGGACTTGGCGACGACGACGGGATCTGCGGAGGCGGAACAGCTTCCGCCGGCTTTTAGGTCTCGGGATATCGCAGAGTGCAGCTCGTGTGCTTTTCAGGATCACTGTTCCATGTGTAAAGAAACCCTAAAATCTTCTATTTATACCCAAAGGAATAAACAGAACACACCGTCGCTATTCGCAGACCCAAGAATAAGAATACAATGTTTTCGACCAGACAACCCTTGTCTCGATGAATCGTCGAGTATCCATAACATAATCGACGAATCGTCGAGTATACAAACTATACTCGACGAATCGTCTAATATCCATAAGATATTCGATGAATGGAATTGAGTGAACTCCATGTTCTCAGCGCCAAACCCGTTGAATCAACACTTGACTCGACAAAGGCGTTGAGTGGACTCAACACACTCAACGCCTGAGACTCAGACTCGTCGAATCAACTCCTTGACTCAACGAATCGTCGAGTGAACTCAACACTTAAGTGTCATACTCGACGAATCAACACTTTGACTCAACGAATCGTTGAGTAAACTCAACTCACTCAACACCATCATTTAACAAGTCAACACTTGACTTGACAAAAGCGTTGAGTGGTCTCAACGCACTCAACGCTTTCCAACCTTGGCTGAGCTAAGTCATTTCCACTCATCATATGAGTAAAAGCATACTAATTCAATCTCCCAATTTCTTCAAACATTCTGATGTGCGACCCTGATAGGCTCATACTGCGTTGGTAGTGAGGCTACTATTGGGTCCAGTACCCACAATGTCCTAGATTTGAAGAAGTCAATCATATAAATGACATAAAAAAAAGTTGTATTTGATGTGTGCTTAAGTTCATGCATGCAGGTTAGTCCTTGAAACATTGATAGGACAAGTACTCCAAGAGATGTGATAAGTGTGGTCACAAAGTAAAGGAGAAGTGTCGAGACAATTCAGGAGAAGTGTCGAGATAATTCAGACAGAAGTGTCGAGACAATTCAGACAGTAATGTTGAGACAATACAACTGTTTCGACACAATAAAGAACTGAGTACAGACTTAAAGCCGTTCTTCTGTCTTCTTCAGCAAGATCAGAATTTACATTCTGAGATTCTTCCAGTAGATGTAGAAATTCTTCCTGCTGCTGTGAAGTAAGATAGAGCTGAGATAACTCAACCCTAGTTGTTGATACAGTGAAATTTCTCCGTGTCAAATTAATCAAACCACTGTTTTTCCTATAGGATCCTTTTGGATCTGAGCTGTAAGACCATTGGCCTGAGGTAGGGAAAATTTACTTAAGCTGTAGGAGAGTATTACTCTTTGAGTGTAGGATCCAGTTTGGATCTGATGAAGGATTCTGTAGAGAATCTGAGAGTAGGGCTTTGGCCTGAATTGTAGGATTCATTTGTGAATCTGAGGTGGGTGAGTCATTCTCACTGAGTTGTAAGGCACTTGTGCCTGAGCTATAGAATCCTTTGGATCTGAGGTAGGGCTTAACAGCTTGAGGTAGGAAATTCATTCTCTCTGAGATAGGATCTTTTGTGGATCTGAGGTAGGGCTATCCACTCCGCCTGAGTTATAGGGTCTTTGGCCTGAGGTAAGTGATCTGCTGATCACTGAGTTGTAGGGCACTTGTGCCTGAGTTGTAAGTCTCTGAGGGGACTGAGAGATCTTGAGGGATCTGAGGTGTAAGCTCTTTGAGCTGATTTTTGGAGAAGTGTCTTGTCTAACTGAAAGTTAGAAAGGTAGGAGGAGAGTGGATGTACCCATAATCTAGAGAACCACTATAACTTTCTGTGTGTGCTTTTTTGTGTTGTTTTATTTGTACAGGTTCTTGAAAGCTAATCATATGCCAACACACTAAGTACTAAATGAAGAAATAAAAAGATAGTCACAAGATTTAAATAAACCTATTCACCCCCTCCCCTCTAGGTTGCAAGCTACCTTGAAAACAAAGACTTTCAAGTGGTATTAAAGGGAGATTGCTCAAAAAGTATTTAACAATCTGAGTGATCTCCAAGGATAGCTACAGATCTTTACTTATGGGTTCCGGAGAGAAACATAAGGAGCTAGGTTCTATAAAACTCCCCATCTACAGGAAGGAGAGTTTTGGAATCTGGAAAGAAAACGTCAGGCTATTCATGGTAGCCTCTGACCCTAGAATCTTTGTGACTGTTAGAGAGGGACCCTTCATCCCTATGAAGGTCTCAGTTCTGGATGTCAATGTCCAGACTCCCAAGACTTATTCAGAAATGACCAAGGATGAGGTCATGTTAGCTGCATTGGACAAGAGAGCCCAGAACATCATAGTCGATGCTATTGATGATTCTACCTTTCAGAACTTGGTCCACTGCCAGACCTCCAAAGATATATGGGACACCCTAGTTGTCTTCATATAGGTTACTGAAGAGGTAAGAGATAATAGAAAGTCTATGCTAAACCAAGATTATAAGGCTTTCAGGCAATCCCTGAAAGAGAACATAGCTACTTACTATGAAAGATTTTTCAGGATCATTAATGAACTGAGGACCTATGGGAGGGTTTTCAGTCATTTTGAAATAAATGACAAGTTCCTCAGATCTCTCACTAGAGACTGAGATACTGAGATTTGTGTCATAAGAGAGGTGGTCAAGCTTGCTGAAACTCCTCCCCAAACATTGTTTGGAAAGCTGCTCTCCAATGAGATGCAGCTAGCTGTCAGGAAAGAGAAGACCACCAGCAGATCCCAATCCAAGGAGAAGTGCATAACATTCAAGGCAGATAGCATCAGAAAGAGTAAGGAGAGGATTCCCTCTCCCCCAAGAAGACCAGCTGATTCAGAAAGCTCAGATTTAGATGTATCAGAAAGCAGCATGTCAGATGAGGACTTTGCGGCCTTCTCTAAGAACTTTTAGAAGCTGATGAAGAAGAAACAATGGAAGATCAGACCTTCCACCTCTTCTCATCACAGGAGGAATCATTCCAAGGCTGACAGGTATGATTCTAAATCAAGTAAACATAATTCTTCTAAAATTATTTATTGCTGTTGCAGCAAACTTGAGCATGTAATAGCTGACTGCCCAGTGAAGAGGAAGGAAGTTGTTGAGAAGAAACAGCACCAGCACAAGGGCAAGAAGGAAAATTCCTTTATTTCCAAAAAAGAGAAGAACTGGAAAGACTCATCCTCATCTGAGTTTGAATAAGAAGAAGTCTATATTGGGCTAGTTGCTACTGCTGTTGATCAAGTAGCTGAAGCAGCATATAAAGACTACCCTGCTGCTAGGATAGGTATCATGGCCCCTATATCATATCTAGACAATGATTCAGATGTGGATGATGAAGATGAAGAAGATGCCTACAGCTGCTGTGGGCAGATGGCAATGACTGATGAGGAAACTATCCAGGATCAGCCTGGTCAAAGGAAGGTAAAATCTCTATTAAGCTCTTCTTTTGAGTTTGGATATGAGACTAGTCCTTGTACAGAAACCTCTTCACCCAATGTTGGAAATGATTCTGAATCAGAAGGTGATGTCAATCAATTGATTGATATGTATGGAGAACTTCTGGATGCCTTCAAGAAGTGCAAGAAGTTGTCTAAGAAGCAAGCTGTGGAGATTGCCTCTCTACAGCTGGCTGCTTCCTAGCCGACTAAAACAACATCTTTGCTGGATCAGAAGGACAGGGAACTTAGTCAACTTAGGGTCTTAAATGACATTCAGATAGGCTCCATAAAATACAAGAATAGTCTCATCAAGGATCTTGAAGAGAGGCTAGGGAGGGAGAAAAGAATAGTGGCTAGCAATTCTAAGCAATATACTGTGTTACCCTTAATAGATTCTTTCTCCTCTCAGAAGGGTAAGAAGGGGTTGGGATTCCTGGGAAGCATAAGAGTTGCTCCTTCCAAAGGGAAGGGCAAAGATCTAGCTCCAGCTCAGCCTCTTGCTTCAAAGCCTCCCATTTCTTTTAGGAAAGTTCAGTTTCCTTCAAATAGGTATGACCAAGAAAGCATCTTTGATCACTGGATGAATGGCAGATCCACTGGTGTGAAAAAAGATGTTCACAACCAGGGTGGAAGGTACAACAAAGTGAGTGCCTTTAAGGCTGCTCATGAAAAAATTCAAATGGCCCATCATGGACCATTTGTCTTTGGTGCTTCAGCCCCCACTTTCAAGAATATGGCCGCAGCAAAGGTTCAGAACCATTCAGCAAAGAATCTGACCAAGGGTCAGTCCTCCAACAAGCCTGATTTGGCTATGTCTGATGCTATCAGAAGCATGCTTTCTTAAAAGAAACTTGCAGCTCCTAGAACTCAGAGAAGGCAAAACAAGCCAGCTAGAAGAATTACCTTCAGTCAGATCCTTACTGAAAGGTATCTAAAGAAAGCTGTTGCTCCTCTTCCTACTGTTCATCCAGCAGTTAACCAAACTGCTAGGCCTGCACAGAAAAGAAGATACAATATTTATGAATGTTGGTGATGTGGCAAAGTGGGCCACTTTGTTGTAGACTGCTGACACAATCCAAGGGTGCCAAGAACAGCTGTTAGTCCAGTCAGAAATATTGTTGGTGGACAAGTTCCTTATAAGACTAACATGCACCTAGGACCCAATAGAAATTAGGGTCCTAAGGTAAAGTAAATTGTGTGATGCAGGTTAGTCCAAGTGGTCATACCCCTATATGGTACTTAAACAGTAGTTGTTCCAGGCACATGACTGGGACAAGGAGCAACTTGAAGGAGTATACTCCAGTAAAAGATGGACCCAAAGTCATCTTTGGTGGCTCAAATAGAGGGGTAACTAGAGGCTATGGTAAGATTACCATTGGCATAGTCACCATCACAAAAGTGGGTTATATTGAAAGGTTGTAACACAATCTCATAAGCATAAGCCAACTCTCTGACCTTGGCTATGTTATTATTTTCCATAAGGATGAGTGCCTGATTAAGAGGTCAAGTGACCAAGAGGTCATCTTGACAGGCACTAGGAATGAAAATGTTTATTGCTTAAACTTTGCGTGTCTAGATTCAGACTCTCCTATTTGTCTAGTGGCAAATGAGAAAGTCTCATATTGTGTCCAATGACACAAGAGGCTAGCTCATTTGAATTACAAAACTATTAGCAAGCTCTTTAGTCAAGAGCTAGTTAGGAATGGTCTTAATGTGAAGTGCACCAAGGAGGGTATTTGCTCAGCATGCCAAAAGGGCAAGCAGACAAAAGCCTCCTTCAAGAGCATTGGGACCAAAGATTCTGTGAGGTACTTGTGCCTCTTGTATATGGACTTATTTAGTACTATGCTAATTCATAGTCTTGGTAAAAAGTCTACACCCTTGTGATGGTTGATGACTATTCCAGGTTTACTTGGGTGTTCTTTCTCAAGAAAAAGAATGAAACCCTTGACATCTTCATCAAGTTTATCAAGCAAATTCAGAATGAGTTTAATAGTTCAGTGGTCAAAATCAGAAGTGACCATGGAACTGAATTCCAGTCTGAAAGCATGACAATGTTCTGTGAAGAGCAAGAGATTTATCAAGAATTCTCTTCTCCAAGAACTCCCCAGCAAAATAGGATTGTTGAGAGGAAAAATAGGACTCTCATAGAGGCTGGAAGAACTTTGTTGAGTGATACATCTCTCCCAGAATATTTCTAGGCTGAGGCAGTGAATACTGCATGTCATGTCCTCAACAGGGCCTCTATCACCAAGAGCCACAAGAAGACTCCCTATGAGATCTTGAAAGGCAGAAAACCAAACCTGGGTTATCTCAGAATATTTAGTAGTAAGTGTTATGTGCTTCACAATAAAAAATCATATGTGACTAAGTTTGCTGTCAAGTCCTTTGATGGGATTTTTGTTGAGTATAATAATCATAGTAAAGCATATACGATCTATAACTTGAAAAGCCAAGTTGTAGAAAAATCTATACATGTAGTCTTTGATGAGTCTACTATGATTAATAGTGAGGTATCAAGCTCCTCTTCTAGTACTGTAGGTACATAACAGATGATTGACCAACTAACCATCAAGGAAACAGCTCCAATTATCCAAGATAAAGTGGACATTCCAGTAGAAGGACTGCAAGACACAAATAAGGTGGATAAAGATCAGCAAGAAGCTGTTCCTGTAGCTGAAGCTGAAGCTAGATTGCCTCCAGCAATCAGGCATCTGAGGGATCATCCAAAAAATCAAATCATTGTTGATGCCAGCCAAGGTGTAGTGACCAGGAGCAGAAGTAACAACACAACACTCTACTCAAGCTTCCTTTCACAAGTTGAGCCAAAGAAATTTGAAAAGGCCAATATAGATCAGTTCTAGATTGTTATTATGCAAGAAGAACTGAACCAGTTTAAGAGATGTAAGGTCTGGAAGCTGGTTTCCAGACCACAAGGACATAATGTCATTGGATTCAAATGGATTTACAGAAATAAGCTTGATGAAAATGACATTATAATCAAGAATAAGGCAAGACTAGTAGCTAAGGGGTATAGGCAAGAGGAAGGTATTGATTTTGATCAAACCCTTGCTCCTATAACAAGATTAGAGGTCATCAGATTGTTCCTTGCATATGCTGCACACAAGGGATTCAAGGTCTATCAGATGGATGTGAAGTCAGTCTTCCTAAATGGTGACTTAAAAGAGGAAGTCTATGTTGAACAGGCTCTAGGTTTTGTTATTCCTAACTCACCTGATTAAGTTTATAGACTTCAGAAAGCTCTATATGGGCTAAAGCAGGCCCTTGGAGCATGGTATGAGACTTTGTCTAGCTTCCTCGTTGAGAACAAATTCTTAAGGGAGAAGATAGACAAGACTCTATTCTTAAGGGAATCTAAGGATAAGATCATCCTAGTCTAGATATATGTAGATGACATTATCTTTGGATCTACTGATGACAACCTTTGCAGAAAATTTGCCAAATTTATGCAAGGGAAGTTTGAGATGAGTAGTATGAGTGAATTTAAGTTCTTCTTGGGTCTCCAAATTAGACAAACTGATGACGGCTTGTCCATATTCCAGTCTAAGTTCACTAGGGAGTTAATCAAGAAGTTTGGTATGGAGAATTCCTCCACCATGAAAACTTCCATGAGGTTAAGTATGCTTATATGCAAAGATGAGGCAGGAAAACCTGTTGATGAAACTTTGTATAGAGGGATAATTAGCTCCCTTCTATATCTAACTACAAGTAGGCCAGACATCATATATATTACATGTGTTTATGCTAGGTATCATGCTTGCCCTAAAGAATCTCACTACTCTGCTACAAAGAGGATTTTGAGGTATCTTAAGGACACTCCAGATCTTGTCCTATGGTACCCCAGGAATAGGGAGTTTGAACTAACTGGTTATTCATATACAGATTTTGCAGGCTACAAAGAGGATAGGAAGAGCACTTCTGACACCTGTCAATTCTTGGGAGGGAGACTAGTGTCTTGGAGAAGCAAGAAGAAAACAAGTGTTGTAATCTCAACTGCAGAGTCAGAGTACATTTCAGTAGGTAGCTATTGTGCTCAGTTGCTGTGGATCCAGCATTAACTCCAGGATTATAACCTCTAGATAAGTAGAAGTCCATTATTTTGTGATTCTACTAATGTCATCTCAATTGTTAGGAATCCTGTCTCACACAGCAGGACTAAGCATATTGAGATTAGATATCATTTCATTAGAGAGCATGTGGAATGTGAAGATATCAACCTTGAGTTTGTCCTAATAGACAAGCAAGTGGCTGACATCTTCACTAAGCCACTTGATGAAGTAAAGTTTAACACCTTCAAGTTTGAATTGGATATGTTGAACCTAGCATAGCTTCAGTTGCTCCCCATGGTGTGCAAGTTATATTTTTTTCCTTGCAGGTGGAAAAGTACTTCAGAGAATTGAAGATCCTTCAAGATTGTATATCTTGAGTGGTATCATGATGGTTGTAGCACTATCTAGATGATGCAGATCATAGGGTCTATCAGGAAACATGATAAATGTGCTTCAATTAAGGGGGAGCAAGTCTAGCACTGCTCCAGCACTCTCAAGGGGTTCAACTACTGTCTATTTGTAATAAAAAAGGGAGAGCAAAAGATCAAATCCTCCCTGGCTATTTACAGAAGTCAAAAAGGGGAGGAGAAGGATATGAATAAGGATATGAATCTGGTATCATATGATCATAGGATAGGAGGAGAAGGATACAAGTGGTATCAGAACTATGTGAAGGATATGATCAAATTGATCAAGACCAGGTAGCAGCAATTAAGGGGGAGCAGGAGTAGGTGTGCCCTACAAGCAAGAAAGTATGGCATATGTTTTCTCTTGTAATATGTTTTCCAAACATTGATATATTATTGTTGCATCTGTTAGTGTATGTCATTGACTCATTTGATTGAGGGTTTTGACTTCTTCAAATAGGAGGAGATTGTTGGGTCAATTGCCCACAATGTCCTAGATTTGAAGAAGTAAATCATATCAATGACATACACAAAGTTGTATTTGATGTGTGCTTAAGTTCATGCATGCAGATTAGTCCTTGAAACATTGATAGGATGGGTATTCCAAGTGATGTGACAAGTGTGGTAACAAAGTAAAGGAGAAGTGTTGAGACATTTCAGGAGAAGTGTCGAGACAATTCAGATAGTAATGTCAAGACAATACAACTGTCTCGACACAATAATGAACTGAGTGTGGACTTAAAGATGTAGACACTCAGCAGACTATAGTGTCGAGACAACTCAGCTGTCTCGACAAAGTGAAGATCTGAAAAGCAGCTGAGTCCACAGGTGTTGAAGCCAAAAACTGGCCTCAACGAGAGTTCGGACCTTGGGGTGTAGCTAACACCTACTTCTCTTAAACCTTGATATCTGACTAGTAACAAGGAGCCTGGAACTGACCCTAAGCCTCAGCTGGGAGGTCCCTCCACTAACCTGAAAGATCTCTGAGCGCATCCCCTCCATGCCAATTGCTGAGCTAGGAGAACCTCAGAAAGCACTAGAGAATTTCAGGAATCAAGAAAAGCTTGCCTTCTGAGGAACTTCATGGGTCTATTTGTAGGTTTTCAGTATCTGGTCTGCCAAAAGCGTAATTCTGTTACCTTAAAATTACTGAAATACCCCTGGTTGGTCTGCCAACAGCCAAACTCCACTGTTCTGAGGAGTTAAATACATATCCAAGGGCATCCAGGTAATTTCACCCAAGGGTACCCAGGTAATTTCACCCAAGGGGTACTATTGGTGGGAGCCTTTCCGCTGATCCTGCGGGCTTCCCACTTATCATGAGCGAGATCCTTCCCGCCTACCCTGGGCGAGAGCCAATGGGTTAACTCTGAGCTCCGTTCGATGAACGTTAAGCTCAGCTCGACGAAAGCAGGGCTCAGCTCGACGAAAGTAGGGCTCCGCTCGACGAAAGTAGGGCTCAGCTCGACGAATTATGCGAGCGAGAGCCTTCCCGCCTACTGTAGGCGGGAGCAAAAAAGACCAAAAGGGCGCTGAGTGGAAAGGCCTCACTCAGCGCCAAGGCCTGGAAGGCGCCAAGAGCGTTGAGTGGAAAGACCTTGCTCAACGTTAACTCCCCGGGCTTCCCGCTTCACCAGGCGCGGCCCTTTGCTCACGCCTTGGGCGAGAAACCCTTCCGCCTATTCTTCTCGCCTGACCCAATTTGCTTAATACTAGCCCAAGGCTAGCCCAATGGGCATTTAGGTCCCACCCAATGAATATGGGGTTGTACAACAGGCGTTGAGTGAAATTCACTCAATGTTAGGTAAGAAAAAGCATTGAGTATAGCTTGGTTGTCTATGCCAAACTATTGGCTAGATAGAAATGTGGCTAAGTCCACAGACATTGAGTGTAGCTTACTCACTTAATGCCATACAACAAAAAGCTATGAGACAGGCTAAGACAGTCAAAGCCTAAGATGAAACAGGCTGAAATGTGGCTAAGTCCATATGCGTTGAGTGAAGCTTACTCACTCAACGCCATACAACATAAATCGTTGAGTATAGCTCAGTCACTCAAAGCTATATAAAATTTGTGTAAATATTTGACTAAGTCCACAGGCGTTAAGTGTAGCTTACTCACTCAACGCTATGTGATAAAAAGCGTTGACTGAATCTTAATCAGTCAGAGATAGTGTTTCCAACACAGGAGTTTGTCTAAGGACAAAAACGTTGAGTGAAGGCTGCTCGCTCAATGACTAATCAATTGAGAATCTGTCTAAGGACAGAGGCGTTGAGTGAAGTCTACTCACTCAAAGCCATGTCAATATAATTGACAGATGCTGAAAGCGTTGAGTAAAGAAGTAACACTCAACGCTTCTCAAGTAGGAAAATCACCTAAGTCCAAATGCATTGAGTGAAGGTTGCTCACTCAACGCCAAGTGACTAGAATCATTTCTAAGTGGTATGGCGTTGAATGAAGCTAACTCACTCAACGCCAAGAGGCAGAAAGATTTTTCTAAGTGTTTTGGCATTGAGTGATGCTTCTTCACTCAATGCCTATACTACTGATGTTTGATTTTAGCTAAGTCCACAGATACTGACGTCAGCAAAGTCAACATGGTTCAAATTACTCGCAGGAAAGCTACAGAATACGATAACCAGCGCTGAAGATCTACTGTACGTCTTCTTCTATTAAAGCAAGTTGTAGAAGTCAACTGCAGGTGGTCCCCACTGCTTCTTGGAGCCGTTAATCGGCGAAAAATAAAAGGGACAGCTTCAGCATGAAGAAAAGAACTTTTAGGGTTTTATTCAATAAGAGAAAAAAATGGCTGGACTTCATCTTCCTCGTCATTACTACCGAGAAAATGCTTAATGTCTTCCAGTAAGAACCAAAAGTTCTGTTAGCTATTGCATTTTCTTCTACTATAGCAAGATCAGAAAGACTTCTGATAAAGAAAGAAAGGAGAGCCTTCAGTCTTCTGCAGACTCAGTTAGCTGATTGAAGAACTCAGGACCAGCTGTTCTTCCGTCTTCTTCAACAAGATCAGAATTTACATTCTGAGATTCTTCCAGCAGAGGCAGAAATTCTTCCTACTACTGTGAAGTAAGATAGAGCTGAGATAACTCAGCCCTAGTTATTGACACAGAGAAATTTCTCTGTGTCAAATTAATCAAACCACTATTTTTCCTGTAGGAACCTTTTGGATCTGAGATGTAAGGTCATTGGCCTGAGGTAGGGAAAATTTGCCTGAGCTGTAGGAAAGTATTACTCTTTGAGTGTAGGATCCAGTTTGGATCTGAGGTAGGATTCTGTAGAGAATCTGAGAATAGGGCTTTGGACTGAATTGTAGGATTCATTTGTGAATCTGAGGTAGGATCCAGTTTGGATCTGAGGTAGGTGAGTCATTCTCACTGAGTTATAGGGCACTTGTGTCTGAGCTATAAGATCCTTTGGATCTGAGGTAAGGTTGTTGGTAGGGGAGTCATTCTCTCTGAGGTAGGATCCTTTGTGGATCTGAGATAGGGTTGTCCTCCCAGCCTGAGTTGTAGGTCCTTTGGCCCGAGGTAGGTGACCTGCTAATCACTGAGTTGTAGGGCACTTGTGCCTGAGTTATAAGTCTTGGAGGAGACTGAGATATCCTGAGGTATCTGAGGTGTAAGCTCTTTGAGCTGAGTTTTGGAGAAGTGACTTATCTACTGAAAGTTAGAAAGGTGGGAGGAGAATGGATGTTCCCATAATCTGGGGAACCACTATAAATTTATGTGTGTGCTTTTCTGTGTTGTTTTCTTTGTGCATGTTCTTGAAAGCTAATCATCTGCCAACACACTAAGTACTAAAGGAAGAAATTAAAAGATAGTCACAAGATTTACATAAACCTATTCACCCCCCCCCCCCTCTAGGTTGTAAGCTACCTTGAAAACAAAGACTTTCAGCTACATACTTGATCACTTCCAGATCACAATGGTAATAACAACACCGTACACATAGTACCGCCATAACTTCAACGTAAAGATTACCGCCGCCAACTCCAAGTCATGGACGGGGTAATTTCTCTCATGAGGTTTCAACTGTCTAGATCCAAAGGCTATCACATTGTGATGTTGTACTTGCATGTAACCCAAACTGCAACCTGTCGCGTCACTAAAAATCTGAAATCCTTCAGTCCCTTTAGGGACACTTAGGATTGGAGCCGACATCAACCTTTCTTTCAAGGAATCAAACACTTGATTGCACTCCTGAGTCCACATAAACTTCTTATCCTTATGAGCCAGATTAGTGAGGGGCAGAGCTATCTGCGAAAAGTTTTCCACAATCCTTCTATAGTACTCGGCTAGTCCAAGGAAACTCCTGACTTCCGCCACGGTGCTCAGAACCGGCCAATCCCTGATAGCCTAAACTTTAGCTGGATCCACCGCTACCACATCACCACTAATCACATGACCCAAAAATGCCACCTTCTCCAACCAAAACTCGCACTTCGAGAACTTTGCATAAAGCTGGTTCTCTCTCAGAGTCTGCAAGACTACTCTCAAATGAGCCTCATGCTCCACCTCTGATTTGAAGTATACCAAAATTTTGTCGATGAAGACCACCACAAACGAGTTTAAGTACTCCAGAAATACTTAGTTCATCAAATCCATGAATATCGATGGTACATTCGTCAACCCGAATGGCATCACCGAGAACTCAAAGTGGTCATACCTCGTACCAAAAGCTGTCTTGGGTATGTCCTCATCTCGAATCCACAACTAATAGTCCCCTGACTTTATGTCCAACTTAGAGTACACCACTGACCCCACCAACTGGTCGAACTGGTCATCTATCCGTGGAATCAGATACTTATTCTTGACGGTCAGTTTATTCAGTTCATGGTAGTCTATGCACAATCGCATACTACCATCTTTCTTCTTCACAAACAACACAGGCACGCTCCATGACGATGAGCTGGGTCTGATATACCCCTGCTCCAACAGTTCCTACAACTATACTTTAAGCTCGGCCAACTCCTTCGGCGCCATCCTAAAAGGAGGATGTGACACCGGTCTAGCTTCTAGCACTAACTCAATCGATAAATCGAACTCCCGCCGAGGAGGTGCTCCAGGAAGCTACTCGGGAAACACATCCTCGAATTCTACCACTACCGGCACTTCTCCAATTGATAGCTTGGAAATTTTAACTTCTAACAATGCTACGAAAACTACTCCTCACTGGTTAACTGCTTGCACCAATTGCATGGCCAAAATCAGGGAGCAGGCCACTCCATTGAGGCCCTCAAATTTGACTTCTGTCTTTCCTTTACTCCTCAGGGTCATCACCTTTGACAGACAGTCAATGCTAGCTCACTGCTTTGCAATCCATTCCATCCCCAAGATTACATCGAAGTCGGCTAACGGTAGGACCACTTCTACCAACACGAAGTCAACTCCGTCTAAAATCCATCCAATCCACCCTTTAGTCCCGGTGGTCATGAAAGACCCATTGAGCATGCGCACTCTAAGCTCTTCGTTCGCTGAAGAAGGCTCGACTCCAATTTTCCGGATAAAGCTCTCTGCAAGAAAAGAGTGTCTCTCCCGTATCGAATAGTACCCTAGCGGGGTAACTAGAAACTAGCACTAAGCCTAAAATATAGGCAATACACATAAAAGTCTCGAAAGTCTGAAGCCAATAAACAAACTTAAACTTTCCCATACCTGTCACCACATCAGGTGGTCGAATCGCTTACTGTTGCCCAAGTTTGTAAGTCCTTGGCCGCACAGGTTGGAACCATGAAGCACTCGACTCTGCCATTTTCCCTTTCTCCGCGGTGCTGGGACCAGAACACACTAACTGTTCCTGCCTTGGATCTTGCTCAACACCACCCTCAGTACATAAACAAGCTATGTGGCCTGACTTGACATACTTGTAGCATGTTGGTGGCCCCTTGAAGTGAGATCCCCCCGACATTGTACTGCTCTTCTCTCATGACCTGAAGGGTAGAGGCTTCTTCTTCTACTTACTCCCTTCAGACTTCCCTTGTGATTGAGAAGGCTTTCCCTTTACCTGCTTGATCGCAAGTCCCTTGCGACGTTGGGTTCGCTCCATATCACTATCCAATGTCCTGACAGCCTCAATCAATTTGTTGAAACCTGCATTCTTCATAGCTATAAGGTGTTTTATCAAATTCTCTCAATCTATGGTAGAAGAGGTTGTCCCTCTCCTCATCATCAGCCATGGTTGTTCTCGTATAATGACCCAAACGAGTAAATTCTTGTATATACTCATCCACGGTCTTATTACGCTGCACAAAGTGCAGAAACTGCCTCTGAAGGGCTAACCTTGTCGATGAAGGGATATACTTCTTGAAGAAGGTAATCCCACACTCTTCCAAGGATGGGGTGCATCTAGGAAACTGGCAGCCGCTATGGCTCACCCACCACAGCTTGGCGTCGCCTTCCAACATGAAGGTCGCGAACTGTGACCACTTTTCCTCTGGTGTCTCTGTCGCCCTCAGAAGTTCCTGAATCCTCGCTAACCAGTCCTCTACATCAATCGTTGTGCCGACTCCCTTGAACGTTGGAGGATGGAAACTTATAAAGTACTTCATCTGTCGGTCTCCCTTCCCAACAACCACTCTCTCAGCCAACGGCTATGCCAACCTGGCTCCTCTGCCTGGTATGACCAGTGTCACATTTGGGGTAACGGGAGTCGTTACCTGTGTAATAGGGGTCACAACTTGCACTGCTGTTGTAGCTTGGGCCGCCACCATTGCCTCTGCAAGCATGCAACAGAAATCGGCCGGGACGCTTGAGGACAAAAAGAGTCGACAGATAAACAGTCACTTAAATCCACAGTGAAGATGCATTGAAATCTGTCTAAGTACAAAAGCATTGAGTGATGGACATTCACCCAACACCCATAGGACCCAGAGCAGTAGCACTGCTCACCGAAGGCTCCTCTTGTGGCCTCGACGTCCTCGCCTCGTCGCTTGCACCCTTAACAAAAGCAAGGCAAAAAAAAGAATCAGCTTTTATTCGCAAAATTTAGACACTAGGACACTCATGGTCCCGCGATACTCCTATGTGGACAACTTCTTTACGCGATCCGATTATGCCAAATCGACCATTAAACCTTAACATGAACACTAACCTGGATCTGATACCAAATTGTAACACCTCCCCTGTAATGACCATATAATATGGGTCCGGCCGGGGCCCCACAACATATAGACGCCAAAACTTTAGCATTATAAAGTTATATAAAATAACAATGCATCTCAAAACTTAGAACACAAAACAACGAAAACCCACAAATACTAGAAGTTATCCACTATCACAGGAGTATCAAAACGGTCTTAAGGCCTTACAACAATCATGAGTCCAAAAATTGAAACAACAACAAACAGAGCAACGTGCATTAGCACTTCTAGGCTACCTCAGCATGCAAGCCAGATTACAGTTCATGGAGCAAAGCATTCAACAAAACATAAGTAAATAAAAGAGAATCCACTTCATGAGGCTTATGACTTTTTGGCCGGCGAACATGCTCCCGCTTGCAATCATTGACCTATAAAAATCTGTTGTAACGTGAGTCGACCTCAACTGTGTAACCAACACATCTCCTCCCGGTCGTCCCTAGCGGACCCCAGGGCACTCTATTACCCTGCAGGTCAGCACTTTATATGCAAATATATATATATATATATATATATATACAAAGAGAGTAAAGAAACAGGTTGGGATGTCACAAACATCAAACACGTTTCTAGGTTAAGCATTTAATAAAAGGTGGCCTGCAATACAGCATGTATGCAAGCCTAGGTTTCACCCAAGGCACCCTATAGCGCATGAATCTAGCATATCATCACGTATTGATGGAGACGTTGATGATGCGCCCGCCATTGATCCCCATCAGAAAGAGTTTGTGGATTGGGACGATCGCTGCCGCAAGCTCGAGGATGGCTTTTCTTCTACGACGCCACCGCCACCTCCGCCACATGTTTTGCTCGACGTCCGCCGCCATTTTATAAAAATATATAATTATAATTATATATTTTTAATAATTTTATTATTTTAAGCAATTTTATTTCAAGCATCTTTATGTTTATTGCATTTAAATAATTCATGTAATGATATGTGCTTATAACCATCATAGGTTGTTTTAATTATTTCATTTCTTGTATTATGATGGGTGCTTATAACCATCATAATTTTCATTTTGAATTTTGAATTTTGAATGTTGATTGGAGGGAGATTGAGTGGTGTAGGCTATATATAGTCATGTTATGAAAGATTAATTAGTGAATGAAGAAAACAATTTGAAATCTCCTAAAATCTTCCTTGAGATCTTTTCCCCCTTCTTCTTCCTCATCTCAAATTTTGGCCCCCCTATAGCCTCCTACCTCTTGGCCGCCGACCATCTCCCTGTAAGACCCCCTTTTTTTTCTTTTTCAACCACCGGGGTCTTAGGCCCAGAACCGCCGCTTTGCGGTGACACCTTCACGTCCTGAAGGGTCATCACCACAAGGCGCCGATTCTGCCGGCCAATTCGATCACAGTAAAGTAGCATAATTATTGATGTAAGAAACAATGCAGTCCACAATAATACATCACATGTAAATAAGATAAAATCTCCACGAAGGGAGTGTCCACAGAAATCATCAGAGTACTATAAATACGGGCTTATGCCCGGTACAATATGTCCTCACTACAAGTCTCTCATGCGGAAGCGAAAACAGAAACTACTCAAGGTCGAGACTCACGGTCCCGGCTGTGTGAACTCCGGAGCTAGACTGCCCCATCTCTAGGCGCACCGATCTCTGGGGCTGCTCCTCCATGCTGGGCTCCACGATCCCCTAAATGATGCGGTTCGAAAACCGTTAGTCATAAAGACTAAGCCCTATCATCCCCTACCCCTTCCCCTATGGCTCCTAGGTACCGAGCGGGGAGGAAGAAAGGGAAGGACATGATGGTAGAGATAAATCAAGAAACAGGTGACTATGGACTTAATCTAGCAAGATGTATTCGGTGAGCAGTTAATATGATTGTTATAATAGGTCTAGCAATAAGAAAAGCAATTATATGAATTTAAACCTTCACTTATGTGAGAACACATAAGCAAAAGGGATCTTTTGCAAGGCTCCCATCGTATAGAGTGTCCCATACCACTTATACGTTGCGGTTATCAAACAGCAATGGTTGTTATATATTGAAATTAACCTTTGATTTATAAACTTGCCCACACAAGCTTATAGACCAAGGGGTCGTTTTGCAGGTCCTAATGTATAAGCGTCCCATACCACTTATACTTTAGGTGTCAGGGTTAAATGAATCGATTATGCTATGACATGCTAGTGGGTATGATGAAACATGCAAGTGCAACTCACACACCCGACTCTGTGCACACAGACCTTTAGTTCCCCCTTTCGGAGCCGTTACCTCCCAGGATACCTCCATAGTGGCAGACGGAAGCGGTGGGTTGGGCCTTGCCCACCTCAAAACCAGTAAAAGCACCACTGGTCTGACCTATCGTACGCCTCAACGCTTGGTGCACTAAGCGGACGCCTGCGTACTCTTGCCGGCTAGCGCACCGGACTTCTGTTGGCGAAGTGCTAACCACCTCGCCGAGTCAACGATATCGGTGTCGGTGCAATCGAACTCCCCGATATCATAAAACCCACCACCTTAACTTTTCCTATCTTATGCACATGCAAGTTTATTCGTAAACACACAAAACCGAGCCGAAGCTCCCCGAACCAAACGTCCGTCTCCAACCAACCGAGCCGAAGCTCCCCGGACCATCCCGTCCGTCTCTTAACCAACCGAGCCGAGGCTCCCCGGACCCAAACGTCCGTTTCCAAATCACCCGAGCCAAAGCTCTCATCAATCTTCCTGTGCCAATAGTGTTTGTGAAAAGTGCAATCCTAGTTACCTAGTTACTCTTGTCGATTTGTTATTACAGTTTACGTTAGCCCAGGACTGCCCCCGGTATACCCCGTGAAGGGCTCTCAAGGGGCACTAGGAACCAAGACGGCGGCATTACGGCCCGAAGTTCCCTTTCGCAAGGCACTTAATATTATTGGTTTATTTCCCTTAACCCATTCCCTTCTCACATTACGATAGACTATCCTAGGGTGATTTTTAAACCTTCCACTCTTCGGGGAAGACGATCTTTCGTCGAACCCGAGCACCTCTTAACTCTAGCTATCACCACTACTCACTACTCTTTATGTCTTCCTAATGCGATTTCCTCCACTATTGCCCACCCAAACAAAATAAATTATTTAACTCCAATGTCTTCCTCAGATCATGTCTTATTTCAATTCACTATTGCTATATGCAGACCGACCTAGGCTACATGTCGAACCGGTTATGCAATGATCCATTACTCATCCAAATGCCCTAAATTAATTACTGGAGACTTACCATGATATAAATGACCTAAGTCCAGAAAATGGAAATTTTCCTAATTTATTTGGCATTTAATTAAATTCCTCGAAAATCCCAAGAACTACCGGTTTGAACATGAACTACCCTAAGTTCTCATGCAAGATGTCCAGAAAATTTATGATAAATACTAGGTTATCTCAATAGGTTAAATCCTAAGTATCATAATTTTTCTATCATTAGAAGGGCATGAAAAACTATTTTAGAAATAATCTCTAACTTCTGTTGTTTATGAATCAAGTACAGAAAATATTCTTCCAAAAATTATAAATAATTTATGTCATGCAGATAAAGGCCTAAAATTAACACTGGCCAAGTTTCATAATTTTCCAGCAAGTATTGTACCCATAATTAATTTTTAAACATAAAAGCCCTTTATATCATCTGTGAACAAAGTACCAGATTTATTCAACATAAAATTCCATAAAAATTCAGGGATCAATGTTCTACTGGTCAAGATCTAAATCCAGAATTTTAACTGATTATAATTAATTTAAAACCTCCAAATAATTGAAACAACAAATCGGGCAAATAATCCGTTAACACATGAAGTATAATATTTATCAATCATAAAATTCCAGGAAAATTATCATAAGTCTATAACATCCTAAAACACCCTCCTCCCGAGTTTCATAATTTTTGGATTACATTTAGTGCTTAAAATAACTAAATTATATTTCTATCCTAATTCAAACTCTCAACTTCCGAGGTACCCAATTACCTCCAATTCCTTCACAATTTCAACCAGAGGGTTTTCAACATATCATGCCACTCTCCTCCAAATTTCAAGGGCATACAAGAGCTTTTGCTCCTATGTCCTTCACAAACCTCAAACTCCCACCCGTTGGATTTGAGCCAATCTCTTAGGGTAAAATCCACCCTAATCCACACCATGTTACCCAAGAGGGTAGACATAGACTCAACAAATCAGTGGCCAACAACTTCAGCCTCTTTTGAGGAGATTTGTCCACTCCATCTCCAATCGTACTTTTCCCCAAAGTACCCCTCGCCAAGACCTATCTAGGACTTGATACTTCCCTATTCAGAACTCGACCAATCGAGTTGAAATTTTGTACAGATCGTAACATTGATGCCAGGGACCACCACGCAAAATTTGGGGGAGTTTGGACTTAATTTCATCTCTTAATTAATTTTATATTGTTTATTTAAATTTTACAAAATCTTTAGGCAAAAGTTCTCCAAAAATTCTTATTTTTGGACAGCCTCTCGATACACATATTATAGATCTCCAGTCCAAATTTCAAGTCATTTGGACATGTTATGAACCGTGGGCAACCATTTCAATTTCTGGTTAGCCTAGGTCTTGATCCCACCAAAATGAGTGCTGTGGTCAAACCACTCACCCAAATTGAATAAAATCAATTTTAAATTAAAGTAGACCCAGAGGGCTACAACTTTTGTGACTGGTCATTTTTCCTAAATCGGCCTCTAAGTGCCTCGTTTCGCAGCCTCAAAATATGTTCAAATAATCTATTTTCCATTAAGTAATATATAATAATCTATGTATTATATATTAATTCTACTGTTCATCTTCTTCATGAACCCGAACAGACACAGGAAAACATTTTTCCTGTAAGCATTCCGTGATCCGTCGCCGGCCGTTCGGTCACTTCCCTGGCCAGCCACCACCACCACCTTCGTTGAGGCGATGGCTAGCGGTCGGCGATGGTTTGGCCGCCGGAGGTGGCGGTTTCCGGCGAACTCAAAATATCTTTTTCATGGTTTTTCCATGAAAACGAGAGATGGGTCCGGCTCCGTTGAGCGCGAACCTCCTTTCTAAGAATCCTAAGATCTACCCATGAAAGAGAAAGAGTAGAGGAGGACCTTGTTCGCGGTTTGAAGGCGAGAAGAACGACGGGGTGCCATGGCGCGGTGGTGGCGTTGCTGAACTTCTCCTACAGCAAGAACAAAGATCTGATCTGATTACTTGAGCGTGTAACCTTCTCCTCTTGCCCCAAGTGGGCTTTTATAAGTCAGATAGTGGGAAGATGAATGGGTAAAGCCTTAATGGCCATGAAGGTCCTCCCCTTAACGTTTCGGTTACAGTGAAGAGATAAGAAACGGTGGAAACTGAACAGGTGTGTCCAGCTGGCGGCTTCCTATTGGACCATATCTTCCTCATTTATTATATAAATTACAGAAGGAAAACGGCCTGAAATTACTCCTGGTGTAACTTCCCACACCAGCATTTATTACCACGCGTGTTAGAATAATTCCGGGCCTGAACCGTCGTTTCGGCCAATGTCACGGGCGTGACACATAGGTCACGGGCGTGACAAGCCCGAATAGCCAATTCTGGGTTCGACGATCGTCGAACTGAGATCGACGATAGCCGAAGGATGGTCACGGGCGTGACAGCTGGGGTCACGGGCGTGACAGGCCCGAACGACAGATTTTGGGTCGACGATCGTCGAAGGCTGGTCACGCCCTAGGTCACGGGCGTGACCTCTAGGTCACGGGCGTGACATGCCCGAACGGCAAATTTCGAGGTCGACGATCGTCGAATTGAGATCGACGATCGTCGAAGGCTGGTCACGCCCTAGGTCACGGGCGTGACACTCATGTCACGGGCGTGACATGCCCGGGCCGCAAGGTCGACGATCGTCTCACGGCGATCGACGATCGTCGATGGGGTCACGCCCATAGTCACGGGCGTGACACCTTGGTCACGGGCGTGACATGCCCAGACAGCACGTTCGACGATCGTCTCGTGGAGATCGACGATCGTCGAATTAGTCACGCCCAGGTCACGGGCGTGACGGGTCGGTCACGGGCGTGACCAACCCGTGACCCGAAATATTGATCGCTTTATTTCAATTTTATGTGTTTCCTGGGGTTCCGTCACAACTAACCGACTCCTAGGGGTCTAGCCGGAAATGGGATGTTACAAATCCCAATAAACAAAACAAAAATTTCGTCCCCGAAAATGAGGTTGAGCCTACGGGGATTTCTATCGGAATAAATTAAACTTGTAACATCCCATACGATCTTTCTATTGGGTTCAGGCGACTGTTCGTTTGATAACGAAGACAATCTCCCCAATAAACAAAAGATTAGCCCCTACCTTTCTGATTAAGTGCGCATGCCTAGGTCCTGGATTTTCCGTATCTAGTCTTAACATTCCAAAACAAGAAGGCAATCTATAGTATACCGAGAGGTGGTGAGATGTACCTGACTGAACAACTCCGGGTATCTTTGCCTCATCAGATCCTGCGGTTCCCAGGTGTGCTCCTCCTAACCGTGATTTCTCCACAGAACCTTGACTAAGGGGATCTTCTTGCGGCGCAAGATCCGCACTCCTTTGTCGTCGATCCGAACCGGCTCCAAGTGAACCGATCGGTCTGAAGCTACCGGCCCTTCGGTGGTCAAAATCCGTTGCTCCGGGCGTAGTAGAGCCCTTCTCAGCGAAGAGATGTGGAAGACGTCGTGTAGAGCTGCCAGCTCTGGTGGCAACTCTAGCCTGTAGGCTAGGGGTCCGATCCGCTCCAGGATCCGGTAAGGGCCCATATACCTAGGGCTGAGTTTCTTCCTCCGACCGCGCACCCGTGAGACTCCGTGCATGGGCCGAATCTTCAAGAACACTCGATCCCCTACCCGAAACTCCACCTGATGATGCCGGGCGTCATAGTATTTAGCCTGTCTGCTCTGCGCCTCCAACATCCTATCTCTGATCAGTCTCACCTGAGCCTCGGTGTCTTCAACGAAATCCGATCCCAGCAGCTTCGGATCCTCGTCCTGAACCCAAGAAAGCGGGGTCCTACATTTTCGTCCATACAAGGCTTCATAAGGCGCCATCCTGATGCTGGACTGGTAGCTATTATTGTAGGAGAACTCGACCAATGGTAACATCTTCTCCCACGGCTCCCCTCGGTCCAGTATACACAATCGTAGTAGATCCTCCAAGGTCCGGTTGGTGCGCTCGGTCTGCCCGTCCGTCTGAGGGTGGAAGGCCGTGCTAAAAGTCAACCGGGTGCCCAAATATGCCTGCACTGACCGCCACTCCCTGGATGTAAACCGTCCGTCGCGGTCCGACACTATCGTCCGGGGCACGCCATGATATCGAACATACTACTCCACAAACTTTCGTACCAGCACTCCCACCGAGTCATCCTTCCTGATCGATACAAAGCGGGCCACCTTCGTCAACCGATCGACAATCACCCAAATCGAGTCGTTCCCTGTCCGAGACCGGGGAAGACCATGTATAAAATCCATCGCTATATCGTCAAACTTCCACTCCGGCACCGGGAGTGGCTGTAACAATCCTGCGGGGTTCCTGCACTTCGCCTTCACCAACTGACACGCCTCGCAATGGGCCACGAAGTACGTAATGTCCTTCTTCATGCCCGGCCAAAACATCGTCCTCTTCAAATCAGCGGTCATCTTTGTGATCCCCGGGTGTACCGAGTACCGGCTGCAATGCGCCTCCATCATAATATCCTCTCGGATCTGGCCTCCTGCGGGTATATATACTCTGCCTCTGAAGTGGAGCAAACCATCTCTCAGGGAATAATCTCCTGTCGAACCTTCCTCCAAAGCTCGGAACATCGGCTCCGCCCACGCATCTGTCCTCTGTCCGTCCCGAATGCGATCCCGAATATCGTCAATGGCCACTATCGATGCCAGATACTCCCTATACAGAACTGGGTCATCCTCGGACACTAGGGATATCTGCATATCTCTGAATGACTGGACTAGCTCCATGGACATAACCTGGGGCCCAGCTTCGGAAGTGGCAGCTCTCCGGCTCAACGCGTCGGCCACCACGTTTGCCTTCCCTGGATGGTAGTGCATCTCATACTGATAATCTGCTAAGAACTCCACCCAACGCCTCTGCCTGATATTCAGCTCCTTCTGCGTGTCCACGTATTTCAGGTTCTTGTGATCGGAGAAGATATCGCAGTGGACTCCATAAAGATAATGGCGCCAGACCTTCAGAGCAAAAACGACCGCTCCCATCTCGAGGTCGTGCACCGGGTAGTTCCTCTCATGGGTCTTTAGCTGGCGGGAGGCATATGCTATGACATGTCCGTTCTGCATCAGCACTGCTCCCATCCCTTGGTATGATGCGTCGGTATACACCTGGAATCCTTCCTTTCCGGATGGAAGGGCCAGAATAGGGGCCGAGATGAGTCGGTCCTTCAGCTCCTGGAAAGCCGCCTGGCACTGCGGGGTCCAAACAAAAGGTGCCTCCTTCTTTGTCAAAGATGTGAGGGGGAGGGCAATCCGAGAGAACCCCTCCACGAACTTCCGGTAGTAACCGGCAAGTCCCAAGAAACTGCGTACATCGGTGGCTGTCCTCAGCTGCGGCCAATCGCGAACTGCCCGAATCTTTGCTGGATCTACTGCTAACCCGGCTCCGCTGATGATGTGGCCTAGGAAGGCCACCTCCTTCAACCAGAACTGACACTTGCTGAATTTTGCATAAAGGCGATGCTCCCGCAACCTCTCCAAGGTCAGTGCCAGATGCCGAGTGTGCTCCTCCTCCGTCCTAGAGTAGATCAGGATGTCGCCTATAAATACTATGACGAACACATCCAAGTAGGCCTCGAAAACCCGGTTCATGAGACTCATGAACGCCGACGGAGCATTCGTGAGCCCAAAGGGCATCACGGTGAACTCATACAGGCCATATCTGCTACTAAAGGCCGTCTTCGGGATATCCTCCTCCTGGATCCGCAGCTGGTAGTATCCTGATCTCAAGTCCAGCTTCGAGAAATAATGGGCCCCCTCCAGCTGGTCGAATAATTCGTCTATCCGTGGGAGCGGATAGGTATTCCGGACGGTCAGCCTGTTTAGTGCTCGATAATCGATGCACAGGCGGAGTGTCCCATCCTTCTTCTTCACGAACAGGACCGGTGCTCCCCATGGCGAGGAACTCGGTCTAACAAAACCTGCCTCAACTAATTCCTGCAATTGAGTCCGAAACTCTGCCAACTCCTTTGGGGCCATCCGATAAGGGGCCCTAGACGCCGGCTTGGCTCCCGGCACAAGCTGTATCTGAAAATCCTGCTCTCGGTGTGGAGGTAGTCCTGGTAGTTTCTCTGGAAAGATGTCAGCGAAATCTCGCACCACCGGGATGTCTGTCACCGACTCCTTAACCTCCGCCATCTCAAATAGAATCTGATAGACCTCCTCTCCCTGCAGATGGGCCTTAACGGCCTGTACCGAAGATAAGAGTATACGAGAGACAGGTCTTATACCTTCGATGGTAATGAAAGAGTCCCCGTGTCTCACGGTGATCCTCTTTGCCTGGCAGTCAATCTGGGCATAGTTCCAGTGCAGCCATACCATGCCCAGGATCAGGTCGTAGTCCGTCAGCTTCAAAATCGTCGCTGGAGCCTCGAACGCTTTTCCACCAATTTCTGCCTCCATATTGCAGTGATCCGTGGTAAGGAGCTCAGATCCATCTGGTAGTCGCACCCTCATCCTCGAGCCTGTGAACCGCTCCACACCCTCCAGTCCTTCTACGAACGTCTCCGACACAAAGGAGTGAGTAGCTCCAGTATCGAACAGCGTGCGGGCCGGCTTGCCGCTGATGAAGACTATACCTGGGGTGATTAAACATCTTAGGGTTCTATAAAGAATTTTCTTTCCTTGTTAACCTATCTAGTGCGGTTCTGAGTTTTAACAACTTAAAGGGAGATTCTATGAAAATAAAGAAGCATTGCAGCGTACCTGCGATGACCTGCTCCGGATTTCGAGGCTGCGCAAGGTCCAAAGCATATACCTGCTCTCTTCCTTGTCTACGATCTTCCCACTGGTATCCACGACCACGGCCGCGTCCTCGGCCTCCGTAATGCTGAGCTGGTGGGCCGCCCTGATGTGCTGGAGGTGGTGCCCCCCTCATGGGGCAGTTCCTCCGAATGTGCCCAATCTGATGACAAAGAAAACACTCTGGTGGGGGATACGCCATTCCCCCGGGTCTCGGCATCTCCTGCATCCGGAGAGGGGGAGGGGCTAATACCACCTGTTCCCTCGGCTCCTGCCTCACGTCCTGACGAGGCTAGTCCTCCGTCCTCCTCCCCTCTGGTACAGCACCTCGCCGCTGGTCATTTCTACCTCTCCGTTCCTGATCCTCTGCTGGCCGCTTCCGGCCCCGGGTGGTGTGCCAGTCAGCCTCAATCCTTTTGGCCATCTCCAAGATTCGGGAGATGGGCCCGTCAGATACAAACAACAGAGCCTCCCTCAAGTCCTCCCGCAGGCCCTTATAGAACCTCCTGATATACCCTGCCTCGTCCAGCTGGTAGGAATCTGCGTATCGAGCCAGATGGTCAAACTCTCGATGGTACTCCACCACGGTCCGGGTACCCTGCTTCAGCTGTAAGAACCGCTCCTCCAAATCATCTCTAGCCGACTGCGGAATGAAATGCTCCAGCAGTGCGGCCCTGAACTCCTCCCAAGTAACCTCCGCAACCTCCCTATCAGCAAAGGTCGTGTCCAACAGCGTCTTCCACCACCTCTTTGCATGGGACTCAGGCAGGAGACAACCAGAGCCACCCTCTCCTCCCATGGACACTGAATCCCGGTCAGCATCTCGTACATGATATCTAGCCACTCTTCCGTCCGAACAGCCGACTCTGTCCCCAAATAGGACGGGGGAGCCAGTCCTCGGAAGATGCTTAGCCAGTTGGCCCCCGGATTTGGCTGCGGGGCCGGAACCTGCTGGGCCCTGAAGGCCTCCAGAATGGCAGTCAGGGTCTGTCCCATGTCTGACTGAAGGAAAGGAGTGGGGGCCGGTGGGGGTGGTGCAAAATCCTGAGCCTGTTGAACTCCACCTTGTGGCGTAGTCCGTGCTGGAGGCTGCGTAACAAAAACACACGCTGAGAAAACGTTCAAATATTACATAAAGGTGGACAATTTATATGTGATCCCCATATGGGCACACCACTGCTTCCGCTGCTTAGTTTGTCCCCAAACTAAACTCGAGCGGGGGTGACCTAGGGTTTGTGGACTGCTACTTCCGTCTGATCGATGTTTCCTCTGATACTACTTGTAAGACCCCCTTTTTTTTCTTTTTCAACCACCGGGGTCTTAGGCCCAGAACCGCCGCTTTGCGGTGACACCTTCACGTCCTGAAGGGTCATCACCACAAGGCGCCGATTCTGCCGGCCAATTCGATCACAGTAAAGTAGCATAATTATTGATGTAAGAAACAATGCAGTCCACAATAATACATCACATGTAAATAAGATAAAATCTCCACGAAGGGAGTGTCCACAGAAATCATCAGAGTACTATAAATACGGGCTTATGCCCGGTACAATATGTCCTCACTACAAGTCTCTCATGCGGAAGCGAAAACAGAAACTACTCAAGGTCGAGACTCACGGTCCCGGCTGTGTGAACTCCGGAGCTAGACTGCCCCATCTCTAGGCGCACCGATCTCTGGGGCTGCTCCTCCATGCTGGGCTCCATGATCCCCTAAATGATGCGGTTTGAAAACCGTTAGTCATAAAGACTAAGCCCTATCATCCCCTACCCCTTCCCCCATGGCTCTTAGGTACCGAGCGGGGAGGAAGAAAGGGAAGGACATGATGGTAGAGATAAATCAAGAAACAGGTGACTATGGACTTAATCTAGCAAGATGTATTCGGTGAGCAGTTAATATGATTGTTATAATAGGTCTAGCAGTAAGAAAAGCAATTATATGAATTTAAACCTTCACTTATGTGAGAACACATAAGCAAAAGGGATCTTTTGCAAGGCTCCCATCGTATAGAGTGTCCCATACCACTTATACGTTGGGGTGTCGGTTATCAAACAGCAATGGTTGTTATATATTGAAATTAACCTTTGATTTATAAACTTGCCCACACAAGCTTATAGACCAAGGGGTCGTTTTGCAGGTCCTAATGTATAAGCGTCCCATACCACTTATACTTTAGGTGTCAGGGTTAAATGAATCGATTATGCTATGACATGCTAGTGGGTATGATGAAACATGCAAGTGCAACTCACACACCCGACTCTGTGCACACAGACCTTTAGTTCCCCCTTTCGGAGCCGTTACCTCCCAGGATACCTCCGTAGTGGCAGACGGAAGCGGTGGGTTGGGCCTCGCCCACCTCAAAACCAGTAAAAGCACCACTGGTCTGACCTATCGTACGCCTCAACGCTTGGTGCACTAAGCGGACGCCTGCGTACTCTTGCCGGCTGGCGCACCGGACTTCTGTTGGCGAAGTGCTAACCACCTCGTCGAGTCAACGATATCGGTGTCGGTGCAATCGAACTCCCCGATATCGTAAAACCCACCACCTTAACTTTTCCTATCTTATGCACATGTAAGTTTATTCGTAAACACACAAAACCGAGCCGAAGCTCCCCGAACCAAACGTCCGTCTCCAACCAACCGAGCTGAAGCTCCCCGGACCATCCCGTCCGTCTCTTAACCAACCGAACCGAGGCTCCCCGGACCCAAACGTCCGTTTCCAAATCACCCGAGCTAAAGCTTTCATCAATCTTCCTATGCCAATAGTGTTTGTGAAAAGTGCAATCCTAGTTACCTAGTTACTCTTGTCGATTTGTTATTACAGTTTACGTTAGCCCAGGACTGCCCCCGGTATACCCCGTGAAGGGCTCTCAAGGGGCACTAGGAACCAAGACGGCGGCATTACGGCCCGAAGTTCCCTTTCGCAAGGCACTTAATATTATTGGTTTATTTCCCTTAACCCATTCCCTTCTCACATTACGATAGACTATCCTAGGGTGATTTTTAAACCTTCCACTCTTCGGGGAAGACGATCTTTCATTGAACCCGAGCACCTCTTAACTCTAGCTATCACCACTACTCACTACTCTTTATATCTTCCTAATGCGATTTCCTCCACTATTGCCCACCCAAACAAAATAAATTATTTAACTCCAATGTCTTCCTCAGATCATGTCTTATTTCAATTCACTATTGCTATATGCAGACCGACCTATGCTACATGTCGAACCGGTTATGCAATGATCCATTACTCATCCAAATGCCCTAAATTAATTACTGGAGACTTACCATGATATAAATGACCTAAGTCCAGAAAATGGAAATTTTCCTAATTTATTTGGCATTTAATTAAATTCCTCGAAAATCCCAAGAACTACCGGTTTGAACATGAACTACCCTAAGTTCTCATGCAAGATGTCCAGCAAATTTATGATAAATACTAGGTTATCTCAATAGGTTAAATCCTAAGTATCATAATTTTTCTATCATTAGAAGGGCATGAAAAACTATTTTAGAAATAATCTCTAACTTCTGTTGTTTATGAATCAAGTACAGAAAATATTCTTCCAAAAATTATAAATAATTTATCTTATGCAGATAAAGGCCTAAAATTAACACTGGCCAAGTTTCATAATTTTCCAGCAAGTATTGTACCCATAATTAATTTTTAAACATAAAAGCCCTTTATATCATCTGTGAACAAAGTACCAGATTTATTCAACATAAAATTCCATAAAAATTCAGGGATCAATGTTCTACTAGTCAAGATCTAAATCCAGAATTTTAACTGATTATAATTAATTTAAAACCTCCAAATAATTGAAAAAACAAATCGGGCAAATAATCCGTTAACACATGAAGTATAATATTTATCAATCATAAAATTCTAGGAAAATTATCATAAGTCTATAACATCCTAAAACACCCTCCTCCCGAGTTTCATAATTTTTGGATTAGATTTAGTGCTTAAAATAACTAAATTACATTTCTATCCTAATTCAAACTCTCAACTTCCGAGGTACCCAATTACCTCCAATTCCTTCACCATTTCAACCAGAGGGTTTTCAACATATCATGTCACTCTCCTCCAAATTTCAAGGGCATACAAGAGCTTTTGCTCCTATGTCCTTCACAAACCTCAAACTCCCACCCGTTGGATTTGAGCCAATCTCTTAGGGTAAAATCCACCCTAATCCACACCATGTTACCCAAGAGGGTAAACATAGACTCAACAAATCAGTGGCCAACAACTTCAGCCTCTTTTGAGGAGATTTGTCCACTCCATCTCCAATCGTACTTTTCCCCAAAGTACCCCTCGCCAAGACCTATCTAGGACTTGATACTTACCTATTCAGAACTCGACCAATCGAGTTGAAATTTTGTACAGATCGTAACATTGATGCCAGGGACCACCACCCAAAATTTGGGGGAGTTTGGACTTAATTTCATCTCCTAATTAATTTTATATTGTTTATTTAAATTTTACAAAATCTTTAGGCAAAAGTTCTCCAAAAATTCTTATTTTTGGACAGCCTCTCGATACACATATTACAGATCTCCAGTCCAAATTTCAAGTCATTTGGACATGTTATGAACCGTGGGCAACCATTTCAATTTCTGGTTAGCCTAGGTCTTGATCCCACCAAAATGAGTGCTGTGATCAAACCACTCACCCAAATTGAATAAAATCAATTTTAAATTAAAGTAGACCCAGAGGGCTACAACTTTTGTGACTGGTCATTTTTCCTAAATCGGCCTCTAAGTGCCTCGTTTCGCAGCCTCAAAATATGTTCAAATAATCTATTTTCCATTAAGTAATATATAATAATCTATGTATTATATATTAATTCTACTGTTCATCTTCTTCATGAACCCGAACAGACACAGGAAAACATTTTTCCTGTAAGCATTCCGTGATCCGTCGCCGGCCGTTCGGTCACTTCCCTGGCCAGCCACCACCACCACCACCTCCGTTGAGGCGATGGCTAGCGGTCGGCGGTGGTTTGGCCGCCGGAGGTGGCGGTTTCCGGCGAACTCAAAATATCTTTTTCATGGTTTTTCCATGAAAACGAGAGATGAGTCCGGCTCCGTTGAGTGCGAACCTCCTTTCTAAGAATCCTAAGATCTACCCATGAAAGAGAAAGAGTAGAGGAGGACCTTGTTCGCGGTTTGAAGGCGAGAAGAACGATGGGGTGCCATGGCGCGGTGGTGGCGTTGCTGAACTTCTCCTACAGCAAGAACAAGGATTTGATCTGATTACTTGAGCGTGTAACCTTCTCCTCTTGCCCCAAGTGGGCTTTTATAAGTCAGATAGTGGGAAGATGAATGGGTAAAGCCTTAATGGCCATGAAGGTCCTCCCCTTAACGTTTCGGTTACAGTGAAGGGATAAGAAACGGTAGAAACTGAACAGGTGTGTCCAGCTGGCGGCTTCCTATTGGACCATATCTTCCTCATTTATTATATAAATTACAGAAGGAAAACGGCCTGAAATTACTCCTGGTGTAACTTCCCACACCAGCATTTATTACCACGCGTGTTAGAATAATTCCGGGCCTGAACCGTCATTTCGGCCAATGTCACGGGCGTGACACATAGGTCACGGGCGTGACAAGCCCGAATAGCCAATTCTGGGTTCGACGATCGTCGAACTGAGATCGACGATAGCCGAAGGATGGTCACGGGCGTGACAGCTGGGGTCACGGGCGTGACAGGCCCGAACGACAGATTTTGGGTCGACGATCGTCGAATTGAGATCGACAATCGTCGAAGGCTGGTCACGCCCTAGGTCACGGGCGTGACCTCTAGGTCACGGGCGTGACATGCCCAAACGGCAAATTTCGAGGTCGACGATCGTCGAATTGAGATCGACGATCGTCGAAGGCTGGTCACGCCCTAGGTCACGGGCGTGACACTCATGTCACGGGCGTGACATGCCCGGGCCGCAAGGTCGACGATCGTCTCACGGCGATCGACGATCGTCGATGGGGTCACGCCCATAGTCATGGGCGTGACACCTTGGTCACGGGCGTGACATGCCCAGACAGCACGTTCGACGATCGTCTCGTGGAGATCGACGATCGTCGAAGTAGTCACGCCCAGGTCACGGGCGTGACGGGTCGGTCACGGGCGTGACCAACCCGTGACCCGAAATATTGATCGCTTTATTTCAATTTTATGTGTTTCCTGGGGTTCCGTCACAACTAACCGACTCCTAGGGGTCTAGCTGGAAATGGGATGTTACACTCCCTCTCCTCTACTTCTCATTCTCCTCCTCCTCTCCTCCTCCTAGTGAGAGCTTCACCCTTCTCCTCTTTTCTCTCCCCACATCAAACCCGAGCCCTCCCCCTTACCCTTCAAAATTCAACCACCACCTTTCCTCTCTCCATTTTCAATATTTGTGACTTTCAAGGTTTCTCCCTCTCCTAGGGCTTGTAAAAGGAAAACGGCTTGTGTCTTCATCGTTCGGTGCGGATCCGAGGACTTGCGTGGAAATAGAGAATCTGCCATCTTCGTGTGTGCATCCTCCACTCATTTTTGTGGACGGATCTCTTGGGTTTTGGGAAGCGATTTCTAAACTCTTCCGTGTGTGCGTCTTCTTATTATTGTGAGATTTTGGTGGAATCAGAAGGCTGGTAAATTGTTCTGATTTATATTGAATATTGTGCTTAATTAAAATCTAAATTTCCAAGCCTAAATCGTCCGAATATTTTTATGTAAATTGGAGCGGGTAAGCAACCCTCTTGTTAATTAATTTTTGGGGATTATTTTGGACTTAGTTTTAAATCACTCATTTAGTCCAGATATTCTTGTATTGCCTTGTGAATGTTTGCGCGTAATTTAGTTTGATTTGCTAATTATCCGGATCGGGTGGGTCCTTTTCGCTTGAGCGAACATTGGCATATAGCCCTTGTTTAATCAAAAATAAGGGGTAGCGTCCCTTTGCATTGATTAATTGGTTAATATTGAAATCGTGTCATTAACTGCTTGGATATCCGATAGTGCTAAGTAGAACAACATCGCGCTAGGTTATTTTATTTTAATTGTCAAATCTAAGAACGCATAGTATAATCCGTAGAAACCATGAGTCTGCATCAATTTGGTATCAAAGGGAGGTTCTCGTCAATTTCCTAATTGGCACTCCTCCCCCTCTTAAAATTTCAAATTTCAAATTTCAAATTTCGAAATTTCAAATTTAAAATTTCAAAATATAAAATTCAAATTTCAAATTTCAAATTTCAAATTTCAAAATTCAAAATTCAAAATTAAAATTTCAAATTTCAAATTTCAAATTTCGAAATTTCAAATTTCAAATTTCAAAATTTAGAATTCAATTTTCAAATTTCAAATTTCAAATTTCAAATTTCAAATTTCAAAATTTCAAAATTCAAACTTTCAATTTCAAATTTTTCTCCAAATTAAAAAAAAAAAATTGTGGTCTGCCAATAGCCGACTAAATTTTATTTTCAGCAATAAAAAAATCAGAAAAAATTTAATTAATAATCTCCATATTTTAGCCAACAAGAATATCAAAAAAAAATTTATATATTATTTTGAAATATTAGCGGGAACAAATCTATCTTTAAAAATAAATAGGACCAAGCTATTTTCTTCTTTGCATGTGCACCGGTTCTAGTTGAGTGTTCTCTCCGGTTCCCTCTGAAATGGCCTACGATGTTCACATTTCCCGAATGAAACCTTTAGGTTCCGTCATGAAAGTTAGAAAGTCATTCCATTGCCCGGTAGTGGAAGAGATTAAGGGTTGATTGGCCAACTAAAGGCTAATCAAGTTACACCGCGCACCTCTAGGCATGTTAGGATTCCTGCTCCGACATATGATGGACTAGGTGGACCGCGAGTGTTTCTATGTTGGGTGAACGACATGGAGCATTATTTTGAGCAATATCGTATTGTGGATCCCCACAGGATTCCCGTTGCGAGACTGTAATTATTTGGTCGAGCCCATACCTTCTGGCTCAATGAGGAAAGACGTTTAGGAATGCCCTCTGTCGACCCACGTATAGGTTGGCAGATTATGAAAAATTACTTAACGGATGAGTATTACCCTACCTACTGTCGTTCCTAGTTTCCTGATTGTAGGAATGACTATAAGCCTCATGCTAGATACTTGCCCCGCAAAGATCTGATTATCTCAAGCACGAGTACACCTACCTATGAGAGGAAAGAGAAACTTAGGAGCTTTATCCCTAGGTCGTTAGACGTAAGTGCTAGGAATGTCATGAGCCCACGGGGTGAGAGTGTTCCTATTAGCATGATTGAGTCTGAGGCTGTGGTTACGAGTGTGCTCGTCACTAAGGACGAGGCTATTATCACTGACGATGGTAGCGACATTGAGGAGACTGGTTACCCTAGTGACCTGGATGACGACTTCTTCCCCGAAGAGTCATCTCCATTTCCCTCCGACGATATGTCTGCGTTGTCTACCTTGATTGACATGGAATTCTCTGTTGAGCCTAAGTCGGGTGATAAACTGGATGAGTCGGAAGATTTATATTTCGATGTGAGCTTACCCAGTCGTGATTCAGGTGACGATCTGTTAATTAGGACTTGAGCTTGATATTTCAAGCCCGAGACATATCGAAGTGTCCGTCCCTGAGATTTTTACTGCTACTGATGTCCTGACCGATACGTTGGAAGATTGTCTTAGTGAGGGAGTCATAACTATGGAAGACGTTATTGAAATGGAGCCGGATGAGCATCCCCTGATGCTAATTCCGTTGCCTTAATTTGAATGTGATCTTAACTCTCTCCCGATCGTAGTATTACTGACTTTTTCTCCTGACCCGTTGACTCGATGAGAAGACTATTTAGGACACGAGTGTGGTACGTCTGATTATAGTAGTCTTACGATACGCCCTGAGTTCACTCTGCTAGTACCACCAGAGGTGGTCCCCTTAGTGCCGCCTGATCTCGTAGTATTGGTGCCGGTCTATGATCCGATCACTGAGTTTGAATCACATGATATACATAACGTATTGGAAGACATATCAGATGAGTTTTCTGTAAGGGCGAATCCACTGTTTGAATTTTCTTATGATTTTAATGGCTTGCAGTCGGACGATATTTCTTGGACGTCAAATCCGAGTTTTGAGGTATCGAATTGGACTTCTAGTGATACCTTGGCTAGTGTGCCTTATGATGTGATGTCCCCTCGACACACTTATTTGCCAAGCCTGAACGCTCGCATTTATCCCCCTCCTTTTGATGACCCGTGCACGCGCATAATGGTGAACGTAGTTGGTGATGAGCGTTTTTCTGCTGGCTATTCATTACGGAAATTTTAAATCAAAATTTAATTCCAAATTAAAAACGAAAACGTTAGGCTCCACCGAAATAATTTCTGATTTTAAAGCTCCCATGCCACCTGACTTAACCCCGTTATCCTCTGTATTTAGGTCTAGTCATGTAGCACATGGATTCTCTCCTCATGTGTTTTGTACGTTAGTCTTTCACCTTAAGTTATGTCGTACACACTTCCACTCCTTTCTGAGACTGTCCGACGCTAGAGCTAGTGATTTGGGTTTAGTCTGGTCAGTCCCCGAGCGGATGCCTTTTTGCTCCGGTAATAAATTAATATGTAGGAACGCCGACCCATCAAAAATTATGAAGAACGTCGGATTTTATGCTTTTATTTTAGATTTTTATATAGCACATGGTGTTTCACTTTATTTCAAGTTTCCGGACTTTTTAATGTACATCTCTGTTCCACCTGAGTGTATTTCTCCATCGTTTCTTCCAACCATTAAATATTCTTTTGGATTAGGGAGTGTTAGTACTGTCGTGTCTATTTTCCACGTTGACTCCTTGGTTCTTGAACCGGATGGTAAGATGTTAGTTTTATTTCTTTTGCTTGACACCCTTTCGAGTTTCCTCGGAAGTCTTGTTGTTTCTTTGCCAGACAGGTTCTCAGCGCTGATGGATGTATATGCTACTACGACACTGATAGCGGGGCCAGATTTGCCCCATGCTGCTACTGCTTTTGACGGTTCTTCACCCATGGGCCACTCATCGGTGATGAGTACTTTTGAGTGGGGGAGGATTGATGGAGACGTTGATGATGTGGCCGTCATTGATCCCCATCGGAGAGAGTTTGTGGATTGGGACGATCGCTGCCGCAAGCTCGAGGATGGCTTTTCTTCCACGACGTCACCGCCACCTCCGCCACATGTTTTGCTCGACGTCCACCGCCATTTTATAAAAATATATAATTATAAATTAAATAATTATAATTATATATTTTTAATAATTTTATTATTTTAAGCAATTTTATTTCAAGCATCTTTATGTTTATTGCATTTAAATAATTCATGTAATGATGGGTGCTTATAACCATCATAGGTTGCTTTAATTATTTCATTTCTTGTATTATGATGAGTGCTTATAACCATCATAATTTTCATTTTGAATTTTGAATTTTGAATGTTGATTGGAGGGAGATTGAGTGGTGTAGGCTATATATAGCCATGTTATGAAGGATTAATTATTGAATGAAGAAAACAATTTGAAATCCCCTAAAATCTTCCTTGAGATCTTTTACCCCTTCTTCTTCCTCCTCTCAAATTTCGGCCCCCCCTATAGCCTCCTTCCTCTTGGCCGCCGACCATCTCCCTCTCCTCTACTTCTCATTCTCCTCCTCTCCTCCTCCTAGTGAGAGCTTCACCCTTCTCCTCTTTTCTCTCCCCCACATCAAACCCGAGCCCTCCCCCTTGCCCTTCAAAATTCGACCACCACCTTTCCTCTCTCCATTTTCAATATTTGTGACTTTCAAGGTTTCTCTCTCTCCTAGGGCTTGCAAAAGGAAAACGGCTCGCATCTTCATCGTTCGGTGCGGATCCGAGGACTTGCGTGGAAATAGAGAATCTGCCACCTTCTTGTGTGCATCCTCCACTCATTTTTGTGGACGGATCTCTTGGGTTTTGGGTAACGATTTCTAAACTCTTCCTTGTGTGCATCTTCTTATTATTGTGAGATTTTGGTGGAATCAGAAGGCTGGTAAATTGTTCTGATTTATATTGAATATTGTGCTTAATTAAAATCTAAATTTCCAAGCCTAAATCGTCCGAATATTTTTATGTAAATTGGAGCAGGTAAGCAACCCTCTTGTTAATTAATTTTTGGGGATTATTTTGGACTTAGTTTTAAATCACTCATTTAGTCCGGATATTCTTGTATTGGCCTTGTGAATGTTTGCACGTAATTTAGTTTGATTTTCTAATTGTCCGGATCAGATGGGTCCTTTTCGCTTGAGCGAACATTGGCATATAGCCCTTGTTTAATCAAAAATAAGGGGTAGCGTCCCTTTGCATTGATTAATTGGTTAATATTGAAATTGTGCCATTAACTGCTTGGATATCCGATAGTGCTAAGTAGAACAACAATGCGCTAGGTTATTTTATTTTAATTGTCAAATCTAAGAACGCGTAGTATAATCCGTAGAAACCATGGGCCTGCATCACGTATCATCACATCACATCATACAAGTACTTCCATTTTCCCCTAATGGCATTCAAGACGCCATACGAAACTCTTGCCTAGGCCCCACCTGCTCATGGGTCTCAAAACCTGGGCTTGCCTGCAAGCTCTGACTTCTCACGTCAGGATTCTGTCACACAAACAAACTGATGCTAAGAACCCTTGCTTGACCCCACCCACTCATGGGCTTCATCACCCGGGCTTGTCAAGTTTGGCGTTCTCGTCAGTTTCTCAGAAGGGGACTTGTCTCGCCTTAACACTCTCCACACATGACTTACACGTCACGGGCTAGCCAGCCGACCATAGAGACAAAGCCATGCCTTTGCACATCAATCAACAAACATAGCCTTTCTAACCCTAATCCACCATTCGTTCTCGTACGAAATAAATGGGGGGGGGACATCACAAACGGATTCTTACTGCAAACAGATTTCTACCAAAATTCTTAAGACTCGTTATGCAACATCACCGAGTCAGACTAACAGTCGTGACTACGGCTTCACCCACAATGCCTAATCCACTAGCGGAGCGGATTTCTAATGCAACATCATGATAGGGACGGACACAATCGACCCGGTGGCTCCTCTTGAATCATGGCAACCCGAACCCCTCTCATTTGTGAGATTCGATGCCTAAATGCTTGAAAGAAAAACAAGATAAAACGAATGCTATGCACGCATCCTAAAGACCGAAAGGACAAGTGTCGTTATCTTACGACTCCTCTTCCTAGCCATGGAGATCTTGCTTTGCACGGATGAAAATGTGTGCCTTCAAGTCCTCTCCACGGATCTGACCTCGGTTCGACAAATGGAGGCTCAGAACTTCGCTAATGGCGGAGAAAGTCCTTCCTCCGCCAAACCCTCTCTCCCAAACCCTAACTCCCACTCAAAAGAGAAGAATGAGGGAAAACAACCCTTAAACCCTACTTAAGTCTCTTGGACGGAGTGTCCCGGGCAATAGGATTACATCCATGAAGGATCAGATGGCCTAAATTTAGCCGTCACGAAACTGCTCCTGCAAGCTACCGTCGGGTTGTAGCTACCTACCATGCCGCAATAACTTCCCGAGTTATCGGTTAGAAAATAATGCAGCGCTATTGCCGACAGTAACAATACCGTTACGCGGTTAGCTCACTCAATGCTTCCGTCTCGAAGCAAGAAGGCTACTGCCAAGCGATAACTAGCTAATGCCGTACACTATCACTCAACGCACTCAACGCCTACCACTCAACGCCCCCACTCAATTCCTGAAGGCTACTGCCGAGCGGTAATTAGTTAACACCGTGCACTACCACTCAACGCCTACTACTCAACGCCTTCCACTCAAGGCAAGAAGGCTATCGCGGGGCGATAGCGACCTATCGCCGCGCGGTAACACCCTAAGCCTCAAGTCCAAAAAACTGGGGTGTTACATACCATGACCTCATCCACCGAGTCAAGGATCAAATCAAAGCAGACGATGCCATCGAAGTGCATTGACAACAATTTGAATGAGAAATGAAGAGAAAGAGGAATCCGGAGCCACTACGAGGCCCCAAGGGAAACGACGAGCATCCCGACAACCCTATCAAGGTCGAGAAACTCGTCCGCATCAAGACTATAGTCCCTTGAACACCACTCGAGCCAACATACTCCGCGCCATTCGTGATAGTGGTGAGCTCCGCAGGCCCGTGCCTCTTATGCCAAAGAGAGGAAACCAGTCACAATATTATGACTTCCATCGTGAATACAGCCACGAGACAGAGGGTTGCAACCGGCTGAAGGACGAGATCGAACGCCTCGCCCAACAAGGTCTCCTCGAAAGATTTGTGCAGAACTCCGCCCCAAGCAAGTATACACCTCAGAACGACGATCCAACTAAAAGCCAAGCATCGGCCCAATGCTAATAGGCTACGGGGCACTAGCAGGGTCCTCTCCCCTAGTTACACGTGCGAACCCCCGCGTCTCAACTTTGTGCACTTTTCCTTTGGAATAATAAGCCGTAAGGGGAAATATGTGTGCACACTTATGTATCGCTTTTTATATTATACTTGTTTTTTAATTTCGTAAGACATGCACATCTCCCCAAAGCAAAGATCTGAGGTGAATACCATAAGCTATTGACAGGAAACATGATGCTGCTAGGGCTTCATAACCCAGCGTTGCTGAGCATCCGCTCCTGCGCTGCCAGGGCTTCGTGTTCCCACACTGCTGATTATCCGCTCTCGCGCTGCTAGGGCATCGTGCTCTCGCGCGGCTGAGCACCCGCTCCTGCGCCGCTAGGGCTTCGTACTACTGTGAGGCTGAGCATTCGCTCCCATGCCGCTAGGACTTCATGCCCCCGCACTACTAAGCATCCGCTCCCGCTTTATTAGGGCCTCGTGCTCCTACGCTGCTGAGCATTCGCTCCCGCGCTATTAGGGATTCTTGCCCTCGCACTGGTGAGCATTCGCTCTCGCACTGCTGAGCATCCACTCCCGCACTACTAGGGCATCCTGCCCCCGTGCTGCTGAGCATCCGCTCCCGCGTTGCTAGGGCTTCATGCCCCCGCGCTATTGAGCATTCGCTCTCGCACTACAAGGGCTTTATGCTCCTGCGTTGAAGGGCACCTCGATAAGATTCCCCCAAAGGCGAGATAGACAATAACCTTTCTGCACCTCAGGCAAGATTGGCAAAAGCCTTTCTGGGCCTTCCCCTGGATGGACCCTAGTCCTCCCAGGAGAGATGGACAAAGGTTATTCTGCACCTCCCAGGTGAGATGGACAAAGGTTCATCTACACCTTTACTTGAACGAACCTTGGTTCTTCTGAGGCATGAATGAACAAATGTTTTTCGTCACCTCCACCCGAACGGACCCCGATCCTCCCAGGCGAGATGGAGAAAGGTCTGTCTGCACCTCCCAAGTGAGATGGACGAAGGTTCATCTGTACCTTCACTTGGACGAACTCCGGTTCTCCTAAAGCGCGATAGAACAAAGGTTAATCTGCACCTTCACTTGGACGAATCCCGGTTCTCTTAAAGAGCGATCCAACAAAGATTCATCTGCACCTTCACTTGGATGAACCCCGATTCTCCTAAAGTGCAATCGAATAAAGGTTCATCTGCACCTTCACTTGTATGAACTCTAGTTCTCTTAAAGTGTGATTGAATGAAGGTTCATTTGCACCTTCACTTGGACGAACCCCAGTTCTCCTAAAGCGCGACAGAACAATGGATCTTCGCCACCTCCTCTCGGACGAACTCTGGTTATCTCGAAGCGCGATCGAACAAAGGTTCTTCACCACTACCACACGGACAGACTCAGGGTCTCTCCAGGCAAAAGTGAGCAAAGTTCGCTAAACCCCATGCACTTTCAAAGTACGTACGAACCAAAGTTTGTTGCTACCTCCTGAAGCAAATAGATCTCCGAGTCTATCCACACTACCAAGGCAAGGGGGGGGGAAGTGGCCTCCCTGGCTCCCCATCATACTCTCACCATTAATGCTCGGCGGCAACCTCTAATGGCAATGCCAGACTAACGAGGGACCTAAAAGAATTAGATGCTCTAAGGCTGCCATAACGCATGATACGACACCAAGTCGCCACAACAAGGACAACAGCTGAAGCGGTTCGACAACTGCTAAGATCCCCCACCGGGTGATGACAACATCTTCACCATGTGAGGCCAATGCACTAGGAGAGTCGTGAGCTCGACGCGTCACAGAAAAACTCACGCAACAGAGCAAAGGAAATGAGAAAGTCAATAAGCCAGCCGACAATGCCAAGAGTTTGTACGACACAGATGCAATCAACTGCTTCCCCGTAGCCAGCACCATCTTTCAAGACAACACTTGCTCAGGGGACAGAATACCCCCGCTGCCTTCGCGACACGCGAAGCCCTAGCCAAGCATAAGACAAAGTTCAACTGCACTCATCCACAACGAGCCTACCTTCGTAGCCATCGTCTCAAGGTCCGCTCAGCTATCTGACCTCACTCCATTTCGAGTCCCAGGGCTTCTGGTACTTTGCAAATGCGAAAGCTCGCACCATTGCAACATCCTAAGACACAAACACCATCAATGACCTCCGCCTCTAGAAGCTCCGTCCCATCTCCCGATACGAATGGACACCGAATCACTCCAAGCTACAACGTAGAAACGGATACCATGTCCTTCCACGTCTTCTAGTAGCGGCAAGACTGCGGGTCCTTCCGCGACATTGAGATAAGGGGCGGAACATCGCCCCATGTCACAAGAATGCGCCGATAACACGAACTTTCGGCAACAACCGTGTAAGCCCTCAACCGCAGGCATCACCATCCATGCATCCTCGCAAAACCTTCGACCCACAAGGCAGACATAAGCAGAACCAAGACTTCGCCATTCACATCAAAGCCCAACAAAGGGGATATTTCATGCCGCAAGCCAAAGTAACTAGTGTTGCGCGCATGACGAAATGACCTTAAGTCCATAAACCCGAGATGAAGTCGTCAAGCTTAAAAATTTTTGGGCTTGTCACTTTGCGGTTCACGACCCACAAAAATTTGGGGGCATTTGATGGAGTTCTTTCTGAATTTTCTGTGTCAAACTGGGGAGGTTCAGTCCAAGGACTCGGGGGAAAACTAAACCAGCTAGACGAGCTGCACGCGACAAGCCGCGCTCACCCGAAAAAATCCTGTAAGCACCCTCAAAGGGAGTCATCCCGACCAACACACGCCAAAGCACCCCGCTCAGGCTGCACATGTGCAGCGTGTGCGCGCCCACGACCGCGCACCCCGCGACCTATGGTCGCGCATGGCCCCGAAGCCTAGTGATCGTGCAAGGCCGTGCACTGCGCGCAACCATGCAGGGCCGCGCACTGCCACGACCATGCCAGGCCGCACGTTGCGCGTGGCCACGTGTGGCCACGCGTGGCAGCGTGTGGCCGTGCACCGCGTGTCCGCGCTTGGCCGCGCCGTCATGTGACCATGCATGGTCGCATCCTGCACGCTACCGTGCATGGACGCACTATCACGCGGCTATGCAGGGCTGCACACTGTGCTTTAGATATCTTGTAATTTACATAAATCATTCACCTCAGCCTTTGCAATATTTGATCCACAACCCTTTCTTTTTCACACTGAATCAAGAGATATTAGCTAGATGACAGTAATAAAAATATACGTTGAATCATTACCGTGAATAACTTTTATAATCAATCCTACTGCAAAATTTAGAGAAATAAAATCAATATCAAGTTCGAGTTTCCATTTAGGTTCCGTTTGAGGGATTTATTTTCACCGGTCAAATGAATACGACCGCATGAATCATATCTTAATTGACCGGTTACGACTGCATAAATCGGACATTAATTAAGATTTGATTCATACAATCGTAACCACTTAAACGGTGAAAATAAGTCCGTTTGGGGGGACACCAAGCTTGCGATAAACCTTAATTAAGGTCCTTAGTTGGACAAAACCTGACCAAACAAAAACCTGAGATGTTGAGACTTCCCAAACCTAATTCCAACATCCTACCGTCCTTCAATCTCTACACAACTGTGTTTCCCTCCCCGGAGAGCCGTTTATATTAATTAATATTTGATGTATGTAACTATGCTTATATATTTTAACTAAAAATAAAAATAAAAATATTTTTTTTAAAACAATATTAATAAACTTAATCAATTATTAGTTTAAATTCTTATTCACAAGAGACGAGACCAATCCTCAAAGAAACCTATCCATGGCGTCTCTCATAACTTGGCGCTCTCCCATGAGACTTCACTCTCATCTTCCTCCACCAACATCGAAAATGGCCAAATCCCCAAACTCTCCAATAATTCCTCCTAGACTTATCTCCTCGTTGCTCTCCTCGTCAACATTCATCCACTGCGATCCCCAATACCCTAATCCCATTCCGACGAGTCGGGAAGAGTCTCATCTTCTTCACTTCTCTTCCCATACGGAAGATTTTGCTTTGGCGGGTGGAGCGGGGATCATGAGGAGGAGGGACACGTTTCTTGCTTTGCTTCTCTCTGCGATCTCTTTCCCATTCCCCGCCCTGGGGTCATCTGCGGAGAATGGTACGTAATGCCAACCATTTTCCCCTTTCTGAATTTTTGTGTTTCCTTTCTCTGATGGTCTCTTGATAGTTGATGCAATCCTAAGAGTTAGGCCCCGTTCATTTGCAATCTTTTGAGCCTTTGTTTTAGTTTTGAGATTTTGAAAACCAAAATTTGAAGTTCCTTGTGCTATGTTTTCTGCGGTTTTGATTTTGAACTGAAAAAGCTCGGTTTTCATTCCTTTTAATTTTGCCCAGCCGGCTAGGGATGTTCTCCGGCAACCTCTGTTGCAGGCGCAATGGGAAGTGGTTGTAGAAATGGTCACTGAAGGGATCGGTGGAAATGGAGAAAACTGAGGTGGAGGAGGTGCCCAACCCTGCTTCTTCGCCTGAAAAATGCTGATAGGATATGCCCGCCGGAGCCACAACTGGAAAATGCCTGATATGCATTCATGGATCTTGGCGTGGAGTGCCATTTTTTCTATAGCATTTTGTTCTCCAGCTGATTTTAGTTGACTCTGAACTGTCTCCGGCAACTCCAAATCTCCCTATTGCTCACTTTCTTCTTTGCCTAACAAAATCGTCTCATATGGAGTTCCATTCCTTCCTTTCATTGCCGCTGCAAGTAACAAAGGCAGACCTCTTCTTTCTTTTTTCTTAACACAGGTCTAGAAAGAGGGCTTTGGATTAGAAGCTGAGAATGCACAAACGAACGTAAGTTTCGTTTTAGCCTAAAACGGATTTGAAAAACATTATGCAAACGAATATAAGTTTTCATTTTGCCCCAAAACGAAAAACCTTGAATGAAAACATTAAAAACAAACAAAGAGTAACCCCCCCCCCCCCCCCCCCCCTACACACACACACACACGATGGAAATGGAGAGAAACAGGGTACCACCACCACCAAGTTGATTTATAGTAGAACAAACAACATAGATACTAGAATTTTTTTAGAAGCACAGATCACCCTAAGAGGCACGCCTCTGAACATGGATCGAAACCGCAACGCCTCGTTTTAACCGGTTTCTTCAGAGGGTTGATGACAACACAACATCATATATGATCTAAAAAACATAACCTAACAAGATGCATATTAAAAGATAGAAATAATACAAAAATTCCCCACTTGTTTGCCAACTATTACTTTCCCTGCTTCCCGTCAGAACCTGTCCGCTTTTGATTGCATCACTATATCCCCCGTTAAGAATGCCTTGTCTTCAAGGCTTAAAGTGGGGGATATTGTTCCTGAATGAACCACCAATCTTCCCATTTCGCATCGTTCGGAGTCCCGTTTGCTCATTCTATTAACAACTGGGTCATTACCCACTCTTGTCGTGGAATAATCTGCCTTTCCAAAACCTTCACTGGCTCAGTAAGAATGTTTCCCTCCACATTCATTATTGTTGGCATCTCTATCCTCTGTGCCGGTGTAGGAATATCACCCCTATATTCTCGGAGTTGAGATACATGGAAGGTGTGATGGATTTTTGGCGTATCCGGCAAATCCAAACGGTAGGCTACTGCTCCAACTTTCTCCACTACTTGGAAGGGGCCGAAAAACCTGGGTGAAAGCTTGTGAAACTTGTGACTTCACAAACTCGTTTGCTTATACGGTTGAAGGCGTATGTGTTGTGAATGATGCCCTCAATATTCCAAGATTTGAATACACAACTCTTATAATGTTAACTGCATATTGTATTTGATAGCATATCTATTTCATGATTATGCATGATATATTTTGTTGACTCTAAAACATGTTTAGAGCAAAAAAGAACAGTTACCTTTGAGATCAGTATATGACTCTCCACAGTATCGACATGATCGTGGAGAAAGATTCAGAAGCAAGCACCAACAATACAAGTCTATATCGTTGAGATCAGTATAAGGTTCTCATCTATACCGTTGAGATCGTAGAAAGCTACAAATCGATATCATGAAGAAGATGCAAAAAGGAGCAGTTCTCAGCACCAAGGTTGATACCACTGAGAAAGAAGATTATGCTCAACGATATCGTTAAGATGGAATTAAATGTTACCGTTGAGCCTATGCAGATTGACGGGATTCAAAATTGGCACTAGCGCATAAAGATTAGATAGAGTATTCTATTCTCGTCCATACCTTTGACAAGATGTTTTCTGAGACTGTTGATGTAAGTCAAGGGGTATAAAAGGATAAGTTAGGACAATGTAACAGTTAAGCTTCAACCCTTGAACCCGTGCCATTGCCGCTCACAAAAAAAAATCCTGAATCATAAACGGCGCACTTGAAGCAAGCTAGTTCTCTCTGAATACTTTCAGAAGAACAAAGCTGAGTCAATCATCTAGACTCAGAGTTAGATCTTCTACTTGCCAAAAAATAAGATAAAGGAATAAAAACCTCAAATCTGTTCTACCTAAAGATTCAATCCATTCAGGGGATGATTCTAAAAAACTTGCTTTCACAGCAAGAACAACAGAAGATTCTGATTCAAAGTCTATTCATTTTAGTCTTCTGTTGTAAACTTTATATTTAACTATTTTTGTAGGATCTCTTAGGAGATCCAGAGTTGTAGGGCTGTACTCTCAGCCTGAGTATAGGGCTCGGTGATAAGCCTGAGTGTAGGACTTGGTGCAAGTCTGAGGTAGAAAACTTGCTGGGTTTCTGAGCTGTAGGAGTGAGAGGACTCTGAGTTATAGGGTCCGTGTGCCTGAATGTAGGACTTCTTGATAAGTCTGAGTGTAGGGCCAGTGTGGCTGAGATTAGGGTCTTGGAGGAGACTTGAGAGACCCTAAGGGATCTGTGTTGTAAGCTCTGAAGAGCCGAGATTTGGAGGAGTTTGTCGAGTCTAGCTCACTGCTAGGTATGTGTTGGGGGAAAGTGGATGTAACCATACCCTGGGGAACCACTATAACTGACTGTGTGCTGATCTGTGTTTTATTCTGATTATATTTCCTGCAAAGAAACAATTAAAGTACAAGTCCACCGATTCACCCCCCTCTAGGTGATTTAGACTCCAACAACAAATTATCAAGTGGTATCAGGGCTAGGTTGGTCAAAACAAGAGTTAACAGTTTGGCCAAGATCTTATAAGGGTAGTCATGCCTATCATCATGACCTCCTGTGAGTCTCATAAGAAGATGAGCTCAACGAAGTTGCCTATCTGCAAAAAAGAAAAATTTGTCATATGAAATCAAAGGGTGAAGCTATTTATGGAAGCTTCCGGCCCTAAGATCTTCATTACAGTTGAAGAGGGGCCATTCATCCCCATGAAGGCCTCTACCATTGATCCTAATTTGCTTGTTCCAAAGAAGTATGCTGATATGAACAAAGATGAGGTTGTATTGGATACTATGGATAAGAGAGTCAAGAATATTATAGTCAGTGCAATTGATGATTCCACCTTTCAGAATTTTGTTCACTGCCAAAATGCTAAAGAGATGTGAGATACACTCTAGTGTATATGGAAGACACTGAAGAAGTAAGAGATGATGGAAAATCCCTTCTCAACCAAGAATTTGAAGCCTTTATGCAAGACAACAAAGATAGCATATCTGAATGCTATGAAAATTTTTTCAAGATAGTAAATGAGCTGAAAACCTATAGAAGGGTCTTCACAGATTATGAGCTTAATGACAAGTTCCTAAGATCTCTAACTAGAGACTGAGATAACAAAATCTATGACATCAGGGAGATGAGGAACTTGGCCAACATTCTTCCACACACACTGTTTGAAAAACTACTCTCTTATGAAATACAGTTAAATACAAGAAAAGATGAGGAGGTTGCTGCCAGATCTTACCAAAAGGAGTCTGTGGCCCTCAAAGCTGAAGAGTCAAAAAAGAATATGGAGAGAATCCCCTCTCTTCCCAGAAGAGTGGCTGACTCAAAATTTTTTGAGCCCAACATATCAGATGCTGAAATGTCAGATGAAGAGTTTGCTGTCTTCTCTAGGCTGTTTAAGAAGATGATATCAAGGAAGAAGAACTGAAAGAATAGACCTTCTTCCTCCTCCAACTGCAAGAAGGAGTACAACAAATCTGACAAAGATCAGAAGAACCCCAAAAGGGACATGTATAGCTCCAAAACTAGTAAACATATTTCTTCTAACATTGTGTGTTACTGCTATAACAAACCTGGACATGTCATTGCGGACTGCCCAGTCAAAAAGAAAGAAAAAGGTTCAGGTGATAGGAAGCACCACAAGAGCAAGAAGTCTGAAAAGACTTTCCTTGCAAAGAAGGAGAGGGGCTAGAGTCAGAGTGACTCAGACTCTTCTGAATATGATGAAGAAGAAGCCTATATTGAGCTTTTTGCTGAAGAAGAAGGGATGACTATCATGGTGTAAGGATAAACATCTATGCTCCCTTGTCACATTTAAACAGTGACAATGAGGAAGAAGAAAGCTATGGTTTGATGACCATGACGGATGAAGATGGTTAGGATGAATCTTAGCTATATCTTCTTCTAATTCAGATTATGAGACAGATCCAGAATCTTAAGCATCCTCTCTATCTGGTGATGAGGATGGATTAGAATTTGAGTTTGCTGTTAATTAATTGATTGACAAGTATGATGTCCTCTTTGAGACCTTGAGTAAAAGCAAGAAGCTTGCTAAGAAGCAAACTGAAGATATTAAGCTTCTTAGACCTCTGTAAGATTGAGATGGAGAAAAAGATGGACATGTTCCATCAAATGACCTCTAAATCAATTGAGCTCAAGGAGATCATTGACAAACATACTAAAATAAGATTTCAAAATGAAAGAATTATTAAGAAGCTTGAAAATGATCTACTCAAGAAGAGGAAATTAGTGACTCAGTTCTTAAAACCACAATCTGTGCTGCCCATCATTGTGTTCTTTTACTCTCAAAACAATTGAATGGGGCTGAGGTTCAATAGGAAGGCAATAACAACAGCTAGTTATAGAAGTAAAGGAAATGCAGACATGCCTCAAACCACCTTTCAGAAGGTACTATTTCCTCCTAATAGGTATGACTATGATAATATGTATAGTCACTGAAAGAATGAAAATTCCTGCAGTAAGGGCAATTGTGCACCTAATTGTGGAGGGAGAAAGGGCATGAGATTGAGTGCTTTGAAAGCTCCCCATGAAGAAATTCAAATGGGTAATTATAAACCATTTCTATTTGGTACTCCAACCCCAACACTCAAAGGTAACGGTGTTGCATTTTCCCAGGTCACTCAAAGTAACAAGCAGGTTGTTGGCAAAACAGTAGCCCACTCTCACAAGACCATATCAGATGCCATCAACACAATGTTAGCTACCAAGCTGACACCTGTTTCTGTCAAGCCGATATCGTCGAGTAAGACAGGTTATCATTGAGCACACTGCTAAGTGCTTGCAGAAAGGAACAAGAAGAATGCAACAGCCTTTTCTGCTGAACATGGACTTTCAGAAGCACCTTCAACTTCCAAGAATGTTCAAAAGAGAAGGTATAACATTTTTGAGTGCTGGTGCTTTGATAAAATGAGTTACTTTGCTATTGTCTGTTGGCACAATCCCTCTGTGCTTAATGCAAAGAATAACTTTGCTGCAAATATTGCTCCCAACAAAAATAGTGTTTTTAATGCTGACAAGAACCTAGGACCCAAAGTTTATTGGACTCCTAAGGTAAAATAAACTTTATCTTGCAAGATAGTTCAAGTACCAACTTGAAGCAAATTTGGTACTTGGATAGTGGGTGTTCTAGATACATGACTGAGGCAAAGAGTCTTCTAAAAGATTATTTCTGTGAAGAATGGACCAAAGGTCATTTTTGAAGGCCCTGACAGAGGAGTCAACAAAGGATATGGTATGATCTCCAATGACATAGTCTCAATTATAATAGTAGTTTATGTGGAGAAGTTGGAACACAACCTTGTAAGCATAAGCCAACTATGTGACTTAGGCTATGCCATTGAATTCCACAATGATAAGTGTCTGATCAAAAAATTTGTTGGCTTAGAGACTATTCTCTCAGACACTAGTAGTGAGAATGTTTATTGTTTAGATTTTATTTATAATAATTCTTCAATTCATGTTTGTCTAGTAGCTAATGAGAAATAGTCTCTTTGTGTACAATGTCACAAAAGACTTGCTCACATTAATTACAAGATAATTAGCAAACTCTTTTCTGAGAATTTAGTTAGAGATAGTCCAACTGTAAAATTTGTTAAATAGGGTCCCTGTAATGCACGACAGATGAGCAAGCAAATAAGGGCCACACTTAAGGGCATTGACTCCAAAGACACTTGGCAGTGTGCTCGACGATTACTCAAGGTCCTATGGATCTGTTTGGTCCTATGCTCATTTCAAGTTTAGGAGAGAAGTTGTATTCCTTTGTGATTGTAGACGATCACTCATGGTTTATGTGACAACCCAAAAATGCGCAAAATAATTTTATTAATCCCCGATGTTGAGAACAAAAGGCAATACGGATTTTCGTATAAATTTTTCGCGTTTTTTGTTTCATTTTATTTTAATTCCCGTTATTTTATTGCCGGGGGTGCCAATAGTCGTATAATTTTTTTATTTTGATTATATTTGTCATAAGTATTATTAGTACATGTGGGCTACCATTAGACATTTTGGCTTGTGTTGTGCTAGTTGGTTTATTTTGGGTGCTAGCTTGGGTGTTGTTGACTCCTTGGCTTGTTTTAACACTTGGACAAGACAAGTGTTGGCAGGTTTGTGCTTTGGGGCTGAATTTGTGACACCTATTTCAGTGGGATTTGGACTGTTGGCCGCTTATTTCTTTCATAAAACGGGCCGAGCCCTTTGCTTCTCCCGCACTTCCCGTTTTTCTGCGCTATTTCTCTGCAGCTGCTCTCGGCTTCTTCCCGTGCTCCTCTTCTCCTTCCTGGCTGCTGCTCCTCTTCTCTCCTTCTGCCTCTCTTTTTCTTAGTGCCGCTGCTTTGCTGCCGCTTCTTTACTGTCGCTGCTTTGGTGCCGCTGTCGCTGCTGCTGTGCCGCTGTCTCTGTGCTACTGATTCTGTGCCATCGACTGTTCTATGCCGCTGTTTTAGGGCTTGCTGCCGCCGATTTTGGAACTACTGCTGATTCTTTCCCTTACTTCCTACCTTCTTCAGAGCCTCCTCCGGAGACCTTGGAAGAATCTCGCCACACTCCGGCGATCCGAGAAGGATCAGTTGCGCAACGACCTGCTTCCTTCCTCTCCCGCTGTAAGGATGTTCTCCTCCTTTCTATGCACTTCTTATATATGTGTCTTGCTGAAATTAGGTTTCCTCTTTTGCGTTGGCCGGTCTTAGTATGAATTAGTTAGCTGTTTTTTACTTTTTAATTTGGCTATTTCATTATTATTTTCGATTGTTTTACCGCTGTTTTAGTAGGCTGTTTTACACCTTTTGGGTGGCTGTTTTGGTGGGCTGTTTTGGTGGGCTGTTATGCATATTTTTGGACTGTTTTTGGGTATTAAGTTATGCTGCTTAGTATTATTTTTGTAAGTTAATTATGCGGATTTTGATGCTATTTTCACTTCGTGTTAGTGGGCTGTTTTGTGGTTGTTTTGGGACTGATTTTCATATTGAACAACCCTATTTTAAGAGCTGTTTTTGAGCTATTTGAAAACTGTTTTTGGCTATTTTGTGCCGTTTGGCGGCTGAGTTTGAGATTTGCAGTCTCGGTTGAGAGTTTTTTTGTTTAGACAACAAGTATAAACATTATTTTTGTTGTTGTTTATGTTGACTTTCGTATTTTGATGGATTTTAAACGCCTATTAGTAAATCCTTTTAAACGCTACGTGTAATTAGTGATGCAACCCAAATAAAGTACATGCTATTTCAGTGGTTTCCAAGGCCAAGAAGCCAGAGGATGACGTCACAGGGTCGACGTGGCGATGAACCTGAGAAGGATATAGGAAAAGGCAAAGCCTTGAGGAGTTTCTTATTTCTTGAATTGTGTTTATTTCAAGTACTTTTTATATTTTCTGTTTTAATTATTAAAAGATAACACTGCCTGTGCATATGAGTTGAACTCAATGATATATCGCTATAAGATGTGGGGGAGGGAAAAGAAAGCGATACAATTTCTGAGGAGAAAATTTATTTCTACAACATCTATTTTTATGAAAATTGATCCAAGATAAGAATAATAAAACTTTGCATAAGGAAATGTTAAGCATTCAAATCCTATGATTTAGAGGTTATTTACTGATGGATTCACCAGTAGGGGTGTGCCTACACTTTTTCCCTATAGGGGTGGAGCCCAATTCAAGTTTGCATACCTTAATATTTTCTATTTTATGTAACTAAAATTAAGGGACAAATTAAGTGTCAATATTGAGAGTTGTTAGAAGACATAAAGAAAAATGATGTAAATGCCCATTTCCTCCTTCTCCTTTAGTCCCACTTCTATTGTATAGGATTCTTCCTTCTTCTCTTCTCCTATATATTTGTATTCTCTCTTGTATTTAATTAATGAAGAAGTATCTACAAGGTTTGCCCATTGATTTCTACATGGTATCAGAGCGACCCGGTCCGGCCTGCCTCTGACCACCCGACTTCTCTAGTTCTCTGTCCACTCGGTTTCACTTTCTGACCGCGATGACTTGCTTTTTTTCCTTTCTTACCACTTGTTGTTGCGGCTTCTCTCTACTCTACCCGCTTCATTCTCATCTCCCGTGGATCCACCGCCCTTCCCTCTCTTTATAGCCTTCCTCTCCCTAGCTCGTGGACCCCACCTCAGTTCAGTCTCTTCTCCTATCCGCTGCGGTCTCTCTCTTCTCGTTACCGCTGCAGTCTGCTCCTAACCGCTCGGCCTCCGCTTGGGTGCGGTCTATTTCTAAACCGCACTGTCCGCTACCTACTTTCCCGCGACGTCTGTCTTTACCCGTGACGATCTTCTCTTCTCATCGCAGATTTCTCTACTCGCAGCAGATGCTTCTTCCCGCAGCGACCTCTTTTACCCGCAGCCACCTCTTCTACTCCGCTATTTTTTAGCCTTCCTCTCTTTGCCGCTTTGTCGGTTTTCTGCCCTGTCGACTTGCTTCTCTCTGCGGTCTCTGTATCCGCGCGGTCTGTTCTTCCGGATTGCCGTCTTCTTCTCTTCGCTGTGGCCTCCCTCTCTGTTCTGTTCTCGCTTCTTTACTCCCTACTCGCCACGACTTCACTTTGTTGCCGCGACTTCTCTTCTCTTCTCGCCGCAAGTTGCTCCTTACCCGCTGCGAGCTCCGCATCTAGGTCGTGGCATCGTCCTTTGCCGCTGGTGTGCTCACCGTGACCGATGCCGACTTCTCGCGTGGCTTCTTCCCTTGCTTAGTCCTTGCGGCTTACCTTTCTACTGCTGCTTTCCCTACCTGCTGCAACTTACCGCTCGGCCTTCTCTTAGCCGTTGCGGCTTCTTTACCCGCTGCGGACTCCTCCTTTTGGTCGCGGGCTCTTGACCGCTGGTGTGTTGACATCGAGACCAGGCGGCTTCCCTGCTCCGCTCCACTTTCTTCTGGTTGCGGTTTCTCTCTTCTCGAGCGGCTTGTTCTCGCCTCTGCGGCTTGTTCTCGCCTCTGCGGCTTGTTCTCACCGCTGCCTCTTCTCGCGCGTGCTTCCTCTGTAGTAACCGCTGGTTCTGTCCGGCAAGACGCGTGCTTTCTTGTCGCTCGGTTTCTGTGGCTAGTCGCTGATCAGGATTATGGCTTCTGCCTCCACCACTGCTGATGAGATTGCTGCGTTGCATGCTCAACTCCATCAGCTTCAAGAGGTAGTTCGTCGCTCCTCTGGCTCCATGGCATCGATCTTCCAGGAAGGTATATCGTGCCTCTCACACAGCTCTCACTGGATTGTGGACTCGGGTGCTACAAATCATCTCTCTCCGCAGTAGCCGCCCAAATATTTAGATATTGCTTACCCCCAGCACATCACTGTGGCTAATGGTGACAGGATCTCGGTTTCTGGCGCTGCTCATCTGCCTCTTACTCCTATCTCCTTATCCTCGGTTCTTCATGTTCCGGGTTCCCCTTTTAATCTCCTTTCTGTCAGCCGTCTTATGTAAGACCTTGATTGTTGTGTTACTTTCTCACGCTCTTCCTTTGTGGTGCAGGATCGACTAACGCAGAATATACTTGGTAGATGGTGACTGCCTAACGGGCTATATCTTCTTGATGTTCCTCCCACTGTTCTCAATACTGTCTCCACCACTGATTGTCATCGTCGTCTTGGGCATGCCCCTCTTCCAATCCTCAAGAAAGCTCTTCCTACTGTCTCCCTTCACGAGTTCTTTTGTGAATCATGTATTTTCGGCAAACAACACCGCGTCTTCTTTTATCCTTCCTGTACCTGGAGCGATGCTACTTTATCCTTACTTCACTCTGATATCTGGGGGCCCTATAAGGTCCCTAGTATTCTTGGGTATCGATACTTTGTTACCTTTATCGATGATTACTCACGGGTAACCTGGTTGTATTTTCTTTGTGATCGCACCGAACTCCGAACCATGTTTCGTACATTTCTTACGGAAACTCGCACTCAGTTCTCTACCTGTGTCAAAACTCTTCGTACATACAATGTTCGAGAATATACTGGTCGCACCTTCTCCAATCTATGCGCCGAGTTCGGTATTATACATCAGACTTCATGTGCCTACACTCCTCAAAAAAATGGCTTCGCGGAAAGGAATAATCGCCACCTCCTTGATGTAGCGAGATCTCTTATGATCCAAATGTAGGTTCCTCCCCTCTATTGGAACTTTGCAGTCTCTACTGCTTGTCACCTCTTCAATCGCATGCCTTCGTCTGTCCTCAACTTTATGACACCCTTTACTCTCCTTTACCCATCCACGAATCTCTTCTCTCTCACACCTCGTGTTTTTGGGTGTACCTGTTATGTCCACCATCTTGGTCCTTCCAATGACAAGCTAGCCCCTCGTGCTACCAAAGCCATGTTTGTTGGGTACTCCTGCACTCAGAAGGGGTATATCTGCTTTAATCCTATCATCGGAAAGGTGGTTGTGTCTGCTGATGTCTCCTTTCATGAAGACCAACCATATCATGCAAGTCCTTCTGATTCCCTTCTTCCTCCTTTGCTACCTCGACCCATCATTCCTGTAACGTCTTTGCTTCCACCACTTCTCCCTCCTCCTCCTCTGCTTCCGATTCCTACACCACCAGTACCGTCCAAACCTGTCCCCTCCAAACCTCCTATCATTGAAGTTTACACTCGTCGTCCTCCTCGTCCAGCTGCCCAGCAACGGCTTCCCTCTACTGATGTGATCTCACGACCTGTTGATCCGGCCTCCTCCTCGACGACCCATCCCTTGGCCAATTATGTCTCACTACATCGGCTCTCTTCAACTCTTCTTACCTTTGCTCTCTCTCTCCTCTATCTCTATACCTAACTCTATGCAGGAAGCTCTCCAACATCTGGCGTGGCGTGCCGCCATGAATGAAGAAATGACTGCTATGTGGGGTAACCATACTCGGGATCTTGTGTCTCCTCCTCCTGGCCACAGTTGTGTTAGCTGCAAGTGGATCTTTACAATCAAACATGCCGCGGATGGGACAGTTGATCGCTTAAAGGCTCGTCTTGTGGCACAGGGTTTTACTCAACAGTATGAGCTTGATTATGAGGAAACATTCTCCCTAGTCGCGGAATTAAATACGGTTCGGGTCTTGTTCTCTTTAGCTGTTCATCGCCACTGGCCTCTCCACCAGCTGGATGCCAAGAATGCTTTTTTGAATGACGACCTTCTTGAAACTGTCTATATACAACAACCGCCCGGGTTTGTGACCACGAGGGAGTCTCGTGTTTGTTTATTTCGCAAATCCATTTATGGTCTCAAACAGTCTCCACGGGCGTGGTTTGACAAATTCAACAAGGCTGTTTGTGAGGTTGGCTTCAAACAAAGCTCGGCAGATTCCTCTCTCTTTACTCGTCACCAATCAACGGGGACTACAATACTTCTTGTTTATGTGGACGATATTCTGATCACTGGTGATGACTCTGCTGGGATACAACATGTTAAGCAGCATTTAAATTCTATCTTTCAAATCAAAGATCTGGGAAATCTTCGATATTTTCTTGGACTAGAGGTAGCATGACGACCTGATGGCCTTATCTTATCCCAACGTAGGTATTGCATTGACCTTCTGCAAGATGATGGTCTCTCGGGTTGCAAACCAGCGGAAACCCCGATGGAAGTCAACCATAAGTTGTGTGCTCAGGGATCTGAGACTGACTCTCTACTTCCAAATCTAGAATACTATCGTCGTCTTGTGGGAAAACTGATATACCTAACCGTTACGAGACTAGATATATCATTTGCGGTTGGAGTGGTGAGTCGGTTCATGCATACCCCACAAGTTTCTCACCTTCATGTAGTGGAACGGATATCTGAAGACTGCTCCTGGGCAAGGACTTGTGTATAAGCCATCTTCCTTCCTTTCTCTTATTGCATACTCTGATGCGGACTATGCGGGCTCGTTGGATGATCGACGTTCAACTACTGGTTTTTGTACTTACTTTGGAGGAAATCTTATCACATGGCGGAGTAAGAAACATACGGTGGTTGCTCGCTCGTCTGCTGAAGCTGAGTACCGTGCGATGGCAGCCGTCACATTTGAACTAACCTGGCTGGAAAGTCTTCTAATGGATTTGGAAGTTAAATTGTCCTCACCATCGAAGTTGTTTTGTGTCCGTCAAGCTGCAATACATATTGCGAAGAATCCTGTGTTCCATGAGCGGATTAAACATATTGAGGTTGATTGTCACTTTGTTCGGGAAAAAGGTCAATCAAAAGTGCTAAAGCTTGATCATGTTCCTGCGTCTGGACAAGTTGCTGACATCCTTACCAAGGCTTTACGTCGCAAATTGTATTACCAATTCTTGTCCAAGCTTGGTGCCTACGACTTGTACGCTCCAGCTTGCGGTGGAGTGTTTGAAGACATAAGGAAAAATGATGTTAAAGCCTATTTATAGGCCAATTTCCTCCTCCTTTAGTCCCACATCTATTGTATAAGATTCTTCCTTCTTCTCTTTTCCTATATATTTGTATTCTCTCTTGTATTTAATTAATGAAGAAGTATCTACAAAGTTTGCCCATTGATTTCTACAAGAGTAAATGAGAATTATCGTTTTTTATGATGTATGCATATTGTTACCTTTCATTGCCTGTATGTATAATAGTTCAAGAAGTTCTTTTCTCACATAGTTATATTTTTATGACTAACCCTTTGTGAATATATTTTTGTAGACAACATGAGCGTCTCCCAGTGCACCAAAGAGGATTCCTCCTGAAGAGTTGACGAAAGTATGGTTAAAGATATTATAGGAATTGAAGAAACTCGGGAAAGACATAAAAACTCGTGTACCGATTATGATTGTGTTTTTTGTAATGAGTATGGATAAATACTCGTAGTTTCTTTATCGATTATTGTAAATAAATAAATTAATGAATAAAATTTCTAGTATTTATGGTTTTTGTACTGTGATTTAATGCTGCGACCTTTTTATTGAAATTATGTTCGATTCTCGAATCATTTGAAAAACACGAAATAAAGGTCTTTATAGTTTACATGGGTATTCTTCCTTAGGATGAAATCAGATACCCTAGAAATCTTTATGACTTTTGTCAAGACAATTCAGAATGAGATGAAATCTTCCGTGGTCAAAGTAAGAAGCGACCATGGTACAAAATTTCAATCTGGGGGCCATGACAAGGTTTTATCAAGAACAAGGTATCTTCCAAGAGTTCTCATCTCCCAGAACTTCACAATAAAATGGAGTGGCTGAGAGAAAAAACAAGACTTTAATAGAGACTTTAATAGTGGGCCATGTCAGAATATTTTTGGGCTGAGGCAATCAATACATCATGTCATGTTCTGAACAGGGCCTCTATCAACAAGTCTCGTGGGAAAACTCCCTATGAACTTCTGAAGGGCAGAAAATCAATCATTTCATATTTCAGAATCTTTGGTTGCAAATGTTACATTCTAAATAATGGAAAGTCCCAGTTAACTAAGTTTGCTGAGAAATATAGTATGAGTACTCTTGTTGGCTATAACTCTCATAATATAGAGCATATAAAATATTCAACAGGAAGACCCATGTAGTTGAAGAATCAATGTATATTATTTTTGATGAGACCAACATACTATACAAGGGCTGGTCCAGTGTTCCTAATATTGCAGGTACTGAGCTAAACATGCAAGAACTGTCCATTCAGGACAAGCCAAGCTCAAACAAGATTTATTTTCCAATTGAAGTACTCAGTGAAGAAGTTCAGGCAGCTGATGAAAATTAGGATATTGCTGAAAAGGATCAGCTAGCTGGAAACATTCCAGCAGGTCAGCCTGTTGCTGACAGAATGCCTGCAGCAACCAGGCACCTGAGAGATCATCCCAATACTCTCATAATTGGAGATGCCAACCAAGGGCAGAATACACAATAAAGCTCTATTTCTGAGCTTCCTGTCTCAGGTGGAACCTAAGAGATTTGAAGATGCTAACAAAAATTCATTCTAGATCAATGCTATGCAGGAAGAGCTACTGCAATTCAAAAAATGCAAGTTCTGGAAGCTTGTATCAAAACTTCAAGGACATAACATAATTGATACAAAGTGGATTTTCAGCAACAAACTAGATGAGAATGAAATAATTGTGAAGAACAAAGCCAGATTGATAGTCAGGGATACATGCAAGATGAGGGCATTGATTTTGATTAAACATTTACCCCTGTTGCAAGACTAGAGTCAATAAGGATGCTCCTTGCCTATGCTGCATATATAGGTTTCAAAGTCTATTAGATGGATGTCAAATCAGCATTTCTAAATGATAATCTCAAGTAAGAGGTACATGTAGAGTAACCCTCAGGTTTTGTACATTCAACTCTAACTAGTCATGTTTATTTTCTTAAGAAAGCATTGTATGGGTTAAAGCAAGCCTCTAGGACTTAGTATGAAAGCTTGTCTACCTTTTTCATTAAGAATAAGTTCTTAAGGAGAAAGATAAATAACACATTGTTCATAAGAGAATTTAAGGGCAAATGTCTCCTAGTCCAAATTTATGTTGATGACATAATATTTGGGTCTATTGATGACAACCTATTCAAGAGGTTTGCCAACCTTATGCAGAGAGAGTTTGAGATGAGCAGTATAGGAGAGCTAAAGTACTTTTTAGGTCTCCAAGTGAAATAGTCTGATGAGGGAATTTTCATCTCACAAACTAAGTATACTAGAGAGCTAATTAGGAAATTTGGTATGAAGTCAGCCTCCACCATGAAAACTCCTATGAGATCAAATGTATCCCTAGACAAGGATGAGAAAGGGAAACCTTTTGATGAATCAATGTATAGGTGTATCATTGTGTCCTTACTTTTATTTGACTGCAAGTAGACTAGATATTATGTATGCTATATGTGTTTGTGTTAGGTACCAGACATGCTCTAAGGTATCTCATTACTTAGCTGTAAAGAGGATTTTGAGATACCTTAAGGGCAACCAACATCTTGCCCTGTGGTACCCTAGGAACAATGATTTTGAACTAATTGACTTTTCAGATGTAGATTTTGCTGGATGTAAAGAAGATAGAAAAAGCACAAGTGAGACATGCCAGTTCCTTGGAAGGAGATTGATGTCATGGAGTAGTAAGAAGCAGACTAGTGTGACTATATCCACAGCTGAGTTAGAGTATATTTCAGCAGGGAGTTGCTGTGTTCAGTTTATTTGGTTGTAACATCAACTACAAGACTATAACCTCCAGATTAGTAAAACTCCTTTGTATTGTGACTCATCCAGTGCTATCTCTATTGTTAAAAATTCTGTGTCACATAGCAAGACTAAACATATAGAGATTATATATATCATTTTATTAGAGAACATGTTGAGAAGGAAAATATATGCCTTGAGTTTGTTCCCACAGACAAACAAGTGAGAGATATCTTCATCAAGTCACTGGATGAGACAAAGTTCAACTCTTTCAAAATTGAATTAGGAATGTTTAATTTAGAATAATTTTCTCTCTTATAGTATTCCAGTTGTTTCATTTCTATAATTCAAGTGTTATCTGCATAATTTTCTTGTGCTATAGTTAGCTGCCAGAACAATTGTCTGACAACATGATAGGTAGATAACCTTAGTGAAAAATTCTTATTAGTATGAGTTAATTGTCTCATTTGCAAAAGTTTTTTATCAGTTTGATGCAAAGTTTGGCCTAGTAGGGCAAAGTAGTCAAGCTGAAAAATTTTCAGCTATATCGTTGATATCGTTGAGAAGAAGCTCAACGATCACTCTCCGTCTTAGCGATATCGTTGAGATGGGCCGCTTTCTTTATTCTAAAATTATTTTCAGCCATTTGATCCTTTATGCTTTATCAACCATGTTGTGTGACGCTTCATTTTTTTAAACCTGGTAGATATATGTATATATATATATACAGTTGAAAACATAAAACTTAAACCCTAGTGCCGTCCGTCGACTTTGTTCCGTCGTTCTCCACATTCCCAACGACTAGGATTTCTCTCAATGACGCCAAAAGCATTGAAAATCTTACATAAATGATATGAGTTAGTAAGATTTGGGTTCCAGCATGCTCCTAAAAAGATTTAAGAAGTTATCAGACTGCTGGAAGCCGCAGGGTTCGAATTTCTTCTGTTTGAACCTAGTCCAATCCTGAAAGAAGAGGTTTTGGAACTCTACTCTCTTGTCAAAGTCTCGTTTTCCAGAATGTCTATTAAGAGCAAGGTAGGGGAGGTAAAGATTAATATAACCCCTAGCAGGATTGCCCATGCTCTACACCTTCCCTCTACTGACATTGTAGATGACCAGGAGATTTCAAAACAAGAAGTAGTAGATGCCTTAAATTGGTGTGAGTTTACTGGTGAGAAATATGGATCCTTGAAAAGGGAGTACTTTAACCAGAGAGGTAAACTTCTCACAGACATCATTGGGAAAGCCATCCCGTACAAGACAGGATCCCATGACAGAATCTCTAAAACTATATTTGAATTAGTCACAAGAGTAATTCTGCAAAAGAAGATCAACTGGGCCCTAGTTGTATTCCAGAAATTTCCAAGTTGCCTTCAAGTTCCAAACTTAGGCAAAATCCTCTCCTTATATCTTATAAATGCATACCCTGAGCATTTTAACAAGAAGCAATGAGTTAAAATCCATTACATGAAGATGATGAATATAAAGACTTTGGAAAAATACAATAACATGTTGCCCAAGAGTTAAGCTGAGTAGCATGGTAAGAACACAAAGAAAAGAAAGAAATTGATTGTGGAAGATGACTCTAATTCTGAACTAGAAAACCAAGACAGGAATGACAGTACATATATTCATAATCCCTATTTGTCACCTTCTAGTGGAGATGAACAAAATCTTCAGGACATCAAAATTCAAGTACATATTAACTATAATGTGAAATCCACAATGTTGCAAGAACACGAATGTTCACTGATCCACTCCCTGGAGAGCAGTAGCCCTACTGTGGAGAAGAATTGAGCGGGATCAGTTTAAACTGGGCTAGGGTTGAGGAACCTGGAGGGAAAAATCACTCCAATCTGAGGGATGAGAGGGGTTTACATCCTCTATCAAGACCGAAAAAACTAGAACGATAGCGAAATTTCCACTTACATGCGCAGAAATTCCGAGAACCTCCGACGATCGGCGAGGAAACCCTACAGGGACCGCTCGTCGTGGACTTTCAAAGAGGGAGAAGATGTCGACTGAGGGTGTAGAGAGTGGCAGAAGCTTCGATTCAAGGCTGGGAGGTGAGGAGGAAGGGCAGTTTCGTTTCCGCACGGGTTTGGGATCAATTAGGAGTGTCACAACCCGTCTCGACAAAGGTGAAAGTGCGCTTCGGGAGGGCCGTGATGCCACAAGCATGGGCGGAAAAGAACCATGCCTGCTAAGGCGGATGCAATGATACTGAAAATAGTTTTAGAAAATAGTTATTTGGTTTGAACAATTTATTGAGTATAAATGTACGGAAGCGCTTAAGGTTTTAAAACTAAGAGAATTAATGCATATGTATTTCCTTAAAAAATTCAATGCTACACACAGTGCTGAAACAGAAGTAAATGCAATAATAACAGTAATGAAAATGTCATAAATAAAATCATCTAGTACATCAGAAACATCCTAGGAGTTGTCCATGATACAAAAAAAAATATCTTACCTTAACTAGTACATGATAAACGAACATACAGTAAATGATTCAAATACATAAAACCTGATGCAAACAACTACAAAGGAAAAATCTCTAAGCAAAGCTGCAGCTGAACGAGAAGTAGCTCAGAGAGCAGGCGGCGAAGTCACGAACCCTAAGGCAAATTCAAGACAGAAGGAAAATGCCTTAGAACTTAAGATTTAATCATGAGCAAGTTAATTAATTAAAATGTAAGCAAAAACAAACAGACATATTCGAGTACTGATCTATCTTGTACAAAGCTACCAAACATACCAAAAACCAGGTCAAACAGACATTTCTGAAAGATTAGCCTACTCCGGAGTATAACGAATTTATTTATGTAATATGTTGTAAGTCGTGATCGATGAAGTGTGTAGGTACTATAGCGGGCACACATGACTCACGATCAGATTTTTGTGCAAGTCTTATCGGAAAAGTAATACTGCTTGCCGTGACCATGTTAGCAGACAAATGCCTAGTTAGACGCTACAATTCAAGGATTTGCTTACAACTACGGATTTGTCTTTATGTTTCGTACTTAGGTGATTACCTATCATATTATGTTATGTCAACATTATGAGAGTTCAGAATTTTGTAGAAAAAACATTTGTAAAATAACAGGTAACCAGATTAAATCTAAAGTTTTGCAAGTGAGAGGGGGTTCTCTACTTGCCTTAAAGTGACGTCGAAAATGCTCGCGACAGCTAAGTGGCGCAAACGAGGTTAAAAGCTCTAACTATACCTGTTCGAGATCAAAAATGCATTCCACATTGAATTAACACGTTTCTTATGCCAGCACATGCGTTTGATAATCGCTCAACACAAAAGGAGAGTGGTTTAAGAATTTACCTCCCTCGAGAGTGAGGGGGAGAAGAGTCTACCGCGAGGGATCAGGGATTTTGGCGGTGTTTGGATGCGAAAAACCCTAATTCGGAGAGGTCTTGGAGTGATTCCACCACCTAGACCCGAAGAGCGGCACCTGAAAACAAACAAAACATCGAGATTAGAAGGGTACACGACAACCCCAAGAGGGATCGACGTAAATGCATCAATCGGAGAGCGATAATTATCGTAACAAAATTAGGGAAAAATTGAAAACAAGAAATTGATGGAATTCCTTACCCAAGGAGACCAGATCGGGGCTCTGAAATCCACAAAGAGGAGTTTCGAGCGAAACCCTAGGAGTCCCTCACGAAATCCACCGGCTGGAACGAGGAGGAGCTAGGGTTATCGGAGAAGAAATGATGCCCTTGCCCTCACTGGCCGGAGAAGGAGAAGAGGAAGGGAGAAAGTAGTCGGCCCCTTCCTTGGATGCAGCCGACCAAGAGAGGAGGGGCTGCTGTAGGATTTGCCGGCCAAGGGGAGCGTCGGAGACGACGATGAAGTAAGAGGAAGAGGCTCCAGGCCTGGAGGGGGGTTCGCCGCCCACTGGAGGCAGACGAGAGGGCTGCCGGGCGCTGTAACGCCCCCGATTTTTCTGCGATTATTTAATTCTTGCTTGACGTTACGTCGATGCGTTTTCTTGGCTTGTGCCATCTGTGGAGTGTGGTTTTAACTCTTTAGAACTGAGTGGCCCATTTTGTAGCCTATTGATAAGATCTCCCTAGCAAGCCGAGTCGTTTTGGGTGACCCGGTGTTTCCTCTCGGGGGATGCTTGTGTTTTGGCTTCGGGTGGGTATAACTTGAGTTCTGTTCGTCGAAAGTTAATTTCGACTTCGCCGTTGTGTTCGTAGCGTGGATATTTAGCTACAACACGAATTTCGTCGGATTCCGAGGTGGTTCGGTTTTCGCGTCATTTTGGTGTGTTAATAATAATAAATGCAATTAAGTAATTAATAAAGCTATAAAATGAAATCCAGCGGTCTAAAAGCTGAGTGATTTAATCCTACGGCCAGTAGATAAACAGTTATTGCTTTTGTGCGTGAAAAGGTGGCAGCATGCATGGCTGACGGCTTGTAATAGGCTAACTTGAAATGAATCCTGCGGTTTTTAGGGTGTCAGTTAAGACTGAATAGACGTGTCTATGTATATATAATCTTAAGTTAAAAACGAGACTATTCATCGCCTCCTTCCGTGAAAGAAAACTGCTGTCCTGTTCGTGAGCGGAAGAAAACCGGCGGGCAGCTGTGCCTTCCACCGCCGATTCCCGGAGTTCTAGCGGTCGGATTTTCGTTCCGAGGGTAGATCTGGACTGCTCTCCCCTAGATCTCCATTTCGACGGTAAGCTTTCTCCATTTCATGCCCTTCTTTGGTGTTGTAGAATTTCGTTTGCCCCCTCTCCCTCTCCGAAAAATGTCCAGTTTGCTCGGCTTAGTACCATGCCGCCGGGTCCGTGAGGAAGAGGAGGAGCCAGCCAAGTTTCTTCTGGAAATCGAGGCAAGTGGTATTCTTTCCCTTGCCAAGTCTTTTTTTTGTTTTCTTCTTAAAGCTTGCGGCTGTATAAAGCCTTTTGTTCAGTAGCTGCTGTTATTCAAGCCCCTGTTACCCCTAGGTTAGAAACCCTATTCTTGCTTGAAATCGGGTACAAATACCCAACTGTTGATAGAGTAGCCTTGTTCTCGGTCTGTGTGAGGGCTTCAGGGTGTGGTCGATTCTTCCTGTGCATTAGTTGTAGCTGGGTAGAGGGGCAAGACTATAGTTTGATTTTTATGCAAATCTATCTTGCTTAGGCTCGGGTTGGGATGCATACGTGTTTGCCTGTGAAGTGGCTGTAACAGAAGCCTTCCCGATACTTAGACTTGCTGGAGTTAGCATTGGAGAATTCAGGGCTTGGCGTTGAGTGTGGTGCACATACTCAACGCCAGGTCTGCTGGGACTTGGCGTTGAGTGTGGTGCACACACTCAACGCCATTGCCCCTTGATCTGTTCTTTTGCGGCTAAGTAGTGTGGCCTTGAGTGAGAAATTCTTCTAAGTCAAAATCGACGGGAATCACTAAGTGATTCTCGCCGACTTCGACGAGAATCGTTAGTGATTCCCGCCGATTCGGCGAGAATCGATCTGCATTCCCGCCGATTCGGCGAGAATCGATCTGCATTCCCGCCGATTCGGCGAGAATCGATCTGCATTCCCGCCGATTCGGTGAGAATCAATCTGCATTCCCGCCGACCTCTTCCGGATGGCGTTGAGAGAGTGGGCCTCACTCAACGCCATGGCGGTTTAGGCGCTGAGTGAGGCGGGTTCACTCAACGCCGCAGCCCTTTCCTGCGGGTAAGTACTTTGGCGTTGAGTAAGTCGACCTCACTCAACGCCAAAGCTGTTCTATCGTTGAGAATGGTGGACGCACTCAACGCCGCAGTTTGTTTTCGCGGCTAAGTACTTTGACGTTGAGTGAGTCGACCTCACTCAACGCCAAAGCTGTTTTGGCGTTGAGAGAGGTGGACTCACTCAACGCCACAGTCGGGTTTTGCGGTTTAGTGCTAAGGCGTTGAGGGAGTGGACCTCACTCAACGCCATTGCTGTTTTGGCGTTGAGTGAGGCTAGCTCACTCAACGCCACAACCTGCTTTGCTGAAGGCGTTGAGGGAGTGGACCTCACTCAACGACATAGCTGTTTTGGCGTTGAGTGAGGTTAGCTCACTCAACGCCACAACCAGTGTTGTAGAAGGCGTTGAGTGAGTGAACCTCACTCAACGCCATTGCTGTTTTGGCGTTGAGTGAGACTAGCTCACTCAACGCCACCATCTGCTTAGGCGTTGAGTGAGTGGGGCTCACTCAACGCCATGCCGTGTTGAGTCATCTCAACGTCTTTCCCTTACCTTGATTTTCTCCCCCGAGTGAATTCTTTGATTTTGAGGTTCCTTGTCGGCTATTTTTTTTTTTCCAAAAAGGCTTAATCGTGGGTCGTGGTTAGTAGTGGTGGTTTGAAGCTCTTAATGGGGGAGGTGTTGTGTAATTTAGCCAAGACCACCCTTTTTCTTTTATCTTGCTCCAGGTACGGGCTGGGCAAGGGGATGGGAGGTCCATAATGCTTTCACATGTAGACCCCTGAGCTTTGTTTCTTGGAAATGGTGGTTGAGGGACTGAGTTTGCCTCCAACCCGGATCCGCGTTGTTTTTGCTACTACCATACCTCACAGCTTAGGGTGTTAGACGTTTCTTCCTTTGTAAATTTGCAACGTTTGGGCTCATGGTAGCCTGGTAAACTCTGCAGGATTTATTTTTTGGGCAGGGTTGTTGCTATTTCCTCGCACTTAGTGTTTTTCTTCTTCTGTCTTGCCTTGGATAGTAGTGCTTGTTTCAGTTTGCTTACTCTTCTTGTTTACCTTATAACTTAACTTTTTCGTACAGCTTTTTACTTGTTTAGCTTGTTGAGGTATTCTTTTCTTCTTTGAATGCCTTAAGTTCTGGTTAGTAGTCGATTAGACGGCTAGTTGTGCTGTGCTGTTGCTGGTGGTCTCTCGTACTGTGGAGATTAGTTCCTTGGTCTTGTGAGGTAGTTTTACTGTTTTTTTACAGGCATACATACTTGCCAGTGGGTTCGTGTCAGTTTGTTGGCGCTCACTGGTAGTTTTACCTTGATACTAGATGTGTTACTTTTTGCTTCTACCTTTCTGGAGTTAGTCTACTTGCTCTTGGAATGATTTATGCTAGGTTGCTAGTTATTTTTAAACCTAAAAACACTATTATAAGTATTTCTCATGATCAGCATGTTTTATAAAACTCATCACTATTTTCCAAATAACTTAAAAAGATCATTTTTCCTATATATATAGTATAAATCAAAAGTAGGGTCCTGCATAATATAAGTTGTCCTCTAGGGACACTTATGCACTCTTTTAGGATGTCGAACCTGAATAAAGTATTTTTCTGCAGCGTATAAGTATAGTTTTTGAATTATGGACTAGGTGATCCACCGAGCCGAGGGATACGACCTTTTAAAAATATAACTGATTTTCTAATCATGTACCTTATGAATTTTCTTAAAGTATAGTTGATAGTGGTTTGCCTGAGCGTCGACAGTTATCCCCTGCTTGACGTGACATCATGACGCGTGTTTTCTCCTACTCTGATAAACCGTTTTTCCTCGGAGAAAATGCGGGTTGTGACAGTTGGTATCAGAGGGAGGTTGCTTGACAAGTTAGTCGGGCAACCGTCCCTTTTGATTGCATTAGCACTTTAGCATCATGTCATTCACACACCGATATGTCATCAACACCTCTTGGCAAAAGCACGAACACTACACTCATAGCATAACATGAAGTATACGAGGCATATTATGTAGTATGAGATGCATAATATGTGTTCGTATATGGATCCACCATAGGGGCAACATGTGAGGGTTATGTAGTATGGGATGCATAACCTCACCACATGGCTGCGACTAACTCGTTTTCTTCTTCGTTGCATGAGGATGTTATGCAGTATGGGATGCATAACATTTTCATATGTACGCCGCTCATAACATGCATTAGGGTCTTTTTAGAATGCATAACACAAACATGCATAGCATAACATTGCATAAGCACAACGTGCCAAGCTAAAGACTGACAGGATGACATATGTACACACATAAGTTTTCGAGTCAAAAATAATATAAAGTCATGCATTCCCGATCTAGGCACAAGAGTTAGTATGGTGGTGGTTAACCATTATAGGTTAGGGCATAACATCAAATCTTGTAAAAATAAACTCCTAGAGCAAGTTTAACAGCTTTAAGTTCATATTTATGTATGTATTGTCTGTACTTGTAGTTAGTTGCAGCTGTCGTACTTGGATCTGACTAATGTTGCTATGATTTTAGGATGGCGAGACGCCCTTCGACTAGATCGACCCCCCTATCTAAGGGTGAGTCATCGGGAGCGCAGAATGATGTGGTAATCGAGAGCCTGCGATAGAGTAGCGATTCCTTGAGCAGACAGATGGTGGAGGTGCGAGCCCAGATCCAGTCTTTGGTGGCAGTTGTGGCAGGGCAGACTTAGGGAGTGCAAGGCCCTGCAGGGGGGTTAGTTGTTCCTCCTCCTCCTGCACCCCTGAGACCTCCAGTGGTGGTGCCAGCGGAGATGACATTTATCTCTCAGTTTCAGAGACTTAACCCTCCTACTTACGATGGGAAGGAAGATTTCATGGTCATAGACGATTGACTGATCTCCATGGAGGAGATGTTCTCGTACTCCGGTATTTCAGATGATCAGAGAGTGATGATAGCCGCCTATCAGCTCAAGGGTTTGACTAAGAGTTGGTGGCTTAGAGAAAAGGAGAGCTTGGTAGCTGGTTGCACTTGGGAAGTGTTCAAGGAAATGCTGCTGAGGAAGTTCTTGCCTTCGGTCGAGCGTGACCGTTTTATGAACGACTTCCTCCACCTGAAGCAAAGATAACTCACGGTCGGTGAGTCTGAGATAGAGTTCTGCAAGTTGAGCCGGTTTGCTCCTGAGTTGGTAAGTGTTGAGGCTGATCGAGTCAAGCGATTCCTTGGTGGCTTGAGGAGCGAGGTGCATCAGTTGACCAGTGCTTATTGATCAGAGACTTATGCAGGGGTAGTGAAGGCTGCTCTGAAAGTGGAGGCTATCGAGAACGCAAAGAGCAGAGGCCAGCAAATGAGGAAGGAAAAGAGGAAGTCTGTTGAGGAGAAGAAACCCCAGGTACCCGGTGCTGCTTCGGGAAAGAAGAGCAAGGTGGTGTGTAACTTCTGTGGTCGGTCAGGCCACCCTGTTGAGAGGTGTTTCAAAAAGGCAGCAGCTCAGAAGGAACAAGTTTATGCTATTCAGGGTGCTCCTAGGAGGGATGTTTCCTGTTCTGTTTGCAAGCGACCCGTGCATGATGCTACCCAGTGCCGGTCCAAGGATAAAGTCTGCTATCAGTGCGGGCAGAAGGGTCACATCAAGTCTAGGTGTCCTCAGGTCCAGCCTGCTCTTCATGCAGTTCCACTTCAAACACTACCTCCGCCTCAGCGTGTGGACAAGGGTAAAGGAAAGCTGAACGTGATCTCTTCCGATGAGGCTCAAGATTCGACTCAGGTCATCTCAGGTTAGTTGTTTTTTTTCCAGCTCGAAAGTTTTATTTACTAGAATGGTTATAGTTGGGTTTTGGTAGTTCCTTAGTTGTATATACTCCTATAGGGAATTTAAGGTGAAGAACCGCTGGGCGCGCGTTCTGTTCGACTCCGGCGATACCCACTCATTTGTGGCTAGAGCCTTTGTGGAGCGACATCGGTTGACTCTAGATCGAGTTCGTGATACCTTCCGCGTCAAGTTCCCTTCTGGTGAATCTGTGTTATCAGATTTGGGCATTCTAGATTGCCCTGTTTTGTTAGGGGATTTTCTTGCGAGGGCAGACTTGAAGATCATTGATCTGGAGGACTTCGATGTTATTCTGGGCATGGACTGGCTGTCTAAGTATGATGCGGTCATTCAGTGCAAAGGGAAGCGCTTGGACTTCATCAAGGACAATGGTCAGCCGGGAAGCGTGTATGCTGAACCGTGCCAAGATTCTCCTGTCATTTCTGCGGTATGTGCTCAGAAGTTGTTTCTTTTTGGTTGTTTTGCTTGTTTAGTCTCGATGGTTGGGACCGCTTTTAGTGTACCGCGCTTAGAGGAGATTCCCGTTGTTCGTGGTTTCGCTGATATTTTTCCTGATGACCTTCCTGGTCTTCCTCCCGATCGGGATGTTGAGTTTGTGATTGATTTGGAACTGGGTACGCGTCCTATTGCTAAGGCGCCGTACCAGATGACCCCTCGTGAGCTAGAGGAGTTGCGAGTCCCGTTAGATGAGTTATTGACAAAAGAGTTTATCAGGCAGAGTTCATCTCCTTGGGGTGCTCCTGTTTTGTTTGTAAAGAAGAAAAATGGGTCGATGCGGCTTTGCATCGACTACAGGGAGTTGAACAAAGTCACTATTAAAAACAGGTACCCTCTGCCGAGGATCGATGACTTATTTGATCAATTGCGTGGTAACACGGTGTTCTCCAAGATCGATTTTCGTTCTGGCTATCATCAGCTCAGGATCCGTGAGGCAGATATTCCACGGACTGCGTTTAGATCGAGGCAAGGTCATTTTGAGTTCTTGGTGATGTCGTTTGGATTGACCAACGCACCATCAGCTTTCATGGATATGATGAACCGGATGTTCAAGGATTTCCTAGACAAGTTCGTTGTGGTTTTCATCGATGACGTGTTGGTCTATTCCCGCAGCGCTGAGGAGCATGAACAGCATCTGCGCTTGGTTCTATCAAAGTTGAGGAATCACAAGTTATTCGCCAAGTTGAGCAAGTGCGAATTTTGGTTGCCTCAGGTCTCGTTTCTGGGCCACGTGGTGAACAAGGATGAGATCTCGGTCGACCCATAAAAGATCAGCAGTGATGGATTGGAGCAGGCCGGGCACGCCCAAGGAGATCAGAAGCTTCCTAGGGTTGACCGGCTACTACAGGAGGTTCGTGGAGGGTTTCTCTACCCTGGCTGCACTTTTGACCAGGTTGACTCAGAAGAACGCGGCCTTTGTTTGGAGCGAGAAGTGCGAAGAAGCCTTTCTGGAGCTAAAGAACAGATTGTACTCTGCTCCCGTCCTGACCCTACCTATTGAGGGTGTGGAGTATGATGTGTACGTGGATGCTTCGCATGTTGGTCTAGGTTGCGTGTTGATGCAAGTTGGAAAAGTGATTGCGTATGAGTCAAGGCAATTAAAGACTCACGAGAGAAATTACCCTACGCATGACCTTGAGTTTGCGGCGGTGATTTATGCGTTGAAGCTGTGGAGGCATCTACTTTATGGGGCTCAGTGCAAGATCTTCACTGATCACAAGAGCCTGAAGTACGTGTTCACACAAAAGGAGTTGAATCTGCGCCAGCGGCGGTGGCTAGAGTATGTGGCCGATTATGACGTAGAGATCCAGTATCATCCAAGCAAGGCCAATGTAGTGGCCGACGCCCTGAGCCGGAAGACAGAGAAGATCTTTAATCTCTCTGCCGATCGTTTAGTGGAAGAGTTCCTCCTTATGGATATCTCGGTGGGATGCTGTGGCATGCAGAGTAGTTTGGCAGTGGCAGAGCCGTCTTGGATTTCCCTTACTAGGTTGCACCAGAAGGATGATCCAGACCTTCTGCACTTATACCTCAGGACTGAGAGAGGGGAGTTGCCGGATTTTTCCATCGATGATGCGGGTACTTTGAAGTACCGCGACAGATTTTGCATCCCCGCTGTTGGAGACATCAGGGGTATGTTATGCAGAGAGGCTCATGGATCCAGTGTTGCCTACCATCCAGGATCTACAAAGATGTATCGTGATTTGAAGCAGATTGCCTGGTGGTATGGGATGAAGAGTGATATAGCCCGATTTGTTGCTGAGTGCCACACTTGCAAGCGTGTGAAGGCCGATCAAGGAAGGCCTGGTGGCAAGTTGACTCCACTAGAGATCCCGACTTGGAAGTGGGAAAGTATTTCTATGGACTTCATCACGGGCTTACCGAAATCTCCAAGGGGATTTGATTCGGTTTGGGTCATAGTGGATAGACTGACGAAGTGTGCTCACTTTGTGCCGTATAAGATTGACTATCCGATGAAGAAGATAGCAGAGTTGTACTTGAATGAGGTCATCAGATTGCACGGGGTGCCTGTTAGCATCATTTCTGATCGAGACTCCCGGTTTACTTCTCGCTTTTGGCAGAGTCTGCAGGAGGGTTTGGGTACAGATCTGTGGTACATTACTGCGTACCACCCACAGACCAATGAGCATACAGAGCGGGTGAACCAGATAGTTGAGGATATGATCAGATGCTACATTCTAGACCACGGTGGAGCGTGGGATGAGCGATTGCGACTTATGGAGTTTGCATACAATAACAGTTATCAAGAAAGTTTGCAAATGGCTCCGTTTGATGCTTTGTATGGGAGGCGCTGCAGAACCCCCCTGTTTTTGGCTGAGACAGGTGAGAGACCCTTGTTGGGTCCGGATGCGCTCGAGGAGATGGAAGTCGCGATTAAGCTTATTCGAGAAAAGCTTTGTATAGCTCAGGAGAGATATGAAAAGAACGCCAATCGGCGTAGGTCTGACTTGGAGTTTTCTGTAGGGGACCTTGTGTTCCTTAAGGTTTCCCCGATGATTGGTGTTAAGAGATTCGGTAAGAACCGAAAATTGGACCCGAGGTATGTGGACCCGTTTAAGATTGTTGAACGGATTGACGTGTCAGCTTATAGGTTGGAATTGCCAGCAAACTTCCCAGGTGTTCATAACGTATTTCATGTAAGCCAATTGCGGAAGTGTGTGCACAGTAGTGGGCAAGTCTTGGATGTTGTGCCCCAGTTGGAGCCTAACCTCTCTTTTATTGAAGTGCCGGTCCGCATTTTGAATACTCAAGATCGGGTGCTGCGAAGGAAGTCCATCCCGATTGTCAAAGTTCTATGGAAGAATCAGGGTTTGGAAAGCGCGACTTGAGAGTTAGAATCGGCTATGAGGGAGGCTCACCCTCAACTGTTTCCCTGATTAGATTGGTTTGTTTTCTTCTTGTAATGCTTGGCTTGTTACCTTTCCTTCTATAGTTGATGCGTTGTGCGTAAAGTTTCGGGACAAAACTTTCTTTTAGGGGGAGTGACTGTAACGCTCCCGATTTTCCTGCGATTATTTAATTCTTGCTTGGCGTTACGTCGACACGTTTTCTTGGCTTGTGCCATCTGTGGAGTGTGGTCTTAACTCCTTAGAACTGAGTGACCCATTTTGTAGCCTATTGATAAGATCTCCCTAGCAAGCCGAGTCGTTTTGGGTGACGCGGTGTGGCCTCTCGGGGGATGCTTGTGTTTTGGCTTCGGGTGGGTATAACTCGAGTTCTGTTCGTCGAAAATTAATTTCGACTTCGCCGTTGTGTTCGTAGCGTGGATATTTAGCTACAACGCGAATTTCGTCGGATTCCGAGGTGGTTCGGTTTTCGCGTCGTTTTGGTGTGTTAATAATAATAAATGCAATTAAGTAATTAATAAAGCTATAAAATGAAATCCAGCGGTCTAAAAGCTGGGTGATTTAATCCTGCGGCCAGTAGATAAGCAGTTATTGCTTTTGTGCGTGAAAAGGTGGCAACATGCATGGCTGACGGCTTGTAATAGGCTAGCTTGAAATGAATCCTGCGGTTTTTAGGGTGTCAGTTAAGGCTGAATAGACGTGTCTATGCATATATAGTCTTAAGTTAAAAACGAGACTATTCATCGCCTCCTTCCGTGAAAGAAAACTGCTGTCCTGTTCGTGAGCGGAAGAAAACCGGCGGGCAGCTGTGCCTTCCACCGCCGATTCCCGGAGTTCTAGCGGTCGGATTTTCGTTCCGAGGGTAGATCTGGACTGCTCTCCCCTAGATCTCCATTTCGACGGTAAGCTTTCTCCATTTCGTGCCCTTCTTTGGTGTTGTAGAATTTCGTTTGACCCCTCTCCCTCTCCGAAAAATGTCCAGTTTGCTCGGCTTAGTACCTTGCCGCCGGGTCCGTGAGGAAGAGGAGGAGCCGACCAAGTTTCTTCTGGAAATCGAGGTAAGTGGTATTCTTTCCCTTGCCAAGTCTTTTTTTTGTTTTCTTCTTAAAGCTTGCGGCTGTATAAAGCCTTTTGTTCAGTAGCTGCTGTTATTCAAGCCTCTGTTAGCCCTAGGTTAGAAACCCTATTCTTGCTTGAAATCGGGTACAAATACCCAACTGTTGATAGAGTAGCCTTGTTCTCGGTCTGTGTGAGGGCTTCAGGGTGTGGTCGATTCTTCCTGTGCATTAGTTGTAGCCGGGTAGAGGGGCAAGACTATAGTTTGATTTTTATGCAGATCTATCTTGCTTAGGCTCGGGTTGGGATGCATACGTGTTTGCCTGTGAAGTGGCTGTAGCAGAAGCCTTCCCGGTACTTAGACTTGCTGGAGTTAGCATTGGAGAGTTCAGGGCTTGGCGTTGAGTGTGGTGCACACACTCAACGCCGGGTCTGCTGGGACTTGGCGTTGAGTGTGGTGCACACACTCAACGCCATTGCCCCTTGATCTGTTCTTTTGCGGCTAAGTAGTGTGGCCTTGAGTGAGAAATTCTTCTAAGTCAAAATCGACAGGAATCACTAAGTGATTCTCGCCGACTTCGACGAGAATCGTTAGTGATTCCCGCCGATTCGGCGAGAATCGATCTGCATTCCCGCCGATTCGGCGAGAATCGATCTGCATTCCCGCCGATTCTGCGAGAATCAATCTGCATTCCCGCCGATTCGGTGAGAATCAATCTGCATTCCCGCCGACCTCTTCCGGATGGCGTTGAGAGAGTGGGCCTCACTCAACGCCATGGCGGTTTAGGCGCTGAGTGAGGCGGGTTCACTCAACGCCGCAGCCCTTTCCTGCGGGTAAGTACTTTGGCGTTGAGTAAGTCGACCTCACTCAACGCCAAAGCTGTTCTATCGTTGTGAATGGTGGACGCACTCAACGCCGCAGTTTGTTTTCGCGGCTAAGTACTTTGGCGTTGAGTGAGTCGACCTCACTCAACGCCAAAGCTGTTTTGGCGTTGAGAGAGGTGGACTCACTCAACGCCACAGTTGGGTTTTGCGGTTTAGTGCTAAGGCGTTGAGGGAGTGGACCTCACTCAACGCCATTGCTGTTTTGGCGTTGAGTGAGGCTAGCTCACCCAACGCCACAGCCTGCTTTGCTGAAGGCGTTGAGGGAGTGGACCTCACTCAACGACATAGCTGTTTTGGCGTTGAGTGAGGTTAGCTCACTCAACGCCACAGCCAGTGTTGCAGAAGGCGTTGAGTGAGTGAACCTCACTCAACGCCATTGCTGTTTTGGCGTTGAGTGAGGCTAGCTCACTCAACGCCACCGTCTGTTTAGGCATTGAGTGAGTGAGGCTCACTCAACGCCATGCCGCGTTGAGTCATCTCAACGTCTTTCCCTTATCTTGATTTTCTCCCCCGAGTGAATTCTTTGATTTTGAGGTTCCTTGTCGGCTATTTTCTTTTTTTTCCAAAAAGGCCGAATCGTGGGTCGTGGTTAGTAGTGGTGGTTTGAAGCTCTTAATGGGGGAGCTGTTGTGTAATTTAGCCAAGGACACCCTTTTTCTTTTATCTTGCTCCAGGTACGGGCTGGGCAATAGGATGAGAGGTCCCTAGTGCTTTCACATTTAGACCCCTGAGCTTTGTTTCTTGGAAATGGTGGTTGGGGGACTGAGTTTGCCTCCAACCCGGATCCGCGTTGTTTTTGCTACTACCATACCTCACAGCTTAGGGTGTTAGACGTTTCTTTCTTTGTAAATTTGCAACGTTTGGGCTCATGGTAGTCTGGTAAACTCTGCAGGATTTATTTTTTGGGCAGGGTTGTTGCTGTTTTCTCGCACTTAGTTTTTTTCTTCTTCTGTCTTGCCTTGGACAGTGGTGCTTGTTTCGGTTTGCTTACTCTTATTGTTTACCTTATAACTTAACTTTTCCGTACAGCTTTTTACTTGTTTAGCTTGCTGAGATATTCTTTTCTTCTTTGAATGCCTCAGGTTCTGGTTAGTAGCCGATTATGCGGCTAGTTGTGCTGTGCTGTTGCTGGCGGTCTCTCGTACTGTGGAGATTAGTTCCTTGGTCTTGTGAGGTTGTTTTACTGTTTTTCTTACAAACATACTTGCCAGTGGGTTCGTGTCAGTTTGTTGGCGCCCACTGGTATTTTTACCTTGATACTAGATGTGTTACTTTTTGCTGCTACCTTTCTGGAGTTAGTCTACGTTCTCTTGGGATGATTTATGCTAGGTTGCTAGTTACTTTTAAACCTAAAAACACTATTATAAGTATTCCTCATGATCCGCATGTTTTATAAAGCTTATCACTATTTTCCAAATAACGTAAAAAGATCATTTTTCCTATATATATAGTATAAATCAAAAGTAGGGTCCTGCATAGTATAAGTTGTCCTCTGGGGACACTTATGCACTCTTTTATGATGTCGAACCTGAATAAAATATTTTTCCGCAGCGTATAAGTATAGTTTTTGAATTGTGGACTAGGTGATCCACCGAGCCGAGGGATACAACCTTTTAAAAATATTACTGATTTTCTAATCATGTACCTTATGAATTTTCTTAAAGTATAATTGATAGTGGTTTGCTTGAGCATCGGCAGTTATCCCCTGCTTGACGTGACATCTTGACGCGTGTTTTCTTCTACTCTGATAAACCGTTTTCCTCGGAGAAAATGCGGGTTTTGACAGACGCTCAGGAGACGGAGGCGGGGCCGACAGAGCGAAGGAGAGGGATCAGAAGCAAGCTTGTGCGGGATGCGGGTTGCGGTTTGCGGGATTTGGACCGGGGGGGGCATCAGGTTATAAGATGTTTTTAAGTCTTTGTTATATTATTTCTCTTTTTTTACTATTATTATTCATTATTATTTTGATATGAGGTTATTACATTCTCCCATACTTAGGAAGTTTCGTCCCGAAACTTTCTTGAGAATTCTCTTAATGGGGCTAAAAATAACGAAGATTCAGATGACATGCACTACAAACAGAAGTTTGCAGATTATCGCATGAAAGCTAACCATGAAAGATACTGAAATAACAAGGAAGTCAGACTTAAAGACGTACCAAAAATCAAGAGAAGAGTTGCGGGTATTTGCTGCGCATGTCAGACTCGAGTTCCCAAGTGTACTCCTCAGACTTGCCATGCACCCAAAGTACCTTCACCATCGGAATGGTTCTCTTTCGAAGCTTGCGTTCTTGATATTCGACGATCTTCGAAGGCTCGATCGGATAGGACAGATTGGCTTCTGGAATCACTGGAACTTCTTCAAGAACACGATTATGATCGTGGATATATTTCCGAAGCTGACTAACATGAAAGTTGTCATGGACACCGACCAAAGAAGCAGGTAGCTCCAGACGATAGGTAGATCCCCCAATATGTTCTGAGATGGCATACGGTCCCACGAACCTCGGGCTGAGCTTATGATGGCGACCGAACCGTTTCACCCCAGGAGTAGGAGAAACCTTCAGAAACACTTGATCACCCACGACAAATTCTAACGGACGGCGGCGCTGATTAGCATACTTTCTGTCTCTCAATGACACGACTGAGCTGAAGACGAGTCTTCTTGGTGGCTTCTTCCATTTTTTGAAGTAACTCCGGGCCCAACACCACCTTCTCACCAACCTCTGACCAGTAGAGCGGGGTTTTACAACGATGCCCATACAGTGCTTCGAAGGGGGCCATCTTGAGGCTCTCTTGATAGCTGTTGTTGTAGGCGAATTCAACTAAGGGTAGATGTTCATCCCAAGCTCTCTTGTAGTCTAAAATATAACAACGTAGCATATCTTCAAGAATCTGATTAACTCTCTCGGTCTAGCCATCGGTCGTCGGATGGTAAGCGGTACTCAGGTTGAGATCAGTGCCCAAAGCTTGCTGAAATCCCTTCCTGAAGTGCGATACAAATCTCGAGTCACGATCTGAAATAATCCGCAAAGGAATCCCATGGAGCCTAACAATCTCAGAAACATAAATCCGGGTAATCTTCTCGGTGGAATGACCCTCCTTATACGGAATAAAATGAGCCACTTTAGTCAAGCGATCCACAATAACCCAAATCTCGTCATGCCCTCTCGGAGTGCGAGGCAATCCAGTGATGAAGTCCATAGAGATATCTTCCCACTTCCATTCAGGTATAGACAGAGGCTGCAAAAGTCCACCAGGACGCTGACGCTGAGCTTTCACCTTCTGGCACGTCAGACATCGAGAGATGAAGCGTGCAATATAGTTCTTCATGCCAGGACACCACACGATCTGCTTCAGGTCATGATACATCTTGTTGTTGGCAGGATGACCAGAGGTGCGGGACTCGTGAGCTTCTCGGCAAATACTATCCAGCAACTCAGGGACATCGTGAATACATAGGCGACCTCGGAAACGTAGAACATCGTCAGAGATAGAGAAATCTGGAAGAGTACCAAGTTCAACCTGTCGGCGAATGCGCTGGAGTGCGGGATCAGATGGTTGCAGATCCTTCACCTGTTCTACCCATAACGGACCAGAGACTTCTCCTTGACCTCCAGGTGAGAAGGATATGTCCATCCGCTCGAGGTCATTAATCAGGGCTGCGAGAGAAGCTGACATGGGCGCACAGACGGCAACTGAAGCCTGACGACTCAAATCATTCGCCACTGAATTGGCTTTTCCGGGCACATAAGTGAGCTGCAGGTCATAATCTGCTATGAATTCTAGCCATCGCCTCTGACGAAGATTGAGATCTTTCTGAACGAAAATATACTTCAAACCCTGATGGTCAGTGAAGAAGTGACACTTCACGCCATAGAGGTAGTGACGCCAAAGCTTCAAAGCAAACACCACCGCAGCGAACTCCAGATCATGAGTGGGGTAGTTGCGTTCATGAGTCTTCAATTGCCTCGACCCATAAGCAATAACACGATCTTCTTGCATCAGGACACAACCCAAGCCCACTCCGGAAGCATCAGTATAAATTGAAAAGTCCAACCTCTCTGAAGGAAGAGCTAAAACGGCCGCTGAACACAAACGTTGCTTCAATTCAGAAAAAGCCTGCTCACACTGATCTGACCACTCAAACCTGACATGTTTTTGGATTTGTTGTGTCAGGGGAGCAGCAAGAGAGGAGAAATCCTTGACGAAACGCCGGTAATAGCCCGCCAAACCAAGGAAACTGCGAATCTCAGTAGGGGTAGAAGGCTGCTTCCAGTTCATAACAACGGAGACCTTGGCAGAATCAACGAAAAATCCATCGCCTGAAATGACATGCCCTAGAAATGCAACACGATCCAGCCAGAAGTCACATTTCGCCAATTTGGCATAGAGCTGGTGCTGACGAAGAGTGGAGAGAGTGAGTTTAAGATGGGTTGCATGCTCCTCACGAGTCTTGGAGTAGACCAATATATTATCAATGAAAACAATGACGAACTTATCCAGGTAGTCGCGGAAGACACTGTTCATCATATTCATGAAAGCAGAAGGGGCGTTAGTCAACCCAAAAGACATCACCAAAAATTCAAAGTGTCTATACCGAGTCCGGAAGGCTGTTATGGGGATGTCAGATTCTTTGATCTTTAACTGATGGTAACCTGATCTGAGATCTATCTTGGAGAAGACGGTACTGCCTTTGAGCTGGTCAAATAGGTCATCCACCCGCGGGAGGGGGTACTTATTTTTGATGGTTACCTTGTTCAGGTCCCGGTAGTCGATGCACAATCTCATGGATTCGTCTTTCTTTTTAACGAATATAACGAGTGCTCCCCAAGTAGAAGAGCTGGGATGAATGTACCCACGCTCAAGCAACTCATCCAATTGCGACCTAAGCTCCTCCAGTTCTTGTGGTGCCATATGGTATGGAGCTTTAGATATGGGGCACGTTCCAGGCTCTACATCGATGGAGAACTCTACTTCACGATCAGGTTGCATTCCAGGCAACTCGGCGGGGAACACGTCAGGGAACTCAGAAGCAATCAGGATAGACTCATGTTGCGGTATGACAACATCTGAATGTGAAACATAAACAAAACAAGCAAAACATCCCTGGCTAAGAAGTCGAGAGGCGCGCGCAGTAGAAATTACCTGCAGGTGGCTGCGGGTGGTCTTAACATGGACGCTATAGTCTTTGCCATCGATACTGAAATTGACCCTCTTTGCCACACAGTCCAGTTTTGCTCGATACGCGACCAGCCAGTTCATACCCAAGATTACGTCGAATTCTTTCATATTCAGGACTATGAGATCGACGAAGACTTGGAATTCACCAAACAATATCAGACAATTGAGAATGCCTCTAGTTGACAAATGCAGATGACCGGACACAAAAATATCGAAAGGGACTTCGAGTGGCGAAGTAGGCCAACTATGGAGATCCACGATATGACGCGCTATAAAAGAGTGAGATGCCCCAGAATCGAATAGGATTTGCATCCACTTGTTTTTGACTCTAAAACTCCATAAAAATGAACATTACAGACACATTCAAGATTATTTGACACTAAGGAAGGTAATGAAAAGATGTAGGAAATTTAAAAAAACTTTACATAAAACATACCAGAGATGACGGAGGTAGACGCGAGCGCCTCGCCCTGAGTGGTGACGTTCAGCACAGCCTTGCCCTTATCTTGGGGACCAGAAATAGCCTGGAGAGGTTGAGCGAGGATCGGGTTTTCCTTCACGGGGAAATCTTTAATCTGATGTCCAAACTGCCCACATCTGAAGCAGGTATTCATCTTGCGGCGACAATCTCTCACCAAGTGGCCCGATTTCTTGCAGTAAATACAGACGGAAGAGGCAGAGACAAGCGTAACCTGGGGCTGTTGTGCGGGCACAACCATCTTCTGCTTCTTCAGGAGGGAACGACAGACTAGGACGGTATGGCCAACTTTGTGGCAGTAGGCACACACCTCCTGGGAATTGGGACCTTGCTCCTGAGGTGGAGCACTCTTACGCTTGTGGTCAGGTGCAGCGACATTGCTTGTACCATGCTGAACTTTCTTGGCAGTGTGATCCAGCTCAATAGCCTCAACCTTCAAGGCGTCCCCAACAGTCTCAGCGTAAGTGGTAGTGCCATGGGCTACCACATGTTTTCGGAAGTCATGTCGGAGGCCCTTCACGAATTGACTGATCTTCTTAGACTCATTAGGCACGAACTCTGCGGCAAGGAGAGATATGCGAGATAACGCTATCTCATATTCAGTCACGGTCCTGCCTGGCTGCTGAAGGGACAGGAATCTTTCAGCTAACTTGTCGCGCTCCACAGATGAGAGGAACTTTTCCATGAGCACATTCTTGAACTGCTCCCAGGTCATAGCGGAAGAGTTGGGGAGACTGCGGCGCTGAAGCCACCAAGTGTATGCATCCTCGGTCAACTGGTAGGCCGCAAGATGAACCTTTTGTGCCTCAGGAACACCGGCATACTCGAAGTGCTTTTCCATCTGGGAGAGCCACTCTGAAATGACAAAGAAATCACGACTGCCATTGAAGGATGTCGGATTCAGCCTTTTGAACATCATCGTATCTGCCATCGCTACAGGAGGAATAACCAGACCTAACACGAGCGGGACCACCAGGGTGTCAGTAAGCAAGCCAGTTCCTGAACCAGGTGCAAGAGGGGTGGTTCCAAGAGCGGCGGTAGCAGTGACCCCAGCTGTCCCTGCGCTGCCAGAATCAGGAGCTGTGTCAGGAGTTTGACGATCTTCCTCTAAGCGAGTGAGACGCTCGAGAATCTGCCTCAACAACTGGGCAGTTGCGTCTCCAGGAGCTGCCCCGACGGGAGGTGTAGTCTTCTTGCGCTGAGATCGCTTAGGGGCCATCTAGACAGGAACATAAAGAAAACGAGTAAGAGAGACAGTTACGTTAATCATAGAAGATTAATGAACAACAAGTTCTAGCATTTTGATACTGTCGAATACATAAATCATATATTAGTTACAACATTTTCATTGGACAACTCTAGGTAATGCTCATGTTAAAATGACAAGGAATCACATACAATGTCAAACAATTTATGAATCCATGTGTGTACAATCATCTGTTGGTCTTGACTTAACATTTGTGTAATGAGTTATGTTATGCATATAATACAATTATGTCTAAAATGCATTCCTACGAATGTTCATGAATGGATACACATGTCATGTTAAACGCCCATATCACTTAACATGTCATGCATATTATGATTCTAATGTCAATGCACTTGAAAAAATTAAATCGCCCATATAATTTAATATTCGCAAGCGGTGTATAGACTAGTGGAAATTCATATGCATAAAAATGTTAAGTTTGCCCATAACCCCTTAACATTCATGTGCATACTAATCATGATTATGAGTGAGTGTGTGCGATGTTTCAGCCGCGAACAACAAATAATGACAGGGTGAGTGAGATATGATGCATGTACCTGTATTTACATAATAAAATTTAAAATACTTGATAATTTCAAAATACTTTTTTTTAAAGTTAACCTCCCTCTGATACCAACTGTCACGACCCGTCTCGACAAAAGTGAAAGTGCGCTTCGGGAGGGCCGTGATTCCATAAACATGGGCGGAAAGAAACCATGCCTGCTAAGGCGGATACAATGATACTGAAAATAGTTTTAGAAAATAGTTATTTGGTTTGAACAATTTATTGAGTATAAATGTACGAAAATGCTTAAGGTTTTAAAACAGAGAGAATTAATGCACATGTATTTCCTTACAAAATTCAATGCTATACACAGTGCTGAAACAGAAGTAAATGCAATAACAACAGTAATGAAAATATCATAAATAAAATCATCTAGTACATAAGAAACATCCTAGGAGTTGTCTATGATACAAAAGAAAATGTCTTACTATAACTAGTACATGATAAACGAACAGACAGTAAATGATTCAAATACATAAAACCTAATTCAAGAAACTACAAAGGAAAAACCTCCAAGCAAAGCTGCAGCTGAACGAGAAGTAGCTTAGGGAGCAGGCGGCGCAGTCACGAACCCTAAGACAAATTCAAGACAGAAGGAAAATGCCTTAGAACTTAAGATTTAAACATGAGCAAGTTAATTAATTAAAATGTGAGCAAAAACAAACAGACATATTCGAGTACTGATCTATCTTGTACAAAGCTACCAAACATACCAAAAACCAGGTCAAACAGACATTTCTGAAAGATTAGCCTACTCCGGAGTATAGCGAATTTATTTATGTAATATGTTGTAAGTCGTGATCGATGAAGTGTGTAGGTACTATAACGAGCGCATATGACTCACGATCAAATCTATGTGCAAGTCTTATCGGAAAAGTAATCCTGCTTGTCGTGATCATGTCAGCAGACAGATGCCCAGTTAGACGCTACAATTCAAGGATTTGCTTACAACTACGGATTTGTCTTTATGTTTCGTACTTAGGTGATTACCTATCATGTTATGTTATGTCAACATTTTGAGAGTTCAGAATTTTGTAGAAAAAACATTTGTAAAAGAACAGGTAACCAGATTAAATCTAAAGTTTTGCAAGTGAGAGAGGGTTCTCTACTTGCCTTAAAATGACGTCGAAAATGCTCGCGACAGCTAAGTGACGCAAACGAGGTTAAAAACTCTAGCTATACCTGTTTGAGATCAAAAATGCATTCCACATTGAATTAACACGTTTATTATGCCAGCACATGCGTTTGATAATCGCTCAACACAAAAGGAGAGGGGTTTAAGAATTTTCCTCCCTCGAGAGTGAGGGGAGAAGAGTCTACCGTGAGGGATCGGGGATTTTGGCGGCGTTTGAATGCGAAAAACCCTAATTCGGAGAGGTCTTGGAGTGATTACACCACCTAGACCCGAAGAGCGGCACCGGAAAACAAGCAAAACATCGAGATTAGAAGGGTACACGACAACCCCAAGAGGGATCGACGTAAATGCATCAATCGGAGAGCGATAATTATCGTAACAAAATTAGGGCAAAATTGAAAACAAGAAATTGATGGAATTCCTTACCCAAGGAGACCAGATCGGGGCTCCGAAATCCATAAAGAGGGGTTTCGAGCGAAACCCTAGGAGTCCCTCACGAAATCCACCTGCCGAAACGAGGAGGAGCTAGGGTTGCCGGAGAAGAAATGATGCCCTTGCCCTCACTGTCCGGAGAAGGAGAAGAGGAAGGGAGAAAGTAGTCGGCCCCTCCCTTGGATGCAGCCGGCCAAGAGAGGAGGGGCTGCTGTGGGATTTGCCGGCCAAGGGGAGTGTCGGAGACGACGAGGAAGCAAGATGAAGAGGCGCCGGGCTTGGTGGGGGGGGGGGGGGGTCGCCGCCCACTGGAGGCGGAGGAGAGGGCTGCCGGGCGCTCGGGAGACGGAGGCGGGGCCGACGGAGCGAAGGGACAGGATTGGGAGGAAGCTCGTGCGGGTTGCGAGATTTGGACCGGGGGGCATCAGGTTATAAGATGTTTGTAAGTCTTTGTTTATATTATTTCTCCTTTTTTACTATTATTATTATTATTTATTATTATTTTGATATGAGGTTGTTACAAGGAGAAAAGGAAAATAAATCGCGATAAGAGGGGTGTATGCGGGCTTTAACAGAGCGGCGAACCGGAAACAGTTATAGAAACTGCTTATGGTTCAACCGACACCGCCTTTTGAGATGCATTTGAGATTTCACTTTAATTACAAAAATGTTATTACCTTTTTAACTCTAAGAGAAATTTAAAATACTCCTCCCTCGCCCTAATAGTTAAAACGCGTCGAACACAAACTCAACGGCTAGAATTAATCCACTAATTACAGCAACACTCAAGCCTTTATCCCATTATATTGGGGTCGGCTATATGGATCCTTTGTCGCCATTGTGCCCTATCTTTTGTCATAATCTCACTAATGCCTAAGTACATCATGTCTTTCCTTACAGTTTCATTCCAAGTCTTTATTGGTCTACCCCTCCCTCGTTTAACATGCCTAGTGACTAGACTCTCACAACGCCTAACATGTCCCTCTAATGGTCTCCTTTGTACGTGTACAAACCATCTTAGACAAGCTTCTCAGATCTTCTCTGCAATTGGTGCTACCCTTGTCTTATCCCTGATACTTTCATTACTAATTTTATCCAATCTCGTGTGTCCACACATCCACCTAAGCATTCTCATCTCCGCAACTCCCAATTTTTGCTCATGCACACAATTCACTGCCCAACACTCAGAACCATAGAGCATCGCAGGTCTAATTGCAGTATGATAAAACTTGCCCTTAAGTTTTAGTGGTACTTTATGATCACATAAATCCCTGACGCGCCTCTTCACTTAAACTAGTCGTGGTCAAATAGCCCAGGCCTGTAAAGCCCTCCCGGGCCCGGCCCGGTAAAAGCCCGGCTAGGAACGGCCCAGGAAAAGCCTGGCCCGGGCCAAGGACGGGCTTGGGGCCCTTACCGGGCCCCCCATTTTTGCCGGTTGCCCGGCCCGGTGCTCGGCCCGGGCCGGGCCGGGCTAGCCTGAGCCCGACACCAGGCTAAGGAAAAATCCTGCCTGACAAGATTTTAATCCCGCCTGATCAGGCGGGATTAAAATCCCGCCTGATCAGGCGGGATTAAAATCCCGCCTATGATTTAGGCGGGATTAAAATCCCGCCTATGATTTAGGCGGGATTTAATCCCGCCTATGATTAGGTGGGATTAAAATCCTGCTTGCGCCTTTTGAATTCAGGCCGTCCCGGCCCGGGCCGTCCTGAAGGGCCTAACCGGGCTCCCCCTTGGAGAGGGAGCCCGAGCCCGGCCCGACCCAGTTCAAACTGGGCCCGAGTCGAGCCCGGTTGGAAAAAAGCCCGGGCCGGACCGGGTCGGGCCTAGCCCGGCCCGATCGGGCTTTTTGCCCATGACTAACTTCAACCAACCTGCTGGATATGTGTCACATATTCAATACCTCCGTCTTTTTGAACTATCGATCCAAGATATTTAAAACACTCACTACGAGAAATATCTTGATCACCCAACATAATAACAAAGTCATCTGTCCTTCTTGTACTGCTAAATTTAAGCTCCATATACTCCATCTTTGCCTTACTCAACCTAAAACCCTTCTTTTCTAAAGTATCTCGCCAAGATTCAAGTTTTGCGTTTACACCCTCGCGCGTCTCATCAACCAAAACGATATCATCCGCAAACAATAAACACCAAGGTATTGCTTGTTGGATATGTCTGGTGAGCTCATCTAAGATAAGGGTAAAAAGATAAGAGCTTAAAGCTGAACCTTGATGTAAGCCAACAATGATAGAGAATTCCTGTGTTAATCCTTCAGATGTCCTCACTCTTGTCACTGAATTTGTATACATATCTTTGATTGTGTCAATATATGATATATTTACACCTTTCTTTTCTAAGACTCTCCATAAGATCTCTCTTGGAACTCTATCATAAGACTTCTCAAGATCAATAAATAATATATGCAAATCTTGTTTTCTTTCTCGATAGTTGTCAATGAGTCTCCTCAAGAGATGTATAGCTTCTATGGTCGACCTCCCTGACATGAATCAAAATTGATTCTCCGAGATATTAGTCTCTCGTCTTAATCTTCATTCTATTACTCGTTCCCATAGTTTTATGACATGACTCATCAATTTAATTCCTCTATAATTAACACAATTTTGTATATCTCCTTTATTCTTATACAAAGGTACCAAAATACTTTCTCTTCATTGCTCTAACATCTTCTTTGACTTCAATATCTTATTGAAAAAACATATATGCCACAAAATTCATTCATTTCCTAGACAATTCCATACTTCGATTGGTATATCGTCTGGCCCAACCGCCTTTCCATTTTTCATTTTATTTAGAGCATCTTTTACCTCTGATACTTGAATTTTAAAATAAAACGTTATATTCTTATACTTCTCTGATTTACTTAATTCTTCCAAGTTCAATTTATTGTCCTTTGTTTCATTATAGAGTTGATAAAAGTATCTTTTCCATCGCTCTTTAATATTCACATCAATTATCAAAATTGTATCTGTCTCATCTTTTATGCATTTTACTTGACTTAAATCTCTTGTCTTTCTTTTTTTAGCTCGAGCAATTTTATATATGTCACGCTCTCCATCTTTGGTATCTAGTCGCTTATAAAATTCTTCATAAGCTTGACTTCTTGCTTTACTTATTGCATGTTTAGTTTCTTTTTTGACGACTTTATAGCTGACTAAGTTTTCATCATTCTTACAATTGTAGAGTGATTTATAGCTGACTCTCTTTACCCTTACTTTGTCTTACACTTCCTCTTTCCACCACCAAGATTCTTTAATTTCTCAAATGATCCATATTCATAAGGGTGACTAAATTTTACGCTGGTCGTCTATCTAACACAACCCTCATCATTTTTCATCCGGGCTTGAGACCGACATAGACTGGTTTTATAACTTACAAGTTTCTTTTAATTTTGTGATTAAATGCAATACCTTGGTGTTTATTGTTTGCGGATGATATCATTTTGGTTGATGAAACGCACGTGTGTGTAATCTCTGTCAACTGCATTTACTAGGAATGAATGTATTGGGGATAAGACAGGAGTGACACCAATTGCAGAGAAGATGTGAGAAGCTCGACTAAGATGGTTTGGACATGTACAAAGGAGACCATTAGATGCACCTGTTAGATATTGTGAGAGTTTAGTCACTAGACATGTAACATGTTAAACGAGGGAGAGGTAGACCAATAAAGACTTGGAATGAAACTATAAAAAAAGACGTGATGTACTTAGGGCAAAATGGTGAGAAAGGATCTATATAGCCGACCGCAGTATAGTGGGATAAGAGCTTGAGTATTGTTGTAATTGCAATATTTTCAACAATTAGAAGAACTATAACATTCAGTTTTCAAGTATTATTGCATCATGGATGAATTTTGTTAGCGTAGCTCAAAGAAGACACTTAATAAAACCTTTTTAAGGGCAACAAATATCTTCCTTATATATGAATATAAGAGGGATTGATAATTATGTCACCCTCAAACTTAAATGTACATATGGAATACTCAATGCCCCCCTCAAATTGGTGAGTGTACATTATAGAAGCCCAACTTGTCAAATATATAGTTAATACTTAGGGCACCACATTATTATTGTATGGAATCACTTAATTGATCATTTGAACCAACGACGAGTGTGTAATCTCATTCACCTGCATTTTTGGTCTAATAAAGTGAAAGTCAATCTCAAAAAGTTTCGCCCTTTCACGGAATACAAGATTTGATGCAATATAAATTGTGATTTGATTCTTACACATGAGCTTCATGAGTTCTTCTTGAGGGAGCCAAACTCAATAGGAAGTTGTTTGTCATGTCAACTCACATGTAGTTACTGTCATAGCTTTATCTCAACTTCAGCACTCTAACTCGCAAAAATATTTTGTTTCTTGCTTTTTCATAGGATTCAAATCACAACCTCTTGTTGCCTTAGTTATTAAAGACGCACCAAAGCGCAAAAGGGTCTTGGAGCCTAGGCGCAAGGCTCAAGACACAGGCGCGCGCCTGACGAAGGCAAAGACACAACCACATTCATTTTAAAAAATAAACATTAAACATCAATTCAACTCTTGATCAGATTTTTCATCTATTCTACTCATTAATTATTCATTACTATCATTTATATCTCTTAAAAAAATATAATTAATGTGGTTACTTGCATCATATCTAAGTTTTAACACTCGATTGTTTTTCACAAATACTAAATCAAGCAAAATTTATTGAGTTCTTGCATTTTTTTTTCTTTTGGAGAAAAAAGTTTGCAATAGAAATCACACCCAGGTGCGCCTTTTATGCTTCAAAGACACAAAAAAGCGCAAGCCTCTGAGCTTGAAGCCTTATGCGTGCCTGAAGCACACTTTTAATAACATAACTCATTGCTCCTCACACAGATAACAAAGAACGGAAGGATCACACTCGCATCAGAGGATATGTCTTGACATGTTATTTTGAAGTAATGTTTTTACCCAAAATGCATTTGATATTTCCTTGTATCAGCATAAGACTTCCTTTGTCTAGATATATGTGTTGAGTGGAGGATCTATTGGAGTATCAAAAGACTTTAAATATAACATGCATGCTAACTTCCTCCAAAGTATCAAAAACATTTCTTTGAGTAATGAAGAGGTCTCTCTTTGCTCCAGCCACTTTGATTCCTAGTTGTTCTCTACACTACTAGTAAATACTTCAATCATATTCTTAGTTCAAATGTTGGTGTAAACGACCTTGAGTCCATTGATAAAACTTTCATTGTGATCAACAATAAACCAACTCAGACTTCCTTTCAGTAACAAAACTTGGGTTTACATGGAGAAACTAAAACAAAAAATTCAAAAAAACATTATTGTTGTCTAGTTAATGGAGAGATGGTCATAAATAACAACAAAATTCAACAAAATTTGACTAAGGTAACCTTGGTGACAAGAGAAAGTACTAAGTTAAGATTACATGGAGAAACTACAACACGAAAAGTAATTTGGTCTTGGATAGATCACCTTGGTGACAAGAGAAAGTACTAAGGTAAGATTACATGGAGAAACTACAACACGGAAAGCAATTTGGCGTTGGATAGATCATTTAATGCGGTTAATATAACGTGCAGTACTATTCTCCCCCCCGACCCCCACACACACACACAATCATTTTTAAATTGGAGGGTATAAATTTCTCTATGTGCTCTTCCATCAAACGTGTCTGCTCTCATAAATAATTATGCTACCGAAATACCGTTCTTTTATGATTAGAAGGTAACGATTTCCGAAAAGTTTTAAATGTGGTCCCATAACTAAATTTTGCCCTTTCCTCTTCTCACTAAACTGGATTGTAGTATTTTCCACAAGTGAGAGTTTAACCAATCAACTTGAGGTTGACAAAACATGAAGTTCATTTCCTTGAATATAACTCTCCATTGAAAAAATAATCATATTTTTCTACTTATTCCTAGAATTCTTCTACTTAGGATTTATCCTCTAATCATCAAACATTTGCTTTAATTTTTGGGTCTAATGTCTATCGATTTTTTCAGAAATATGAGAAAATTTGTGATGTGGTACTTGATTATCATTTGCCACGACAAATTCGTGGTGGAACTCCAATTGGAGTTGGATTCCTTCTAATATGGTGTTTTGCTTAATTAAAACTTCTTGCCGCATCAAATTGTCTGATGGGTTGCCTTCGTATCTTGAGTTCCTTGTTTTCAATGAAAATAAATTAAATGTAATAAAATATTCTGGTTTTATTTTATCCTAAAATGACCAAAAATCAACTTTAATTTGTTCATTTAAATGCCTATCAGTTTTCTAAATCCTAGGAGGATGTTCACAAGGTGGCTCTCCTTTGTTATCATTTTACTTTGTAGGATCTTTGCTCTCTCCTTCATTCTTGGTTAGTCATTACTATATTTCCTGTGTTGAGAGTGGTTGTAAGCAACTCCAGTTAGTGTTAGATGCCTTCTAATGTGGCATCTTACTTAAATAGGATTTCGTACAATATTACATCATGTGTAGAGGTTGTATTCTGTTACGGGTCCTTCGTCAGTTTTCTTGTATTATTATTTATATGTTGAGTCGAGTCATGTTGTATTGAGTCATAGTCGTCGTAGCGTTTAAGTGTTTTTAATATTTGATATATGTTTGATATTTACGGTTATGCCGTTGGCGTCTATATATATAGGGCCCTTGAGGTCATGTAAGGATTATGCAAGAAATATATCAAAGTCTCTTTCTCTCCCTCAAGCTTCTTCTTTTCTCACCCCTCCCTTTAAGGGTTTCAACTTCTCTCATCTCCTCCACCATTTCTAGTGTTAACAAACCTTGTATCCCTAGCTCCATTCGCACCTCCCGCTGCCATCTGACAAACCACCAACGAGGCACATAACAAACTTGGTATACAGGTCCTCCGTTAGTTATCTTGTATTATTATTATTTATATGTTGAGTCGAGTTACTGTATCGAGTCATGTTGTATTGAGTCATAGTCGTCGTAGCGTTTAAGTGTTTTTAATATTTGATATATATTTGGTATTTACAGTTATGTTATTGACGCCTATATATATAGGGTCTTTGGGTCATGTAAGGATTATGCAATAAATATATCAAAGTCTCTTTCTCTCCTTAAAGCTTCTTCTTTTCTCATTCCGTCCTTCTAGGGTTTCAAATTCTCTCATCTCCTCCACCATTTATAGGGTTAACAACCCTTGTATCCCCACCTCCATCCGCACCTCCCGCTGCCACCCGATAACCACCAACGAGGCACATAACAAACCTGGTATCAGAGCTAGCGGTCATCACTGAACGGGTGATCAAGAAAGAACACTCAACGAAGGAACTCACCAATTGATTTGATAAAGGAAACCGAGCAAATACATCCGATTGAATCCCAAGTAAGTGCGATCATCACTCCTGTTGTGGCTGCGTGGAAACTTTATTCCTTAGAGCATTTCAACAGATTTCATTCCATCTTGCCAATAGTAAACCACAACTTAGATGCCACCGTATTGCAGTAATGTAGTTTAGTGTCACATGGATATCAAAAGATGGATCACATGAGGCGCCTGATCGATCCTATCAAGGCTCTACATGTGTCTAAATATCTGAAATTAATTGTAAATTGTGGAGGGGGCATCTTCTCCCAATCTGTAGTTGAGAGGGACTTCTCTCTCAACTCTGTGTGTGTGTGTACATAGTTATCCAAATCCTTAGGAGTCTCTCTGTAACTATATATTACTCAATGGCATCAATACAAATTACTATTTTCTATTCTTTTTGGCTCCGTTTGGCACGGTGTTGGCGGTCATGAACATGGGGGTTAAATTGTCATTCGTTAACGCCCACCTACGAAACTTCATTCACTTTTATGTTCAAAGGGACGTTGTTTGTTAGGTGATCCTTAACGAATGACGATTTAACTCATGCGTTTACGACTGCCATCACCGTGCCAAATGGAGCCTTAATCAACCATGATTGTGACTAAATTTAGTTAGAATCCCAAGAAAATTTTAGTTTCCAGCGTTCTCGATTTCTCGCCATCTCAAATCCTAAGTTTTCCTTGATTGTAAGTTTTCTCTCCTAACGCAATCCAAGATGTCATAATCTCTTTTTCAGTTTTCCTCTTTCCTACCCAAGTAGTAAGAACTCCCTTGCATGCTCTTCTACATAAGCTTTGATAGGAATGGTTTTGTTAGGAATGAGAATGAATTTGGGAGAGAAAAGAGAAAGCTAGGGTTTGAGAGAGAGAGAGAAATGAATACCTGATAATACTTGCTTGTTCATCGCCAAAAAACCCTAGGGGTATTTATATCCCTCGGGCCATGGAGGGGCTGACCGGCCCCTGTCATAGGGGCTACCCGTTCGGTTCAGCCCCAAACCGCCTTCTTGTTTTAATTAAGGAGGTCAAGTTGCCCCAATCCAGGTTACTTTACCCAGCTGTCGCAACCACTGGATCCCCAGAACCATATCTGATCCCTTGATGGGCAACAATTAGACATCCATCCTGCAGACGTATCCTTGCACACTGATCCCCACTCCCTTCAGCATCCCCTTCGCACTGTAGCTTACCTCTGTCTACCACCATGACCTGGGAAGCGGCTTCCTTGGTGATCACTTGCCCTAGCTTCTATGCCACAACGGGGTTGATGAAGTTGTGTATACTTCTGCCGTCAGCCAAAATAGTCACCTTCTGTTGGCAGACTCGCCCCGCAATACTCATAGTGAGCGGTGTGGATCATCCCTCCATGGCCATGATAGATACCCCAATCTCGATTGTATCTGGGATGTGCTCATGTTTGCCTTCTTCTGTATCTGGCATCTCATCTTCTTCCCGCAACATGTACACCTAGATCATCTGATATTTGGGCTCTGGGGTGAATTTTTCATTACAGTTGTAGCACAATCCCTTTTCCTTTCTTGCCTGTAGCTCTGATCATGTCAATTTCTTCACCGTCACCCTTTTCACGGCTCCTTGATCTTTCTTAGTGTCCGGAGGGTTTGTGGTGTTCTTCGTATTCCCCCATCTGGACTTTTGTCGGTTGAGTCGCTCCTCTCGAATCTAGGCTAAGTTGATAGCATGGGTCAAACTGCGCGACATGTATGCATGCACCTCATCCTTGATGTGCTACTTAAACCCTATAATAAAGCAACTCATTAATGTTTTCTCTCCTCACTGCACCCTGTTGGCTAGCCTTTCAAACTCTACTCGATATTCCATCACCGTCCCCTTCTGCCTCAGTTTCTGTAGAAGAGCCTCAAAATCTTCGTACTCTAGTGGGCCAAAGTGGGCTGTAAATTCGTCAACAAATTCATGCCATGACGCGTGTTCCCGTCCTCGGAGTAACCAATGGGTCCATTGGAATGCATCCTCCTTAAGGTGAAAGAACACTAACTTTACCCACTGTTCTTCTGGTATCTCCTGATAATTGTAGAATAACTCTGCCTTTTGGATCCATTCCAGTGCATCTCTTCCTTTGAATTTGGGGTTGTTTGTGCATGTCACCTTGAACGACATATAGATCCTCAGTTGCGGCTGCCCGGGTCCCCCATACTCTTGTCCGAGTCCTTGTAGTCGTCGTTCGACAACCACGTGTGGGTACCCCCAGTCCTCCCCGTAGAGATTTCCGACCACCAATGGCGGCCTAAACTCCCATCCGCCTCCTATGCCTCCACCGACATGTCATCGCATCCCTGAAATAGGAAGGAGTCCATCCCAATGCGGGTACCCCACTCCCCTGGGTCGTTGGTCCTCCTGGCGCCCTTCCCGAGCCCAGTCGGACCCCTTGGGTGCGCACGTCTTTGCCGTAAGGAGGAAAATCCAAGGCTGATGCTTCGATGCCCCCTATCTGGGTTGCATTGGGCCATGCTGGTGGTCGTCGTGAGTCTCTTGCCATTTCGCAATTGCTTCAAAACCTCCTATTGATGTTGGAGGCCCAATCGTTACCCCCTACCTACACAGTCTTCACGTCCCGCTACTGGGGACGGAAGGGGGATCGGGACTACGTTGGTCTCTTTTGCAACAGCCTTACCCTTGATGTGTCGAGTCAACAAATTTTTGACCTCTTCCTTGTGCTCATCCAACTTTTCTTCCAGTCATTTCTCCGATGCCCTCAACTTTTCTTCGATGGCCTCCACCGTATCTGACAGCCTGATGTAGTTCTCTTCTAGAGTTGCCATCCGATTGGATTCTTCCTGGGAGCGAGTCACCATGGTGGAAATCTGCGTTTAAAGCAGTCGAAGCGGTAGAGAAGAGGTCGCTGAAGTCGAAGCAGTCGAAGAAGACGATCGACGATCTGGCGGAGTTGTTGCGTTCGAAGTCGACGGTCGGCGTTAGAGTTGCTGCCGTCCGAGTGAGCAAATGAAGGCCGGTAAAGGAGCTGCTGCAGATGGCTGCAGTCCGAGAGCTACTTCTTGTTGGCTGCGCTGAGGATGAAGACTAGGGCTCATCGGCCAGGCTCGGTGGAAATAGCTTGCCCTAAAGTTGTGAGCGAGTCGGGTCTTGTTGCGTAAAGGCTGGGGCGCGGTCGGTCGATGGGGGTAATGCTGAAACCGTACGAAGGGTGTGCCGCTGAAGTCGTCGGTCGCAAGATGCGAGCAGTCGTCTGGCACCGACGATCGAAACGGTGGTCCTACTAATATGGCATGGTCGTCGAGCAGGGTGTCCGTAGTCGTCGATGGAAGGGTGCGCCGCGACTTCTGGAAGGATCCGATCGAAGGGTATTTGACAATTACGATAAGGAATGATGTCCAAGGGTAGAAGCGAGGTCGGTGGACGAGCCTCTGATACAAATTGTTAGGAACGAGAACGGATTTGGGAGAAAAAAGAGAAAGCTAGGGTTTGAGTGACAGAGAAAGGAATACCTGAGAATATTTGCTTGTTCATCGCCAGGAAACCCTAAGAGTATTTATTCCCCTCGGGTCATGGAGGGGCCGGCCGGCCCCTTCGATAGGGGATGAACCCCGTCCGGTTCAGCCCCCAACCGCCTTCTTGTCTTAATTAGGGTGGGATGAACCAAATGGTTCAACTTCAACCCCGCTTGATGCCGCATCCTTCCTCTGTCTTTGGTATTGCCCTCCCGCGAACAGGTTGTTATGAGGATTCATAACATGTTTTTATGTAGAACCGCAATTTTATGCAAAACATCATTATATGAGAATTCAATAAAGCTCCAAATAAATACAAAACCCTAATATCCCACCACATTACATTCCCGAAATAAGAGCTATTTGTTTTATGAGAACGGAAAGAGGTATCAAAGTCTTTGGATAGAGAAAGTGCGTTGAGAATTAATTTTCTTTAACTTTCTCAACTAATTTCACATGAAAAAATGGGTCTATTTTTAAACTCGGAGCAATGTTAAAAAAAAATTATTCTAACCAATTGCAATATAAAATAGAATTCTATCCTATTGATTTTTGAGAGAAAGGCAACAACATCAAAGTCTTTGGAGAGAGAAAGCACTAGATTGATTTTCTTTAATATTTTCATCTATTTTTTATGAAAAAAATTCCAATAATGGGTCGATTTTTAAACTCCACACAATGTTCATAAGAATTAAAATTCTAGCCAATTGCAAAATAAAAAAATAATGCTATCCTAAAACAGGCTTAAACACCTATTTTCCTCAATATCATCTAATTTTAACCACCTCGATTTTTAGTATTATTTAGTTATATAAGTGAGTTGGCAGACCATGATGAAATTTCTAACAACAAAAAATGTTTTTAATGATTTATCCACAATGTGTGAAGAGAGAGAGAGAGAGAGAGAGAGAGAGAGAGAGAGAAATTTGTATTGGCCCTTGTGTGGCCTTTTGTGTTGCTCATAGTGCTCCTATACTTTTTTATGCCCTATAGGCATAGCATATCATGTGGGTACTCATGGTCATCAATCTTGAATGACCTAATATGGCTTCCTTTAGCCTCTTCTGGTGACTCCTCGATCTACCCATATGAATGGGCCAACCAAGCCCTTTGTTGGTGCTGATAGAGTCCCACAGATCCAGTGGTTGACGCAAAATTTTTTCCAGTGTGTCCGAACTTAGAAATTGCAAGAGTCATGGCGGGTGGATGGGGGCTGAGGCTGTTTGGGGTTCAGCTTCAAATAACTTCATCTTCACCCATGAATGAGGATGCTGTGCAATTGTTCACCGTCCAGCATTTAAATCCTAAAATTAATGGTTCTTTTCTAACTAGCATTTTGTCGAACCCTAAATATGCATTCCAAGTTATAAAAAAATCTAGATAAAGGACCTCTGCTGTCTCTTGCAAGATTTACTTGTAAAAATAATTAAAAGTATGTTATTATGCAGAGGAACAATAAATCAAAGGCAAGTAGTTCATTGTGGATTAATAATAAGAAATGTAAATGAATTGGTGAAACTACTATAAAATGAGATATCTCTCCCATCAGCTTTTGTTTCAGTTCATGGTTCAGTTAGGTAAGAATCAGAATGCACCAACTTGGACTTGAGAGTTATTTTACAAGTCGTTTATTCCTGATATTATTATTATTATGCGTAAATGGGTTTAGTTCCACATCGTATGTTTGAGTTTTCGTGTCTATTGTAATAGTATATATACCCCTTTATGAGTGAATAATAGGTAAACAACTAATTGATTCCTCCTAATTATACTTGGTATCAGAGCCAAACCCTAAGCCCCGGTCTGATTCCGCCTCTCCCGCATCCCTCCTCTCCCGCATCCCGCTTCTCCCGCATCCCGTGCTCGCTACGCCCGCGTCCTCCCGACTCCACCCCGCTCCGCTACGCCCAGGCTCCGCCCCGCTCCGCTCGACATCGCTCCGGATGTCGGGCGGCCTCCACGCCGCCGCCGGCTGCTGAGAGGGATGCCGCCGCCGTCCCTCCGTGATGCAGCCCGCCGAGTCTTCTTCCACCACTTCTCCTTGATGCAGACCGCCTAGTTTCTCCAGCGGCCCTCCTTCCTCTCTCGACTCCGGTGCCTCCTCTGGTTTCCTATTTGGCGTCGGGCTTCTGTGCAGTCTGCGGTTTCGTCCGACTGCTTCCTCCGAGGTTTCTTTCTTCCATTCTTATCTCCGGTGCAACCCCAGTACAGTTTGGTTCCTTTCTTTGTGTTTCCCCTTAATGGCTGCTCAATCCCCCGACGTAAGTGACTCTTCACTTTCGTCACTAAGTGTGATTCTGCCTTAGATGAGCGACTCTCAGCGGTCTAATGGCCACTCTGGCTCCCTGAAGATCACCACCGTACCATTAGATGACAAACTATCTTGAATGGTCCCGAACGGCACAACATGTCATTCGCAGCCACCAGATGTATGACTACATTGATGTGACTGTTAAGGAGCCCCAACAGACTCATCCCTCCTGGAAGCAATGAGAATCAGAAAACTCTCTGGTTGTTTCATGGCTTCTTCACTCTATGTCTCCGAAGGTTTACCAGAGTTGCATGCTGGTGGATTCTGCTTTTGATATCTGGACCCGTGCCCGGGAGACGTATTCTCAGATTGGCAGCTCTACGCAAGTTTGTGAACTTACACGCCGCATTTTGGAACTGTGGCAATGCTGACAATGTCATCCTTTTTTTCCGAGTTCGAGCGGCTATACCAGGAATTGGACTACTTCTCACACTTCATTCCAGCATGTACTGCGGACGCTGTTCAGCTATAACAACGGGAGGATCACTTTCGTCTCTATGCTTTCTTGATGGGACTGAACATGGAGTTCGACATGGTGCGGACGCATATCCTTCACCGCACTCCGCTTCCGTCCCTTCGGGAGGCCTTCGACATGATCCTGGGTGATGAAGACCGTCAGAGGTCTCTCAGTGCTAGTACTCCTCCCGATTGCTCTGCTCTCACTAGCGTTGGTCGTGGCCAAGTTTTCAACCCTAGCTCGTCTGCTCCTATTTTTTATTATTGTGGCCACAAAGGCCATACTCGGGAGGTGTGCGACAAGCTCCACCCTTATCTTGCCCCTCGTGGTCGTGGTCGTGGACGAGGGCCTGAACGAGGGGGCCATCGCCTGGGTGGCTCCAGACCTCATGATGTTGCTTACTCTACAGACGTCTACGACGAGACTACTACTGCTGTTTCAGGGCAACTTACTGCTCCTGAGTTGGATGTTTTCCACCGTCTGCTGCACTCTCAGCCTGATCAACCTCCGGGTGCTTCCGCTTCCATTGGCACTATTGCTATGCTGCGTGCTCATGCTGTCACTACCTCCTCTTCTGAGTGGGTGATTGATTCTGGTGCCACTCACTACATGACCGGTTCCTCCTCAAGTTTCCTCTCTTATACCCCTTTCTCTGGTAAGAACAAAGTTATTTCTGTTAATGGCTTGTTATCTCCCATTGCTAGGAAAGGCCAGATTTCTTCTTCCCCTTCTATCTCTCTGCTATCTGTTCTTCATGTTCCCTCCTTTCCTCGCAATCTACTTTCCATTAGTGACATTACTCGTTCTCTTAATTGCTCTGTAACCCTTTTTTCTGATTCCTGTGTTTTTCAGAAACTGGGTATGAAGCGGAACATTGACAGTGGTAGGAATCGCGGTGGACTGTATTACCTGGATCAACCTCCCTCTCAGGCTCTCTTGTACTCCTATTACAGCTGATGATGTTCGCCGCTGGCACCTGTGGCTTGGACATCCTTCTCCTCTCTATCTTCAGAAATTGTTTCCTATTTTTTTTCCCTTTTTTACAAATATTTGTTGTGATGTCTGTGATAAGTCTAAATATGTGAGACATAGTTCATCGCGTTTATCTTCTCCTTGTAGCACTCCGTTTGATGTTGTTTATTCTGATGTTTGGGGACCATCCCCCGTTTTATCTTCCTTTGGTTTTCGTGGGTTTGTCGCATTTATTGACTGTTTTTTCATACAACTTGGGTGTATTTGCTCAAAAAGAAAAATGAAGTCTTCTCTTATTTTCAACTTTTTCACAAAATGGTTCAGACTCAATTTAAATGTGTGGTTCGTGTCTTAATCAGTGATAATGGGGGGGGGGGGAGTATGACGATTGGGGAGCATTTGGCTCGTACCTCACTAGTCATGGTATTATACACCAGACCACGTGTGTTCACACCTCTACCCAAAATGGCGTTGCTGAACGAAAAAATCGGCATCGGTTGGATGTCGCCCGTTGTCTTCTAAGTTCTATTCACCTTCCTAAGTCCTATTGGGGCGATGCAGTTCTTACCGCTGCTCACCTTATCAATCGGCTTCCTTCACGTGTGCTTAGCTATGCTACTCCCCTAGCTCGACTGTCTACTATGACTGTGATTTATACTTCCCACCTGCCTCCTCGTGTCTTTGGATGTGTATGTTTTGTACACATTCATTTGCCTATCGTGACAAATTGGATCCTCGGGCTCTTTGGTGCGTGTTCCTCGGATACTCTTCCACGACAAAAGAGTATCAGTGTTACCACCCTCCCTCTGGGCGTATCTATTGCACTATGGATGTTACTTTTCCGGAAGGGGAGTCCTTTTTCTTGCATCAACTCATGCTCTTCATCAGGGGGAGAGTACCGGTGATATGGATGTTCCTCTTCTCCTTCTTCCTTCTCTACCACCACAACTTCCTGTGTCTCAGGAACAGGGCCCCCCTATCCCTGTTCCTCTGCCTGATACTCCGATATCTCCTTTCCCTCACATATATCACCGACGCTCTTCCCGTATATAGGCTACTAAGGCTCCGCCTCTACCAGTGCCCGCTTCCGCCTTAGATTCTGATGATGCAGAGTTGCATATCCCGCTTGCTCTGTTGAAAGGTAAGGTTGCATGTACTAAACATCCTATTTCTAACCACGTGGCTTACCACCGTCTTACCTTGGCCCACCAGGCCATTGTTGTTTCTCTCTCGACGGTTGTTATTCCCAGGACATGACAGGAAGCGTTGGGTATCCCAGCCTGGACTCAGGCTATGAAAGAGGAGATGTCATCCTTGGACAAGAACCATACTTGGGATGTCTCGTCCCTTCCTCCTGGCAAGAGGGCTATTGGATCGAGATGAGTGTTTTCGGTCAAACAAAATTCAGAAGGGAAGGTCGAACGGTACAAGGAACGACTGGTTGCTCAGGGGTACACTCAGACTCAGGGAGTTGACTACTAGGAGACTTTTGCCCTTGTGTCTAAGATGGACTCTATTCGGGTATTGTTGTCCTGCGCGGCTTGCATGGACTGGGATCTTCATCAACTTGATGTTAAGAATGCGTTTCTCCATGGTGAACTTGATGAAGAGGTATACATGAAATTCTCTCCTGGGTTCATAAAAAAGGGAGCTGAAGGCATTGTCTGTCGGCTAAGGAGGTCCTTATATAGCCTGAAACAGTCCCCCAGAGCACGGTTTGATAGATTCCTCACGGCTATGCTCAAATTTGTGTACAAACAGGCACAGTCTGATCACACTATGTTTATTCGGAGACGTGTTCAGGGTGTTGTGGTCCTTATTGTCTATGTGGATGACATTGTAATCACTGGTAACGGTTTGGAAGAGATTGCAAATCTCAAGTCTCTCTTAGCTGCCGAGTTTGAGGTGAAAGATTTGGGAAGGTTACGATATTTTCTTAGAATTGAGGTGACTAGATCGGATCAGGGTATCTTTATATCACAGTGGAAGTATGTCCTAGATCTGCTGCAGGAGACCAGTTATAAGCTTGGTTGTTGTCCTACAAATACTCCGATGGAAGAAATTCATGGAATCTGTGAAGATGGTGACAGTGACTAGACCGATGTCACTCGCTACCAGAGAATAGTTGAGAAACTAATATATTTGTCTCATACTCGTCCAGACATTACCTATGCAGTTGGCATCCTGAGTAGATACTTGCATGCTCCCAGGGTCAGACATCAAGAGGAAACATACCGTGTGTTACGGTATTTGAAGAAAGCCCCAGGTCGTGGTCTTCTGTTCTCCAAGAACGACCACTTGAGGATTGAAGTCTTCACTGATGCTGATTGGGAAGAATGTCGTGATGATCGAAAATCTACAACATGTTATTGCTCTTTTGTTGGAGGAAACTTGGTAACATGACACAGTAAAAAGCAAAATGTAGTGGCCTGGTCGAGCGCTGAGGAAGAAAATCGTGCAATGTCGCAAGACATGTGTGAGGGCCTATGACTGCGTACCGTTCTACATGACTTGGGGTTCCCCGTGACGTCTCCCTTCTCCTTGTTTTGCGACAACAAGACAACGATCAACATAGCTCACAATCCAGTTCAACATGACAGGACAAAACACGTTGAGGTGGATCGACAGTTCATCAAAGATCACTTGGATAAAAAGACAGTGGTCACAACGTTCGTCACTCTAAAGATCAACTAGCAGATGTGTTAACTAAGAGTTTGGAAAGTGACTCGTTTGTGGATAATATTAAGAGATTTGGAATGACTGACATCTTCCATCCGACTTGAGGGGGAGACTTGAGAGTTATTTTACAAGTCGTTTATTCCGGGTATTATGATTATTGTGCGTAAGTGAGGTTCAGTCCCACATCGTGTATTTGAGTATTCGTGTCTATTGTAATAGTATATATACCCCTTTATGGATGAATAATAGGTAAGCAACTAATTGATTCATCTTAATTCTACTCTTGATCGCAATCTCTTCCTCCATCTGTATGTTGGCACCTAAACAACATAAACCGAAGAAAATGAATTTCTAGAACTCATTAAATAAATTAAAAAGATTCAGAAACGGTGGTTTAATAGATAAAATTAAGGCATACCAAAGTAAATCTCGCCCAAAGATCCATACCAATCTTTTTTTCAAGATTGAACTTTCCGCCAATAATGTGTTCCATCATAAACAATACCCCGTTCAGGAAAATCTCCAAATTCCATCTACGAACCGGAAAATCAACGAACGAAGGCCTAAAATGAGCCGCAGAGTATCACCCACGAGTCCGGCATCCTCAACACATCCCTTGTCTCCTTAGATCTCGAGATCAATGGGGAAGACGGTGGTGCTTTGGAAATGCCCAAAGGAAGTCGTCGGATAAGATAGGCAAGTGCAGGCGTGCAACGACGTCAAGGATTGGGAGGAAGGCAAGGAACCCTAGTTCGACGAAGGCACCTTTATTTTAAGTGGAGGAATAAGAAGGCCTCTAGGTCCAGAACGGTAGCGAGAGGAGGAAGGAAGGCACACTCTTAGCCGCGTGTCGCGATTTATCGAGTGTGGGCGGCCGCCCACACTCGCTCCGACGCAGGTCCGTTCCTGCACAGATCATTACAAAGTAAGCCTATTAATGCCAAACTAACAAGAGATTGAATAGGAAGCTGTTTCTAATTCACTACTTATATGCAAAAGGTTGATCTCCTCTAAACTTGGGAAAATATGAACTGTTCTCCTACAGCTCTGCCAAAATGTTTTGTTATTATGAGCATTATTTTTCTATTAACACATAATAGTTCTTCTATAACAATTTTTATAACACATGTAACGATGATGCTCCCATTGCTTTTATTGTGCTTCATAGGTTTGCATGCTGCCATTGAGTTAGATGGAGATGTGAAAATGGCTTTACTTGTTGATGACATAAATGCATATTCCTTTTTATATCCTACAAAATTACCTGGGAAGAAGTTCTCCTTCAAATGGTAATTTTTATTTATTTAGGAGTTAGTATTTCTCTTATACCAGGCATGGGGCATCTTTGGAAATATATGTAATTTTTTGTTTATTCTGACAATATAATCCTTGTTTGTGGATATTCTTAGGTATATAGTACAACTACTCTTCAACAATACCCTTTTTGCTAACTATCTTATGAAATTCCTCTAGAATTATTTAGTCTAAAAATTGGCCCAAATATTAAGCTATTGTCCTCATCAGTTTCAGATGTTACAAACTGGTTTCAGTTGGTATTATTTGCAGTTGTTTATATTGATAGAAGTAGGTTAAGACAAGTGATTCACGATCAAGGGACAGGATATTAATGTCTGCATGATGTTTTGTCAAGAAGGAACTGAGCTTAAACTAATGCAAGGAAATAGATAATTGCTTATGGCCTGCAATGAGGTGGGTATTAAGTAGTTTAAAGGAATTGAAAAAAGTGTTGGAATACTTAAATGGATGGTTTCCGTTTCATAACCAAGCGGTAAATTGTTATTGCAGATTCATAATCAATTAATTGTTGTAAATTCATTTCATTCCCTTCACATCTCTTCAATCCAAACAAAGTCAATTTTCTTGATAGGGAAGAACACAATTCTCTGTTCTTTGTTCGACAAGGAGGGGTCGAGACATGTGTTATGTCTTGTCCTGTGAGCAGAGGAAACAACCTGCAATTTACTATTAGTTTCTGCACTGGAAAAGGAAAATAATTTTAGAAGCTATTGAAATACCTCAAGCTTGTACCTTACAGATTTGCATGATATGTAGTTTACATGTAGCATGCCTTCAGCAAGTTGGACTAAGCTGATTCAGTTGTCAACAGTTAAACCTGCAGTTCTAAGAAAAAAACTGCATAACATTCTGTTTCAGCCACTGTTTCTGGCATGAAATTGCATTATCGGCAACCTAAGAAGAGTGGAAACTGTATATTTTAAAGTACTGGGTTCTGGTGAGAATGAAAGTACATGTTTAATCTAATCACAGCTGACACTCGCCCACATATTCCAAATTGGAAGCTGAAGGCAAAACATATAATATATAGTTTGCTGTTTTGCCACATGCGCATTCCCATTGAAATGGGTTTTGCTCCAATAACAAGTCATGGTTTCATTAAATAACTAAAGAAAATAGAGATGCGTCTCTCTTTCTCTCAGTTCTGTGGATCTTGTCAATTGGAAAATTGTCCAGATGGATAATACACATTTTAATTGGCTGTTTAATTCTAATTGTTTTCTGAAGCAAAGATGTTCATGGAGGCGAAGTCGTGCTATTCGAATATTCATAACCAAGAAGTATGTTTCTCTTTCATATATGCCCTGAAATTAGAAGAAACACTAGAATGTCAATTGTCATCTGTCCATATGTTTCTCTTTCAGATATGCCCTGAAATTAGAAGAAACACTAGAATGCCAATTGTCATCTGTCCATCCATACTCTTGTTCACTCAACTAGTTAAAACCCATTTTGATAACATTAAGTGTCAACTTAACTGAACTTGTAAGTTTCCAGTTCCTAAAATAGGCTTATGTAGTGTACTTTTTTTGCTGGGTGCAAGTATTGGTGGGTGTTTTATCTGTATTTTTATCAATCTATCTTGCATGATTCTCGTTGAATCCAGAATAGTTTTGGTTGATCACTAGAATTCTTTGTATCTACAGTTAAGATACTCAACATATCAATATTGATTATGAATTGCATTAGTAATATACAAAGAAAAGTTGTATATGTACATACAAGTGAACGTTATTATTTTGTGTCATATAGGTTTCTATGAACCAGTGGAGTTGATACTTCTTTGCCCCACCTTAATACTTCTTTGCACATGCATACTTGTATTTTATGCATAAAAATCAGGAGATAAATGTCCGCAGGGTCCAGTCCAGTCGAACAATTTTAACTTTATGTGGATCAGTTTCAAGTTTGATCCTCATTTGGATCTGTTGACAATGTGAGATATTCATTTAGGAAAGAAAGCTTGTGGTGGATGCCAAACAAGCTAAATATTTTGGAATTTACTTTTGTGGAATGGCCCAAAAGGAACCAATTAACATATTGAAGAATCCAACATATACATTTTTTAATAGAAATATTGAGAAATGGCTTGAACAACGAGCAAAAATCCCTCGAGTTTGAGAGCCATCATACAAACTTTGTAAGTTTGCTTCCTAAATGACTGACATGGAGGTCTATTTATAGTTTTAGCTTGTTCGATTTGGGATCAGTACCTGAAAACCCACTAGAAGTTTGTTTCCTCCAAGAAATTATATTAATGATGACCTTATGAAATGACTCTGCTCTCTTGGGTTCACTCATCAATGAGGTAGTCTCCTTAGTCCTTACCCATAGAGCATGAGCACCTTCGAGTAATGAAATCATACATACTTCAACTTTTGAGAAACTGTCTCCGATAAACTTGGTGGATCCAATTTGCTAAAGTTTGGAGGAATTACATTAAAAATTTAGGGAGTTTGATTAGTAAATGTGGGTTGTCTCATCCCAAGCATCTTGTGAAAATTAGGATGTTTGCTTAGGACACATTTCCTATGAGGACCTAGTCCATGTCAAACATTTGACTAGAGAAGCTGTCCTTGAGGTTCATTTTCTCACTAAGTTTATTAAGCAAGCGATAAAGTTCTTGCATCCTATCCTCAGATTAACTCGTATACAAATTCTTGAGTTAAGGTTGAGGCCTTATTCAGACTATGATTTACTTCAAAAAACTACCTTTTGAACGTACTTAAATTTTAATAGAAGGAGCTTTATGCTCACTGTTACAATGTGTATTATTTTTGTCATTTTTCTCTGTATTATTTCCTGTATTATTCGTGTGTCCGCCTCCATATATAGAGGAGACAAGTTCTCTTTGGAATTAATAAGTGATTCATGGTTTTCTCCCACATGGTATCAGAGCAAAGAATCCTGGTGCCCGAGCCGCTACTTCCTGTTTTTTCCGCGCGTCACCCGCTTGCCGCCCCGTCACCCGCTCACCGTCCCGCCTCTTCCCCGCCATCCTGCCTCTTCCCCGCTTCTTCTCAGTGCAGTTTCCAGCGCCGGTTCTTCCAGCGCAGCTTCTAGCGAGTCGACCGTCGTCGGCCTTCCATCGCAGCTTCTAGACCAGCCTCCAGCGGTTCTTCTAGCGTCGGTTCTCGGTCTTCGTCAGCCTTCCAGGCCTCGCAAGGCAACGCGCCACCTTCCTCTCTTCCGGCCTCCTAGGGCTTGTAGCCCCTCTCCTTACGACGCCTGATATGCGGTGAAGCCAGTGCTTCCTTCGGGCGCTGCTTGCCTTTCCTGTTATCAGATGAAGTTTATTTCTATACCTCTCCTCTCCTACTTCGATCTTTGCTCGACGTAATCGACGGCCCTTTGTTGTCTTGCATGGCGTGTGGTCTCCAGATTTATATTCTTGGGCTACTATGTCTTCTCTCTGTGATTCTACCTCCACACCGGTTCCTCCTCGTGCAAGTTCTTTGCGTGAGAGTCATGATTATAATACTGCGCAGATGACTACTATCCGATTAGATGATTCAAATTATCTGTCCTGGTCTCGCTCTGTCACACTTGCTCTTAAGAGTCGTTACCTCTTTGGTTATGTCACTGTGCAAACTAAGGAATCAGAGAAGCCTGCCCCTGATTGGTCTCAATAGGATTCCAAAAATTCTGTAGTCATGTCTTGGCTAACGAATTCCACGCAGGAGTCCATCGCCCGCCATTACTTATTCCTGGATACTACTATTGATATTTGGCGGCGTGCAAAGACTACTTATTCTTGAAAGGACAATGCTGCCCAGATCTTTTAGTTGAGATGAAAGATATCCTTACTCTGTCAGGGTGATCGTCCTCCATTTTCTTACTATTTGGAGTTCACCCAGTTGTATCAGGAATACGATCATTTTGATCCCCTCATCTTTGTTAGCCCTGTTGATGAGGCTATGGTCCGTGCTCGGGAGGATTGCAACCAGACCTTTGAGTTCCTTCATGTTCTTCATTGGGACTTGGATCAGATTAGTTTTCAAATTTTGGGCCATTACCGTTCCTTCCAGAGGTTTATAGCATTGTCCAACAGGAGTTTGATCGTCGACAGACTCTTCTTCCCGATCCTGCTCCTGAGAGTTCTGCTATTGCTGCCTGTACCCCTTCATTACTGGGGGCTTTTCCTACCCGTGATTCTAAGATGAAGGGTACTGATAAAGAACACCTCCTCTGTGATTATTGTGGGAAGACCTGTCATACCAGAGACACCTGCTTCAGACTCCATGGTTTTCCTCGACTGAGACGTGGTGCTCCTTCTCGTAGTGGTCGTGGCTTCGGACTCTCCACTGGTCACACACCTCCTCGTTCTGCCCATCTCACTCATGTTGCTATGGATACTTCTCCTGCTCTGCCTGGTGCTGATCCATCTGTCCTCCCTGGTTCTTTCTCGGCTGATGAAGTCCTGGCCCTTTGCCACATGATGCAAGGTCTTTCTATGGAGTCTTCTGCCTTGTCTTCGTATGCCCACATTAGACCATTGACTCCGGAGCCACCGACCATATGACTGGCTCCGCCTCAGGTTTTATCTCATATACTCCTCTCTCTGGTCGTGATAAGGTGAGCATTGCTGATGGTTCCCTTTCCTATTTTGCTGGGAAGGGCTCTGATGCAGGACGACGCGTAGGGTTTACGTGCCTGTCGGCTTTTTCTAGGAAACCCTAAATGCATGCAATTCTTAAATTAATTTTGCGAAGTTTAGAGCGGGCGCAGCACTTAAGAAATTACGCAACTTGGAATTTTTATGAAAAAACACAAAATTGTTTCTTCGTTTTAAAATGAATTTTCTTAAACAATGGCTCGATTTTAAATCCGGGGAAGGAAGTTTGGAACTTTCGTTCCGTTCCCCTTGTCGTAGCAAAACGGAAATCGTGAACTTCAAATGCGTTTCCGTTTGAAGTTTTCGACGTAGCGTTTGCTGACGAAATTCGGGCGAAAACCCAGCAAGAGTCTAATTATCCTAATGAGAAGACTTAGACACACACAAAGGAATAAGAAAGAGACAATTACCCACGGAAGAAGCGTCTTCCGTATTCCGAAGTCGATGACGATCACGCGAGGAACTCCTCGTCACCTTCGTTCTTCGCTCCAAGGTCGGCCGCTATTGCACACGGGCACCAAGGAAGAAATTCGCTCCCTCACACGAGGTGGTTCCACGGAATCACTCAATAAAGTAAGGAAAGCCACAAACCTAACACGCCTAAAATTCACTCGCTCTCACACTAGAGGCTCCACGAAATCTATCACTCGCGGTGGCTCCACGAAATCTCACACCAGGAAAAAAAAATCAATTCCCAATCTCCATCTACTGTTCACGGAAGCAGAACAATTTGGGTCATCACTGTTTCAGCAAAAGTAACAGCAAGCATCCAAATAATTATCATTTACTTTACAACTCTAGAGTGGGAATAAAAATTGCAAGCAACAAACTCCATCACTGAATTGAAAGTGAAGCCCAAAATCATACAGTCGGCAACTACAGGAAATCAAACCCAAGCAATGCTAACACCTATTAACGAAATCACATGAGGAACCTTACAACTCACTATTCATCATCTTCCACAGCTAAAATCCTACAGCTACAGGAAGTTCTCTAACTTCCTCAACGGGACTCACAAAGCACCTCACATGCACATCAATGATCATTCAATATTTCAACATTCACTAAAAAAAAACAACACACATCCCTTTTTATAGGGTTTCAAACAGAAGAGAGAAAAGAAAATAAGTAGAACTGCTACCGGAGGTGCGGCCATGGCGGAAGCGGGCTAAGAGACGTGGCCGTCAGTTGGGGGGGGGGGGCAAGCAGGACGACGCGTAGGGTTTACGCGCCTGTCGGCTTTTTCTAGGAAACCCTAAATGCATGCAATTCTTAAATTAATTTTGCGAAGTTTAGAGCGGGCGCATCAGTTAAGAAATTACGCAACTTGGAATTTTTATGAAAAAACACAAAATTGTTTCTTCGTTTTAAAATGAATTTTCTTAAACAATGGCTCGATTTTAAATCCGGGGAAGGAAGTTTGGAACTTTCGTTCCGTTCCCCTTGTAGTAGCAAAACGGAAATCGTGAACTTCAAATGCGTTTCCGTTTGAAGTTTTCGACGTAGCGTTTGCTGACGAAATTCGGGCGAAAACCCAGCAAGAGTCTAATTATCCTAATGAGAAGACTTAGACACACACAAAGGAATAAGAAAGAGACAATTACCCACGGAAGAAGCGTCTTCCGTATTCCGAAGTCGATGGCGATCACGCGAGGAACTCCTCGTCACCTTCGTTCTTCGCTCCAAGGTCGGCCGCTATTGCACACGGGCACCAAGGAAGAAATTCGCTCCCTCACACGAGGTGGTTCCACGGAATCACTCAATAAAGTAAGGAAAGCCACAAACCTAACACGCCTAAAATTCACTCGCTCTCACACTAGAGGCTCCACGAAATCTATCACTCGCGGTGGCTCCACGAAATCTCACACCAGGAAAAAAAAATCAATTCCCAATCTCCATCTACTGTTCACGGAAGCAGAACAATTTGGGTCATCACTGTTTCAGCAAAAGTAACAGCAAGCATCCAAATAATTATCATTTACTTTACAACTCTAGAGTGGGAATAAAAATTGCAAGCAACAAACTCCATCACTGAATTGAAAGTGAAGCCCAAAATCATACAGTCGGCAACTACAGGAAATCAAACCCAAGCAATGCTAACACCTATTAACGAAATCACATGAGGAACCTTACAACTCACTATTCATCATCTTCCACAGCTAAAATCCTACAGCTACAGGAAGTTCTCTAACTTCCTCAACGGGACTCACAAAGCACCTCACATGCACATCAATGATCATTCAATATTTCAACATTCACTAAAAAAAAACAACACACATCCCTTTTTATAGGGTTTCAAACAGAAGAGAGAAAAGAAAATAAGTAGAACTGCTACCGGAGGTGCGGCCATGGCGGAAGCGGGCTAAGAGACGTGGCCGTCAGTTGGGGGGGGGGCAAGCAGGACGACGCGTAGGGTTTACGCGCCTGTCGGCTTTTTCTAGGAAACCCTAAATGCATGCAATTCTTAAATTAATTTTGCGAAGTTTAGAGCGGGCGCATCAGTTAAGAAATTACGCAACTTGGAATTTTTATGAAAAAACACAAAATTGTTTCTTCGTTTTAAAATGAATTTTCTTAAACAATGGCTCGATTTTAAATCCGGGGAAGGAAGTTTGGAACTTTCGTTCCGTTCCCCTTGTAGTAGCAAAACGGAAATCGTGAACTTCAAATGCGTTTCCGTTTGAAGTTTTCGACGTAGCGTTTGCTGACGAAATTCGGGCGAAAACCCAGCAAGAGTCTAATTATCCTAATGAGAAGACTTAGACACACACAAAGGAATAAGAAAGAGACAATTACCCACGGAAGAAGCGTCTTCCGTATTCCGAAGTCGATGGCGATCACGCGAGGAACTCCTCGTCACCTTCGTTCTTCGCTCCAAGGTCGGCCGCTATTGCACACGGGCACCAAGGAAGAAATTCGCTCCCTCACACGAGGTGGTTCCACGGAATCACTCAATAAAGTAAGGAAAGCCACAAACCTAACACGCCTAAAATTCACTCGCTCTCACACTAGAGGCTCCACGAAATCTATCACTCGCGGTGGCTCCACGAAATCTCACACCAGGAAAAAAAAATCAATTCCCAATCTCCATCTACTGTTCACGGAAGCAGAACAATTTGGGTCATCACTGTTTCAGCAAAAGTAACAGCAAGCATCCAAATAATTATCATTTACTTTACAACTCTAGAGTGGGAATAAAAATTGCAAGCAACAAACTCCATCACTGAATTGAAAGTGAAGCCCAAAATCATACAGTCGGCAACTACAGGAAATCAAACCCAAGCAATGCTAACACCTATTAACGAAATCACATGAGGAACCTTACAACTCACTATTCATCATCTTCCACAGCTAAAATCCTACAGCTACAGGAAGTTCTCTAACTTCCTCAACGGGACTCACAAAGCACCTCACATGCACATCAACGATCATTCAATATTTCAACATTCACTAAAAAAAAACAACAACACACATCCCTTTTTATAGGGTTTCAAACAGAAGAGAGAAAAGAAAATAAGTAGAACTGCTACCGGAGGTGCGGCCATGGCGGAAGCGGGCTAAGAGACGTGGCCGTCAGTTGGGGGGGCAAGCATCACGGTCGTGACTAGTCGATGAGGGGAACGTGGTCGGCAGTTGGAGCTCCGGAGGAGGCGTCGTGGGCGTGCGGTTGCTCCCGTTGTTTTCGATCTTCCTGCGGTTTTCCTGCGGGTTTCGAATAGTGCCAGAGTCGGCCGGCCTCCTTCTTAACCTAAGCAATCTATTATTAAATATATATCTATACATACATAACTGTGTATATATATATATATATATATATTTAATAAAATATATTTTTTTTTCAAAACATTTATATATATATATATATTTATAAACTTATATATATATATATTTCATAAACACAAGAAACATCTACGAGACAAATTACAAAATAACACAACGCGATCTCAGGGCTTAAGGCCGATACAGGTCCGGTCGGGTACGACGTCGGGCACTTTTGCGACGTCCTGATCGGGGCTGGTCTCCACCAACTCTCCCCCTCTCGAAATCACTCATCTCTGGTGAGTGCTCCGAGTGGTAATGTTGTAGAAGATCAGCATCCATGCGCTCTAACTCTTCAGCCAAGACCCAGCTGGTCTCCGTCTCTGGTCTGCCATGCCAACGAATCAAATATCTCTGAAAACCACCATCAGTAGTGGTCACTGTCTCGTCATCCAATATCTGTTCGGGAACTAAAATCTGTCGCGGAAGTCGATTAGTAGCTCTGGGAACGGGTATAGTAGACTCATCTGGTATCTCATGCTCAACCTGCAAGCTGTCAGTGAAAATGGGAGGAACTGCAGTAGACGTGTCAGTAGCGGAATGAAATTCAGGGTGTCCTGAATGTGGCTCCTCACTCTCACTCACCAACCCAGAAGAATCAATTGGAGGAGAAGACAATGGAAATTCTAAAGACTCAGGTGGGTAATCGTGAAATAACGTCAGATCGGCTACGTTGAAAACAGGATTTGCTCCCCAAACGGAAGGCATCTCAAGTTCATACGCATTTTGTCCAATCCGCTTCACCACTCTAAAGGGTCCGGTTCTACGGTCAGCTAACTTCTTTACGGTACCCGAAGGTAACCGATCCGGATTTAGTCGAACCATGACCAAGTCATCCACTTTAAAACTAGTAGCTCTTTTGTGTTTATTAGCTTGAGTTGCGTAAAGATCATAAGTGTTATGCAACTTCCGCTCAATCTCTTTATGCAAATCATGCAAATGTAATGCATACTCGTGTGCAAACTGGCTAGTCCTAAAAGTGTGTGGTAATGGTGCTAAATCTAGCGGCACTCGTGCAGTGTGACCATGAACAACCTCATTAGGTGACAAACTCGTGGATCTATTCTTCGAATTATTATACGCTAACTGAGCGTGTGGAAGAATTAGATCCCAATTTCCCTGGTGATCTCCTACCAAACATCGCAATAAATTTCCTAAACTTCTATTTACAACTTCAGTTTGACCGTCGGTCTGGGGATGATAAGCGGTCGAAAATAGAAGTTTAGTGCCTAAAAGTCTCCAGAGTGACTTCCAAAAATAACTAGTGAACTTGACGTCTCGATCGGTAACGATAGTCTTGGGTATTCCTCGATGGGCGACAACCTCTTTATAATAAATACGGGCTATATGAGAGGCGTCATCGGTTTTGTTACAAGGGATAAAATACGCCATTTTAGAGAACCGATCAACCACCACAAGTATGGAATCGTGTTTCCTAAAAGTGCGCGGTAATCCAAGCACAAAATCCATGCTAACATCATCCTAAGGAATACTGGGCACCGGTAAAGGTGTATATAATCCAGCGGGTTGTTTATTGCCCTTCGCTACCTGACACGTGCGACAGCTACTGACAATCTGAGCGATAACCCGCTTCATTCCGGGCCAATAGAAGCGCTCCTCTACTAAGGCTATCGTCTTATCACGTCCAAAGTGTCCACCTAAGCCTCCGCCATGCAATTCCCAAACAATGAAGTTTCGCAACGAGGTGCGGGGAATACACAGACGGGTCCCACGAAACAAATATCCATCTCGAATAAGATAATCAGTCTCATCGTGATGGGGATCCGAACGTATCGCATCATAGATTCCGCTAAAATCAGGACAACTAGAATAGTCATCCTTGACACGCTCAAATCCTATCACCTGAGTACGCATCTGTGACAATACTAGGGTGACTCGACTAAGGGCGTCGGCAACCCTATTCTCTGTTCCCTTACAGTGTTTGAGAACAAAGGTGTATTCTTGTAAATATGAAACCCACTTAGCCTGTCGAGGGTTCAACTTTTGTTGCGAATTGATATAACGCAACGCCTGATGATCAGAGTGGAGGACAAACTCCTTAGGCAACAGATAATGCCTCCAATGACGTAACGTTTGTACAATCGCATAGAACTCGCGCTCATAGTTGGCATAATTCAGCTTCGGGCCTGAGAGCTTTTCACTGAAAAATCCAACTGGGTGACCCTCTTGACTAAGTACACCTCCTATTCCAACTCCGAAGGCATCACAAGATACCTCGAATACCTGACTGAAATCAGGGAGTCTCAAAACAGGTGCAGTGGACATCTTATCCTTGATAATCTCAAAGGCTCTAGCTGCCGATGATGTCCACTGAAAATTTCCCTTCTTCGTACACTCAGTGACAAGTGCCATAATCGTACTGAAGTTCTTAATGAATCGACGATAAAATGTGGCTAGTCCATGAAAGCTACAAACATCGTGAATGTTCTGAGGGGTAGGCCACTCACGAATCGCTCGAACTTTCTCGGGATCCATAGTGATGCCAGCAGAGCTCACTATATATCCAAGGAAGATAACAGACTCAGTCATAAAAAAACACTTCTTCAAGTTGATATATAGTCGTTCGGCTCGCAGGAGCTCGAAAATGGTATGTAGGTGAGTCAAGTGCTCACTCTCAGTCTGACTATATATCAAAATGTCGTCGAAATAAACTACTACGAACTTCCCAATATAAGGTCTAAAGACCTGGGTCATCATCCAAGCGAAAGTGCTAGGGGCGTTGGATAACCCAAAGGGCATCACAAGCCACTCGTAAAGGCCATCCTTCGACTTGAAGGCAATCTTCCACTCGTCCCCTTCGCGAATGCGAAGCTGGTGATAACCACTACGAAGATCGATCTTAGAAAAGATCGTGGCTCCAGTCAACATGTCTAACATGTCATCCAGTCGCGGTATCGGGAATCGGTATTTCACAGTGATCTTGTTGACAGCACGACTGTCAACACACATACGCCAAGTACCATCCTTTTTCGGGGCAAGGAGGGCAGACACCGCACATGGGCTAAGGCTATGACGGATAAAGCCTCTATCAAGTAGCTCTCCGATCTGCTTCTGCAGCTCCTCATGGGCAGCAGGATTCAATCGGTAATGCGGCAAGTGTGGGAGAGAAGCTCCAGGAACGAGATCTATCGCGTGCTGGATACATCTCATGGGAGGTAACTCAGCCGGAAGCTCATCAGGGTGTATATCCTGGAACTCCTCTAAGAGTCTCCTAGCAGGTATAGGAATAGACTCATCTCTCTAGTTCGTCAGATGCCTGTAAAACTACTAAGGCATAATAAAATTCACCATCGAAACTTTCTCGATGGAAATCAGTGCCTCGAATAATGCTAAGAGTCTTCTTCCTTTCAGTAGGAGGAAGAGACTCTTTCGCACTACGATTCGTGCGGGATGTTGGTGCTGTGGGTCGCACCGGGTTCAACACTACTCTCTTTCCGTCTAGTAGAAAGGAACAAGTGTTGGACCTGCCATGTATGAGTACATCTCGGTCATACAACCAAGGTCTCCCTAGTAATACGTGGCACACATCCATAGGCATTACATCACACCAAATCTTATCGGTATATGGTCCGATAGTGATGGGCACTAAACATCTCCTAGTCACAGATAAGGTAGTCTTGGTTACCCAAGCTACCTGGAATGGGAAAGGGTGCGGCTCAGCAGTGAGTCCCATGCGGCTAAGGCTGACTCAGCTATCACATTCATACAACTCCCGCTGTCTACTACTAAGCGACACACTTTCTCCCCTGCCTTAAAGTAAGCTTGGAAGATGTTCGTCCGCCAATAGTCGGCTGACTCTTTTGGTGTAGATAACATGCATCTCACCACTAGAACGCCCGAATCTATCTCCTCATCACTTGGCGTACCGTACTCTTCGTCATTCAAAATATGTGAGTCCCTCTCGACTCCAACTTCTTCTATAGACTCATCCTCCTCAGTCACCTCATGAATAACTAATGTGCCTCTCCTCTTTGGACAATCCCTAGATATATGACCCATCTGCTGGCACTCATAACATCGGATCTGTGAAGGGGTCACAGTTCCCATGGGGGCCTTTCCTTTCTGATCTCTCGTAAAGATCGAGGTGGGCTTCGATGCACTCTCCTTACCCTTCGATTCATCTTTCTTATAAGGAGGGTTTGTTTTATTTTGGGGTTTGAACCGGGAGGTCCTTTTTTGGTGTTCCTCTATATCGATGGCGATGGATACAGTCTCAGCAAAGGAATAATGACCATATCGAATCAACTCATCGCGAATCTCAGATCGCAGTCCACATTTAAACTTAGATAATGTATCTCGTGGATGTTCGACTACGTTGCACCTAATCATGAGGTCTTTCATCTCAGCTAAATAATCAGAAACGGATTTGGACCCTTAACGTAGAGACGTCAACTCGTCTCGTAGACGGGTCTGGTAGTGCTGGGGAATGTACTGCTCCTCTAATATGGCTTTCATGTGTGCCCACTGTGTAATGGGAGGGCGTCCATCCCTCTCTATACTACGTTCCTCACCTATCCAAAAGATTTTCGCTCGCCCCGATAACCTCATCTTGGCAAACTGAACCTTTTGATCTTCCGTCATACGATACCAATCAAAATAGGTCTCTATGTCTATAACCCAGTCTGAAAAGACCTTGGGATCCATAGATCCATCATAAAGTGGGGGATCTAACTTCACAACACGTGTAAGATCCGGTCGTCTATCCCGGGGAGGATAGTCATAATCATCGTCGTAAGGATCACGATTGTCTCGACGCCGTGGGGGTGGCGGTCGATGCCAATCTCTAGGCCGATCATCACGATGCATGGCCGGTATAGGCCTACGATGGTCTCGCGGACACTCTTCTCTAGCTACGCCATTATAGGGTCTCTCCTGATAATGATCTCGCGTACCTAGGAAATGCTCTCGTTGGGGCTCGGGAAAATTCCTCGAGAAATTCCTATCCTGATCGTACTCGAAGTCAAACCTGTCTACTGGATTTCTAACTTCTTCCTCGAAAAGAGGGTTTCTCCTAAGTGCAGACCTTTCTCCATAAGATGGTGGAGTCTCATATTGCGGTCGAACTGAATGCTCATCTCTAACTAAAGGTGGCATTGACGCTCGAGGGGGTACTTCTAAGCTATTAACCCTAACACTGAGGTTTGCTAGCCCTTCTCTCACTTGGAAAACACTCTCGGTTAACGTCGCCATTTGGTGGGCAAAAGGTACAAACCACGGGGGTGGTTCATTCCCTTCGTTTCCACGACTGGGTTGACCATGTTCAACTTGACGCATCACCGGGTGGGCCTCGTGAAGTTGTTCAGGTGGTGAAGTGTGGTGTTGTGAACTCATACTCACTAGCCTACCACTACGCAAATGCATGCAAACAGATAACAAATGCAAATGTATAAAATATGCTTTAAAAAAATCCTTTTTTTTTACATTTTTTTTTATGCTATGTGGGTTCCTATTCTACGCAGGGCGGATCCCAAAATTTAGAAAAATTTTGGAACCTGCCTCTGATACCAATTTGATGCAGGACGACGCGTAGGGTTTACGCGCCTGTCGGCTTTTTCTAGGAAACCCTAAATGCATGCAATTCTTAAATTAATTTTGCGAAGTTTAGAGCGGGCGCAGCACTTAAGAAATTACGCAACTTGGAATTTTTATGAAAAAACACAATTGTTTCTTCGTTTTAAAATGAATTTTCTTAAACAATGGCTCGATTTTAAATCCGGGGAAGGAAGTTTGGAACTTTCGTTCCGTTCCCCTTGTCGTAGCAAAACGGAAATCGTGAACTTCAAATGCGTTTCCGTTTGAAGTTTTCGACGTAGCGTTTGCTGACGAAATTCGGGCGAAAACCCAGCAAGAGTCTAATTATCCTAATGAGAAGACTTAGACACACACAAAGGAATAAGAAAGAGACAATTACCCACGGAAGAAGCGTCTTCCGTATTCCGAAGTCGATGGCGATCACGCGAGGAACTCCTCGTCACCTTCGTTCTTCGCTCCAAGGTCGGCCGCTATTGCACACGGGCACCAAGGAAGAAATTCGCTCCCTCACACGAGGTGGTTCCACGGAATCACTCAATAAAGTAAGGAAAGCCACAAACCTAACACGCCTAAAATTCACTCGCTCTCACACTAGAGGCTCCACGAAATCTATCATTCGCGGTGGCTCCACGAAATCTCACACCAGGAAAAAAAAATCAATTCCCAATCTCCATCTACTGTTCACGGAAGCAGAACAATTTGGGTCATCACTGTTTCAGCAAAAGTAACAGCAAGCATCCAAATAATTATCATTTACTTTACAACTCTAGAGTGGGAATAAAAATTGCAAGCAACAAACTCCATCACTGAATTGAAAGTGAAGCCCAAAATCATACAGTCGGCAACTACAGGAAATCAAACCCAAGCAATGCTAACACCTATTAACGAAATCACATGAGGAACCTTACAACTCACTATTCATCATCTTCCACAGCTAAAATCCTACAGCTACAGGAAGTTCTTTAACTTCCTCAACGGGACTCACAAAGCACCTCACATGCACATCAACGATCATTCAATATTTCAACATTCACTAAAAAAAAACAACAACACACATCCCTTTTTATAGGGTTTCAAACAGAAGAGAGAAAAGAAAATAAGTAGAACTGCTACCGGAGGTGCGGCCATGGCGGAAGCGGGCTAAGAGACGTGGCCGTCAGTTGGGGGGGGGCAAGCATCACGGTCGTGACTAGTCGATGAGGGGAACGTGGTCGGCAGTTGGAGCTCCAGAGGAGGCGTCGTGGGCGTGCGGTTGCTCCCGTTGTTTTCGATCTTCCTGCGGTTTTCCTGCGGGTTTCGAACAGTGCCAGAGTCGGCCGGCCTCCTTCTTAACCTAAGCAATCTATTATTAAATATATATCTATACATACATAACTGTGTATATATATATATATTTAATAAAATATATTTTTTTTTCAAAACATTTATATATATATATATATATATTTATAAACTTATATATATATATATATATTTCATAAACACAAGAAACATCTACGAGACAAATTACAAAATAACACAACGCGATCTCAGGGCTTAAGGCCGATACAGGTCCGGTCGGGTACGACGTCGGGCACTTTTGCGACGTCCTGATCGGGGCTGGTCTCCACCAGGCTCCATCTCCTGTTCCTCTCTCACCTTATCGTCGGTTTTACATGTCCCAAATTTCACACGTAATTTGCTCTTTATTAGCCATTTGACTAATTCCATGAAACTGTTCAGTAACCTTTCATCCTTCCTCTTGTGTGTTTCAGGACCTGAAGACGGGGACAATGATTGGCTCTAGTAGTCTGGTCAATGGTCTGTACGTGCTTGACTCCAACCCGGTAGCACCTCCTCGGGCCCTTCACTCCAGCACATCCAACCTATATTCCTGGCATTGTCACTTAGGATACCCGTTTATTCCTGTTATGAAGTTATTGTTACCTGCTATGCTTACTGCTGTTTTTACTTCCTTTGTTTGTGATGTCTGTGCTGTTAACAAATATTGTCGTACTACATTTAATCATGTTTCATTGTCATGTTCAGTTCCTTTTACTGTGATTCACTCTGATGTTTGGGGACCTTATCCCGTATCCTCTATTTCTGGTTGTACTTAATTTGTCACTTTTATTGACTGTTTTTCTCGCATTACTTGATTATATTTACTGCGACGAAAGAGTGATGTATTTCCCACATTCAAAACGTTTCATAACATGATCTCCACCCAGTTCAATGTTAAAATTCAGATCCTTTGTAGTGATAATTGTCGTGAATATCTGGATTCACATTTCGCTGAATATCTGGCTGATCATAACATTATACACCAAACCACTTGTGTGTATTCTCCTGCTCAAAATGGCATTATACCCAAGAATCGACACCTTTTAGAAGTGGCTCGCTGTCTCTTGGTGACCATGTATCTTCCCAAGTATTATTGGGGGGATGCTATCCTTAAGACCGCATATCTTATTAATCGCATGCCATCTCGTATTCTTGGGAATGCCACTCCCCTCGGGACTCTACGGGTTCCGTCCTCTCAGCTCTCTCTTAAGGTGTTTGGTTGTCTCTACTTTGTTCACATCCATCACTCTCCTCCCAGCAAGCTCGATCCTCGAGCTCTCCGGTGCGTGTTTATTGGTTAATTTCCTACTCAAAAAGGGTACAAATGTTTTCATCCTCCTACTAAGAGGGTTTTCGTTACCATGGATGTCACGTTTTGTGAAACTGAGGCCTATTATCCTTCCCCGAGTGACTCACCTTCTTTTCCCTCTTCGTCTTTGCCCTCACCGTCTGTACCCCTGCCCGTTCCTCCTTCGTATCCCTCACTTCAGGGGGAGCTTCTAGAATCAGAAGTGAGCGATATTCCTGTCCATACTACTATTTCCCCTACTGCTCCTACTTTACAAGTGTACACTCGGCGGAGACAGGCCCAACGACACACTTGACCTGCCACCAGATGACCCGGACTCGGGGCCTTCCGGGCTTCCGATTGCTCTCCGCAAGGTATCCGGTCCTGCACTCAATACCCCTCTAATTATGTTTCTTATGACTCATTCTCCACCTCCCATAAGACCTTTGTGTCTTCTCTTGCATCTATATCCATACCAACATCCTAGCAGAATTCTCTGGAGATTCCTGTGTGGAGAGAAGCGATGTTTGAGGAAATGGCTGCGCTTGAAAAAAATAACACATGGGATTTAGTGCCTCTTCCCCCTAGGAAGAAATCAGTTCGATGCAAATGAGTGTTCTCTGTCAAACAAAATTTTCAGAGTGTGGTTGAAAGGTGTAAAGTAAGATTGGTGACACGAGGGTACACTCAAACCCCTGAAATTGACTATCAGGAAACGTTTGCTCCTATAACAAAGATGAGCACTATCCGAGTCCTTTTATCCTGTGCTGCTTGTAAAGGGTGGGACCTGTGACAATTTGATGTAAAAAATGTCTTCCTTCATGAGAATTTGGTTGAGGAAGTTTATATGTGTCTCCCACAAGGCCTTACTCCTAGGAGTTCAGTGGGACACATCTGCAAGTTCAAGAAAGCCCTATATGGACTAAAAAAGTCTCCAAGAGTTTGGTTTGGGAGATTTCACAAAGTTATATTGTCTTTTGGGTATCACCAGGGCAATACCGATCATACTCTGTTTATCAAGTATAGGACTGGTAAAATTACAGATCTCATTGTTTATGTTGATTACATTGTTATCACATGTGATGATGTGGAAGAAATCACGTTTCTAAAAAAAATTGGCCATTGAGTTTGAGGTCAAGGACCTGGGTGCTCTCAAATATTTCTTGGACATTGAAGTGGCAAGGTCCAAGCATGCGATCTTTATCTCTCAGAGGAAGTATACTTTGGACCTTCTTGAGAAGACTGAGATGAGTGGTTGCCGACCAACAGATACTCCTATTGAAGCGAACCACAGAATGGGCCGTGATGATGGAAAGGAGATTGAAAACATACCGGAATTCAGAGGATTGTAGGGAGACTGATCTACCTGGCTCATACCCGTCCAGATATAGCTTATGTTGTGAGTGTTATCAGCCAATTTATGCACGCTCCGAAGACTCGTCATGCTGATGACACTAACAAAATACTCAGATATCTCAAGTCCTCACCTGAGAGTGAGATCTTGTTTTCCTCCAATTCAGATCTAATATTGAGGTTGTGGAGAAAACCTGAAACTTGTATATACTTTCTCAATAAATCAAATACAAGGTATAAAGACACATTTATAGGAGGGAAAAAGAGAGAAGAGATCCCTATACATGATGTGAGACTAAAGAGGAGAGAAGAAAAATAAACAAATGGGCACCATCATGGGCCTCTTTACATAGGCTTTTCCAACAATCCCCCGCAAGCTGTAGCGTACAAGTCATAGGCACCCAGCTTTGACAGGAACTGATAAAATAGGGTACTTGGTAGGGCCTTTGTGAGGATATCAACAACTTGTTTAGTGTAACGGCCCTTGTCCGCCACAGAGGAACATTATATGATTGAATTTTTCTTCCATATGAAAAGCTACATGACATCGTATATCTCTATGCCACAATAGTATTGAAATAACAGTGCAGAAAGAAACTCTTATTCCAGAATTTACATATCATTACATGTCCATAACAAAAGTCTAAGACAATTACATATTTACTACCAATAATTAAAAGTTTTTCTTGGCAAGCAGGCAAGGTTTTGTACTGCAACAACTCTCTCGAGTGTTGTCCACTTCAAAACTGTCTACTAGTCTTTTATACCATGCTCGATAGGGTTCCAGCTTACTCTGATTTTCGTTTAACACCTAAAACAAATGTAATAATGGAAAGGGTTAGTTTTTATCGCGATATGAGAATAAAGGCGATATAGTATTTTCTAAACATTTCAATGTGCACATGTACATATATATGAAAGTAATAAAAGAAGTTCTTAGCCATTTTCATTTCTTACCAATATGTGTATATATTTAGATTGATTTGGTTCTTATCATGTAATAATTTTCATTAGCATAGTTAAGGGTTTCTGCATTTCAGTCCACTTTATTGGTCAAACTTAGTGCGCACAACTCGCTTAAGGCTAATAAAGCCCAACTAAGTTGACTCACATATGTCGTCCAGTGTGCTTAAGGTCAATTAAAGACCCAACTGGACTTATATCATTCTACTGACACCCTTAACACAGTTTCATCAATGCATTTCTTAAAACATTTCATTTAATATTTTCATATAGATTAGGCTAAAAACATATACAAGAATAAGACATAAAAGTTAAACAGATTTAAAGAAAGAAACCCTCACCACAACTTTCTCCTTGTTTTGGTCATTTCTTGGATCATCACCTTGTCGATCGGGCGACACCATCCTTTTGTATAGCTGTTAGCATTTAATAATCATATGTGTATATAAGGAGTAAGGTCTTTATGTAAGAAACATTCTTTAAAATAGAGCTTCTATACTTAAGTTAGCAATAACATTTGAAGACTATCAATTATATCATATATTACATTATATTCTAGTAACAACTCCCAACACTATTCTTACCCAAGCTTAATTAAATAAGTTTTCATATTCATTCACAAACCTAAAAACTCCCAAGTCATCTCTAGATAATATTAATTTAGGCATGCTAACAATAATCTCCAATTAACAACATGCTTGCTAGTAATATTTTTAAATCCCCAAGAAAAATCAAAACCATCATGCTTTTGTAAAATTGTCTACATCAATCTTTCATCAAATTTAACATACATAACATTCATTTAGGGCATAAATCCAACACAACATGTATATCTTTACTCTCTCTATATTAATTCCTCCAAGAGCCCAAAATTTGTTTTTATAATATAAATCTTGAAATTATTTGTCTAAGATCATGCATGCATGTAAGGTAAACATCATTCACTACAATAATAATCTTTTGCATGCCCTAAATCCCAAGTATTTCAAAATCTCCAAACTTAGAGTCCAAATCCACAAATAGGAGGAGGAATAGGTGAATAAATCCCCTTACAACGAGAGGGAAAAGGAAGATGAAGGAACGAAGACTCCTTTGCTTTTTTCTTGCTTCGTCAAGGCTCTGAACTTCAAGGAAGGCTTAGAAGAAGTGACGGAAGGCTTCTTCTCCTTCGAAATGGAAGTCGAGGGCTTCTCGTCGATTTGGAGTCGGAAATGGAAGAGGAGGACGGGAGGAGAAGCAGACTGCAGCCGGCTTTCTAAAGCCCTAGGCACGGTATCGTGCGGGAGGAAATGAGAACGACTGCCTCCAGTGTTAATATTCACGAGATTTTATCTCCACCGCCTATCGGTCCAATCCCTAGCATCCACGGTTTTAATTACCGCCTAAGGGAAGGGCCGGTCCAAAATTCCCTATTGGGGATAAATTCCAAATTGAATTTTTTTCATGGACAACGATGTTACATATATGAAATTACAAGTGCTATTAACACCCCTTTTTTGTATGAAAATTAAACTTTGTTTGTTTACGCTCAAAATAATGCTATTAGTACCCTTTTCATGAATATTAAACTATGTTTGTTTAACTTTCGTTGTGTTGACCGTTTTAAATTTGTCTAAATAATTTAATTTAACGAAAAATTTGCGACAACCTTTTGGGCGTCACATTCAGTACCCGGAACATGCTTCAATTCTATCTTCTTCATTTGAACTTTCTCCTGGATGAAGTGACAGTCCACTTCAATATGTTTCGTCCTTTCATGGAAGACCGGATTCTTTGCTATGTGTATAGACGCTTGACTGTCACATAATAGGATGGCTGGTGAGGGAAGTTTTACTCCTACATCAGCGAGGAGACTTTCAAGCCATGAGAGCTCAGAGACAACCGATGCCATCGATCGGTATTCTGATTCTGCTGAGGATCGAGCAACCACTGCTTGTTTATTACTCCGGTAGGTTACAAGATGACCTCCAAAATAGGTACAAAAACCACTGGTTGACCGCCGATCATCCAAGGAACCAGCATAATCTGCATCTGAATGCGTAACCAACGTTGGAGTAGAGGATGAGGTTTTGTATACCAGTCCTTGACCCAGAGCTATTTTAAGATATCTTAGGATGTGTTCGACGACTTGAAGGTGAGATATTCGAGGAGCATGCATAAACCGACTGACAACCCCAACAACAAAGGATATATCCGATCTTGTGACTGTTAGGTAGATCAATTTTCCAACAAGTCGTCGATAGTATTCAGGATTTTGGTGAGGAAGATCTGTATCGGAAGCATGCACACACAGCTTATGATTTGCATCCATTGGAGTAGTAGTCGGCTTGCATCTAGAGTAACCAACATCTTGAAGCAGATCGAGACAGTATTTCCGTTGGGAGAGGACAAGTCCATCCGGACGGCTCGCGACCTCAAGACCAAAGAAGTATCGAAGGTGCCCCAGATCTTTTGTTTGAAATACGGAGCTAAGATGTTGTTTGACCGCTTTGATTCCCTTTGAAACGTCTCCAGTGATTAAGATGTCATCAACATATACTAACATAAGAACCGTTCCTGTTGCCCGATGTCGAGTGAACAAAGAGAAGTCTGCTGAGCTCCGAGTAAAGCTAACTTCCCGAATTGCCTTACTGAACCTGTCAAACCATGCCCGAGGGGATTGTTTGAGACCATAGATGAACTTCTTAAGATGACAAACTCGGGACTCTCCTATAGTCTCAAACTCGGGAGGTTGCTGCATATAGATTGTTTCTTAGAGGTTGTAACAACCCGAGATTTTAACAAAAAGAAAGTGCTAATTAAATAAGAATGACATATTTGTAATAGCAAAAAAACCCATAAATTTTCCCCTCTTTCAACTCAGCCGAGCAGCCCCCCTCTCCTGCAATAAAATAGATTTCGGCCCAGGGTTTTCCCGTGCCCGGTCTCCCGTAAATGCCAGCTCGCCGCTCCAGTTTTTCCGCACCCGATGCCCCTCCCGCTCCTGATTTCCGCCTCCCCCGCCGTTCCCGCCTCCCGTGCCTCCTGCTGCCGCCACGACGCCGCCTGCTTCTATTCCTCCTCTTCAGGACGTCGACATCTTCCCCCCAAGCCGACAGTTCTTCATTTTCTCCAAAGCACCAGCAAGCAGCAACATCCCCCTCTTCTCAGTGCTAGCAGAAGTTTCTTCCGCCTCCAAAAGGGGCCGGCAGCGGCTTCCCTCCTTCTCTGGCCGACAACCCTTCTTCTCCTCCTTTTCTTGAGGGCCGACAACGACTCCTTCTCCTCCAAAGAGGTCAGCAACAGCCTCCCCTTCCATCGGCAACCCTCTTCCTCTCCGATTCGACCGGTTTTACAAGAAGAGCGCCTAGGGTTTCCTCCCCTCTCTTCTTTGGGCCCGAATTTGATTCCTATTGGTAAGAATCTCCTCTTGTTCACCTCTATTCAGATTTCCATGAATTGTTCTTGGAAAGTTTGCGCTCCAATTTCATATATTTTGTGATTCATGATTTTTGTCCCTATCGTAATCATCTAAAATTTGGGTATTTGTGATTTCAGGCGTCGTTCGTCGCTTCAATTGACGGTTCGTGAAGGAAGCCCTCTCCGATTTAGGGTTTCCCCTAGCCGAGTGCTGCCAAGTCTTCATCTCCGCATGGTGTCTCTTATCCTCTCACTCTTGAGGGAGGTAAATCTCTTAGCCGCTCTTGATTTAGTTATGTAACGAATAATTATTGTGCTAGCGTTTGGATTTCTGTCTTGTCTATTTATCAAATATTGTCTGTGATTGTTCTTAAACAGGTCCAGTAGGGTTACTGTTTTTGCTAGCGCCACTTGACCGTCTTCGTCAGCATCAGCCTCCTTCAGGCAAGTAGAGATCATTCTCTCTTGCAAACATTGAACTTAGTTACCTTGTCTGATCTTATGTTTATATGAATTCACCCTTGATTGCTTGTTTCGTCAAATAAATTTAGACCTCGAATCCCTAAATAGACTTGTTATTAGCCTGAGGTTCCCACGATTGGAATAACACGAGTTGTGAATGTAAATGATAATATTTGGATAATTGGGAGACGAGTTAGTAAATGATAGTTAATTGGATGTTCAATTAGATGATTTGCATCTCATTTGATGAATAATTTGAAGAATCGCAGCGCGTTAATCACGAGCAACATTGTCACAATAATAATTATAACGAGTTCAGGTTAACAAGTATATGATTGATGTTTTGATATATCATGCTCGTAACATATTTTTTTTACTTGAAAAATACTTGTGTCAAATGATGATCTAACCTAGATGAGTACTTGATATCTCCGATCCGATACATTTCAACTTACGTCTGCGATTTACTTGAAAAATCTTCTTGATAATGAAACATTAACCCCCAAACCCACAAGATTTAAAACTCACTGTTTGGTTCCTTGTGTGTCGTCAAATCTGGTTTCTTATGTTTGTCCGAGTAAAACCTATTCTTGATCTGATCTTTCACTTTAAATATTTTCATTTCTGTTAAAATCACTAAAGTATGAATTATGTAACTCATAATATCATAAACAAACATTGAAATGTGTTGGGGTCACTCGGGTTGCAGCCCTCACGGTTGTACCAGTCGGTTCCCATTAAGACTCCTTGAGCCGGGCCTGGGCCGTGACAATGGTCACGACAAACAGTAAGTTTTTCTAATAAGACTTGTATTTAGACTGAGTGTGAACCATGCACACCCACTAAGAACCACCTACACTCTTCAATTATTACAACTTATGATATAGTATGATCAAATATATATTATTCTGTGGAGTAGTCTCTTGACTCTAGATATCTCTGTTGACTCATTTACTTGTCTGTTTTGGTAGCATCGCTTCATGAAAATTTGTACTTGTATATTTCTGTTTCTACTGCTCTGTACTTTACTTTGCTCACCTAATTATTTTAACGTTCTGAGGCTTTTCCTTTTGTTTGGGATTGCCTTAACGTTCGTGCTGCGCCGCCAGGTTCCTGATCCCGTTTTGCATCAAGCTTCTGTTTTTAAAGATATATCTTCCCGCCGTGTCAGGTTCTATGTTTATGTTTCATTTCTTTTATTGTCAAACATTTCTTATATGTAATAAATATGATCAGTAAATCATGGTCAACTGTTAGGATAAATATTATATGTACTAGAACTTGACATCATTTGCATATTCATACTCTTTTGAATCATAATTGCATGAAATCTGTATTAACACTTATATCATGAGTTTTAGAAAAATGGATGTGCACCTATTTCACATTAACATGTTTTACAACTTCCGCATAAAAATCAAACTGTTTTTACTTGAAAGCAATTATTTTAAACCTATTACCAGTATCTCTACATCTGCCTTAATAGACATGGTTTTCTTTCCGCCCATGCCTGTGCATCACGACCCGCCCGAAGCGCACTCTGACTTTTGTTGAGACGGGTCGTGACAGTTGGTATCAGAGCGAGGTTAGTTTCAAAAGATAAAATATTTTATAATTATCACTTATTTTATAAATATATAAGCATACATCATTCCTTCACTCAGTTTGTCATTATCTGTTGTTCGCGACTGAAACACGCGTACACTCACTGATAAACATGGGTAGTATGCACACAAATGTTAAGGTGTTAAGATCAAACTTAACATTTTATTGCATATGAATTTCCATTAGGATATACACCGATTGAGAATATTAAATTGTATGAACGGTTTAATATTTTCAAGTGTGTTGACATTAGAATCATAATATGCATGACATGTTAAGTGATATGACCGCTTAACATGCCATGCATATCAATTCATTTGCATTCATATCATAAATCACTGCACAAGTATTAAGCTAAAAACAACAATAAATTGTATACGCATGATTTTACTATCTGCTTGACATCGCACATGATCTCATTGTTGTATTTGCATGGAAATTATCTATAGTTGTCCAATGAAAATACTGTAATTATTACATAATTTATGTACCTGACAGTAGGAAATGTCTTAGAGTCTCTTGTTTCAAGTCTCTAGTATGTGTATTCAGTTTTCATGTTCTGCTCGACTAACAATCTTATCTGGTCTTCATGTATCTCCTTCTAGATAGCTTCTAAGTGTCAACGAGAAATGAGAGTGTTCTTGTAAATGGTTCTGCTGAGTTACTTCAGCGTGGTTTGTGCTCTTCCATCCCCAGGGTGACTCACTTATGTCGGTACTCAATCATCATTCAGTTTCTTTTCCCCGTTGATGTTCTATCTTCGCTTCGTGCAAGATCTTTTTGCTCTCGGATTCTCGTGTTTTGCCGCTCAATTTCGAGCTAATCGAAGACATTCATGTGTTTCCTGAAGCCAATCTTTTGTATCTGGCCGAACCCGCTTAGTCTGAAGAGTTCTCTTGAGAACTTGAATCTGATCTTGATAAGTCTCTGTGCTCGTTCTCCCTTCTATTTCAGTACCTTCATAGTTAGCTTCAATGCCTTTATTTGCAAACCTGGTTGGAATGATTGACGTCTGGATTTTCGCCATAAGTGCCCCTGTCAGGAAATTCTCAAAAAGTTTCGGGACGAAACTTTCTAAGTATGGGAGAATGTATGATACGCCCTGCGACGCATCTTAGCTTTGTTACTCTTTTTGCATTCGTCGTTTATTTTTGCACTAGTTTAATTTAGCGTGTCGTTTATTTTTTGCACTTGTTTAATTTAGCCTAAATGTATTTCTCATTTTCCATTTGCAGCTCTTCGGGTTGACTGTCCGTTGAGACTTTTAATAAAGAGGTCCGGTAATATAGTAATTAGGACGGAGGCGGCAAGCCTAGACTATTTCAGGAAATCGTAAAATTAAATTAACAATAGAGGAGCCGACCAGTCAATGGATTCATTATAATTACCAAATGGATTACGATGATTAGGCAAAAGAATCTTATGCCAAAATTGGGCACTTGCCAAATTAATTATGCAAAATCTTTTGCCAAAATCAGTCCACTGTTATTTAAAGGACCGAAGCAAAAAAATTAGGTAGAACCGAACAAGAGCAGAGAATGAGTAATTCGTTTTCTGCACAGGACCGGTCGACGTTCCTCGCCCCGACGCCAACGCCTGCATCCCCTTCTCGGCGCGGCTCTCTCCAGCGACGGGTCGTCTTCGCGTTATTCACTGTCCGACTCCTCGCGACCGCCGACGCCGCCGTTTCTCCATCCGGTGCCGCTCCTTGTCTCCGTGTGCGGGAAGTCGTCGACCACAACATCCGACTCCGACAACCTCCAGAGATAGGGTTGTCGTGACTCAAGAGAGCTACAGTCTTTCTCCTTCCTCTGTCTAACGGATCTTGACGGGCCGGTCTCCTTTGGGAAAGCTTTGGTAACTCCGCTCCGATTTACTTAGTTTTCTTTTATGTGCTCTTGCGAATAGTTCTAAGCTTGCCGTCAAACGTTCAATTACTTTATTACTCTAATTCATAAATTGTTGCGTGTAATTTCAGCTTGTGATTGCATAAATTTCGTGGAGGGTTCGAAACATAAAACACGTTAGATTTCTACTCGAGCGAAATTAACAAACTTCTCAACGTCCAAAATGACGAGCTTGATTATTGCGCGTGAAAATTCAATTTGGCCGCTTGGCCTTCGTGACTTCGTTAAAATCAAAATCCTAGATTTTTATTTTCATTAGTATTTACTTTAAATCAAAATTAATCATTTTCTAAAACTCTAAATTGGAGCCTACATCAATGTAACAACCCGAGATTTTAACAAAAAGAAAGTGCTAATTAAATAAGAATGACATATTTGTAATAACAAAAAAAACCCCTAAATTTTCCCCTCTTTCAACTTAGCCGAGCAGCTCCCCTCTCCCGCAATAAAACAGATTTCGTCCCAGGGTTTTCCCGTGCCCCGTCTTCCGCAAACGCCAGACCGCCGCTCTAGTTTTTCCGCACTCGGCGCCCCTCCCGCTCCCGATTTCCGCCTCCCCCGCTGCTCCCGCCTCCCGTGCCTCCTGCTGCCGCCGCGACGCCGCCTGCTTCTCCTTCTCTGCCTCAGGCCGTCGACATCTTCCCCCCCAAGCCGACAGTTCTTCCTCTTCTCCAAAGCACCGGCAACTTCCCCCTCTTCTCAGTGCTAGCAAAAGTTTCTTCCGCCTCCAAAAGGCCGGCATCGGCTTCACTCCTTCTCTGGCCGACAACCCTTCTCCTTTTCTTGAGGGCCGACAACGACTCCTTCGCCTCAGGCCGGCAACCGCCTCCCCTTCCCTCAGCAGCCCACTTCCTCTCCGATTGGGTCAGTTTTGCAAGAAAAGAGCCTATGGTTTCCTCCCATCTCTTCTTTGAGCCCAGATTTGATTTCTATTGGTAAGAATCTCCTTGTGTTCACCTCTATTCAGATTTCCATGAATTGTTCTTGGAAAGTTTTCGCTCCAATTTAAAATATTTTGTGATTCATGATTTTTCCCCTATCGTAATCGTCTAACCTTTGGGTATTTGTGAGTTCCGGCATCGTTCGTCGCTTCAATTGACGGTTTGTGAAGGAAGCCCTCTCCGATTTAGGGTTTTCCCTAGCCGAGCGCCGCCAAGTCTTCGTCTCCGCGTGGTGTCTCTTCTCCCCTCACTCTTGAGGGAAGTAAATCTCTTAGCCGCTCTTGATTTAGTTATGTAACAGATAATTATTGTGCTAGCGTTTGGATTTCTGTCTTATCTATTTATCAAATATTGTATGTGATTGTTCTTAAACAGGTCCAGTAGGGTTCCTGTTTTTGCTAGCGCCACCCTTCGTCAGCATCAGCCTCCTTCAGGCAAGTAGAGATCATTCTCTCATGCAAACATTGAACTTAATTGCCTTGTCTGATCTTATGTTTATATGAATTCACCCTTGATTGCTTGTTTCGTCAAATAAATTTAGACCTCGAATCCCTAAATAAACTTGTTATTAGCTTGAGGTTCCCGCGATTGGAATAACACGAGTTGTGAATCTAAATGATGATATTTGGATAATTGGGAGACGAGTTAGTGAATGATAGTTTATTGGATGTTCAATTAGATGATTTGCATTTCATTTGATGAATAATTTGAAGAATCGTAGCGCGTTAATCACGAACAACATTGCCACGATAATAATTATAACGAATTCGGGTTAGCAAGTATATGATTGGTGTTTTGATATATCATGTTCGTAACACATTTTTTTACTTGAAAAATACTTGTCAAAAGATGATCTAACCTAGATGAGTACTTGATATCTTCGATCCGATACATTTTAACTTACGTCTGCGATTTACTCGAAAAATCTTCTTGTTAATGAAACATTAACCCCTCAAACCCGCAAGATTCAAAACTCACTGTTTGTTTCCTTCTGTGTCATCAAATCTGGTTTCTTATGTCTGTCTAAGTAAAACCTATTCTTGATCTGATTTTTCAATTTAAATATTTTTGTTTTTGTTAAAATCACTAAAGTATGAATCATGTAACTCATAATATCATAAATAAACATTGAAATGTGTTGGGGTCACTCAGGTTGCAGCCCTCACGGTTGTACCAGTCGGGTCCCATTAAGACTCCTTGAGCCGGGCCTGGGCTGTGACAATGGTCACGACAAGCAGGAAGTTTTTTCTAGTAAAACTTGTATTTGGACTGAGTGTGAACCATGCACACCCACTAAGTACCACCTACACTCTTCAATGATTACAACTTATGATATTGTATAATCAAATATATATTATTCTCTGGAGTAGTCTCTTGACTGTAGTTATCTCTGTTGACTCATTTACTTGTCTGTTTTGATAGCATCGCTTCATGAAAACTAGTACTTGTATATTTCTGTTTCTACTATTATGTACTTTACTTTGCTCACCTGATTATTTCAACATTCTGTGACTTTTTCTTTTGTTTTGGGATTGTCTTAGCGTTCGTGCTGCGCCGCCAGGTTCCTGAGCCTGTTTTACGCCAAGCTTATGTTTTCAAAGATTGATCTTCCTGCTGTGTCAGGTTCTATGTTTATGTTTCGTTTCTTTTACTGTCAGACGTTTCTTATATGTAATAAATATGATCAGTAAATCATGGATAACTGCCGGGATAATTATTATATATACTAGAACTTGATATCATTTGCATGTTCATGCTCTTTTGAATCATAATTGCATGAAATTTATATTAACACTTATATCATGAGTTTTAGAAAAATGCTTGTACACCTGTTTCACATTATCATGTTTTATAGCTTCCGCATAAAAATCAAACTGTTTTTACTTGAAAACAATTATTTTAAACCTATTACCTGTATTTCTGTATTCTCCTTAGCAGACATGATTTTCTTTCCGCCCATGCCTGTGGCATCACGGTCCGCCCGAAGCGCACTCTGACTTTTGTTGAGACGGGTCGTGACAGAGGTCACCATTCAGAAAGACATTCTTGATATCCAGTTAATGTAAGGGCCAGTGGCGGTGCACAACCACGGAGAGGACGACACGAACGGTGTTGAGCTTGGCTACTGGAGAGAATGTTTCCTCATAATCGAGACCTTGCTTTTGGGTGAAGTCACGAGCCACCAGTCAGACTTTCAGACGGTCAATTGTCCCATCAGGAGCATGTTGGATGATAAAGACCCATTTACACCAACCATGTGTTTGGCCGGTAGGTAGAGGTACTAGGTTCCATGTCTTGTTAGCCCAGAGAGTTGTTATTTCTTCTTCCATGACTGCCCACCAGCCAGGATATTGGAGAGCTTCCTGCACAGAGTTAGGTACGGAAATCGAGGATAATGAAGTGACAAATGTTTGGAGCTGCGGGGATATGCGATGTAAGGATACATAGTTCGCTATAGGATGAGCGGTTGATTTTGGTGCTGGATCAGCAAGACACGGAGCGTCAGAAGTTGAAGCCGACTACATTGGGGCAACGGAGCGAGGATGGCGACGAGTGTAGACATGGATAAGAGGCGGCTTGGGAAGAGCGTGAGCCCGGTCAGGAATTGGTGGTGGTGGAGTGGTAACGGTAATAACAAGTCGTAGGACGGGTAGTGGTAGAGGAGTTGGATCTAGAGCGGAGAAGAAAGGAAGATCCTCCCAAAAGGTAACATCAGCAGGAACAGTCACCTTGCGGGTTGCAGGAGAGTAACACACGTAGCCTTTCTGAATTCGTGAATAGCCAACGAATATATGTTTGGCCGCCCGGGGATCCAACGTGTTTGTGGATGGACCAAGAATGCGAACATAGCAAGTACAACCAAAGATGCGTGGTGTGAGAGATAATACTGGAGTAGAGGGGAACATGAGGCTGACCAGAGTGATATTGTAGAATATGGGGGAGGGGAGACGGTTAATCAGATAGCAGGCCGTTGAAAGCGCAAAATTCTAATAAGCTTTGGGGACCTGCGTGTGAAGCTTGAGAGAGCGAGCAACATCAAGTAGATGTCGATTTTTTATGTTCCGCGACTCCGTTTTGTTGGGGGGTATATGCACACGATGTTTGGTGAATGATCTCAAATTCATAGCAGAGATTCGCAAATTCGTGGCTAGTGTATTCGCGAGCATTATTAGTGCGAAGAGTTTTGATGTTCGCGGAGAATTGCGTGCGGGTCTCAAGGATGAATTCCCGTAAGACACGGGGATGCTCAGAGCGATCACGAAGTAAATATAGCCACGTCATCCGAAAATAATCATCAATACAAGTTAAAAAATAGCGATACCAAAAACGGCTAGTGATTTTGTACGGACCCAAACATCGGAGTGTACTAAAACAAAAGGAGCAGAGCTCCGAGTACAATGAGATGAAAATTATGAACAAGACTGTTTGCCGAAAATGCAAGTTTCGCACTGAAAAGGAGGAAGAGATACATCTGGTAGAGCCTTCTGGATGACCGGTAGAGGGGCATGCCCAAGACGCCGATGCTACTCGACGGAGGAGACAGAGGAGAGGATAGTAGGAGAGTCATAAAGAAGGTAGAGCCCGTTGTGCAGTCGTCCCTTACCAATGATATTCCTCGTCTGTCGATCCTGTTTCAGAAAAGAAGATGTAAATGTTACGGAGCAATTCAAATCGACAGTGAGGCGACTAACAGAAAGTAAATTAAACGGGGAGCCCGGAACATGAAGAGCCGAGCGTAGAGATAGAGAAGAAGTGAGAGGGATATCAACAGAGCCGGAGATCAGAACAGTGTCCTCATTGGCCACTGTGATACACTTAGGATGAGGAGTATCCAAGTAGTGATGTGGTCGCAGTGAGGTGATGTGATGAGTGACACCTGAATCCACTATCCAGTGCGGACTAGTGGAGAGACAAGCGAGACCTTCATTTGAGATGGAGGCAGTAGAGGCAACGGAGGCAGGTGGGCGACTGAGCAAACCATGGAGTTGTTGGAGCTGAAGCCGGACCTCTTCAAGGTCAGTACGAGTGACAGATGAGTCGTTGACAGCAACAGAGGCAAGCAGACGAGGTGGAAGCCCATGCTTGTGGTAGCAAGTGGCCTCAAGGTGGTAGTCCTTACCGTAGAAGGAACACTTTGGTCGTGGCCGGCCATCCCGATCTCTTCCCCTAGAACCTGAACGTCCCCCACGAGCAGGAGGAGGGAGAGGCAGTAAGGGTGCAAAAGTATGCTGAAGGAGGGCCGGTGACGGAGGTTCAGAACTGTCAGGAGGTGGTGAGACCTTGAGCAACATGGAACACACATCAGGTAGTGAGAGAGTAGCAGCAGAGGAGAGGATCTGAGCTCGAACGCTCTGAAGATGAGGAGGGGCACGAGTCATCATCATGGCAACACCGACGACTTCTTTTTGGGCACGCTGAGCAATAATATCCATCGTAGGGGGCTGATGTTGAATCCAGGCTTCAACCAGAGTCTTAGCCCGAGCAACAAAGGAGGTGAGGTCGGCGGCCCCGCCAACGTCAAGATTCTGAAGATATGTTATGATGTCATACAGGTGCTGGAGACTATCTCTGCCGGAATAGAGAGAATAGAGCTCATACCACATCGCCTTAGCCGTCTCGTGATACATGACCATACAATAAGGTTCGCCATAAAGGGAGTTGAGGAGCCAAGTCTGAACTCGACCATCGTTGCGCAACCAATCTTCAGTAGGAGCAGCGGGAACAGCTTGGGTCAAGTGATGTAGAAAGCCTTTGGACTGAAGAACTCGGCGAACAGAGTGCACCCACTTCACAAAGTTCTTTTTCCCGGTTAAGGAAATAATGGTGATCCACATTTCATCCCTGAGTTCAGGAACAAGGGCCGGGCGGTCTGCAGGAGAGGAAGCCGCCTGTCCGGTAGAATCAAGAGAAGACCCCATGACAAGGCAGTCAGGAGTCTAGATCGACGGCGAGTAGACCAGCGAATAGAGAGAGATCGCGCAGAGAGCAGATCGCGCGGGTAGACAATCAACGATCAGAGGGGAGACCGCACGAGCAGACCGGATGATCAGAACAACGAGCAAAGGAGCAAACCACGACGAGCAGAGCGCGCGAATAGAACAACAACGATCAGAGAGGAGACCGTGCGAGCAGAACACAACGAGAAGAAAGAGGCCGCACGGTAAACTGCGCGAGAAGACCGCACGGTCACGGTGACAACACACCAACGACAAGAAAGAGGCCGCGACCAATATGCGGAGCCCGCAGCAGAGAGGAAAAGCCGCAGCGACTAGAGAAGTCACAACGACCAAGCAGCGAATAAACCGCGCGAGAAGATCGCACAGTCACGTTGACAACACACCAGCAGCAAGAAAGAGGCCGCGTCCAAGATGCGGAGCCCGCAACAGAGAGGAGAAGCCGCAGCGACTAGAGAAGTCGCAGCGAGAAGAAAAAGGAGACCACAACGAGAAGAAAGAGGAGATAAGCACGGCGGAGAGAAGGCAAGCACGCGGTGGCAAGACGAGTAGACAAAGAGATCGCGACAGTCAAGGCGAGAAGACTAAGATAGATCTCGTAAGGAGACCGCAACGAGTAGAAAAAGGGAGCGGGTAGACTGGAAGAAACCTCGCGGTTAGATGGGAAGTGGGAAATGGCCCCACCTGTCAGAGAAAAAGAGTTATAAGATTGCAATGAGGAAGAGGAAAAAAGGGAGGTGGAAGCCATGAGAGAGAGCAGAAGGAGGAGCGGTTAGAGAAGACTTAACCGCGCGAGTAGCGGCGGTTAGAGTAAGCTTAACCGCACGAAGGACCAGTTTGCCTCTGATACCATGTGGAGAAAACCTGAAACTTGCATATACTTTCTCAATAAATCAAATACAAGGTATGAATACATATTTATAGGAGGGAGAAAGGGAGAAGAGATCCCTATACATGATGTGGGGCTAAGAGCTAAGTTGTCAAGGCGCGCGCCTAGGCGCGCCTGAGGCGCCGGGCGCACCAGGCGCAGCCCGCCGCGCCTCAGCACAGCTGAGGCGGGCGATGTGCCCCAGGCGCGGCTCAGGCGCGCCCAGGCGCGCCTAGGCGCGCGCCTTACAGGCTCCCAGGCGCGCCAAAGGCGCGCCCGGGCCTTTTAAGGTATTTTTTAAAAAAAAAATTGATGTTGGCAAAAACATGATCTTAGACGCACCCGAGGCACCCCCTAGGCGCACTTGGGCGCCAATTCGCTGAAATTGTGCGAATTGGGCGCCCAATTCGCTGAAATTGAGCGAATTGGGCGCCCATTCGCTGAAATTGAGCGAATTGGGCTCCCAATTCCCTGAAGTTCAGCGAATTCGCTCAATTTCAGCGAATTGGGCGCCGAATTCGCTCAATTTCAGCGAATTGGGCGCCGAATTCGCTCAATTTCAGCGAATTGGGCGCCCAATTCGCTCAATTTCAGCGAATTGGGCGCCGAATTCGCTCAATTTCAGCGAATTGGGCGCCCAATTCGCTCAATTTTCTTTTTCCCCAAATTTTTGCGCCTCACGTGCCTCAGGCGCGCGCCTGCGCCTTGCGCCTTGCGCCTAGGCTCCAGGGGCCCTTTGCGCCTCGGTGCGCCTTGCGCCTTTGATAACTTAGGCTAAGAGGAGAGAAGAAAAATAAACAAATGGGCTCCATCATGGGCCTCTTTGCATAGGCTTTTCCAACAGAGGTCTACACCGATGCTGATTGGGCCGGGTCTGTTGACAATCGACGATCTACCTCAGGATATTGCTCTCTGGTTGGTGTATATCTTGTTACCTGGAGAAGTAAAAAACAACAGGTCGTGGTCAGATCAAGCGCTGAAGCAAAGTTTCGGACTATGACCCATGGTGTTTGTGAAGGTCTCTAGCTGTGGTCGTTGCTGAGTGACCTGGGACTCTTTGGAGATGAGCTCATTCAGTTGTATTGTGATAACAAGGCTGCTATTAGCATTGCACACAACCCTGTCCAGCATGATCGTACTAAGCATATTAAAGTGGATCGTCATTTCCTCAAGGAAAACATTGAAAAGGGACTTGTGAGAACTCATTTTGTTCCCTCAGATAGACAACTTGCTGATATTCTCACGAAAGGTATAAGTGGAAGTTCCTTTGGAAGAATTGTTGCCAAGTTGGGCATAATCAACATCTCACGCCCAACTTGAGGGGGAGTATTACAATGTGTATTAATTCTGTCATTTATTTCTGTATTATTTGTGTGTCCGCCTCCATATATAGAGGGGACAAGTTTCCTTTGGAATTAATAAGTGATTCACGGTTTTCTCCAACACTCACGTAAGTAAATTGCTTCGTGAATTGATAAATTGACAATTTGTTTTCTCTATGCCAGTACAATAATTTGGCGATCCTGCCCAGCTCGAGTTGATAGGTTTGCTAACATAAGCCTGCCCAGCTCGAGTTGATAGGTTTGCTAACATAAGCCTGTCCTGTTGGTTGATGGGCTTGTTCACATGGGAAGCTACTTGATTTAGTTGATGAGCTTGCAGACTTGCAGATTTCTCAATTCGCTTTATGAACTCTATTAGAATGAAATTATATTATTTATCTACAATATATCAATATAGACACACACACATACAAGTTTCCTCAAGATTTCTACAAGGACCTGAATACCCTTTATTCATAAGTCAATATATTCAACACACATCCTCAATCTGATGATTTTCTATCATATAATTTCAACTTGTTACGTATATTATAGTTCAATGCTTGTCATATGGTCAGCCAACTGGTCATTTGTGCTAACAAAAGATGCGTATCTCTTTGGAGTCATTTTTTATCGGGTGAAGTGATAGTTGAACTCATTATATTTTGTCATCTTATGAAACACGTGATTACTGCAATATACATCATATCCTGATTATCACATACGAGCTTAATTAGTTCTTTCTGAGAGAAGGCAATTTCTGTAAGGAGCTGCTTTTGTCATATTAATTCACAAGTTCTCACCATTCTTGCCCTATATAGAACCTCAAAGCTCCAACTTCCAACAACAATATACTTTTATTTTTTATTTTTTAGGAAAGTAAATTTCCTCTAAAAAGGTTATAATACCATGATGCGGACCATCTGTCTTGGAGAGCTTGCCTGTTTCAGTATTTGACGATCTGCTTTTGATCTTGATTCTGAAATAATAGTCCCTTGCCTAGGGCACCCATTTCAGATATAGTAGAATCTGAATCACAATATTTAATGCTCTTCACACGGCGAGTTGAGAAACTAGCAAGCTACACTTACGTCAAATAGATACCATAGTAGGGCCAAATACACAAACGATCAACTTATATTCAGTTCAAAATTCATTTTTCACCTATTTGAGATGGAAAAATATTCTTGTCTTGTTTTTAATAGTTTGCGTAGAAAATAAACCTTCCACGCTTATGTAATTTTAAACCTTCTATGCTTATGTAATTTTTTTAAGCATTATCTGCCTTGCATATTCTGATCATTCTTCTAGATTCTACTATTATTGTTTCTTTGTGCATGTGTTTTCTATTAGGATCATATTCCTATGTTACAATCATAGCTTCCATGACAAAATTTCATTTCTATGGAATTTCAAATTTGCTTCTTCTCTTGCTTGAGGGATTCGTTCTAAGTTATATTCTAAATAGATAGTGTAACATCCGTAAATATTGACGCAAAATATTTATTTAAATTGTAGGGGCGAGTCGCGACCGTTTATTTGAGAGTTGGGAGTGTGCCGATAGCCATGTATTAAGTGGTATTCTAGTGAAATTGGGTTGCCAATAGTAATTTTTCCCCATTCTCCTCTTTGCGGTTTTGAAGGAAACCGCATCCCGCTAATATTAAAACCCGCACGAAATCCTCTCTCACGGAATAAACCGAGCGCAGCCCGACATTTTCCCCTCTCCCGTTTTCGCGTGCTCCGTCTCCCGCAAGAGCCGACCCTGACGATCCTTCCAGCCGGGCTTCCGCAAGCCCTAGCCGGCGGCCTTCCTCCCTCCAGAAGCCATTTCCGACTTCTCCTCCCTCCTCTACAGGCCCCGGGAAGCATTCCTTTTCCTTCCTTGGCCGTGGAAGAGCCGATTCCAACCCTAACCGGAGAAGTGAAATCCGATTCTTGGTTTCGGTAAGTCCGTTTTCTCTTTCTCTCTATTCCTTTGTGGAAATCCTTCATTTTGGAAACTAAAATAACCTAGGTTTTGGATTTATTTGCCCTAATTAGGTTTTGGGGTTCGAGTTTCACCGCGGAATTCGAGTAGGACGCCTTGGGAACCTCAATCGCTCTGCGTAAAGGTAAATTAGTACGTTTAGCTTCTAATTTTTGTAACCTTAGTTGTTTTGGATTTTTTTCACCGGAAAACCCTAAAGGGAAAAGATTATGAAGTTAGGGCTGCCCTAAATTGCAGGACCTTGGTGGGGTCGGGGCAGCATTCTGAAGGTCCCCAGTAGTAGGATTTGCCTTCGGAAGAGGAGATGTCGCCGCGCCGAGTCTACGAGCGCCGTAGCACCGCTGTAAGGAAACCTAACTTCTGCTATTTAGACATAGTAAAAAGTACATATTTTTATACACATAAATAGAATTATTTCAAATACCATGTCCATGCATAGAAAGGTGCGGTGATAGGAAAACGGTTACAAAAAATATGTAGGGTGACACGATTTCCCTAAGACCCAAGTAGTCGGATCATGAACAGAAACATAGAGTACGAAAGCGTTAACCGTCTAAGTAGGTTTGGAAATTGTCCAACCAAGGGCGTGAATGTCCCTTCAAGTCGACCACAAGAAAGTCAAGGGTCGCTTAGTAGTACACTAGAAAAGTTATCCCTTGCAGAGTAGCGTCAGACCAAAAAGCTCAGCCAGCACACAGAGGTCTTTCGTGCTAGGTAGAGGCGCACTATTTTTCTCATAAGGCACATGGAACCTTATGAGTAGTACAGACTTGGGAAGTGTCTTCCCTTGAGCCAGCTAGTAGATTCGAGACCGTGTCCGCGTGACACTAGAACAATTGGGTTCGTAAGATGGTCTCGGGTCGTCAGTTTCAGTTGCGCGTTAGGAGCTACTCTGCCTAGAGCCTTCCTAGTAGATGAGCAGGTTAGAAGCCACCTAGAACTCAAGTATAGACCTGACATGAGACAGTACGCTAGTTAGTGAACGCCAGGACTTGAGTTAGTAAAATAAAAGTAACGTGCTTAGGACGAATAGATGCGTGACCAGAGAATAGCGCGAAGGCATGCATAGCACATAGCATAAAAGTTTTAATGCATAAAATTATTTTTCAAAGGCATACATGCATTCATATGTAAAACTGGGTTTTAGTGTCACTAGGAGGGGTTATTTTTCCTTACTCTGACCCTTCGTGGGCACTGTTTTTCAGGTGACCCAGGTGGGAAACTGCGTCTAGGATGAGCTTTATGGTGGCGTCAGTTTGTATTATTTATCTTATTCAGTTTATTCTGTTTCAGCATGTACCTGTAGATGAGAATATTGTAACAGATTAATGTTTTATCTAATTTGTATCAGACTATTTATGGTTAACCAGATTTTTAGTTAATTCAGTTTTACTTCCTGTTTAGTGGCTCTGTGAATCCAGACATCAGGTATGTGGTTACCTTTAGTTTACTTTTTAAACTTCCGCTGTAAGTCTTAAATTGCTTAGTGTATATTTTATTACCTGCTGCTACTAGTTTTAATACTGTTTCCTAGTTTTCTTTATATCGCTGACCCGGCCGGACGGCTGATTTCTGAAATACTGGGAAGGGGTGTTACAAATTGGTATCAGAGCCAGGTTTAGGATCCCTGGACCCTAGAAAGAATTCACAGAGCCATAGGAGCGTATAAGAGTAAACTATTGTCAGTAAAGTACTTTAAGTTGCGATTAAACCTTAGTGTTCGCTAGAGTACAAATAAGTTGCTAGAACAGATTTCTTAGATGTTTGATAAATAACCAGATTTCCTTTATTTATTCTATCAGGCACCACGAGTTAGTGAACCAGGTGAATCTTCACGCCAGTACCCGATTCCTAATGCAACCATGGGAGACGCTGCCATGCCACAGGTACCGCCAGTTCCAGCAGCTCCAGAGGGCACTGACATAGCGTCTCAGATTGCCAGGGCGGTTACTGTTGCCTTGATGGAGTTTCAGAGAGGACTGGCTGCAGGGTTTCCAGCTCCAGTACAAGTACCAGTCCTTGCACCAGCTCCTGCAGCAGCACCTGTGGAGATGACCCTGGAGCGTTATTTGAGAAATTTTAGAGAGCTTCAGCCTTCGAACTACAGTGGGGATGAGACCCCGATGGATACAGATGATTGGATAGCTAACACCAGAGACCTGCTGAATGTTTTAGAGTGCCCGGAGAATAAGAAAGTTCCTCTGGCAGCTTTCCTCCTCCGAGGAGAGGCAAAAGTCTGGTGGGACAAATACCGGACAGATGATCCTGCAGGTAAAGTGTTATGATCAATTCCTTCATTTTAGGAAGTAATGTGTTATTTTTAATATGGTATGATCGTATTTTTGTTTGGCCAGGCCGTACCCCAGACATGTTCACTTGGGGCGAGTTTTCTAGAGCTCTTGCTAGTTGGTTCGTGCCTCCTTCCGCACGACGAGGTCTCCAGGAGAAGTACCTTAGGCTTTTCCAGGGGGACAGAACAGTTACTGAGTACGAGAGAGAGCTGACTCATCTGGCTAGATATGCGGGCGTGATGCAGGGAGATCAGACTGAGAAGTGCAGTCGTTTCGTGGATGGCTTGCGTGACTCGTTGAGGCAGCCGCTGATGACTATGGTCAACGCTGATTACAGGAGCTTAGTGGATACGGCTCGCAGACTGGAGGCTGACCAGCAGAAAGTTCAGAAGCGAAGTAGTTTCCGTGCGAAGCGATCTCAGGATTCGCATCAGCCGCAGCAGAACAAGAATGATCAAGGAAAGAACTGGAACAAGAAGCCGAAGCCTGATGCTAAGAAGAATGGTCAATCTGGTGACCGAAGCAAGGACTATCCCACGTGTCCCAAGTGTCAGCGACGCCATTCAGGAGAGTGTTTGGCCAGTGCAGGCGTATGTTACAAGTGCCGACAACCTGGACACATAACTCGCTTCTGTCAGGAAGCTGGGACAAATCAGGTAATCAAGGTCCTTTTGTATTGATTACATTTATGTAATTACGATAGATTTTTAATGAAAGTTATTCCTGCAGTCGAAGTTCGAGGTTGGTGGCTCTAGCAGGGTAGATAAGGGCAAAGCATTGATGCTCACTGATGGGAGACCACAGCAGGGTCGAGACTTAGTGCAGCCCAGAGCTTATGGCCTGGGTCAGCAGGAGGCGAAGGATCAGGAGGATGTGGTGACAGGTAAGTGTTGTTTGCTTAACAAGTTAGTTTAAAATCCTCCGTAGTGACACATTAAATTTTTCATCCTTCATAAATCATTCATGTAGGCATCCTTATGATTCGTAACTTACCCTCTAAGATTCTGTTTGATACGGGTGCCTCGCACTCGTTTATCGCGGAATCTCTAGTGCGTAAGTTGGATTTAGAAGTCTTCCCAGAGTCAGTACCGTTGGAAGTCATGATGCCGAATGGATCCCTTCTGCAGACTAGAGACAAGTGCAGGGTACCAGTGCAGTTTAGTGATGTTGAGATTATCGTGGAAGCTTTGCTGCTACCTATAGCAGGGTTTGACTTGATCTTTGGAATGGACTGGCTTTCAGCAGTCAACGCCAGGATTGACTGTAGGGCGAAGCAGATTCAGTTCGATGGCCCCAACCAGACATCTTTCTCTTTTCAGGGCTTGAAGGGAGTAGTGAAGATGATCATATCTGCAGTCCAAGCGAGAAGGTGCATCAGTAAAGGTTGTGAAACCTTCGTAGTACTGATGAGCGCGGAGCCTAAGACTGATTTGGCAGAGGTACCAGTGGTGCAAGAGTTTCCAGATGTTTTCCCGGAAGAGCTCCCTGGTGCCCCTCCAGATAGAGAGATTGAGTTCCCGATAGACTTGCAGCCTGGGGCTACGCCGGTAGCCAAATCTCCCTATCGGATGGCTCCAAGGGAGCTAGCAGAGTTGAAGAGTCAGTTGCAGGAGCTGCTTGATTTGGGTTTTATACGCCCCAGTACTTCGCCTTGGAGTGCTCCAGTGCTTTTTGTGAAGAAGAAAGATGGTAGTCTGAGATTGTGCATAGACTACCGCGAATTGAATAAGCTGACCGTAAAGAACAAGTACCCGATTCCTAGGATTGATGATTTGTTCGACCAGTTGGTGGAAGCGAGCACCTTCTCCAAGTTAGATCTGAGGTCGGGCTATCATCAGCTGAGGATTCGTGACGTGGATATTCTGAAGACTGCTTTCAGTACCAGATATGGACACTTCGAGTTCGTGGTCATGCCGTTCGGGCTGACCAATGCCCCTTCAGTATTTATGGACCTGATGAATAGGGTTTTTCGGGAGTATTTGGATCGTTTTGTCATAGTCTTCATAGATGATATTTTGGTGTTCTCTAAGAGTGCAGAAGATCATGCAGCACACCTCAGGATTGTTTTGAGCACACTCAGGAAGAACCAGTTGTTTGCTAAGTTTTCTAAGTGTGAGTTTTGGCTTTCAGAGATTGCATTTTTAGGCCACATCATCAGTCAGAAAGGGGTTAGTGTTGATCCAAAGAAGATAGAGGCTATTAAGAGTTGGCCAAGACCGTCGACAGTTTCAGAGGTTCGCAGCTTTTTGGGTCTTGCTGGATACTACAGGAGATTCATCAGGGATTTCTCGAAGATAGCCTTACCACTGACTTCCCTCACTAGGAAGGGAAAATGCTTGGATTGGACAGTTGAGTGTGAGTTGGCCTTTGAGGACTTGAAGGACAGATTGATGACCGCACCGATTTTGAGTTTACCTTCAGGGCCAGACGGATTCCAGATTTATAGTGATGCTTCAGGTCAGGGTTTGGGTTGTGTTCTCATGCAGCATGGAAAGGTCGTAGCCTATGCCTCGAGACAATTAAAGGTTCATGAAAGGAACTATCCCGTTCATGACTTGGAGCTTGCAGCAGTCATTCATGCTCTGAAGATTTGGAGACACTACCTTTATGGAGTGCGTTGTGAGATCTTCACTGATCATAAGAGCCTCAAGTATATCTTTGATCAGCGAGAGCTCAATTTGAGACAACGCAGATGGTTAGAGTTTCTTTCAGACTACGATGTAGACATTCAGTACCACCCAGGAAAGGCGAATGTGGTAGCTGATGCCCTTAGCAGGAGAGGCTCGTGTTTTTATCTTCTCACTCAGCAGGAGGAGTTAGTACGAGAGCTGGAGAGACTGGATATTGTCGTTGTGCCCCGTTGCAGTTTTGGTTCAGCTTGGTTGAGTTGGATGGAGATTTCGTGCGATATTAGAGATAGGATCAGGACAGCTATACTGTTGGATCCAAAGATGGCAGAGATTTGGATCTCAGTGCAGTCAGGTCAGAAAGAGAGGTTCTCTATTCAGGATGAGTTATTATTGCATGATGGCAGAGTGTGCATCCCAGATGTTAGTCATCTTCGTGAGGACATTTTGTTCGAGGCACACAATTCCAGATATTCTATACATCCTGGTAGCACGAAGATGTATGCAGATCTTAAGAAGGTAGTCTGGTGGCCAGGTTTGAAGAGTGATGTCGCAGTTTATGTAGGGAAGTGTGAGACTTGCAAGTTGGTTAAGGCCGAGTGTCAGAGGCCTGGAGGCAAGATGCAGCCACTTCCCATTCCAGAGTGGACATTTGAAGATATATCCATGGACTTCATTCATGGTCTGCCGAGATCGCAGAGTGGGAATGACTCAGTGTGGGTTATAGTAGATCGACTCTCTAAGGTCGCTCATTTCATTCCTCTTAGAAAGACGGATCAAGGTCCGAAGCTGGCACAGTTGTATATAGACGAGATAGTTCGACTCCACGGTGTGCCCAAGACTATAGTTTCAGACCGAGATGGCAGATTTACCTCCAGGGAGTGGCGTTACATTCAGGAGCGTTTGGGTACCAGGTTACATTTCAGCACCGCTTTCCATCCCCAGACCGATGGACAGACTGAGCGGACTAATAGGACTTTGGAGGATCTGCTTCGGATGTGCATTCTAGATTTTGGAGGAAAGTGAGAGAAGTATGTTACTCTTGTGGAGTTCTCCTACAACAACAGTTTTCAGGCGAGTATTGGGATGACACCGTTCGAGGCCCTCTATGGTAGACGTTGTCGGACACCGTTATGTTGGGCAGAAAGTGAGGAAAGATCTTCTATCAGAGAGTCATGGATTGATAAGACCATTGACAGGATTAAGCTTATTCAGGAGCGTATGAAGACAGCTCAGGATCGCCAGGCCAAGTATCATGATCAGAAGCACAGGTCAGTAGAGTTCAGTGTTGGAGACTACGTTTATTTAAAGGTCAGACCAGTTAGGGGAGTCTCTAGAATAAAGCGGATGAAGAAGCTGAGTCCCAGATTCGTTGGTCCTTTTGAGGTGCTGGAAAGAGTTGGTGAGGTTGCATATAGGTTGGCCTTACCTGAGGAAATGAGTGATGTACATGATGTATTCCACGTCTCCTACCTTAGGAGAGCAGTCAGAGATTCCAGTCAGATCATCAGTACCGAAGAAGCACCAATCGAGACAGATCTTAGTATTGGAGTTAGACCAGTCAGGATAGTGGATTCAAGGATTCAGAAGCTCAGAAATAGAGAGATTCGCATGGTCAAAGTCCTTTGGATGAACTGTGGCCGTCCAGAGTATACTTGGGAGCGAGAGGATGAGCTTAAGAGCAATGCAGACTATTCTTTTCTTTTCGATTCAGGTATGATTTCAATTTTCGAGGACGAAAATTTTTGTTAGGAGGGGAGATTTGTAACATCCGTAAATATTGACGCAAAATATTTATTTAAATTGTAGGGGCGAGTCGCGACCGTTTATTTGAGAGTTGGGAGTGTGCCGATAGCCATGTATTAAGTGGTATTCTAGTGAAATTGGGTTGCCAATAGTAATTTTTCCCCACTCTCCTCTTTGCGGTTTTGAAGGAAACCGCATCCCGCTAATATTAAAACCCGCACGAAATCCTCTCTCACGGAATAAACCGAGCGCAGCCCGACATTTTCCCCTCTCCCGTTTTCGCGTGCTCCGTCTCCCGCAAGAGCCGACCCCGACGATCCTTCCAGCTGGGCTTCCGCAAGCCCTAGCCGGCGGCCTTCCTCCCTCCAGAAGCCATTTCCGACTTCTCCTCCCTCCTCTACAGGCGCCGGGAAGCATTCCTTTTCCTTCCTTGGCCGTGGAAGAGCCGATTCCAACCCTAACCGGAGAAGTGAAATCCGATTCTTGGTTTCGGTAAGTCCGTTTTCTCTTTCTCTCTATTCCTTTGTGGAAATCCTTCGTTTTGGAAACTAAAATAACCTAGGTTTTGGATTTATTTGCCCTAATTAGGTTTTGGGGTTCGAGTTTCACCGCGGAATTCGAGTAGGACGCCTTGGGAACCTCAATCGCTCTGCGTAAAGGTAAATTAGTACGTTTAGCTTCTAATTTTTGTAACCTTAGTTGTTTTGGATTTTTTTCACCGAAAAACCCTAAAGGGAAAAGATTATGAAGTTAGGGCTGCCCTAAATTGCAGGACCTTGGTGGGGTCGGGGCAGCATTCTGAAGGTCCCCAGTAGTAGGATTTGCCTTCGGAAGAGGAGATGTCGCCGCGCCGAGTCTACGAGCGCCGTAGCACCGCTGTAAGGAAACCTAACTTCTGCTATTTAGACATAGTAAAAAGTACATATTTTTATACACATAAATAGAATTATTTCAAATATCATGTCCATGCATAGAAAGGTGTGGTGATAGGAAAACGGTTACAAAAAATATGTAGGGTGACACGATTTCCCTAAGACCCAAGTAGTCGGATCATGAACAGAAACATAGAGTACGAAAGCGTTAACCGTCTAAGTAGGTTTGGAAATTGTCCAACCAAGGGCGTGAATGTCCCTTCAAGTCGACCACAAGAAAGTCAAGGGTCGCTTAGTAGTACACCAGAAAAGTTATCCCTTGCAGAGTAGCGTCAGACCAAAAAGGTCAGCCAGCACACAGAGGTCTTTCGTGCTAGGTAGAGGCGCACTACCTTTCTCATAAGGCACATGGAACCTTATGAGTAGTACAGACTTGGGAAGTGTCTTCCCTTGAGCCAGCTAGTAGATTCGAGACCGTGTCCGCGTGACACTAGAACAATTGGGTTCGTAAGATGGTCTCGGGTCGTCAGTTTCAGTTGCGCGTTAGGAGCTACTCTGCCTAGAGCCTTCCTAGTAGATGAGCAGGTTAGAAGCCACCTAGAACTCAAGTATAGACCTGACATGAGACAGTACGCTAGTTAGTGAACGCCAGGACTTGAGTTAGTAAAATAAAAGTAACGTGCTTAGGACGAATAGATGCGTGACCAGAGAATAGCGCGAAGGCATGCATAGCACATAGCATAAAAGTTTTAATGCATAAAATTATTTTTCAAAGACATACATACATTCATATGTAAAACTGGGTTTTAGTGTCACTAGGAGGGGTTATTTTTCCTTACTCTGACCCTTCGTGGGCACTATTTTTCAGGTGACCCAGGTGGGAAACTGCGTCTAGGATGAGCTTTATGGTAGCGTCAGTTTGTATTATTTATCTTATTCAGTTTATTCTGTTTCAGCATGTACCTATAGATGAGAATATTGTAACAGATTAATGTTTTATCTAATTTGTATCAGACTATTTATGGTTAACCAGATTTTCAGTTAATTCAGTTTTACTTCCTGTTTAGTGGCTCTGTGAATCCAGACATCAGGTATGTGGTTACCTTTAGTTTACTTTTTAAACTTCCGCTGTAAGTCTTAAATTGCTTAGTGTAGATTTTATTACCTGCTGCTACTAGTTTTAATACTGTTTCCTAGTTTTCTTTATATCGCTGACCCGGCCGGACGGCTGATTTCTGAAATACTGGGAAGGGGTGTTACAGATAGTATGGTTAGCCTTTTTTTTCTTGACATATTTCAATTTTGTCTTGAGAGATGTTGGATAAAATGTACTTTCTAAGGTTGCGTTTGACGCGGCTTATCGCGGCTTATTTGCACCGGTGAGGTTGGACAAAAATATCATTGTCATACCAAAATCATATGCCCCAAACTAATTTCTTTATTTGATAACGGTAGTAACATTTGTCATGTCAAACATACATTCTATGACAATGACGTTTTTGTCCAATCATACCGGAGCAAATAAGTTACAATAAGCCGCTCCAAACGCAGCCTAAGTTAAAAAAATATAGTTGAAGTTTATAGTTTAATTCAGGAATTTGAGTTATGTATTTCTTTATAGGGTGGAATCAAGGAAACCAGAACGATATTCGTCTGCTGCTCCTTTATCTCGTTAAGTTAAATCAAATATTGTTTGATTTTAACCATTTACCTTCGGAAAGCGATGTGCCAATTGTAATATGTGGACTAACAGTGCTGTTTCATGCAGCTGATGCACGACAACGCATTGTATCCGAGCGTGTTGACATGATAAATAACCTTGTCATCTCTGTTTCGGTAACTTCAAAGTCAAGCTTTTTCCACCTTTTCCCATTTTTTTCTACGGTCATATGGTCCATGTTTAGAGGCTGGGCCTAGATCAGCAGTTATCTAGCCTCATTTTTTTATTTCAATGCCATGTGTTTGAGTCATGGGTACAAATTTTCTTCAAATGCAAGACTAAAGCTGCTGTTATCAATCCCTCCCTAGACCATATACTGGTGGAATCTTCATTTAATACACCCTTATTACAATATGCCACATGCTCAACTCTTCCCCCATTGGCTATGAGAATCAAAATGGTTTAAATGAGAAATTTACGCTTTACAGACCTTCATAAGTTTAGGGTTTGCAATTTTGCACACATGATAATGTTGTGAAAACTTCTTAATCTTGCTGATTGAAAAATGTTTTGAATCAGTATTCTAATTGGACATATTAGTTATTCAGCTATATAACACTAGTAGTTAATTGTTGCAGATCGGTCCTCCTAATTTGCGCTTTCTGACTTCAACTGACAAGAGTACATGGCAAGCAAAGGATGTAGCAGATTCGGTTTTGTCTGACAAATCTGCATTGGTATCTTGTAATTTCATTAATTATCCGATTTCTTCTACACTTTGGGTGGCATAATTTAACTTTTACAGCATGCCTTCAGTTTTAATTGATTGTAATTTAAATGCTGATATGGGATGGATTTCCTCTATTGGCATTAGGATGCGTTACAGGTTAGGGAAAAATCTTAGCCATGATTTTCTCTTTTACTAAATGTTTACCCAGTCCATCACTTCTAGGAAGAAGTAGCTCAAATTTCAATTTTAGCTTTTCTTAGCTTTCTTCAAAAGTCACGGGGCCTAGCCTAGATGTTTATATTTAAATATCAAAAAAATATTAAGCACAAGATTTCATCCCCTCTTAGTAGGCAAGGGAACATTAAACTGATTTTACAGGAGAGATTTGTTGCATATTGTTTATGCTCATTGAATTTTGTAGATTAACTTCATCTTAGCTAAGACATTAATCAAATGCGCACATAATTAATAGAGCTGACATCGAAGTTTTTACATGGAAAATCTGAAAAGAGAAAAAATCATGGGGCTTGGCCTAGTTCATAAAAAGCTACTAGTAATGTTCTGAGTACAATGTTGCAGTTTTAGGGTGAGTGAGAAGCCACCACTCATTTTACAATGATTGCAGAAGGAATTGATGTCTTCCGTCATTAACTCATTTTGCGCATTGGATTGCGTCCGAGAGAGTAGCGCATAGGGGTGCGCTCTAGAGAACGGAGCGCGAGCGCGCGTTCTGAAGAGCTGAGCGCTGAGGCGCGCCCTAGGGAGCTGTGCACATGGGTGCGTTCTGGAGAGTGGAGTGTGAGGTGCGTTCCAAAAAGTGTAGCACGGGGATGCATCCATTTTGTACAACGTAACATAGTTCTCCTTGTAGCACGCTAAGAATGCCTATGAAATAAGTAATGTCAGGGAGAGTATGACATAAGTATATAAGCCTGTTAATAAATCTTTGGTAGCTAGGAGAGTCAACTTTATCTCCATTTTATCCTCGTCAATTTTGTGATTAACTTCGATAGGGTATCCACTGGAGCACATACAAGCATACAAGTTTTTTCTCGGAGATCAAGAATGTATTTCTTCTATGATATTAAGATCCCACTACTAGACCTTGCCACTTCAATACCTAAGAAATACTTCAACTTTCCTAGATCTTTAACTTCAAATTTTGTCCACAATCGTAGCGGAGCACAGCTTGGTCCACCAGCTCTCCCTCTTCCTCCTTGGCCTCATCCACAATACGGGAGAAGCTATCACCTCTTCCTAACGCGCCTGCTTCCCAGTTTTGCTGACCTCAACACTAGGTATTCCGGCTAAGAACTCTAATGACGCCTTGGAAATCACCGTCTACACATTTGAAATGCTTTGGGAGGTTGAAGGCGACAAGGGGCGAATCCACAAAGCTTATGTCGAGAATGCGACCTAAAAACGGTGCTCCCCCGGACTAGACTCCCGCTGAAATCACAAAACAACTGATATATAAAAAACAGGGCGGGCGCGCGTGCTGCGCAAAACGCACGCGCGCGTGTGAGTTAAAAACGTAGAAAAATATGGGCATCCAGGCCGCCCACGCGCAATTGCATGCGAATGCGAAAATACCACACACAGATTTAGATCGACCCAAACTACATGAAAACCACAACGATGATTGCCGCGCAAATACTCGTGTGCGCACACGCGTGCAAAAATTGAACGCGCGTGCGTAAATTCTGCACGTGTAAAATGTTGTGTTTGGGGAGAAATAAAATGTAGTGTTTGGGGAGAAAGAGGTGCACACACGTGCGGAAATTCTGCACGGGCGTGTGTGAGACAAATTGAACATAACCGCCCTTAAACATGCACAAAAATCCTCACTTGCATAATGAAATCATCCAAACAGCCCAGATGAGCAATATATATCAAAATGAACAATAATCCTACACATTTAGCACATAAATGTGCGAAAATGTTAAAAATGGCCAGGTGAAAATACTATATGAAATAGATGTTTCAGAAAAACCAGACTTGAACGATTGCTTATCCCTAGCAAACTGCTTTCCTCTTGTGTATTAGACAAGTCTAAACTAACAATTAGAAAATGAAAGTAAGGAGTATACAGAGAAGTTCTATGCTCAAGATGGAATGAGAAGAAAGCTAGAATGAACTTCTAAGCATACTAAATATCTTTACTTTTCAAAACTAAATATCACTAGTTATATCCACTCGTACATAAGAAAATCTGATCGTTCTAGACCTTGCGTAGAAAGAAAGTAACGCCGCTGCTGAGCTTAGCATTATCATCCTGAGACTATGGGGTAGCCTCCAAAGAATGCATTAATGTCGATGGTCATAGGCTTGTCCAATCACATTCTCTTCACGACGTTAGCTATTTTTTTTACAAATCAATAGGACTTAAAATTAGGATGAATTGCTAGGCTTGAGTTTAAGATAAGGTGAATCAAAAGATAAACATGAAGGAAACAAACACACTTAAACTAAAATAAGAGCTAGCTTCAAAATCATCCTACTAAATAGAAGGAATGGGAAGTGACACCCCCAGATTTGGATTTTTGCATACGAGGTCATTTCCACAATAGCCAAATACCAAATCTCCTTTTTAAATCAATTTTTTTCCTTTTTCTATTTCCATTTTCTTTTTTTTTGCTTTTCAAATTTTCTTTTTAAAGCATAATTCTTTTAAGCTTTTTCAAAAACACCAAAATATAAGATTTTAAAGGGCGCACACAATCACAAAATTTCATTTAAAAGTACAAGTTGAAAATCAGATTTTGATTTTAAGCTCTAATCTAATTGTGAGATTAAGGTCAATCTTTTTGGCATTGTTGATTATGAGGTAAGGGTGAAACAAAGGATGGGTAAGATGCCTAAAGAGTATGAAATGGTAGTTCGTAAGGGCACGAATGCAAATGCTCAAATTATCCAATAAAAACCTACATCATATTTGCAAATATATAACTAACCTAGGCATAAGCTCCGAGAATCGATAGGAGCAAGTTCTAGATATTGAGAAATGATACCCTTTCACAAATGTTAGATAATACCCAACTAGCATCTCACTACACACATTTCTAAGCAAGTCAACAAACGATAATGTTTCTAACGAAAAGTGGATATACACAGTAGATATAAAGTAGTAGAGTATAAACTATGAAACATAAAATGAAGTTAAAGCTAGAATATAATCCTATTACAAATATGTGCACAGAATTAGGAACAATACATGAGTCAATATATACTCCCATAATCACGTTCTAAAAGTAATTTAAGCTAATCTAACACCTACAAAAATGAACGAGAAAAACTAAGAAACTAACAAATGTTCAAGTCCTAAGCATATGAGTGCGTAAAGGAATGCAAACGTGCAAGAAAATGATTTTTTTTGAAAAAAATGGAGCACAATTTGGAAAAGAGCGTAATTGGAAAGCAAATGTAATAGGTGAGCATAATGTGTGAAGACCTGTACTCCGATCTCCCCAAATGATTTGAGAACCGAGTGTAGTTTCAATAAAACGGTCGCAACATTGAATCAAACTAAAGATCCACAGTACAAATAACATAAAACACCAGATTTTTATTCATTGATTGATTTATATACAAAAGTCTAGAATAGGTGTGGGTCCGCACCGAGCACCATAGCCTCTGCTACCTCCTGCAATAGAAGATTTCTATGCCCCCCATCAGGTGTGGGTGGCCAAGCTACTGGGGTACGACTTCAGCTTCGAGTTCCGGTCAGGGAAGGCGAACCTTGCAGCCGACGCTCTCTCCCGCAACCCCGTACTTGCAGCCATCTACCACCCTGTCTGGGAGGATGCGGGCGCCCTCCAATGGGAAGTGGAAGCAGACCCAACGCTTAACGAGATTCGGACAGCACTCCTCACGGATGCCACAGCCCGCCCACCTTACTTGACGGCCGCCTACTCTATACAGGCCGCCTCGTAATCGCCCCTCCTCCCCGAGAATCCCTCTGTTATTGGCCGAGTTCCATGCCTCCCCGACAGGGGGACACGCCAATGCTTATCGGACATACCGACGGCTCCCAGCCTCACTTTTTTGGTCTCACATGTTCCGACAGGTCAAAGCTTTCGTGGCTGCCTGCCACATATGACAAAAGGCCAAGTACGAAGCCGTTTTTCCGGGTGATCTACTTCAGCCCCTCCCGATTCCCCACCATGTTTGGGACGACGTCGCCATGAACTTTATCACACGACTGCCCCGATCTCAGGGATTCGACTGCATCCTGTTCGTGGTGGACCGTCTCTCGAAGTATGCTCATTTCATTCCCCTCCGCCATCCATACACCTCAGCCACAGTTGTCGACAGCTTCATCGAGGAGGTCGTGTGCCTCCACGGGTTTCCCCGATCGATCGTCAACGACTAACACCCGCTCTTCCTGCGTACCTTCTGGACTACACTGTTCTGCCCGCAAGGCACCCGCCTTCGCATGAGTACGACGTACCATTCTTAGACCGACGACCAATTAGAGGTCCTCAACCGGTACTTGGAGACATACCTCTGCTGCTTCGTGGGAGAGCAGCCACGTAGTTGGGATAAGTGGCTCGGGTGGGTCGAGTATTCATACAACACCGCCCACCACCAAGCGGTCGACACTACTCCGTTTGAGGTTGTTTACTACCGGCCTCCTCCGTCCATCGTCCGTCACCTCTCAGGGGAATGCCAGGTGGAGAGTCTGGACACAACTCTTCGCGATAGGGACATCATTCTGGATCACCTGCACCACCACCTCCGACGGGTCCGGGCTGTCTGGCAGAAGATTGTTTTTGTACAACCCAGTGTTCGCCGAGTGGGTCCAACAAGGCAGAAGAGGGACCCTCAATGCAAGCCGGCCCACATCCGCCAGGCAGGCGAGCGAGCCAGGACAGCCGACCCGCATCCGCCAGGCGGGCGAGCGAGGCAGGACAGCTGACCCACATCAGTTCAATGGGAGGGCGAGCCCAAGCGGCAGCCGACCCGCCTCCGCCATGCAGGCGGGCGGACCGCGCGAGCCGGCTCGCCAACCCGCGTTCGCCTAAGTGGCCGCCAGGACAGGACCGCCGACCTGTCTCCGTGTAAGGGGCAGGCGAGCCACAGGAGCCCGACTCGCGCTCGCCTAAAGAGAGAGGCGAGTTGCGAGAGCCGGGCTGCGTCCACCAAGTTGAGTGGCGAGCTGATCCCGATTTCCCCCTATTAGTGGGGTGCAGATATCATGTGGTTAATATTATTTGGTCTGCCAAATGTGATTAGGTATGTATTTAGCTCCTCAGAACAACGGAGTTTTGCCGTTAGCAGTCTTCCTTTTGGCTGCATATAACCGTTCAGAACATCGGAGTTGAGCTATTTGCAGGCCAGACTTGAAAATCTATAAATAGACCCAAGGGGGTACCTCAGAAGGCAAACATTCCAGTTTTCTAATTCCCAGATCTTCTTGCGCTTTCTGAGGTGCCCTTAGCTCAGCACATGCTAAGGAGGGGAAGCGCTCTAAGATCTTCCGGGTGTGTGGTGGGATCTCCGTGCTGGTGCCTTGAGTCATTTTTGAGTTCTGAGTCTTCAGTTAGTCAAGCTTGTTAGGAGAAGTGTGCGGTCGCCCCTTCCCCAAGGGTTCAAACTCCACAGAAGCCGATTTCCGGTTTCAACATTTTGGTGCGATGAGCGTGGAGAGTGACCAACACCGAAAACCTTAGCGAGCCCAATAACTGGAGGAGAAGGACAAGGGTCTGACCGGGGCGACTCACCACCTCCCCCCTCTCGCCACCCTCGAGATGTTCGAGGATTTCAGGCAGGAGATGCAGAACCTCATCATGTGCGCACTCGGAGCTTGCGGCGAGTGTTCAACACCCGCCGTCCCAGTGGTTGCCGCCCCAGCTCTGGGTGAGAACGCCCCCGTCAGGCGACCTGGGAAAGAAGCGGCGGAGGAAGGTAGCGAGCAGGATCTGCCGGGGCGAGCTTTGTTCCCCGACTCGGCAAGTGCGGGTCGAACCGGCGAGGTGGAGGCGCGAGATCGCCCGGCTCGCCTAGCGGGAGAGGGGAGTCCTTTCAGCAAGCTGGTCTCGTCCACCCCAGTTCCAGAGGGGTACCGCAAGCCAGAGATGTCCTACTACACCGGAAGGGATGATCCGGTCCAGCACATCCAATGGTTTGAGGATGTGGTTTCGATCTGACAGATGTCGGATGCCTTCAAGTGCCGCCTCTTCGCCATCACCCTCAAAGAGAAGGCGAGGGACTGGTTCTACCAGCTTCCGGCCAGCTCTATCTACTGTTTTGATGACCTGCGCCGGAGGTTTTTGCTGAGGTTCACAACTTCCAAGAAGAGGAAGGAGTCTGAGTACCTGTTCCTCATCAAGCAGGGAGTGAATGAGACGTTGGGAAGCTACATGGATAGGTTCCAGGAGGAGGTCATACAGGTTCAGGAGATGTTAGGGCACACCCTCATGGTGGTCTTCACCCTGGGGATAAAACAGGGGTTCTTCAGGGTGGAGCTGAAGCGGGTGCCTCCACTGTCGTTCGAGGAGCTGATGGAGAGGGCATCCCGGGAAGTCGAGGGGGAGGAGTCGAACCCGGCGTTTGCCAGGAAGTTAGCCAGGTGGGCTGCGGAGGAGGAGAAGGAGCCAGGAGGTGGCAAGGGGCAGGAGGCCAGGAGGGCAGAGCTCAGACAGCGGGAGTAGCAGCAGCAGCAGCCAAGGTGGGGCCTCCAGGAGCCGAATAATTGGCTAGGCTGGAGGCAACCAGAGTGGAAGGATCAGGGTCCGAGGGGAGGTTTCCACGGAGGATACCACCGCCAAGGGGGGCAAGGCTAGTTCAACCCTCCGGGTTGGAGGCAGGGTCAGAGGCCCCCCTCCCCGATCAACACCAGGCTATGACGATAGCTCTGGGTAGGAGTAGCGGAGCGCAAAGGAGGAGACCGGGAGGTAGAGCGGAGCTGCCCTACTGTGTCTTCCACCAGGAGGAGGGGTACGCGACGGCTACCTGCCCGAAATTCCTAGAGATGAGGGAAGCCAGGGGCCGGCCCCGCAGCAGCAGCAGCACTGACAGGAGGTGCGGATCGAGGAAGTCCTGCCGGGGGCAGAGGAGGATAGGTGTGAGGACCGGGCCGATGTAGGAGGCCGAGGAGGGATTAGGGTGATCCACGGGGGGGGGGGGGGGAGTCGAGGCCGCCCGTAGGGCGGGTCGCCACACCATGTACCGTCGGAGCGTTGCCTCTACATCCCTGACCCCACCCCCAGAGGAGAAGATTACCTTCTCCAGGAAGGACATGCCGGATCATGAGGATCCGTTCTGTGATGTGTTGGTTGTTCAGGCCACCATCAAAAACTTCACCGTCTCCCGGATCCTCGTGGACAATGGGAGCTCCATCAACGAAGTTTTCAAGTAGGCGTTCGACGCCATGAAGGTGGATGCCCGGAGGGTGTTGGCTTCAGACGGTCCTCTGTTCGGGTTCTCCGGGGAGAGGAAGGAGGTAGGAGTGGGGCTCCATGTTACCTTGGGGGGCCAGTCCAGAAACTGCAGGTTCGTCATCGTGGATGCTCCCAGCATCTACAACGCCATATTCGAACGGCCCCTCATTAGCGCCTTCCGTTGTGTGCCCTCCTCATTCCACCAGTGTCTCAAGTTCAACGCTGAGGGGATCCAGGTCCAGGTCCGGGGAGACCCCAAGGTGGCAAGGGAGTGCTACTTGACCGCGGTCAACTCCATCTCCTGGCAAGGAGGAGCCGAGAAGATGGAGAGGAGGATGGAGGAGCTGTCTGGCCAGGAGGCCACAGGAGAAGCTGAGGAGATGGAGGTGGAGGAGGAAGAGGTCCGCGCCCATGTGGAGGTGGCGGAGGAAGAGTTAGAGGAGTCGACCGAGGTGATGGTCTTGGAGGAGGCGGAGGAGAAATCTCTTGTCCCAGGAGAGGGGGCCGTGGGCGAGTAGGGAGACCAGTCCCGGCTGGAAGCAGCAGAGGAGGTGGTAGAGATGGAAGTTCTCACCCAGGGTGGAAGGGTGGAGAAGGTGCGGATCAGCAGGGGGCTGAGCCCGAAATACCAAGGGAGGATGCTGGAGTGCATCCAGAAGAACATCGACATTTTCGCATGGAGCGTGGCGGACATGCCAGGGATCGATGCGGATGTAGCTCGCCACCGCCTCAACCTCGACGCCGATGCTCGTCCCATCCGGCAGAAGAAGAGGTCCACCGCCGACAAGATGGCCGAGCCTATCCCAGAGAAGGTGGAGAAGCTCCTAAAAGCGGGGTTTGTATCGGAGATCCAGTATCCAGGCTGGGTCTCCAATGTGTTGATGGTCAAGAAGGGGGACGACCGCTGGAGGATGTGTATTGACTTCTCTCTTTTAAATAAAGCATTTCCTAAAGATTGTTACCCCTTGCCTCGAATCGACGCGCTGGTTGACTTAACCGTCGGTTTTTCTCTAATGAGTTTTTTGGATGCGTTTTCAGGTTATCACCAGATCAGGATGCACCCGCCCGACATAAAGGATGTCTCCTTCATCACAGGGGATGAGTGCTATTGCTATAAAATGATGCCCTTTGAGCTGAAAAATGCAGGGACAACATATCAAAGGATGATGGATCGGGTCTTCCGGGAACAAAAGGGAAGAGTGGACGACCTCATGATCAAGATTCGGGACGTGGACTCCTAGCTCCAGGATCTGGAAGAGACCTTCAACACCCTGCAGAAGTATAAAATGAGGTTGAACCCCTTGAAGTGCGTCTTCGGGGCGAGCAGGGGCAAGTTCCCAGGTCATATCCTTACAACCGCGGGGGTAGAGCTCAACCCTGAAAAGGTGAGGGCAATCATGGAGTTGGGGTCGCCTCAGAATGCCAAGGAGGTCCAACGTTTGACAAGAAAGCTGGCAGGGCTAAGCAGGTTCCTCTCTCAGGCAGGGCAAACAGTGTATATTTTAGTGGAAATTTATATGCACAAAAATATTAAGTTTACCCATAACCATTTAACATTCGTGTGCATAATACTCATGCTTATGAGTGAGTGTGTGTGTGTTTCAACCGCGAACAACAAATAATGACACACTGAGTGAATTAATGATATATATTTATATATATTTACGCGATACAATTTCAAATATGTGATAGTTATAAAATACTTAATCTTTAGAAACTAACCTGACTCTGATACCAACTGGCACAACCCGTCTCAACAAAAGTCAAAGTGTGCTACGGGCGGGCCGTGATGCCACAGGTATGAGCGGAAAGAAAATCCATGCTTGTAAGGCGGAAGCAGAGAAACTGATAATATGTTTTAAATTAATTACTTTGAATGAAAATAGTTATTTTTATGTGGAAGGTTTAAAATATGATAGTGGGAAACATGTGCACATGCATTTTATTAAAACTTCGGATACAAATTCAGATACAAATTTCATGTAATGACAAGTTCAAATGAATAAACATATAAACAATATTAACTTCGAGTGCATATAATATAGTCTAGCACTTGTCCATGATTTACTGTTCATTATTATTACATAAAAAATGTCTGATAGTAAAGGAAATGAAACATAAACATAGAACGTAGAACTTAATGCAGATCGGGCTCAAGAACCTTGCTAGTACGAACTCTAAGACAAATCTAAAACAAGAAGGAAAAGCCTCAGAATATTGAAATAAATAGTTGAACAAGTAAAATAAATAGCCAGTAAGGAATATAGAAATACATGTGTATCATTTTTCATGAAGCAGAACTAGTAAAACAGACAAGTAAAATATAGCCCAATAGAAACAGGTTAAATTATCAGACTACTCCGGAGTATAACATATAATTAATCAAGTAATATCTTACGCTGTAATCAATGAGTTGTGCAGGTATTTTTAGTGGGTGCACATGGTTCACACTAAGTTATATGCAAGTCTTATTAGATAAATTCCTGCTTGCCGGGACCATACAAGCAGAGAGATGCACCAATTAAACACTACTTTTCAATGATTGCTTAAGATATTATTGAGCTAAAATATTCATATTTTAGGAGATTTCTAATAGGAATAGACTCACGAAGAAGAGAAAGATCAGATTGCGAAACAACCTTTACTCAAGACTTACAACCAGATAGACATAAGAAATAAGACTCGATAACACAAATAAACTAGATAGACTTTACATTTTTGCGGGGTCAAACATTCACGAGTGATACGATTACAATACATTATTTTCTTGGACACAAAATATTCATTTAAATTGATCCATTCCAAGACACGATTATCTTTTAAGCAAACATGCGTACGATCCAAAGATTTTATATAAAATCACGAACCATTCATTTGTTTGCTAACCAGAAATATTATCAATTAGCATTATGACACAAATATCTTTCAAGTAAAGTATGTATAATACGAGCATGATATAAAATATCAATCATAAATTCACGAACAAGAATTCGTATATTTAACAATAACAATGTGACTCATGCTCAACAATCTATCATTCTTCAAATTTTCATCAAATGAGAAATCCATTATCTAAGTGACTATTCAAATAGAAAATCATTCACAATCATAACCATGACATTTCAAACATATTAAACCCTAAGATATTAACTGATCAAATTAGGCATTCAAGATTTCAATTCTTTTGACAAACAAACATTAAAGGGTGAATTCACGTTAACCATAAGTACCGACAAAGTAAATTAAGTACAATGTTTGCAAGAGAGAAAGATCTCTACTTGCTTTAAATAAGCTGAAGCTGACGGAGGTGGCCAAATGACGCGATCAATGTTAACAATCTTATTTGAACCTGTACAAGAATGATGAAAGAGATGTATCAAATTATCACTACGCTAACACAGACAATTTTTTATCGCAAGACTCAAACAAGAGAGGGGTTAAGAAATTTACCTCCCTCAAGAGTGAGGAGAGAAGAGACACCACGCGGAGATGAAGACTTGACGGTGCTTGGGCTTGGGGAAATCCTAATTCAGAGAGGGTTTTGCATGATCCCACCAACTGAAATGAGGAGCGACGCCGGAAATCACAAACAAACCACGGTTAGACGATCACAAGGGGGCAAAAATTCTAAACACAAGTTATACAAAATTTGAAGCACAAATAAATCAATAGGGATACCGAAAAATCTGAATAAGGGTAATGGATGGAGATTATTACTAAAAGGAGGTCAAATCCGAGCCCGAGGAGGAGAGGGAAGAAAACCCTAGGCGTCCCTCTCGAAATTCTCGGCCAAGACGATGAAGATGTGGCAAAACTAGGGCTGCTGGAGGAAGAGAAGCAGTTGTCGGCCTCATTTGGAGGAGGAGAAGCAGTCGACTCTTAGAGGAATGGAGGAAAAAGGGTTGGCTAGGAGAGGAGACAGATCCGGCTCTAGATTGAAGAACGCCGACCCTAGGAGAGGAGGTTGTCGTCTCTGGAGCAAGGGGAAGAGTAGGAGGCGGCGGGGAAGCAAGAGGAGGAGGCGCCGGGGGGATTACGGGAGAGGGACGGCGGGGGAGACGGGACCGGGAGTCGGCGCTGCAGCTTTGCGTGAACGGGAAGAGCGGGATGCGGGTAATAACCTAGCGCCGATCTGATTTTATCGGGGGAATTCGATGGGGCTGCTCGGGTTATAGGAAATAGAAGAATTTAGGGATTTAATCCGAAATTTACAAATATGCCCAATTGTCAATTTCTTTTATTTTTGAAAACTTGGGTTGCTACAAAATACCACAAAGGTGAAGATCGGAGTGTTACTGGCTTCAGGCGTGTGGTGACTGTTGGCGGCGGGTGAAAGGAGATGGGCATCGGATGTAGTTATAAATGGAAGAGGGTTGCAATAGTTGGTTTGAATGAGTGGTGCTGGGATAGAATTTTTGAGTGTTGCTGAAGGCAATTCTTGATATGGAAACAGAAAGGTTTGCTGGATTAAAATGGAGAAAGTTATGTTTCAGTGAACTGGACAAGTGAAATGGTTGATGGGTTGCAAGGAAGGGTTGTAGGCGTGATTTGTATTTTTTTGGCAGTGAACGTGTTATGCCCCCGAACATGACTCAATTCTTTGGGCGTACATACGCTCACAGACGGAAGAAGAAGACAAACGGCAACGGAGCTGAACCATCCGGTTCAGCCCCCACTCTCTAATTCGGCGGTTTGGGGGGCTGAACCACCCCGGTTCAGCCCCGCTTGGGAGGGGCCGCCCTACCCCTCTTGGCCCGGGAATATATATACCCGGGCCTCTTCGTGTGGAGGCATGCAAGAGTATTTTCCAGGTATTTTCTTTCTCCCTCCTCCCTAACCCTAATCCTTCTTTAGCTTTCTCCTTAGCCTCCTCTTCTCTAGTTCTCTCTTAACATTTGGTATTAGAGGATTCGTTTCTCCACCATGGCGACCACACACACGCAAGAGGAAATCACTCGACTGGAAACCCTAGAAGAAAACTACGTCGGCTTGACGGACTCGGTGACCGCCATCGAGGAGGAAATGAGGGCCTCTACACAGCGATTGGAAGAACGGATCGACGCCCGGATGGAGGAAATCTAGGCGTTGTTAGCGCAAAATCTGAAAGGGAAGACGACGACGCATGAAGAGGTCGGGGGATTACAAAATCAGGCCGTCGAAACCTATGCGTCGCAACATCCCGGCCCGCAAGCGGGGGAAATAGCCGGATCCGCCAATCCCGTGCATACAGGGGCGGGATCGAGCGGATTGGGAGCCGGCGCGATCTGCGGCACCGCGTTGACGTGGGGGAACCGAGGGGCTTCACCTGGGGCCGGATCGACCCAACTCCGGGCTGCGGACGTCGACATGGGTCTTCCGCCCTGGGCGCAGTACAATGGCGAGCAGGGGACTTCGACACGGGCCGTCCTCCCTGGATTCGGTTCGGCGACGACCAAGGAGGAGCCGGAAGGGCTCCAGGAGGACCAATGGGAGGGGCGGGGGGGGGGGGGGGGGTATCTTGCCTCCACCGCGTGGCGTCGGCCCTCCGGGAGGCTACAGAGCCGGCGCTCCTCGGGGAGGCCAGCCATGCAAGGTTGGCACAGCCAAGCCGCTTCGCGATTGTACATGCCTCCTAAACTAACGCGCATGAATTTTCCAAGGTTCAGCGGAGGGAACGTTATAAAGTGGAAACAGAAGGCCGAGCTCTTTTTCAGTTATCAGGAGGTGTCAGAGGGCCAATGAGTGCAGCTAACATCTTTTCACTTGGAGGAAGACGGATTTCAGTGGACGCAGTGGTTTCTGAGGGGCAGGGATTTTGTGTCCTGGACAGATTTCGTGGAAGGTTTCATCGCCCGATTCGAGCCACTGGAGTATGAGGACTTTGAGGCCCTTCTGCAGAAATTGCGACAGAAGGGAACCGTGATAGAGTGTCAGACCGAATTCGAGAAATTTGCAAATCGGGTGCACTGGGAAGAGAAGACGTTGCTCAGCTGTTTTGTCTCGGGACTAAAGGAGCACTTGCGCGATGAGGTTCAGGCTTATATGCCCCGCAGTCTGAATCATGTCATCAGCCTCGCCCACATACAGGAAGAGCGCTGCAACCGGCAGCGGACGCGCACCACGGGGAAGCCCGCGACTACCCAGGCAGCTGCACGAAGAGAGATGCCGGCGGCCAACAAGCCAACCGTGACACGACTATCGTGGGCCGAGCTACATGCAAGGAAAGAGAAGGTACTATGTTTCAACTGCGATGAGAAGTTTGCGCCCGGGCACAAATTCCAGAAAATACTGATTTTTATGTTACATGAGGATGCCGATGACGAGATCGTACCCGGGGCAGAGTTGGAGGAGGACTTGGACTTGACCGAGTTTAGTGTTTCCATACAGACAATGAAGGTATGCAACACCCCCCTCACTATGTAGATTGGGGGAAAGATTAGTCAGGAGAAGGTGATGATTTTTGTGGCGGATGGATGTAAACTGCAGTGCGAAGGGGTGATGAAGGGGGTGGAGCTACGGATACAGGGGTACGCAGGGCGCACAGACATCTGCCTTCTTCCCATCCGAAGTTCTGACATGGTGCTTGGGGTGCAGTGGCTGCAGCAGCTGAGGCGGGTGACCTTTGACTGAGATTAAATGACGATGGAGTTCCTACAACACGGGAAACAGTACCGCCTGGGAGGTCTAAAATCTTCGCCTATGAAGGAAATATTCCTTCGGGCCTTGGAGCAACTAGAGAACTGGGGAAACATGATGTCAGTGATTATGGAGGTTACAACGGCTCCCACTGAGTCTCCAATTGTACCAGTTCAGATGCAGGCACTAATGGCGCGGTATGCAGATATTTTTCAGGCACCCGACACACTTCCACCACCGCGGTTTAGAGATTATTAGATTCAGCTCAAAACGGGTGTAGAGCCTACCAATATCCAACCATACGGTTACCCGTACATCCAGAAGAACGAGATAGAGCGCAGTGTCAGGGAAATGCTGACTGCTGGAATTATTCGCCCCCAGTACCAGTTCTTTCTCGTCCCCCATCATTCTAGTTAAGAAGAAGGACGGGACATGATGATTTTGTGTGGATTACCTTGGTCTGAACAGCTCCACTATCAAGGACAAGTTCCCCATTCCCTTGATCGAGGAGCTGCTAGACGAACTGCACGACGCTCTCCTTTTCACCAAACTCGATCTCCGATCGGGCTACCATCAGATTCGGATGCGCGAGGAGGACATACACAAGACATCCTTTCATACTCATGATGAGCACTATGAATTTTTGGTGATGCCCTTCGGGCTTACCAACGCACTGTCCACGTTCCAAGCAGTGATGAACAAGATCTTCCGGCCGCTCCTTCGTCGTTCAATGTTGATATTCTTCGATGACATCCTCATCTACAGTTCCAGTTGGGAGGAGCATTTGGTCCATGTCGAGCACGTTTTCACCCTCCTCCGCCAACACCAGTTATATGCCAAGCAGTCCAAGTGTTCGTTCGGGCAGAAGGAGGTGGAGTACCTTGGACATTTGGTATCCGCTAGTGTGGTCAAGGCGGACCCTAAGAAGATCGAGAGCATGCTATCGTGACCCCTCTCACACACGATCTGAGCGCTACGGGGTTTTCTGGGGCTTACAGGATATTACAGGCGCTTTGTCAAAGACTATGGCAAGATCGCTCGAACGTTGACTCAGCTATTACAGAAGGACGCCTTCCACTGGCCGACCGAGGAGGAGGCGTCCTTCCAAGCCCTTAAGGGGGCCATGACGACCACTCCAATGCTCGCTCTTCCTAATTTCACCAAGGAGTTTGTCCTGGAGACTGACGCGTCCGACATTGGTGTGGTGTTGATGCAGGAGGGGCGACCCCTGGCTTTCTACAGTAGGGCGTTAGCCCCCGTACTCTGGGGTTCTCCTGGTATGAGAAGGAGATGTTGGAGATCATCCATGTGGTGGCCTTGTGACGACCGTACTTGTTGGGGCGACATTTCAAAATCCGCACGGACCATCAAAGCTTGAAGCACTTCTTGGATCAGCGGGTCTCCACTCCGCTTCAGCAGAAGTGGGTGACGAAACTGTTGGGATATGATTATGAGATCCTTTATCGGCAGGGCAAGGAGAACGTGGTTGCTGACGTCTTATCACGCCTACCAGAGAGTACCACCGCCCAAAAATCCGGGCCCCTGCTCGACTCGCTAGATGATGTTCAGGAAGAGATCATGCGGGACCCCGCACTGCGACCCATTGTGGAGGCTCTTCGACAAGGGCAGATCACCACACCAGGCTATCAGTTGCAGAACGACAGACTGTAATATCAGGGACGGGTGGTCATTCCGCCCAACTCGGCTTGGAAGACGGTCATGATGCACGAGTTCCATTCATCGCCATCGGGTGGACATGCGGGAATTCTCCGTACCCTTCAGCGAGCACGAGCTAATGTTTTCGGAACGGGACTACGACGCGACATTCAGCAGTTCGTGCAGCAGTGCGAGGTATGCCAACGTCAGAAATACGAGACGACCTCTCCAGCTGACTTACTGACACCTCTGGAGATCCCGCATCACATTTGGGAGACAGTGTCCATGGATTTCATTGACGGATTGCCCAAGTCTCAGGGCAAGAAAATTATACTTGTCGTGGTCGACAAGCTCTCCAAGTATGACCATTTCTTGGCTTTGAGCCACCCTTACACCGACGAATCAGTCGCCGATCTCTTTGTTTGAGAGATTGTTCGTCTCCACGACATTCCGCGCGCCAACATTTCAGATCGGGATCCAACTTTCGTGGGCAATTTCTGGCGATAGCTCTTTCGATTACAGGGGACTGTCCTACGCTTCAGCACGGCGAATCATCCCCAGACGGATGGACAGACAGAGGTTCTCAATCGGGGGGGGGGGGGGGTGGAAACGTACCTTTGTTGCTTTGTGATGGACGAGTCGCGAACGTGGACCAGTTGGCTACACTGAGCCGAATACTGCTACAACACCTCCTACCATTCCGCCAGCAAGATGACCCCGTTCTAGGTCATATACGCCCGTCCCCCCTCTTTGAGCAGCTATGACCCGGGCTACACAGCATTGCCCGCTGTGGATCGGGCTCTCTGCGACCGGGACCGTACTATGGCCACGCTGTGTGAGAATCTCTGTACAGCACAAGAACGCATGAAGACCCAAACAGACAAGCATCACACTGAAAGGGAGTTCGAAGTCATCGATGAAATCTTCCTCAAGCTACGTCCCTACCGGCAAGTCTCTGTGGCCACCGGGCGAACCAGAAATTAGCTCCTCGTTACTATGGACCCTTTCACATTCTCCGTCGTGTAGGCCCTGTTGCTTATACTTTGGCTCTTCCCGAGGGATCATGCATTCATCCGACATTTCACGTGTCCTTATTGAAACGAAAGATCGGCGATTTCGTACATGCCAGTCCTTTTCTTCTAGAGGCGACAGTAGCGGGAGAACTCCGCCCATTACCCGAGCAAGTCTTGATGCTCAAATGGAAGCGACAGAGTGCTTAGTACCGACCTGAGCTCCTTGTTAAATGAAAACACTTGTCAGAAACACACAATACATGAGTTGATCTGCTGGAGTTCAGGGAACTCTACTCGGATTATCACCTTGAAGACAAGCTGACTCTTGATGGAGAAGGGAATGTTACGCCCCCGAACATGACTCAATTCTTTGGGCGTACATACGCTCGTAGGCGGAAGAAGAAGACAGACGACAACGGGGCTGAACCATCCGGTTCAGCCCCCACTCTCAAATTCGGCGGTTTGGGGGCTGAACCACCCCGGCTCAGCCCCGCTTGGGAGGGGCCGGCCGGCCCCTCTTGGCCCAGGAATATATATACCCGGGCCTCTTCGTGTGAAGGCATGCAAGAGTATTTTTCAGGTATTTTCTTTCTCCCTCCTTCCTAACCCTAATCCCTCTTTAGCTTTCTCCTTAGCCCCCTCTTCTCTAGTTCTCTCTTAACAGAAAGAGAATGAATATTAGGCTCCATTTGTTTTTTTTGCAATTCCCGTAGGAATTGAAATTGAATTCAATTCCAATTTTATTGTTTGGCTAACTGCAAGAATACTGTCATCAGAATTGAAATTGATATTTTCGCTGTTCGGCTGTATGTCAGATTTCAATTGTTGGAATAGAAATTTTAAATTTATAACTAACAAAATTGAAATTTTGTGATTAAAATATTAGTCCACATTAAAAAATAAAGTATCTGGCATAACTGTAGTCCACAAAATAAAAAACAGAAGTCCACGACATAACTAGACACCGCAACATAAGCCCACATAAAATCAACCCCGTAAATGTAAGTGCAGCCAGGTCCTCCTGATTGACACCGACAAAGCCATGAACATGTCACTCTTCGTGTCGTCAACACTCAACATGTCGATAGCCTGTGTGACCTCATGCTTTGTCAGATCTGTAATAGCTGCAATGGCCCCGCATATAACTTGTCTGCCCTTGAGATCCGTGGTGTCGGTTGAGAAGTCACACTGCTCTCATGTTCCATATTCCTCGCTATTGCTGAAACATCATTTACAATTATATCTTCCGCAGTTATTTTCTTCTACTTCTTGGCCTCCGGCTTGACCTCTTTGGTCACATTATCGTCTATCGAATCATCAATGTGGATCTCCTTCATTGCCTCAGATGCAGTTGCAAGCTTGCAGTATTAGCTTTGGTTGCTCTATCAATCCAACATATTATAGCTAAGTCGCCCCAATTCACGATCACTTTGCTACGATAATGCTTTACTTTCTGGTGTGTCTACAAGTTTAGAGTAGATTAAGATCATAAAATATTAAATTGGTAGAAAATGTAATTAATAAATAAAATAATATATTACCTGAACATAATTGTCCCAAGTAGAGTATGCCACCCTTTGGTTGAAAGGGTCTGCCCTAGTTTGGTGGGGACAGTTAGAGCGATCTAGGTTCAATTTAGGCAAGCCCCCGATCTGTTGGGTTTTGCTAGGATGGCAGAACACTTGTGCACGCAGCGAAAATAAAGAACAAGAAAACCCAAAAGAGTTCGGATCTAGCGATGAACATTAATCAAGAAGTAAAGTGCTGTAAAACAAAATTACCTTCGAAGGATTGAGTCGATACTCAACCAAGGTGCTCCGAATAATTCCAACGAACGACAACGGCTAGAGATCCGAGCGTAGAATAGTGTTCGCGCCTCTACGGATATCCACACGGGCAGAGAGAACCTTAGACACTTGTCACACAAGATCTAGGTCGGAAATAGGGTTGCCCTCAACGTCTCCACGGACTACTAGATCCGTTCAAGGAGAGGTGGGATTGACGAAGACGATGCCTTGGAAACTCTGGGGGCGACGACAAGAAGGGGTGTGTTCGACAGAAGCAGGGGCTATCGCGTATGCGGAACAGTTCCGTCGCGAAAAAATCATCGTCGCTCAATTAGGTCAAAAAGATGAACAGTTACTTATCGACTCACTGTACAAATCATATTTATACAGAAAGCCGAACCTGCCGATAACCGCAGACCAGCCGAACCTGCCGATACCCGCAGACCAGCCGAACCTGCCGATACCCGCAGACCAACCGAACCTGCCTATACCCGCAGACCAGCTGAACCGGACTTAAAAGTAATAAACTGGACGAAACAGAATTCGTCGAGTATCACGTCGATATTCGATGAATCAAAAGATATTCGCCGAGATAACACGGATATACTCGACGAATCGAGGCGGCAAACCGTCCAAGTATCAAGGCGATATACGACGAATCAGGGTCTAACTCGTCGAATCTTTCATGACGATATTCGACGAATCTGAGACGGAAGCGTTGAGATATCACGACGGTACTCGACGATTCTGAGACAAAAGCGTTGAGATGCCACGACGATACTCAACGATTCTGAGACAAAAGCGTTGAGATGTCACGACGATACTCGACGAATCTGAGACAGAAGCGTTAAGATGTCACGACGATATTCGTCGAATTCAAACCATTCGGCGAAACCTCTGAGCCATACTCGACGAATTTCCCTTAGAATCTTCCGATCACCTACCTCATGACCCATATTTACAATATAGGTCCCGGAATGAAAATCCTTCACACCCAAAACGTCATAGGCTTGGTCCTTCACCCATATCACATATGAGCAAGGCCAACACAAACCTCATATCAACTTCTCCAGTGCTCTTATGTGCGACCCTATATGCTCATATTGCGTTGGCAGTGAGGTCACATGTTTGATCACTTCCAGATCACCATAGTAATACTAACAGTCTCCCACTTGATCTTGAAAGTATCAAACAAAAGCTTCACAAACAATGGACGACATCTAGCAATGCATCATTGCTCCTCAAGCAATAAGAGTTTAGAACTCAAAAGCCATCGTGACCAATATATCAGTGTTGTCATGTCCCTTTGTCCCTTACATCCGGATAGAACTAGAGGTATAGACCGTGTCACCCTCATAATTTTTCAATCCTAGTTTCCTGATATAGAATGGACTTCCAGAAATTGGTGAGTCCAATATCATATATTGACTCAACCAAGTATGACCATGCATTTCTCAGTCTCATTCCCTCAAGGGGCCCGTGGATGCAACTCCTGTCATATAGGAGGACAAATCCCATCTCTGTTCACACGCAAACACCCAAATGATTCGTAACGTACCCAATAACCACCTTTATCATCCAACATTCTCAAGACTGGACTTTTGATAGCATCAAAGCACGCTCTTCCTCACTCGATGAATGTTGTGAATTCAGGTCAAAGGATCACAAACACCATTGCCACTTGAGTCATACTTGTGACACGTTCTGTTGGAACCGATGTTTCACATTCCCTGTGTTTGAGAATATCAACTCTCAGGTTGTATTTGATCACGTCTTGTGTTTATAGAGTGTGCAGGTTGACAGGAGCAAGCGAAGAAGAAGAAGACTCCTATGGACACTAGCGCTGAGCGGTAGAAGTTACCGCCGAGCGGTAGCTGTGAATTAATTAGACAGAGTTCTCGGGAACTTACCCCTCCACGCTAGTCCTACCGCCCGCGCTAATGCTAGGAATTATTTTGGCTAGGCTCTCGGGAAATTACCGCCAAAAGGTAGTTATTACCGCGTCGCGCAAGCCTCTCGACGAATGCAGGATTTCTCGAGTAACAGATCTACTGCCAGACGATAAGTGTTACCGCGCCGCGCTAGCCTCTCGACGAATGCCGAGAAGGATTTCTCGAGTAACCGATCTACCGCTATGCGACAGTGGTTACCGCGCCGCGCTAGCCATTTCACGAGAAGGGTTCGTCGACTACTGACCTACCGTGTGACGCTATCTTCTAACGCGGGGCGCTAGCTCTTTGAAAAGGAAAAATATTTGTTTTGAAATATTATTTCAAATTTGGATGACAGCTGGCACAACAAGCGCGCGAACCTACCGTCGGACGCTAGTCTTACCGCCGACGGTAGCCTATTTTCATGAAGACATATAAAAAGGACGCCTCGGTTTCTGTGTCTGGTGATTGAAGAAGAAAATAGACAGAAGCTCCTGCACTCTAGGGTTCGGCCGCCTTCTTGCGCTCCGTTCCAAAAAGTCTCCGTCAAAGAAGAAAAAAGTTTTCTCCCTCCCGTTCGTGAACGAAGAACTCCGACGATCCAAGATCTACATCGAATACGAAGAGTCGAACAGTTGCTAGCGAACTAAGATCTCAAGCACCGGCCGCGGATCGCTCCACGGAGAAATCTTCAAGAGGGAGGATTCAACTTAGATTATTTACATTTTTTATTCTTGTAATCTTTTCTTTTTCTAAATCTTGTGTGATGAAAATCGACCGGAGGGTCGTCGAAATCCAAGAAGGGTTTTGTGAGAAATCGACCGTGGAAGGTTGTCGGAATCTCGGTAGGATTCCGCGGTAAATCGTCCTGGGGATATGGATGTCTAGATCAGAGGATCTAGCGGGGCTCTAAGACCCTTCCTTGTGAGGAGGTGAAGAGCCGGCTCGAAGACCTTTCTTGGAGGGAAGGAGAGAGAGCCAATTGGTTCGTGGAACGGATCGGTATAGAAACCAAAAAAAGTTTTCTCCTCACCGCTTTCGATCTCCGGCGTCACGGAGATCACAGTTTTATAATCATCTAAAACAATTGTCATTTTAATTCATGCAATGAAATTCCTGTTTCTGTGTTTATTACTTCTGTGATTGTTCTGGTTTTGTTTATTGAGTGTTTGTGTTGTGGGGCTTGCTCAAGCGTAACTGCCCAGGAAAACAAGTTACGTGTCTTACCGCCGCGCGTTATCTATTTAACGCCCCGCGGTAGCTTCCAGAACTCGATTTTTTAGGTCAAAATATTTTAAAGTGCAATCACGCGAGAAACCTTATTCACCTCCCCCCCTCTAAGGTTGGCCACGCGATCCAACACGTTCATATAACAATTCACAAAGTATTCTCATGGTGGGTCTGTCTAGTACAACTTGTTCCGTAACAAGTACCCACGTGATGACTTGATATCACAATATCATGACCTGTGAGAACCGGTCATCAGTCAACGCATATGCTAGTCTTAATATGTCATCATCGCCCTTAGCTTCTAAGTTGACACTCGACCAGACACCATTTAAGAATGAAGTTTCTAAAACATAGGATCTCACATTCAAGTCACCACTTGACTTCTATGAAAGCAAACATTCTAAGAGCATTTATTATGTTAAATTACTCTATCATAATAGAAATAAATTTACAAAATAAAAGAACTTGTCAAAATATATATAAATGAAATGTATACAATACTCTATTCATCAAATGAATTATTACAGCCAACCAACATACAATCCACAAGACTACCACTAGGACGGATCTTTAAGGTATCGCATACCCATAGTTGTAATATGACCATCATGCTTTCTCTGCGCTAGAGACTTTGTCAGTGGATCCACAATATTTTCTCCAGTCGACACTCTGCTAATGCTTACATCTCCTCGATCGACAATCTCTCGAATAAGATTGAACCGACGAAGTATGTGCTTGGAGCGCTGATGAGATCTAGGTTTCGAAGCAAGTGCAATTGCACCGTTGTTGTCACAGTAGAGATCTACAAGACGAACAATGCTAGGAACTACATCTAAATCGCCGATGAATTTCCTAATCCATACAGCCTCGTTCGCTGCATTTGCTGCAACGATATACTCGGCCTCAGTTGTAGAGTCGACAACTGTCTCCTGCTTGGAACTCTTCCAGCTAACAACACCTCCATTTAGGCAAAATATGAACCCTGACTGAGACTTTGAGTCGTCTCTGTCAGTTTGAAAGCTAGCATCCGTGTAACCTCTTACAACGAGCTCTTCCTCTCCACCAAATACCAAGAACGCATCCTTAGTCCTTCGCAAGTACTTCAGGATATTCTTAACGACAATCCAGTGACTTTCACCGGGATCAGACTGATACCTGCTAGTCATGCTCAAAGCATAAGAGACATCGAGTCGAGTACATATCATTGCATACATGATTGACCTAATTGCCGAAGCATATGAAATCAACTTCATGCGGTCCTTATCTTCACAAGACTTAGGACACTGGTCCTTAGAGAGACTCACACCATGAGACATGAGTAAGAATCCTTTCTTGCACTCAAGCATATTGAACCGCTTCAACACCTTATTAATGTATGTAGTTTGGGCCAAACCCAGCAACTTCTTCGATCTATCCTTATAGATCTTAATACTAAGTATATAAGTCGCTTCACCCAAGTCTTTTATTGAAAAGCAGCTCCCTAGGTTATTCTTAACAACTTGTAGGGTTGGTTTGTCATTCCCGATCAGCAGTATGTCATCTACATACAATATCAGAAAGACAACAATGCTCCCACTAATCTTCTTGTAAACACACGGTTCATCCTCGTTTTTGATAAAACCAAACTCTTTGATTTTTTTATCAAAACGAAGATTCCAACTTCGAGATGCCTGTGTTTAATCCATAAATGGATCTCTACAGCTTGTATATTTTAGTGGATTCACCTGGAGATACAAAACCCTCGGGTTGCGTTATATACACTTCCTCAAGGAGGTTTCCATTTAGGAAAGCCGTTTTGACATTCATCTGCTAGATCTCGTAGTCATAATATGCAGCAATAGCAAACAGGATTCTGATAGACTTAACCATGGCAACATGGGAAAAAGTCTCATCATAGTCAATACCATGAATTTGCTTAAAACCTTTAACCATCAGTCACCCTTTGAATGTCTGTACATTCCCATCCATGTAGGTCTTCTTCTTGAAGACCCACTTGCACCCTATGGGTCGTACCCCTTCAGGTGGTTCCACCAAGGTCCAAACTTGGTTTTCATACATGGAGTCCATTTCAGATTTCATAGCCTCAAACCACTTCTCAGAGTCCGATCCACTCATAGCCTCTTGGTAGGTTGCAGGCTCATTACTATGATCCATAGACAACACATTACCTATTTGAGACACGAGAAATTCATATCTCTCAGGCTCAAATCTTGGTCTACCAGATATACGTGGAACTTGTGTTTCCTGAGCAGGTTCTCTAGCTACAACAACTTGTAGTCATGGCTCGGGTTCCAATTCCGGTTCATTCACATTTTGTGGTTTTTGAACCTCTTCAAGTTCTATCCTGGTAGTCTTTCTACTTAAGAACTCTTTCTCAAGAAAGACACCGGTTCTTGCGACAAACACTTTGCCCTCAGACGGTAGGTAGAAATAGTACCCTTTAGTTTCCTTAGGATACCCCACAAGATAACACTTATCTGACTTGGGTTCCAGCTTGTCAGGCATTTGACGTCTCACGTATGCCTCACAATCTCAAATCTTAATGAATGACATACTAGGACGCTTCCCATTCCATATCTCATATGGTGTCTTCAGAACTGCTTTTGTTGGAGCACGATTTAGTATAAAAGCAGCAGTTTCTAGAGCAAAACCCCAAAAGGAAACAAACAGATCTGTATGACTCATCATCGACCGTATCATGTCTAACAGAGTACGATTTCTCCGCTCAGACACACCATTATGCTGCAGTGTTTTAGGTGGAGTGAGCTGTGATATAATATCACACTCTTTCAGATGATCACGGAACTCATGAATTAGGTATTCTCCACATCGATCAGATCAGAGTGCTTTAACCTTCTTACCCCGCTGGTTCTCTAGTTCGTTCTTAAACTCTTTGAACTTTTCAAAGGTTTCGGATTTGCACTTTATTAAATACACATATCCGTATCTACTGAAATCATCAGTAAATGTAACAAAGTAGAAATACTCACCTCTAGTCAGAATTTATGGGTCCACATACATCACTGTGTACTATACCCAAGAGATAATCAACCCTCTCATTGAAACCAGAGAAAGAGACCTTAGTCATCTTGCCTAACAAACAAGATTCGCATCTCTCAAATAATTCATAATCAAATGAATCTAGTAGTGTATCTCTATGGAGCTTGGATATGCATTTCTCATTTATATTGCCCAAACGACAATGTCAAAGGTACGTAGGATTTGAGTCATTCGTTCTTAGTTTTTTAGTATTTTTTTATATTATAAATCTGATGGTATAAGTTCAAAACATATAAACCATTAAACATCTGAGCAATACCATAACAAACATCATTCTTAAATATAGAACAACAATTGTTTTTAATAATAAAAGAAAATCCAACCATGTTCAAGCATGATATGTATATAATGTTTCTAGTTATGTAAGAAATATAATAACAGTTATATAGTTCTATTATATGCCCACTGAGCAAAGAAAGACGGTAAATTCCTACGGCGACAGTAACAACTCTTGCTTCATTGCCAACACGCAGATCCACCTCCCCTTTACTCAGCAATCTTCTCCTTCCAAGTTCCTGCACATTTATACAAATATGAGAACCACATCGGGTATCTAATACACAGGATGAAAGATCAGAAATATTTATCTCTATAATATAGATACTTGAAGCGGAAGTCATATCTCTCTTCATCTTGTGCAGACCCTCAATGTACGAAAGACAATTCTTCCTCCAATGACCAGTCTTGCCACAGTGGTGGCATTACCCGTCTTTCACCAAGCCCTTCTTCTTCAGTGCTGAAGACTTGGGATCCAGAGAAGACTTAGGTCCCACCTTCGTCTTCTTGAAGCCATTGACCTTTCCCTTGCCTTTATGCACCATCAGTATGGGGCTAGCCGGCTTGGTCTTCTTCATATTGATCTCGGCAGTTCGCAACATGCCTAGGAGCTCGGACAGTGTCTTGTCTATTTCATTCATGTTATAGTTCAAGACAAATTGCTCATAACTGTCCGATAACGATTGCAGGATCAGGTCTGTGACCAACTCTTGGCCCAGAGAGAAGCCTAGTCTCTCAAAGTTCTCTATATACCCAATCATCTTGAATACGTTAGTCCCTACTAGGTCCCGAGCTCCCATCTTACACTGGAACAACGCCTTAGTGACGTCAAACCTCTCTTGACGAGCTTTCCCTTGAAACATTTTCTTGAGATGCTCGTCAATTTTCTTGCAACCCATGTTCTCATGTTGATTTTGAAGCTCAGAGTTCATGGTCGCCAGCATGAGACATTCGACATCTAAGGAGTCGTCAAGATAATTCTTATAAGCATTCTTATCAGCATGGGGCGCATTCCCGGCAGGCTCTTCAGGGGATTCCTCTTCCAAAACATAGAGCTTGCGCTCTTGCCTGAGAACAATTCTCAAGCTCCTGTACCAGTCTATGTAATTAGTCTCACTTAGCTTTTCCTTCTCAAGGATGACTCTGAGGGACATGGTGGAGTGTGAAGCACTTGACATTAAAATTCTACAAGAATACAGCAAAGCAAAATCAGTACTGCATTTCAAAATACATTTTTATTCTTTCGATAAGAACTTTAACCAAAATAACTCCCACTATTTTAATCAAACTGATAACCCTCGATATCAGTTTGAAGAGTTTATGCGAGTAACTCTCTTAGTGGACAAGATCCATATTTCACCAACACTATGAGCCAGCTTTAGCTTTTCTCTCACAATGCAACTATTTAGGTAGGCAACACTTGCTGATTGCATCACAATGTAACTCTTGTATGACTGGTGAATAACTCTTTATTCGCATCCATCATATGGTGCATGTCAACCCTATGCCTCTGGGCATTCAACCTTTGAGGTCACCCAGTTAAGTTTTACCCGATGTCGATAGTGGGATATCATAATTATCCGCTCGCACCCTTATCAAGATAGATTAATGCACCTTGCTTTGACAAACCCACACTTCATCGATCGAGGCAGGAAAAGTGTCATCCATCGGAAGACATCCGAATATTTAATATTGCTTAAGAGATTTTTAAACAATTGATTAACACTTAATCATGATTAAACTATTAACTAGCGTGCACATCCGCAAAATAAAACTTGCAGCAATCATAATCCAAATGCATCCCAGATATGCATAAGGAAATCATCAACACTTGATGAACTGAGTTAAATCTGAACATCTAGAACCCTTCTAAATCCTCAGATTTACATGCACTGGACATGAGCAACACCAACTCCACTTATACAGTAGACAAGCTCGTCTCTCTATGTGAGATTCAAAATCTAGTACACTTGGCTTCACAAATCAAGAAGAGTGACGGTTACTGTTAAGGAGCAACAAAGATATCAATTCTGATATCTCAGCAAAATCACATCCGTTCTTGGCGGGATCCCAAAAATAGATTTGGGTATTTAGAACATTTCTAAATTTCCAGATCCACATGTCATGGATTTAGCACTTCTGAAACAATGATCATCGCATCAACCTGACTCTGATACCACTGTTGGGTTTTGCTAGGATGACACAACACTTGTACACGCAGCGGAAATAAAGAACAAGAAAACCCAAAAGAGTTCGGATCTAGTGATGAACATTAAACAAGAAGTAAAGTGCTGTAAAACAAAATTACCTTCGAGGGATTGAGTCGATACTCAACCAAGGTGGTCCGAATGATTCCAACGAACGGCAACGACTAGAGATCCGAGCGTAGAATAGTGTCCACGCCTCTACGGATATTCACACTAGCAGAGAGAACCTTAGACACTTGTCACACAAGATCTAGGTCAGAAATAGGGTTGCCCTCAACGTCTCCACGGACTACTAGATCCGTTCAAGGAGAGGCGGGATTGACGAAGACGATGCCTTGGAAACTCTTTCCGACGACGGCAAGAAGGATGGTGGTCGGCAGAAGCAGCGGCTATCGCGTATGCGGAACAGTTCCGTCGCGAAGAAATCGCCGTCGCTCAGTTAGGTCAGAAAGATGAATAGTTACTTATCGATTCACTGTACAAATCGTATTTATACAGAAAGCCGAACCTGCCGATACCCGCAGACCAGCCGAACCGGACTTAAAAGTAATAAATCGGACGAAACAGAATTCGTCGAGTATCATGTCGATATTCGACGAATCAAAAGATATTCGTCGAGATAACACAGATATACTCGACGAATCGAGGCGACAAACCGTCCAAATATCAAGGCGATATACGACGAATCAACGTCTAACTCGTCGATCTGTCATGACGATATTCGACGAATCTGAGATGAAAGCGTTGAGATGTCACGACGATACTCGACGAATCTGAGACATGAGTGTTGAGATGTCACGACGATACTTGACGAATCTGAGACAGAAGCGTTGAGATGTCAAGACGATATTCGACGAATTCAAACCATTCGTCGAAACCTCACAGCCATACTCGACAAATTTCCCTTAGAATCTTCCGATCACTTACCTAATGACCCATATTCACAATATAGGTCCCGGAATGAAAATCCTTCACACCAAAAAACATCATAGGCTTGGTCTTTCACCTATATCACATATGAGCAAGGCCAACACAAACCTCATACCAATTTTTCCAATGCTTTTATGTGCAACCCCATAGATTCATATTGTGTTGGCAGTGAGACCACATGTTTGATCACTTCTAGATCACCATGGTAATACTAACACGATCACCACATAGAATAAATTTAAAACACAATTACCTAAGAGATATGTCCCACCCGATTACTTGTAAAACCTCTATCGTATGCTCCACAACCTACGACAAGACAAATTGTCGGTGGATGAGTACACGAACAAGTTCTTGGTACTCTAGTCTCGCCTCGACCTCCGAGATGACGACGATATGACCGTCTCTCGTTATCTAAGCGGGTTACGATATTCTATTAAAGACCAATTAAAGCTATTTGACTATAATGACCTATGAGAGATCTCGAGTCTTGTCCGTAAAGTGGAGTCATCACAAAAGCGAACATGCGGAGTCAGGTCTACTGATATCCCCATGCTGACTCTCACTTTCACCCTTGCTTATAGGACTGTCAGCCTCTCTCAACGAGCAGTACCCACGTGTACCTCAACACTTCCTGCCCCATCCACTAGAGGCAAGGAGGTTATAGGCACTAGATCACAACCTGAGACGTTTAGATTCTTTAAGTGTATGGGGCCAGGTCATAAATTTTCTGAGTGCCCGCATCGCCACTTCGTCTCCATCATCGATTCTAAGTGCAGATCAGAACCTGAATATAGGGTCTTCCTTAGTGACTCTCAGACTGACTCGACTCCTTAGATTGAGTTAGAGAGCGAATGCGAAGTTGAGGGAGAGCAACCCGATCAGTTAGTGTGTGTTCTTCAACATTGTCTCCAAACTCCTAAGACTCCCGCTGACAACGACAGGTTGAAGAACAATATCTTTTGTACCACCGCCCGCATATAGGTGCAGTTTTGCTCCATCATCATAGATAGTAGTAGTATGGAGAACTTTGTTTCTCAACGCATCGTAGATAAGTTGAAGTTGAAGACAGTCCTTAAGAAAACCCTACAGTTTGTTATGAGTCACTAGCAACACAACCATTCTTATCACACACCAGTGTCTTGTAGAGTTTTACTTAGGCAGTACGTTTCAAGATGCGGTCTGATGTCATGTTGCTACTATTGAGGATTGTCATATTTTATTGGAACACAAAAAAATACACCAAAAAAATAAACACACGCACATACAAACATTCCCACACACACACACACATACAAACATACCCACATACAAACACGCACACATACACAAACACAAACCAAAAACACAAACACAAACCAAAAACACAAACACAAACCAAAAACACAAACAAAACACACAAACACAAACAAAACACACACACACATACATAAAAGCACATATATACATACAACAACAACAACACTCGAGCCTTTATCCCACTATAGTGGGGTCGGCTTGAGTGTTGTTGTATGTATATATGCTTTTATGTATGCTTGTATGTATAAAAGCATATATACATATAAACAAAACAAGAACAAAAACATTAGTTGCAGGAGTAAACCAACTAACAAAAAATTCACGTATCAACACATAACAACGTCGGAAGGAGGAACATGGATGCTGGGCTGCGGCGAATGAGGCATCAGGCTAAAGAGGAAGAGGAAATAAAACCTAGATCTACAAAATCGCAAGTTCTAGGGAAAAACCGAAGCAAAAAAAAACAATTATACATGATGCTGAAGAGAAAATTTGATGACGGGGAGGGAGGAAGCGCACGTCGACTGTGGGGGCACTCGCCAAAGCAGAGATGGTGTCCTGAGGAGTCGCGGGGGAGAGAGCTACCACCTGGGGAGACTGTGTGTCGAGAGGATTCGCAAGGGGGAGAGGCACCGCTGTCCGGGATTTGCAAAAGAGGAGGTCGCGTGGAATCGGGAAATCAGACCCACGAGGTCTGATTTCAGGCTTGCCCGATTGCCCTATATCCAATTCCTATGATAATTAAAACCAATTCTGATTTTTGCTTTAATTTTGGGTTGACGAACACCAACAATTGGAATTGGCAACTGAATGCCAATTCCGAACCCCCAATTCCGCCGAAACGAACGGACCCTTAGAGGGCCTGGAGGCGTTGGAAAGACATGGGCTGTTACTGGGTTGGACTAGGATGGACGGACTGGTGTCGAGTAGGGATGGTGAGGGGCTAATCGGCTCTGGGAATAAGAGAGATTGGTTGTCCGTGGATGTCGAGGAAGTATCGGGTGAATCGGCGTCAAGAGCAGATGAGACGATGATGCTTGCGGATTAGGGTTGTAGGAACTTTCTAGTGTTGGTTTTGCGGGGTTAGACGGGGAGGGAGATCAGACGTGTGGATGGGGAAGAAGAATAAAGAACAACAACAGGAAAACCTTGGAGTCACACCAAGGGGGCTCGACGTCGCACCGAGGGGCTGGAGTCCACTAGTGTGACCGAAGGAATTCTTCTCAAAACCGTCGATACCCTCTCAGCCCCCCCTGCATGCATAAATAACCCATAATTGAAATAGGGCACCTGGATTGGACGACTCAAAATGTCTGTACCGATTGAGTGTCTAAACAACTCAAAAATATAAAATAAATACATGAAATCAACTCGAAACAACCATCCAAACACATCCGTGAACTCTGATCATTCGAATGAAAAGCGGATCTCCGCGATCTCCATCACTTTGTCGTACAATCTTAGTCGGAGGATTGATTGAGTGTTGAAAGCAACATACACTGCCATTTGGGCTAGAGGCGGACTGTCTAGGTGGTGAGAGCCCAGTCAACTGGCCTAGTTAGGAGGAGACAACCAAGTTGACTCTCATACCATGTGTAGGAAGAGGCGAAATACTTGTGAAGGAGAATCGTTGTGCAATGTAGAGCACTAGTAAGTGATGTAGGGTAGGTCAGGGGGTGCAGAAAACCTAGGAATCTAGGCATAAATGCCAAGACGACTCTCTAGTATGATCCTAAATGCAATGCGGACGTCACTTACGACAATAAATAAGTTTGAGCAATGAAGTTTTCTAACACCACACAAATATTCAAAATTGAAAACAATTAATTAATTTGGCAATTTTATAACGGCTTTCCTCCGCTCGGTGGGCCAAAGCAAAATGCACGACGAATAGCTCCTGCAAATTAATAGCATATCGGAAAAAAATTTCTACTAGCGGAAATCACAACACATATATTAATCTACCAATGAAAATGTCAAACATAATAAGCAAATATCACAAGAAACTCAAAAAGTTGCGGGTTGAACCGAGAAACTGAAGAATTTGGGTCTGGATGTGTAGATCTGCGATCAGAGGTGGAACCGGCGGCGTGAAATGAAGACGGTGGCTGTCCTCGGCGATAAATGATGAAATCGGGCGGGAAATGGGTAGATCCGGCCATGTACGAGTAGATCCAGGCCGGGGAGGGGTGGATCCGCTATTAGGGTCAGTTCCGGGCAAAAACGGCAATATGAGTGGTGGCGATGACGGATCAGGGGTTGAAATTCTCAGATCTAGATTGATCTTTAGAATAGGGGGTGCGGGAAGTGGATCCTTTTGAGGGGTGGCTAGAGGAGGGGTCGATTTGGGCTTAGGGTGCCCGGGTGGTTGTCGGCTGGAGGTAGGCTGGCCGGCGGACCTGCTGGAGGGTGGAGGAGGGTTCGGCGGCAGTGTTGGGGGGTGGAGGAAGGGGCGGAAGTGGCGGAAGTTTGAGGAGGGCGGCGGGAGGCTGGCGGCGGTTGGTTCACAGCATGCCGGCTGATTTAGGGCTGCAGGTTTGGGGCGACGGTGACTGGAAATGAGAGAATAGGGATGGAAAATGATGGCAAGGGGTAAAGGAAGGGTTAATGGAGGAGAAACCAACCTAAGAGTCGTCATCTAGGGCTCCACTGCGTCGGCACCGCGGGGTGATCGCTGGAATCCGGGATTACTTCTCCAAAATTCTGCAATGAAATGATTTCAGCCCCTGCACTTATTTTTGAGAAGAGAACAACCTAGGGCTTCCCCATCAACGGCTATGATTTGCCGGTGGGGTCAGCCACTAAATACATGAAAATTAACTCAAAAAATAGACTAATATATGCTTTTGACTCACGACGACGTGTCAGACGCAACCGCGTAGTCTGATCGGCGATCCAATCAAGCCTTCCTGCGCGAATAAATGAACGTGGGCCCGCCTTGCGGCGAACCCCTCAAGGTGCACGATCTGATGGATCCCCATCAACTCCCCCCGACTGAAAATCTTCATCTCCGATGAATGGAGATGATTGTACTGAATTCGAAGTCCAGGGGCGAGTCGATCAAGTTCTACCGGTAATATCCAAGTGTCGTCTACGTCGGGGTGGCCCTGCCAGTGTACCAAGTAGTGACATCGCGGTCCGTCCGTGGTGGGAGCAAACTGGTGGGCTCTGATCTCTGTGATGCACTCATCTCTCATCTCTCGAAAGGTGGATGCCGGTGCGATCGGTGGTGCCGGTGGTGAGACCGGAAGAGACGAATCCCCAGGTGGGTTGGTGGAAGCATGGGGTGGACTGTGGTGGGCATCAGACGTAGGTGGAGTATGAGAGTGGTAAGACAACAAAAGCGGGGGTGGTGACGGCTAGGCATCTCCACTGCTCGGGTCCACATACTCGTGAGGCTCATAGTACGATGTCAGATCCTCAACATTAAACACCGAATGAATTCCCATACTAGCCGGGATATCGAGCCGGTAGGCATTTGTCCCAATACGACTAATAATAGAGTACAGACCCATTCACCCGACGCTTAACTTTTTGGCAGGCGCCGAGGGGAGCCTCTCTGGGCGGGTTCACACCATTACTTTCTCGCCTTCTTTAAATACCTGTTCTCGCGTTTGTTTATCCGCATGAGTTTTATTACTTTCATTGCTCATTATTATTCGTCGGCGAACCGACTCATGTTGCTCATGCAAATGCTGTGCAAATGACTCAACAGACTCACTAGGGCACGACTCTAAAGGACTTGGGATGAGGTCGATTGGCTTCCTAGGGTTGTATCCTGATACGACATGAAATGGACTCAACCCGGTGGACCTATTGACTGAGCTATTGTAGACGAACTCTGCAATCGGAAGATCTAAGTCCCAGCTACCCACATGCTCTCCTACTAGACACCGCAAATGATTTCCTAAGATCCTGTTCACTACTTCGGTCTGCCCGTCCGTCTGGTGATGATATGCCGAGGAGAACCTAAGGATGGTGCCAGTCTTACGCCACAGGGTCTTCCATAAGTAAATCATGAACCTCACATCGCGGTCTGACACGATCGACTTGGGCATGCCATGTAATCGAAAGACATCCCTCATGAAGATAGACGCTTCGTGAGTCGCGTCTGCTGTCTTACGACAAGCAATAAAGTGTGTCATCTTTGAAAACCGATCGACTACCATGAAGATGGAATCGTGTTTCCGCCAAGGTTGTCAGGATCGCGATCCAGATCATAAGATCTTACGATCCTACGATCCAAATTTTATAAATCGATCCTGATTTTGTAAAGCGATCCTCGATCCAACCCTACTATCAGATCCGATCCTATCTCGAAACAATCTCATCTAGGATCTCGATCCTGACAACCTTGGTTTCCGCAGGGTACGGGGAAGTCCAAGAACAAAATCCATGTTAATGTCCTCCCAAGGGCGGTGGGGAACAGGTAAGGGTGTGTACAGACCCGTGTTCTGTTTGGTACCCTTTGCCGTTTGGCAGATACGACAGTGACGGACAACGCGGGCCACATCCTTCTTAAGGCTGGGCTTGTAGAGCCAGTTCTCGGCAATGGCTATGGACTTATCTCGCCCAAAGTGACCTGCGGATTCGCCCGCATGCAACTCCCAAATCAAATAATCACGGTATGACGTCTGGGGAATGCACAAGTGTGAGCCCCGGTAAAGGTATCCCTCAATGATCTGATATCCCTCAACAGGGTCTGGTGGATCTCGGGACAGGGCGGTGTAAATCTCGTCAAAGTCTGGGTATGTCGGATAATCCGGAATCAATCGCTCAAGCCCATCCACGCTAGTGGTCATCGTCTGCAACAGGGAGACGCGATGACTCAACGTGTTAGCCGATTTGTTCTCAACACCAGCTCGGTGCTTGAGAACATAATGAAAGTCCTGCAGGCACTCGATCCACTTGGCATGCCGGTGTCCCAGCTTGCGCTGCGAGTCGAGATAACGTAAGGCCTGGTGGTCAGAATACAACACAATTTGCCGGGGAAGGAGATAGTGTCTCCAGTAGCGTAGAGACTGGACAACATCATAAAATTCTCGATCATAGTTCGAGTATTTCTGCTTTGCCTCGTTCAGCTTCTCACTAAAGTAAGAAACAGGGTGTCCCTCCTGGCTCATTACGCCACTGATGCCTACATCAGACGAATCACACGCGACCTCGAAAGCACGACTAAAGTCCGGCAATCTCAGAACAGGAGCCGTCGTCAGTCTCTCCTTAATCTCCTCGAAGGCTCTAGTGGCTGCGGGGGTCCACTGGAACTCTCCCTTCTTGAGACAGCTCGTAAAGGGGTCCATGATCGTAATAAACCCCTGGACAAACCTCCTGTAGAAGGTGGCAAGTCCGTGAAAACTGCGAGCCTCGCGAATGTTCGCTGGCATATGCCAGTCGCGAGTGGATTTGACCTTCTCGGGGTCAACAGATACTCCAGTCGAGGATATTATAAATCCTTGAAAATGAATAGACTCAGAGACGAATGAGCACTTCTTCAGATTCACATACAATTTCTCTTGGCGGAGGTTGCCAAAGTGAAGCATCAAGTGATCGAGGTGGGCATCCTGTGTCTGGCTATAGATCAGTATGTCATCGAAATACACGACCAGAAACTTGCCCATGTAGGACCGCAGCACCTGTGTCATAACTCTCATGAATGTACTCGGGGCGTTAGATAACCCAAATGGCATGAATAACCACTCATAAAGACCGTCTTTGGTTTTGAATGCGGTCTTCCACTCATCGCTCTCACGAACTCGTATCTGATGGTACCTACTACGAAGATTTATTTTGGAGAAGATCTGGGCACCAGACTTAGTATCTAGTAGATCGTCGAATCGTGGGATCGGGAAGCAATAGTTGACCGTGATCTTGTTAATGGCGCGACTGTCAAGCACATACGCCAACTACCGTTCTTAGGGGTCAGAAGGGCGGGAACCACACATGGACTCACTCTCACGAACGAACTGCTTCCGAAGGAGCTCGTCAACCTGCCTCCTTAGCTTAGCGTGCTCATCCGGATGCATACGATAATGGGGCAAGTTTTGGAGGGAAGCTCCCGGGACCAAGTCAATAACATGCTGAATGTCCCGTGGAGGGGGCAGCTCATCGGGGAGCTCGTCTGTCATAATGTCCACAAACTCATCTAAAAGGGGATGCACCACAGTGGGTGGTCAACTGGGGCATCCTCAGATGCCTGGGTGGCAGCCACAACGTAGATGATATTCGATTCAGCACTATCTCGCATAAACTCGCCTCGACTCAAAATATGCAAGGGCCTCGAGGCGCTCGTACTAACAGATGGCTCAACCACACCCTTATATCTATCCCGGGGCTAGGTGGGCGTCAACGTAATCTTTCGCCCCTTGTCGTAAAAGACACGCATGTTCGAGTGGCCAAAACACGTGACGTCACGATCAAATATCCAGGGGCGGCCAAGTAGCACATGAGCTTCCATGGGAATGACATTGCACCAGACCTTGTCCTGAAATGAGGTAATGCTTATCGGGACGAGGCAACGTTGGGTGACCTGAATCGCCGTCTTATCTACCCAGACGACACAATATGGGTGGGGTGCGGCTCTGCCTTCACCTGCATACGGTCAAGCCCCTTCTGGGACACGATGTTCACACAACTCCCACTGTCGATAGCCAACTTGCAGTGACCGCCTGCACTAGGAAAGTATGTGTAAAAGATGGTGGTGTGTCACCAATCCTCATCTACACGAGGGGTGTGTAGGAGGCGTCTAATCACTCCTACCTCTAAAGATCTCTCGGCGTCACTCTCCCAACCTTCTTCGACAGTGGCTTTAACTTCTTTCGTGGCCTCCTCATCTTCCTCCAAATCCTGCTCCTCATCCTCAACTAGCAGGTTCTGCGTGGGGCACTGCGCCGCCACGTGTCCTCTGCCAGAACATCTATAACACAAAATGCCCCCAGATCACTGACCATCAGTGGCTATGGCTTTGCCCTTCGCATCCGCGGGGATACGTGAGGGTGCAGCCGTGGTGGTCTGGGGCGGAGCGGGTTTCCTAAAAGTCGAGGACTTAGTCCGAGAAGTGAACTGCCTCGTGCTAGAAGATCGGAGATATTGTTCGTACTCGAGAGCGAGCTGAAATATCTGATCGACCGTCTCTAAATGATGTGGAATCAACTCTCTGAATCTCAGAACGAAGGCCCGCCTTGAAACGGGAGGCAGTGGCGATAGATTCCTCCGAGACGTCACTCCTAATGACAAGCTCGTCGAAGCGAGTCATATACTCAGCGACAGTAAGTGACCCCTGCCGTAAGTTCTGTAACTGCTCAAATAACTGGTCTCGGTAGGAAGTGAGGAGGTACTTCTCGCTCAACCTTTGCTTCATCCCACCTGGTGATTGGGTAATAACCATCTCGCTCCAAGACTCTCTCTACGCTAATCCAGAATACCTTAGTCTGCCCGACCAATTTCATTTTTGCGAAGTGAACGCAACGCTCGTCAATCATATCGTACCACTCGAAATAATGGTCCATATCCAGGAGCTAATCGCTGAAGGTTTTCAGATCTAGACGACCATCGAACGAAGGGGCGTCGAGTCGAATGCAACGAGTGGTGTCAAAATGGTGGCCACCTCTCCATGGGTCGGGATAATCCTCGAGATACTCATCATGGGCGAAGTCGTATCGTGGGGGGGGGGGGGCGCTCTCTCCGACCCGTAGGATAATACTCATCACGGTGATGATCACGACGACCATGTAGGGGTACACAATCTCTAGGGTAAGGCTGAGACTGACGTGGCATACTGTACTCATCGCGCTGATGTGGAAGTCTGTCACGCGCTGGATCAGGATTTCAACTTATCGGCGGAGCTGGGGCTCGGTGAGGAATATCACGACGGTGGCGGTCTACTGGAGGTTGACCGACTCTCGGGCGTTGGTTGAGACGTGGGGGAGGATCAGGGTCGTCCTCAAGTGAGTCATCACGCTGTGTTGGAGTGTCCCTGACGTTCTCTAAGTGGTCCAAACAAAGATTCACCTCGGCAAAATCATGACGCACATCGTTGAACTGGGCACCTAAGGTGTCAAAACGATCTAGGATAAGGCGTTTGAACTCAGCAAAAGCGCCACCCGAATTCGAGCTGGCCGCTCGGTTGTCGGTGATTAACGGTTCTGACATGCTTGCCCTAAATATCCTACCACTACGGAGCATGCAAATGATCTAACCTTGCCATCCGGTAATGCAGCATAGTAAGGTAATGGCTTATGCTTCTCGCTAGCTAAAGCCACATGAGCTGAACTACGCAGCCCATGACTTGGAGTTGGGCACTGTCGTTTTCGCCCTCAAGATTTGGAGACACTACCCGTACGGAGTAAGGTGCGAGATCTTCTCCGACCATAAGAGTCTCAAATACATCTTTATCTAGAAAGAGTTGAACCTCCGACAACGTCAGTGGTTAGAATTTTTATGTGATTATGACTTTGCTCTCTAGTACCATCCCGGGAAGGCCAATAGAGTGGCTGACGCACTGAGCTGCCAGACCTCAACAACCGAAAACTGGATGGAGCTGATTTCAAGAGGTTGGTTTCAGACTCTGATGGATTTGGGGATTAATCTTGTTACTCATAGAGATACGAAAGAATACCAAGCACAGCTTTATTGGATGGAAATCCAGTGCGATATCCAGGATCGAATACGAGAAGCCCAGAAAATTGACCCGGAAGTGGCTCTAATCATCCAGTCCCTATAAGACGGAGCACAAGAAGAGTTTAACCTATATAATGAGATCTTGCAATTCAAGCACCGTATATTTATTCCCTCTGTTGGGGGAATCCGAGATGAAATCCTTTGAGAGGCGCACCAGTCAAGGTAGTCTATCCATCATGGTGTAGTCAAAATGTATGTTGATCTACGCAGGACTATTTACTGGCCCGGAATGAAGAGGGACGTCACCAATTTTGTGGCTCAGTGTTAGACTTGCCAGAGGGTTAAAACTGAAAGCCGCAACCCAGGAGGCCTGTTGTAATCCCTGCTGATACCATAATGTAAATTTGAGGACATTTCCATAGACTTCGTCCACGGCTTACCCCGATCCTATGCTAGAAACGACTCTATATGGGTTGTCGTGGATCGGCTTACCAAGGTGGCAAGGTTCATTCCAAACTGACAGGGTGACTGAGTTGATGTCCTGACCAGGTTATTCATAGAACAAGTAGTTTGATTCTATGGAGTGCCAAAGTCCATTGTGTCGGATCGTGATGGACGTTTCACGTCTGAGGAGTGGAGGCGGATACAAGAATACTTGGGAACTAAGTTGGCCTTCAGTACCGCCTTCCACCCGCAGAAAGATGGACAGATAGAGAGGGCAAACCGTACAATGGAGGATCTACTCCGACTTTGCATAGTAGATCACAACGAGCCATGGGAGCAGCTGCTGCCTTTAGTCGAGTTTTCATATAATAACATATATCAGGCAAGCATCAAGATGGGCCCATACGAGGCATTATATGGAAGACGTTGCCGAACTCCAATAACATTGGCTCAAGATGAGGACCCGAGAGCCTTGGGAGTGGCATATAATGATGATTCCTCAACAACAATACGACTAATCAAGGAGCGAATCCGGGAATCTCAGTGTCGACAAGCTAAATATTATGATGCACGACACTGACCAGCGGAGTTTAGCATGGGAGAAATGGTATTCTTAAAAATCAAGCCCATGCATGGTATCTCCCTGTTGAGAAAATATAAAAAGCTAGATCCCCGCTACTTTGACCTTCTGCGTGGGGCACTGCGCCGCCACGTGTCCTCTGCCAGAACATCTATAACACAAAATGCCCCCAGATCACTGACCATCAGTGGCTATGGCTTTGCCCTTCGCATCCGCGGGGATACGTGAGGGTGCAGCTGTGGTGGTCTGGGGCGGAGCGGGTTTCCTAAAAGTCGAGGACTTAGTCCGAGAAGTGAACTGCCTCGTGCTAGAAGATCAGAGATATTGTTCGTACTCGAGAGCGAGCTGAAATATCTGATCGACCGTCTCTAAATGATGTGGAATCAACTCTCTGAATCTCAGAACGAAGGCCCGCCTTGAAACGGGAGGCAGTGGCGATAGACTCCTCCGAGACGTCACTCCTAATGACAAGCTCGTCGAAGCGAGTCATATACTCAGCGACAGTAAGTGACCCCTGCCGTAAGTTCTGTAACTGCTCAAATAACTGGTCTCGGTAGGAAGTGGGGAGGTACTTCTCGCTCAACCTTTGCTTCATTTCATCCCACCTGGTGATTGGGTAATAACCATCTCGCTCCAAGACTCTCTCTACGCTAATCCAGAATACCTTAGTCTGCCCGACCAACTTCATTTTTGCGAAGTGAACGCAACGCTCGTCAATCATATCGTACCACTCGAAATAATGGTCCATATCCAGGAGCTAATCGCTGAAGGTTTTCAGATCTAGACGACCATCGAACGAAGGGGCGTCGAGTCGAATGCAACGAGTGGTGTCAAAATGGTGGCCACCTCTCCATGGGTCGGGATAATCCTCGAGATACTCATCATGGACGAAGTCGTATCGTGGGGGGGGGGGGGCGCTCTCTCCGACCCGTAGGATAATACTCATCACGGTGATGATCACGACGACCATGTAGGGGTACACAATCTCTAGGGTCAGGCTGAGACTGACGTGGCATACTGTACTCATCGCGCTGATGTGGAAGTCTGTCACGCGTTGGATCAGGAATTCAACTTGTCGGCGGAGCTGGGGCTCTGTGAGGAATATCACGACGGTGGCGGTCTACTGGAGGTTGACCGACTCTCGGACGTTGGTTGAGACGTGGGGGAGGATCAGGGTCGTCCTCAAGTGAGTCATCACGCTGTGTTGGAGTTTCCCTGACGTTCTCTAAGTGGTCCAAACAAAGATTCACCTCGGCAAAATCATGACGCACATCGTTGAACTGGGCACCTAAGGTGTCAAAACGATCTAGGATAAGGCGTTTGAACTCAGCAAAAGCGCCACCCGAATTCGAGCTGGCCGCTCGGTTGTCGGTGATTAACGGTTCTGACATGCTTGCCCTAAATATCCTACCACTACGGAGCATGCAAATGATCTAACCTTGCCTCTAATACCAAAATGATGTAGGGTAGGCTAGGGGGTGCACAAAACCTAGGAATCTAGGTATAAATGCAAAGACGACTCTCTAGTATGATCCTAAATGCAATGCGGTCGTCAGTTACGGAGAAAAATAAGTTTGAGCAATGAAGTTTTCTAACACCACACAAATATTCAAAATTGAAAACAATTGATTAATTTAGTAATTTTATAACGGCTTTCCTCCGCTCGGAGGGCCAAAGCAAAGCGCGCGGTGAATAGCTCCTCCTGCAAATTAATAGCGTATCAAAAACAATTTTCTACTATCAAGAATCACAACACATATTAATCCACCAATGAAAATGTCAAGCCAAATAAGCAAATAACACAAGAAACTCACAAAGTTGTGGGCTGAACCGAGACACTGAAGAATTTGGATTCGGATGTGTAGATCGACGATCTGAGGTGGAACCGACGACGTGAAAATGAAGGCGGTCGCTGTCCTCAGCGGTAAATGATGAGATCGGGCGGGAAATGGGTAGATTCGGACACGTACGAGTAGATCCGGGCCGGGGAGGGGTGGATCCGTTATTTAGGGTTGTATTCGGGCAAAAATGACAATACAAGTGGTGGGGATGACGGATTGGGGGCTGGAATTCTCGGATCTAGATTGATCTTGAGAATATGGGGTGTGGGAAGTGGATCCACGTGAGGGGTGGCTAGAGGAGGGGTCGGCCTAGGTTTAGGGTGGTCGGGTGGTGGTCGGCTGGAGGTAGGCTGGTCGGCAAACATGCTGGAGGGTGGAGGGTTTGGCGGCAGTGTTGGGGGATGGAGGAAGGGGCGGAAGTGGGAGGAGGGCGGCGGGAGGCCGGCAACGACTGGTTCACAGCAGGCCGGCGGCTTTAGGGCTGCAGGTTTGGGGCGGCGGTGGCTGGAAATGAGGGAATAGGGATGGAAAATGATGGCATGGGGTAGAGGAAGGGTTAGGGGAGGAGAAACCAACCTAGGTGTCCTCACCTATGGCTCCCGGCTTCGGCACCGCGGGGTGATCGCTGGAATCCGGGAATACTTCTCCAAAATGCTGCAATGAAATGATTTCAGCCCCTACAACACCTATTTATAAGAAGAGAACAACCTAGGGCTTCCCCATCAACGGCTATGATTGGTCGGTGGGGTCAGCCACTAAATACATGAAAATGAACTCAAAAAAATAAACTAATATATGTTTTTGACTCGCGGCGACGTGTCGGACGCAACCGCGGAGTTGGATCTGCGATCCGATCAAGCCATCCTGCACGAATAAATGAACGTGCGTCCCGCCTTGCGGTGAACCCCTCCAGATGCACGATCTGATGGATCCCCATCAGTAAGAGCCTGGTTCTTAGCCGTTAGTTCCCTTTTCCTCGACAACATGGAGTCTTCGTAGGGATTTTCATTCACTGTTGTAAATATCTAACAGTAAAAAGGACATTTTGCTTATTATCTTGTTCGTCTTGCCAAAATTTGTTGGAAGCTAATGTAATGGGCACACAACTTGAGAAGACAAACTACTTCTTCAATTATAACAACAAGGGATTACAAGAAAAACACAAGTTACAAACACTTTACTTGACAAATTACAACTCTACACATACACACTTATTATAACTTCACACTTGACACTTCTAACCACCGAAGTCACTGGAGCTATTGGCTGCAAATTTTATCCGCCAAGGAGAAGATCGCTATGATGCTACTCACAAGGTGCTTTCCGCAAAACCAGTCCGCAAGGGGCTGTTCACAGCTTTGGAGTTTGCTAAGAACTGTCCGCAAAAATTACAGTTCGTAAAACAGTTTGTCACCTTTGTATGAACTATCCTATTTGCCAATAGGAGACCGCCACCTCTGATTTTTCTGGTCGCAAAATACAAGCCGCAAGATTTGCTTCGATTTTCACTCTCTATTCACGCCAAACTGCTGTCCGCAATTTGTAGCTGCTGCATGTGGTCTTGTTCACGCACTTCTCTTTTGTGCCACCTTGCAATGCTTCGGCTTTGTTTGGCAAGCATCCAATCAAGTCTATTTATAGGAAGTGTCAACAAATACCAGCAAGTCACGTGTCACTAATTTTAACTCCGCCATTTATATCTTGCAGGTTGCATGCCACCATCGTGGATGTTTTGCCATTTTTATATTTTTTATTAATATATTTATATATATAATATATTATCGTATATATATAATGTCATTGACTTCGGTCAATATGATATTTCGCCAACAATCTCCCCCTCAAACACGGCAGCACATGCCGAGTTTGCTCTTACACTTCATGAACTTCTCGGTCTTCAATGCCTTTGTGAAAATATCCGACATCTGCTCTCCTGTGGGGCAAAAAACCAACTCTACCACCTTCTGCTGCACTTGCTCGCGAAAAAAGTGCTACTTTGTCTCGATATGCTTGCTGCACCCATGCAACACTGGGTTCTTTGCTAGCTGAATCGCAGACATGTTATCAACATACACCGTCACAGGAACATCTTGTGGATGATGCAACTCCTGCAAGAGATTTCTCAACCAAATCGCCTGACACGTACAGGCTGCCGCTGCAATGTACTCAGCTTCATAAGTAGATAAGGCAATCGTGGCTTGCTTCTTCGAACTCCATGAGAACACAGCTGTTCCCACATGAAAAGCATACCCGGAAGTGCTCTTCCGGTCATTTACATCTTTTCCATAGTCACTTTCGGAGTATCCGACCAACTTAAACTTTTCTGCAGTAGAGTACATCAGACCATGACCTCTCGTGTCATTAACATACCTTAAGTTCCTCTTTGCTGCTGTGAAGTGATCTTGCTTCGGCTCCTCCATATATCTACTGACCACTCCAACCGCATACATGATATTAGGCCTAGTGAAAGTCAGGTACCACAGACTTCCAACTAGACTCTTGAACAACGTGGAGTCAACTACTTCCTCCTTCAAATCCTTTCTCAACTTCACCCCTGGATCTGTAGGAGTAGAGATAACTTTGCTATTCTCCATCCGGAACTTCTTCAGAATCTCTTCCGCATATTTCTTCTGAGATATGAAGATCCCATCTTCACTCTGTTGTACTTCAATGCCTAAGAAGTAAGTGAGTTCTCCCTGATCAGTCATCTCGAACTCCTTCTTCATCGTCTTCCTAAACTCCTCAAACATGCGAGAATTATTGCCAGTGAATATCATGTTGTCAACATACAAGCATACGATCATGAAATCACCGTTCTTCTCCACCTTCGTGTAGAGTGCATACTCATACGGGCTCTTCATGTACCCGTTCTTCTGAAAGTATGCATCTATTCTTTCATTCCACACACGAGACGCTTGCTTCAACCCGTACAACGCCTTCTTCAGTTTGTAGACCTTCCTCTCTTGGCCTTTCACTTCATATCCAGGCGGCTGCTGGATATACACATATTCTTCCAGATAACCATTCAGAAATGCATACTTGACGTCCATCTGACAGATCTTCCACTTATACTGAGCAGCTAGTGCAATGATCAGTCTGATAGTATCAATCCGCGCCACTGGAGCAAAGACCTCGTCGTAGTTCACTCCTTGGACTTGCCTATAGCCTTTCGCGACGAGTCTTGCCTTGTGTTTCTCCACTTCTCCATCCTTGTTCTTCTTCACTCTGTACACCCATTTTACACCAATGGGCTTATGACCTGCCGGCAGAGTGACTAATTCCCAACTATCATTTTTCTTGATGGATGCTATCTCTTCATCCATCGTCTTCCTCCATGTCTTCTCTTGAGCAGCTTCATCATACGAATACGCTTCGCAATCTGCTAAAAGACAATACAAATAAAAAATGGCATGAATCGGCTCCGTCTCCTCGTAGATCTCCTTCAACCTTCTCGTCCTTGGTTGAGGAATTTCAGAGCTGCTCCTGCTAGTGCTTGCTCTATTAGAACTGCTTTTAGTGCCTACTCCACTAAAGTAGGGAGTCGAAGCTCCCCCTGAGTCTCTGCTTGGTGGTGACGGTGGTTCAACTTCACCATCCTCTGCTCCAACAACTATCTTTTTCGAACATGACATCTCTTGAGATGATAGCCTTCTTTGTCACTGGGTTGTATAACTTGCAAGCCTTACTCATCGGAGCATAGCCCACAAATATTCACTTTTCTCTCTTGTCATCAAGTTTCTTCCTCTTCTGATCAGGGATGTGAGCATAAGCCACACATCCAAACACCCTCAAGTGTTGCACACTTGGCTTCCATCCACTCCATGCTTTATATGGAGTCTTGAACTTTACACTCTTCGTCGGACATCTGTTTAGCAAGTACAAAACACATTGTGTACTGCTTCAGCCCAGAACATCTTTGACAACTTCTTTCCCTTTATCATACTCCTTACCATGTTCTGAATCGTCAAGTTCTTTCTCTCAGCAACTCCGTTCTGCTGAGGTGAGTAAGCTGCAGTCAACTGATGAGCAATCTCATGCTCTTTGCAGAAAGAATCAAATAACTTTGAGGTGTACTCCCCACCTCGATCAGTTCTAAGTACCTTGAGATATTGTCTGCTCTCCTTCTCAATTGCCTTGAACTCCTTGAACTTTTCAAGGGCCTCAGGCTTCTCCTTCAAGAAGTAAATCCAACACTTCCGACTAAAGTCATCAGTGAAGGTAATGTAGTATTTGCTTCCTCCAACTGAGGCAATATCAAACGGACCAGCAATGTCCGAATGAACCAATTCAAGCCGTTTCCTTACTCTACGAGACTTTCTGCCTTCAAAACTTTGTCTCTTTTGCTTGCCTTTCGTACAAGCTTCACAGATCTTCTGTGGTGGTAAGATCTTAGGCAAACCTTCCACCATCTTCGCATGTGATAGAAGCTTCAGACCACTGAAGCCCAAGTGACCCATCCTATGGTGCCACAACTAAGCTTCTTCTTCCTCATCAGTTCTTACTAGGCATGCCGTCTCCTCGGCATCCATCTTCAACGTAAAGAGACGATTCGTCGTCATATTTACTTTCACCACCTCTTTTCTTCGATGGTTCTGTATAGCCAATGAACCATCCTTCAACTGAATGCAGTAGCCTTTCTCCACCAACTGTTCAAGGCTTAAGATGTTACTCTTCAAGCCCAGAATGTAGAACACATCATTGAGATGCACCTTCTCACCATTTAGAGTGACCACTATCAACCCTTTGCCTTCTATCGAGATCTTCGAAGCATCTCCAAAGCACTTGGTTCAAGGTTAGTGAACAAGTTCTTCTCACCACACGTATGGTTGCTTGCTCCTGTGTTTAAGTACCATACTTCATTTCTACCACTTTCATCTCCTCTATAAGTCAAGAACATCATTGGATCACCACCAGTGTTGTTTTCTTCAGCATAATGGTTGGTCTCCTCTTTCCTCCTCGAAAGTTTGCAGTCATAACTCATGTGCCGAAATCTGTTACAATTGTAACATTGTACTTGAGCCATTCCACCACGACCTCTTCCTCGGCCTCTTCCACGGCCTCTTCCTCGGCCTCTTCCACGGCCTCTTCCTCGGCCTCTTCCACGGCCTCTTCCTCGGCCTCTTCCACGGCCTCTTCCTCGGCCTCTTCCACGGCCTCTTCCTCGGCCTCTTCCACGGCCTCTTCCTCGGCCTCTTCCACGGCCTCTTCCTCTTCCTTCCTGCTCTCTATCTTGAGGTTGCTCTACCTCTCTCTGGAAGTTCTGATGTCTTCCTCCTCTTCTTCCTCTACCTCTGCCTTGGTAGCCTCGGCCTTGCTGGCCACCTCCTCTTCCTGAACTCTCTCCAAAGTTCAACTGAGTCTGAAGTGCTTTCTCTAAGCCACTTGACTCTTCATCTTGTATCATGCGGTATTCATGGGCTTGCAGAGAGCCTATGAGTTCATCGATAGACATCTGAGTGAGATCCTTCGACTCTTCTATCGCTACCACTATATAGTTGAACTTTTTTGACATCGATCGCAGATGTTTCTCCATGAAACTTATATCATCAATCGTCTCTCCGTTGCGCTTCATTTCATTTGCAAGCGTCCGCAGACGAGTCACATAGTCACCAACTTTCTCAGAGTTTTGCATCTTGGTAACTTCATACTCTGCTCGGAGAGATTGCAATTTCACCTTCTTTGCCTTGTCAACTCCTTGCAAGGAGCATTGCAAGGTCTCTCATGTTTCGTTAGAAGTTCTAGCATCCGAGATCTTCTCAAAGGTTGCTTCGTCAGCCCCTTGATATAGTAAGAACAAAGCCTTCTTGTCTCTCTTTCTTGCTTCTCGTAGCGTCGTCCTCTGGGCGTTAGTCAACGCCGCCTCTGCTTCAGCAGTTAGCTCTTCATATCCATCTTCCACGATCTCCCATAACTCTTTTGAGGCAAACAACACTCTCATCTAGATACTCCAGTTTCCATTGTTCGTCTTCGTCAACTTGGGAACTTGACCCGACATAACATTCACCATCTCCATCACTTTAAGTCTTCAACTCTTCGGAGCGACTTCCAAGATCAGGAACCTCCCTCTTATACCACTGTTGGAAGCTAATGTAATGGGCACACAACTTGAGAAGACAAACTACTTCTTCTATTATAACAACAAGGGATTACAAGAAAAACACAAGTTACAAACACTTGACTTGACAAATTACAACTCAACACATACGCACTTATTACAACTTCACACTTGACACTTCTAACCACCGAAGTCAATGGAGCTGTTGTCCGCAAATTTAATCCGCCAAGGAGAAGATCGCAGGGATGCTACTCGCAAGGTGCTTTCCGCAAAACCAGTCCGCAAGGGGCTGTTCACAGCTTTGGCGTTTGCTAAGAACTGTCCGCAAAAATTACAGTCCGCAAAACAGTTTGTCACCTTTGTATGAACTATCCTATTTGCCAATAGGAGACCGCCACCTTTGATTTTTCTGGTCGCAAAATACAAACCGCAATATTTGCTCCGATTTTCACTCTCTATTCACGCCGAACTGCTGTCCGCAATTTGTAGCCGCTGCATGTGGTCCTGTTCACGCACTTCTCTTTTGCGCCACCCTACAATGCTTTGGCTTTGTTTGGCAAGCATCCAATCAAGTCTATATATAGGAAGTGCCAACAAATACCAGCAAGCCACGTGTCACTAATATTAACTCCGCCATTAATATCTTGCAGGTTTCACGCCACCATCGTGGCTGTTTTGCCATTTTTATATTTTATATTAATATATTTATATATATAATATATTATCGCATATATATATAAATATATATATAACGTCATTGACTTCGGTCAATATGATATTTCGCCAACAAAATTAATCTCTATGAACAAATTATTTTTACAATTTTCCATTCTTTTCTTTATGGTTTACATTGTATGTCTCTGCTTATACTTTCTGAATAATGCATATATATATATATAGGGCCATTTACCGGGACCTCCCCTCTAACTTTGCTAAATTACTGACCGCAACCCTTTTATTTTCGAAATTACAAATACTTCCCCTAAAGTTTTCATTTCATTACAAAAACTTTCCCTGAAGTTTTAATTTCATAACATCCATGCACAAAAACACCCCCCTCGGTGAACAGTGTCCAGGGGGTATTTTTCTTCATGGTTGCAATGAAATGAAAAGATCAGGGGAGGTTTTGGTAATGAAATGAAAATTTAAGGGGAGTTTTTTGTAATTTCGAAAATAAAAGGGGTGCTCTCACTAATTATGCTAGTTTACAGGGGAGGTTTGGGTAATTATTTCTATATATATATGTGTGTGTGTGTGTATGTATGAATGTATATATATATATATATGTATATATATATGTGTGTATATATATATATGTGTATATATATATCCTCTAGTATTAAAAGTGGTTGAAATATGCAAGTTCCATGCAGCCTGTTAAAACCAGCCAGCGGATGACTGAGAGTTCTGTCCTTGATGCCCATGCGAGTGAGGTACCGTAGATTTGCTAACGTCATTTTATTGTGATGCAATTTGTAAACCTAGGCAAGCAATGGAGAAGCTAATCGGGATAGAGTCAATGACTGAAAATTTGAGATCTCTATCTCTATTTCATAGGTGGATGGAGATGTGTACTGGTACTATGAATATCTGGTTCGGAAATCTCCTACAACATCTGTGAGTTTGTTCTTTTCTTTTCAAGGAGATTCATTTAAATTAGAAGAATATTAAACGTATCTTTCAACAACATGCATTAAAAAAGCTGTTTTTCATGAACATAATTTGGAATAATTACCAAAACTTCTCCTAGAAGTTTAGCATAATTTCAGGTTGCACCCCTCTTACTTTTGAAATTACAAAAACCTCCCTTATAGGTTTGCAATTCATAACATCCCTACACAAAAATATCCCTTGGAGTAAATTTTCAAGAGGATCTTTTTTGTGCATGGATATTATGAAATGTAAACTTCCAGGGGAGGTTTTTGTAATTTCATTAGCAAGAGGGGTACAACCTTTAATTTAATAAATATAGAGGGGAGGTCTCCTTAGATGCTCCAACATAAAAGTTTAGTAGTTATAAAAGTTTCTTTGTTAAGTTCCATTATATACACATCCTGTAAAGGTTGATTTTTTTCATTGCCATGCCAGGTGCAAGAATCCAATCTCTTCAGACACAATGTGGCTTCAACTGCTGAGCGAGATGGTAAATTTCAATTTTACAGCGTTGATTAATATCCCAGCTGTGCAATATAATGTTTTCTGGGTAATAAAATTTGGATCATCTTTGCGTCTGGGGAAAAAATTATAGCTGAAAAATCGGTGACATCACTTCTTTAAGAGAGATGTCATTTCATTAAGTAATTTCAAGATGTGTTTCCAGTTTGTTGATGTGCTATATTGTTTGTGTATTTTGAGGGTTCATTTGGTTTGCTTGAAACTTGGATAAATAAGTGTTTATTTACCTTTTATTTTCTTTGTGAAAACTATTTCATCTGTTTTGGTGAAAATTAATTCTTTTATTTCTAACTGCATTCTATTAACAGTTTGATGTCATTATTTCATCAATACAGATTCCAATTCATTAAGAAACCATCCGTTGATATGATATACCGTAGATTTATTGAAGGATTCATTTGGTTTTCTTAAATATGAAGTGATGATTGTTATTTTTTTTATTGTGAGATGAAATCTTTCCTCTTTACCATCCTCTTCTCATTATGACAGTAACAATGTTTTAGGTTTTGCTACAATATTCTCCTAAACGTGAGCTTCATTACCTACTCTGGGAGAACATCTACCCAGACGCTAATAAACTTTGCTCTTGAGCAATATCTATTATCAAACCCTCTGCTCCATTTACAATGCTCATTACTCTCCATTAGCGTTAACCCCTCAAATTCTTGCAGCTCCAGCAACTTGCAGTCCGCCTTCCTATTGTTTTCTAATTCCGTTAGTTCTGGTCTCTGTTTGCAATTCCATCTTTGCAAATCACCCAACTTCTCAACCGAAAGCTGGTGTTTCTCCCACTAGGAGAATCAAGTTTCCTCCGCTCTCATCAAACTACTACTGATCTTCTCTCATCATGGTCTACCATATGGCAAGCGTGAATCTTCATCCATGGACTGTTTCTTCCTGTTGCTGTCTTCTTTGTCGAATGCGCACTAACTCTGCACCTAAGCTGTCCTCTCTCTTGACGTGCTCTGACTTTGGCGCAATCATTGAATTCATCCTTGTTTGCTTCTAACACGTCCATAGATCTCCTCCCTAGTAGGATGCTTTCTGCCATATTTAGGTACCGCACCAACAACTCTGATAAATGCACTTGTGAGTCAGTCCCCTTTGCAGAAAAGGTACTCATCTCCCCAATCTACCGCCTCCGGTTGTTGCCATCTTCGACTTCCCCCTTATATCTACTCATTGACTTGCTGCTTTTCTCAACACCGAAGAAACTGGAGACGTACACACCGCCATCCTCTCTTTTTCTATAATGGAACCTGCAATAATCCCTTGGCTCTGTCTATGTTCGATTGCACTAGACTTGCGTTTATTTCTAATTACCAACCGTTCTCTTATGTTCAGAACCTTTCTCAGGTTACTGAATTGCTTTATGTCGGGCTGTAGAGCTTGCTCTTGGCTATAAAACCTCTCTTTTGTTATTGCCTGTTTCTGCCAGGATGTGGAGCCTGCAAAGCCTTGCTTCTTACGAACTAGTTTTTCAGATTATGCCTTCTCTACCGGCAAGATCTACTGATCGTCAGTCCTATCATTGTCATCTGTATTAAAGATACCAATTACTATTACAAAGACTCTAAAGATTTTATTTCTTCCAAAAAGTTCAGTAATCGATATGTACGGAATGGAAAATTTCCGCCCACCTAAGTAAAGAATTGTTACAAATAATGAAGAAACTAATAGATTTAGGTAAGAAGCAAGATAAAAGCCATATTTTATACCTGAATATTCCGTTTTATAACCTGTCACTAATTCCTCATCTGCTTATGGTAACTAGAAGGGTAATCTTTCACATTCTGCTAGAGTCACACCTCCAAGTTGGCATACATGCGACCCCTTTAGCATTATGTAGTAGGCCATGTATTTTGTTTTAAATCAGCTCAATCAAAACAACAACACTCAAGCCTTTATCCCACTATAGTGAGGTCAGCTATATGGATCCTTTGTCGCCATTTTGCCCTATATTTAGTCATAATCTCACTAATATCTAAGTACATCATGCCTTTCCTTATAGTTTCATTCCAATTCTTTATTGGTCTACCCCTCCCCCGTTTAAGATGCCGAGTGACTAAACTCTTACAACGCCTAACAGGGGCCTCTAATGGTCTCCTTTGTACATGTCTGAACCATCTTAGTCGAGCTTCTCACATTTTCTCTACAATTGGTGCCACTCCTGTCTTATTCCTGATACATTCATTCCTAATTTTGTTCAGTCTCATGTGTCCACACATCCACTTAAGCATTCCCATCTCCATGACTCCCATTTTTTGCTCATGTACACAATTCACTGCCCAACTCTCAGAATCGTAGAGCATCGCTGGTCTAATTGCAATACGTTAAAACTTGCCTTTAATTTTTAATGGTACTTTACTTTCACATAAGATCTCTGACGCGCCTCTCCACTTCAACCAACCTGCTTGGATTCTATGTATCACATCTTTATCCACACCTCTATCTTTTTGAACTATCGATCTCAGCACTCACTACGTGAAATATCTTGATCACCCAATTTAATAACAGAGTCAACCATCCTTCTTGCACTGTTAAATTGAAGCTCCATATACTCTTTATTTGCCTTGCTCAACCTAAAACCCTTCTTTTCTAAAGTATCTCGTCAAATTGAAGTTTCGCGTTTACACCCTATTGGAATTATTTAGTCAATGTCGGTCTAGTAGTGTTTTTATGTGTATTGCAGTTTAGTCCCATATCATGTATGTGAGTTACTGTGTTTATGTAAATCCTATATATTGCCCCTATGAGGAAGAATTAATCACACCTTCTATTTTCATTTCTCTCTTCCAACATGGTATTAGAGCCAAATAATTCCTAGCCTACATAACCCTAATTTCATTCGTGGTCCGGTTCGTTCCTCTCGGCTGCTTCCGCTTCTGTTTTGACCCCCTCCGTCCCCGGCTACTAAAGCCGATGCGTGGCTCTCTCCCCGTTCCCGTCGACGGAATTCTCGTCTGATTCCGGAGACTGGGGCGGTGTTTATACCCCTCGACGGAGGGAGCGACATCCTTCCCCACCGACTCTGTTTCCCGTTAGGTCACTCGACGGCATCTCCAGGCGCCTCCTCTCAGATTGACAACAACTAGAGCTTCTTCCGCCGAGCCTCTGCTCCCATCGTGTCGCTACTTCTCTGCGTTCCCGTCAAGCCCTTCCTCACCTGCAACTGCTCGCGTTCGGCTCTTCGTTATCGATCGAATCTTCTCCAATCGCAGATCTCGCTGCCATCTTCCGTCGAGCCCGTCGAACTGCCAGTTGATGTTCGTTTTCCCTTCATCTTGGATGAGATCGAGCAGCGCTTCTTCAACAATCATCGGCTCCTTCTGTATTGATCCCGCCGATAGGTGCAATTGTCGCTTCACTTCTGTCAATCCAATGGACCTCTTCTCTCCCCCTTGCTGCTATGGACGATGGCTTCCCGTGTGCTTGTTCCCTCTTGGTCGATGCTTCCGAGCCTTGTTGTTGCTGCCTCCATGGATCCAACCTGTTGTTACCTCCATGGATCCTTGTTGCTACTGCCTCCATGTCTCCCTTCGTGCCGAGCTCTTCTCTTCCTTGTCGTGCTCCCTCCTCGCTCATCGCTGCTTGAGCCTTTATTGCTCTCCATTGCTTGGCATTCTGCTCGCAGCTGCTTGAGCCTTCTGCTCGCCGTTGGCTTGTGCTCGTGTTTTGCCCGCCGCATCTGGGATCGTGATCTTTCCGGCAGCTGTTCTCCATAATAGTCTTATTTTATTTTTGTGTGTGTATCGTGTTTGTCTAATGTTTGTGTCTTGTCTTAGTGTGCGATGGGCCCAAAGGGTCCGAAGGGTTGTTCACCTCTCAGCTCACTCTTCGTTGCTATCACGACCACCCTTATTTCTTGCTATGACTATGCCCCGGGGATTAAGAAAAGCTTGTTCGCCTATTGTCTCACTCTTCGTCACTATCGTGACCATATGTCTTCTTGCACGTGTTATCCACATGAGGGGGAGTGTCGGGATGAAGGCGACTTGGATGATATTTTCTGGCTTTTTCGCCTTTGTTCCACACTTTCTTCAGGCTTATGTCGTCTATTATTATGAGTCTCTCTTATTTCTTTTGATTGGTCGTGTGTTGGGACACGACTGATGTTGGTGTTCTAGTCTCATCGGGTTATGTCGCAGGAGACCGTGTTGTGCGGGAATGTGCCATGTGGGACCGCCCTTTGTGCGGACTATCCCCGACGGATTATCCCCAACGGATTATTCTCGGTTTCCTGTTTGATGATTGGCTCCACATCGTTTATTGCCTTTTGCATGTTGTGTGTGTGGTGATGTTGGGTGACCTTCCTATTCAGCGGGTTGTATCGTGTAGTAGTATTCCCGGTCACCTGTTTGTCGATTTCTTTCCAGTGAGTCCACGCCGTGTGTGGGACCTGCGTTGCGTGTGTATCTACGTCGTGTGTGGCTATGCCTCCGACTTGATTCCCCGGTTTGGTTTTTCCCCTGGTGGCTCGTCTGTTATTTTGTCGTGCATCGCCTACCTCAATTGTCGTTATTTGATTTTTCCAAGCTGAAGGTTCCCCCTTCGGCTTGAGGGGGAGTGTTGGAATTATCGAGTCAATGTCGGTCTAGTAGTGTCTTTATGTGTATTGGGGTTTAGAAGCTTTATGCTTTGCTTGAAATAACACCCTCTCGCGTCTAGTAGTGTCTTTATCGAGTCCATTTCTCTCTTCCAACACACCTTCTCGCGTCTCATCAACCAAAATAACATCATGCGCAAAAATAAACACCATGACATTTTTTGTTGGATATGTCCGGTGAGCTCATCTAAGATAAGGATAAAGAGATATGGGCTTATCTCTTTACCCTGCTCAACACAAAACCCTAAACCTTATTAAATCAGCTCAATATCAAAGGAATATTTTATCCCTTTTTTCCTCTTTCTAGTGATTCTAAATCAAGATTGATTTCTAACCACATCCAACCAAATGATAGATTCTAACAAATTAGTAGTTTTGTAAGTCATGTTTTCTATCCACAAGCAACAAAATGAGCTTTTAGAATTGTCATTCTCATGCCTCAGTACGGAGAAATCTATCCGGAGAGAAAAAAGTGATTCATTTGGAAATTACCATACTTCACTGTGATTTGTTATCTTCACCATGAGATAGTAGTATTGTTTGTTTTTCTTTAACTTGTGTTACTTGTAACTGGCTTGTATTATAATTTATTTAGACATTGTCCCTTTTTTTGGTTCAGGATACTTGTACTCTTTGAATGCTTCTACCCTCAGCAAGAAGTGGGAATCTGTAAGTGGTTCTGATTACCTTGCCCTTTATTTATTTTAAGAAAAAAAAAATATAAATCAATTCCTGAAACTCGGCCTAAATTTGAGATAGGTCTCTGAACTTTTTTTAATTCTCATATTGGTCCAGAAACTTTATGCTTTGCTTTAGTCTCTGGAGTAACTTCCAATAACTATTTAACGGTTTTAGACGACATGACACTGACATCATCGTCTTGTCAGCTTCGTGTCATCTAAAACTGCTAAATGTTTAACAGAAGTTACTCCAGAGATTTATTTCAAGCAAAGCATCAACCAATATGAGAATAAAATAAGCTCAGGGACCTATTTCAAATATTGGCCGAAGTTTAGGGTCTAATTTAGATATTTTTAGTTTATTTTGGAAAGTTTTTCAGATGCACTTTGAGTTTTTTTTTATATGGTTACTATGCTGATCAAGTCTTATCTTGAATGTGCTTGTGCTGCAGTTGGGGCCATTCCTGGAGAAAGCAGTTTCTTCTTTCAGGCTCCTTCCACCAACAGAGAACTATGTACCACCATTCAAGGATCCTTGGAGATTCTGGTGACTCTACATAAGATTATCCTATCTTTTTTTTTTCAATTAATCTAAATAGTTTTAGAGTTTTGTATAATTTGGGTGGCATCTTCTCCTCTATTCACTTTGGGGTTGACCTTGATATCCCCTAGCTTTGTCATCCATGTCTCCAGGCTAGTTGATTTCTCAAATCAATACTATTGTTATTAGTATTATTATCATTTGGTGTGGCTAGTGAGACGAATTTCAGCGCTGCTACTGCGGGCTTGCTTTCTTCTCGCAGAGACCTGCCGCTTGTGATTGGATCAACATATTTTGTAGACAGAGGGTGATATTTTTGGTAAAGCTCTTCCGAACACCATTCTCCACCACAGGTTTGGTTTTATCAGTTTTGTGCCATTGTACGCGTTCCTCAAATTCGCAATATTCATTGTGTATTTCCCGACATTTCTTGCATCTAGTTGCATACCCAGGCCAGTTGATGTTCTGTGAAAAAAATGAACACTGTTTCCATCTTTCTTGATACCTAAAATAGAGGAACAAGTTTAAGAATGAAGCTCAAATGCTATGGATAGAGGAAGATATAATAAGTAAGCTTGGTAAGCTTCTTACAAGGAAGATTCTGTTTGTCTGAATAATAATTACTATAATAAGTCTGTTATAAAGTAAATGCATGTGTTTGTTCATATTTCCAATTGTGCATGTAGCAACCCATAATTCTCACATGATATTCTTCAGTGTATATTGGCTAGAAATTTATCACAGAGGAAAAAAGTGTCTGTAGTTATAAACTTATAATTTATCTGCAACTTTTTGGAATTTAAGTGATCCTACAACATTTCAGACATAACAACCCATAATGTTCATGTGGGAGTGAAGAGTTCTATTTCTTGCAAAAGAAGTAAGAGGGGAGAAGTGTAGTGAGAAAAGCTGATCCAGATTTAGATCATCATTCTAATCAATAGTATCTTCACAACCATTTGTTCTTGATTTTATAAAATTTGGTTCTCTAATCATTTTAATTATGTGTTAAACCTAAACCATGTTGATCATTTTGAATAACTTTACTTCAAATTAAGTTAAGTGCGCCCACTCTCCTTCATATTAACTCTATCTACTTGATGGGGGTTTATCCTGAAGATTTTCGAGTCAAATCAATAGGACTTCAACCAAAATTCTCAAGCGAGCCGACCCGACCGAGCAAATCCCGCACTCGAGTTATGCATGCTTGAAGGGACCAAAATCACCCTTAAAGAGGGGTTAGAGCAAAGCAAGAACACACATGCACGACCCGCACACACGAGGGGCCCGCATGTAGCGCGCGTGCTCCCTTGTGTGTGTGCATAGCGCGTGCAGGCCTTTGCGCACGTCTGCACCCCTTGTGCGCGTGCGCAGCCTACGCGCTTCGGAGGCCGTTGCCACCTCCAGCTGCCCCCATTGTCTCGGGCTGCCTCAGGCCACTGCCGCTGTCGGGCAACTTGCACGGGCTGCTCAGACCGCCGCAGGGGGGGCATGTTTGTCATTTTGTGAAAGTTGGTGATCTAGGTGATGGAAATGGAGCGAAGTCATTCACTAACACTTGATTCAGTTCGGCCCAATTATCAGCATGTCTCTCCAGAAAACTATAAAAATGCCTCCAAATCTTCATCTAAAGGGAAGCAACTCCATGGACTAAAGAGAGCTATGAGGTTTTTTGCAAGAACGTGAGACTTGGATCGTTCCTTTGCTTGGAATTTGCCCTGCTCCCTCTCTAATCTGCTCAATGCTCAATTGGATACTTTAGCGAGCCCAGAAGAAGGCACGATTTATAGAAGTAGCCAACTGAGTTCTGAATGGGTTCTTAAAGGCTCAATCTATTCATAAATGATATATAGGAAAAAATTCATGTTAGATGATCAATCTATTCATAAATGAATGCGTAATTAAAATTGAGGTTGGTGCAATTAGTCGTCAAAATCATCAACCCAAACATCCCTTAAAAAAGATAACGGAAGCAAGAAAGTTAGAGGTAAAGAAGTCTCCAGCAAAATTCTTAATGATATATAGCAAAGTTCTTAATAGAAATATAGTGTGGTCTACAAATAAAATTCAGAAATTTGCATCTCCCTCTTCAACATAGAGAAGGAGGCGTCTATTCCAGTTATTTTTGAAGTTCAGGGAGGAGAGAGCTTCCTCATTCCCAATTTCTCAACACACAAAAATTGAAAAGAAGAGAGGAGGGAGAGAGAGAGAGAGAAGATAATATGGGGCTGGAATATCTTGTCGTGAAGCTTGAGGGAGGAGGAAATGAGGTGGGAGAGATGGAAAGGGGAAAGCCTTGCTGTCCCCAGTGAATGAGGAGGAGATGTCCCCTTATAGCGGACATTGAATGGCTTCGACTGTGATGAATACGTAAATTTCCTCCCTTGGTGGACCTCCCTTCGGTGAGCCATCCCCGATTCCCGGCCAAAGGGGTCGTCACCCCCTCTGATTGCTGATGTTGGGCTCTCCAAGGAATCTGTTGCGAGGAAATGAAGGGAATGTTGGGATCGGGAATGAGGAGAGAGAGAGAGGGGTGGGGTTGATGAATCATCGGTTCCTATATTATCAAGCTAAATCTGATGGTCAGAATTTTAAGGCCATGCTATTTTTAGGCCACACTATATTTCTTTGTAAGTATATATATATATATATGGGGGTACTGGGTATACGCGGTTCACGTATATAGGATATTTCCATGCTTCGCATATATCAGAGATAATCGCGCTTCCAGGGAGGCAGTTTTCCACTCTCCGCCGGTGATACGGTCATTATTAAGGCTTGCAGTGACCACGAGAGTGGTCGCCGTGGCTGGTTGACCGCATGCTGCCACCGGTTCCCGGCAAAAAGGCCGGCGGGTGGCTCCCAGACGTGAAATAGGGCTACTCTGTTCTGATTTCTCAAAATAGGGCATCTCCTATTTTACATCGTTGGCCTGGGTTGCCGCATGGACCAACACAGTAGATGTAAAAGTTTGAGCCCAAACATAGAGTGAGAGCCAATTGGTTATGGAAATCAATCACAAATTTGGTTTCAAAGTGAGAAGCCAATGAATAGAATGTAGGCGGGTGCTCGAAACATATGGAGGAAGATCTAAGTGGAATCTGCTCCCCGTTGCCCCCAGCTAGGAATTTATAGTAAAACCTAGGGTTAAGATCCGCAAAGCCCCCAAACCCGTTATTCGTCCGAATATACACTTACAATCTCCTCCTATATTCGTGACAAATAACGGTGACGTTTCGGGGTGTTGGAGCGTAGACATAATAATAATGTTTCGGGGTGTTGGAGCGTAGACATAATAATAATCCAAACTAAGCAAACCAAAACAGGACAGATCATACTAATAAATCAAAATAAGGTTTTGCCTATACGGCAAACCACCACACAGATGCTATCCCAAACATAGTCTGAATTATTACAAAACAAAACAAAAACATGAATCAAACGTTTGATGATTCTACTCATCTAGTAGATCATCGTCATCCATGTCCAGGTCTACAGCTCCTCCAAAATCTCCATCGTAGCCTGCAAGGAATTTCATGAGTCAGACTCAATGAATTCATAAACATATGCAGTAACATTTAAAGTAAACTAGCTCTTACTAAATGAGCTTAGCACTTCTAGCAACGGTGAAGTAACTCTGTCAGCATCTCATCCAGTCTAACTAGGACTAGTCACGTTACCTTACTCATTACTGATCACTATGTGCCTCACCAACACATGTGGGCACACATCACGTGCAACATTATCAAATGTGGAATAATGTGCTGTGACCAATAATGTTTAGATTAACATATACAACGACTTTCAATTCCCAGTTGAATAGCTCTTGAATCAACTTACAATGAGAGGACGTTAGGTTATCAAATGTGGAATAACCCGCATCCAACCATCTTGGGTTTTCATCAAGAAACTATTTGGGGTTTTCAGTCTGTCACTTATTAGATGCTTGAATGTTGGCAGCTATAGGCTCGTGCATATCAAAATATAAACGTTGGAGGAAAGTTTCATATTTCTATGAACTTTAATCCCATTGCCCCCGATGTTTTGATTGTGAGAGCTCTATTTAATCCTTTAGTAAGGGCGTCTGCAACATTATCTTTCGTTCGCACATCTACCAGGGTCACAATCCCTTGGCTTGTGAGAGAGGTCAACCAGGCCTGTTTCATCCTGAGTTGCCTTCTTTTGCCATTGAACAAAGTGTTCGTGGCAACCGTTTTAGTAGCCTGATTATCGCAGTAAACTGCAACAGAACTCAGTTTCAGGCCCGACAGTGGAATGTCCATCACCAAATCTCTTAACCACTCTGCTTCTTCACCAGCCGAAGCTAGAGCATAGAGTTCGGATTCCATGGATGAGAGTGCAATGCACGACTGTCTCTTGGACTTCCAGGCGACAGCTGCTCCTCCTAGTGTAAAGAGGAATCCACTAGTGGACTTGCTGTCGTTTATTTCTGAGCACCATGATGCATCAGAATATCCTTCCAGAACGGGAGGATGACCACTATAACATAAAGCATACTTTCGGGTGTGCTTTAAGTAACGCATCAGCCTATCGAGGGCATCCCAATGGTCTTGGCCAGGATTGCTAGTGAACCTACTTAACATGCCGACCGTGAAGGCTATGTCAGGTCTCGTACAGACCATAGCGTACATGAGGCTACCAAGCAGTTTAGAATAATCTAACTGTCGAACCGCAGCTCCATCATTGGGCTTTAAGCGGTTAGAATAGTCGTATGGTGTCTCAGCCGCTTTACGTTCACTGTATCCCCACGTGTCCAACAAGGACTGGATATAGTGGCTTTGACTTAGGGAAATGCCATGTTTCCCAAAGCTCACTTGCATACCTAGTATAGTGTCAGCTATACCGAGGTCCGTCACGCTAAATTCTTTAATTAGACCTGACTTTACGTCATCCACTTCGGATTGATCAGATCCAAGAATAAGCATATCATCCACATACAAGCATATTATGGCGACGTGGTCTGATCTATGACGTATGTAAAGACATTTATCCGAGAGACTCGACATGAATCCCATGTTCTTTACAGTATAGTCAAACTTCTCATGCCATAATTTCGGCGCTTGCTTCAATCCGTATAGCGACTTTAAAAGCTTACAGACCTTGTTTGCGTGACCGTCTATAATGAAACCTTCAGGTTGACTCATGTAGATCTCTTCGGTCAGATCTCCGTTCAAGAACGCAGTCTTAACATCCATTTGATGAACAATAAAGTTCTCAATGGCCGAAATAGTAAGAAGAACCCTAATGGTTGCTAAGTGACACACGGGTGAGTATACGTCAAAATAGTCTACTCCGCTTACTTGTGTGAAACCTTTAGCCACCAGGCGTGCTTTATACTTAGCTACGCTACCATCGGGATTTAACTTCTTTTTCAGAACCCACTTGCACCCGACAGTTTTAGCCCCTATTGGCTTATCAACTAACATCCAGGTGTCGTTCTGAAGGAGAGAGTTCATCTCATCCTCAATTGCTTCTTTCCAGAGTAGGGAATCCCTTGATCTCATCGCTTCTTTAAAATTAGATGGATCGGCCTCGACGTGGTAAGTGACAAAATCACTACCGAAGGTTCTAGGGGTTCGCTCTCTCACTGAAGTCCTTCTAGACTCTAGGCCAGAGTTGTCTACCGGAACGGAATAGGAGGTGCTCGGTACTGATTCAGGATCTGCCTCAGTAATAGTTGCTTGCATACCTGGGATAGTTAAGTTCTTATCTTTGAGGAATTTATCCTCGAAGAACACTGCATCCCTAGATTCAATAATTATATTATTAGACAGGTCTAAGAATCTATCAGCAGCACTATCTTCAGCACAACCTAAGTAGATACATGTATTGGTCCTAGGTCCAACCTTAGACCGTCTAGGGTCAGGAACCCTGACATAGGCTATACAGCCCCAGGTCTTAAGTCTCGTTAAAGACGGCGGTCGCTTAAACCAAAGCTCGTAGGGTGTAACCTCTAACTTAGCATGGGGAACTTTGTTCAGAATGTGATTCGCAGTCAAGACTGCTTCTCCCCAATAAGCGGAAGGCATGCCTGCAGTGAGCAGCATAGAGTTTAACATCTCTGTTAACGTTCTATTCTTACGCTCGGCTATGCCGTTAGATTGGGGGGAGTAAGGAGCAGTGGTTTCTGCTATGATGCCCTGTGAAGCAAGGAAGCATCTGAACTCACTGGACATATATTCTCCTCCTCTATCACTTCTAAACCGCTTAATTTTCATGCTTAACTGGTTTTCTACCCTGGTTTTGAAAAGACAAAACTTTTCAAACGCTTCATCTTTAGTTTTAAGCAACGAAAGATGACAAAATCTCGTGCAGTCATCTATGAACGTGATCATATACTTCCTCCCACCTCGTGTGACAAAACTCTTAAAGTCACAAATATCGGAATGTATAAGCTCAAGAGGTGTTGTGCTCCTAGTAACTGTGCCAAAAGGTTTCCTAGTGATCTTAGTCTGAGCACACACTTCACATTTACCAAGAGAAGACTTAGTGTATAGTGTGATCTTATGAGTTCTAGCTACTTGGAACATTTTCCTATAGTTTATGTGTCCTAGTCTCTCATGTAGAGTCCCAGGGCTAACTAAGTTCAATTGAACTTGTTGCACTACCTCATTTGCTAGACTCAAACGGTACATCCTATTCTGGACGTAAGCACATCCAAAGTAATGTGAGTTGACTGACAGAGTCACTCTACCGCCACAGAAGTTAATAGACATACCAGCATCACACAGTAAACTAATAGACACTAAGTTAGCAGATAAGAAAAGAATAAATTTGACGTTCTTTAACATTAAAGACTTACCTGAGGAGAGCATCAGAGTTGCGTTTCCCACCTTCAGTACGTCAGCTGTGCCACCATCTGCAACAGTCACTGATTCCTTCGCATCCTTCAGCTCTGTCAGAAGATTAGCGTTGTTGCAAACGTGGCACGTTGCCCCAGAATCTAGGAACCACTCCGTGCGGGCCTGTGCGTGTCCGACCATGGCAACAAAGTCGGATGGCTCAGCGTGGCTAACCAGATGAGCCTGGTTGCCTTCTTGCGGTGCTCTAGTTCTTTCTTTCCTCGGTAGCTTGCAGTCAGATGCACAGTGTCTCCACTTGTTGCAGTTAAAGCATTTACCCTTAAACCTTTTAGAGGGTCTACTCGGTCCTGCAACCTGAGGGCTACTGCGAGGCGGTTTGGTCTTGTGAGAGGGAGGAGCGCGCTTGGAGCTTGTAATCATGTTGGCAGCAGCCTTCTGCTTCCCAACAGCTTCCAAAGCGTGCTTCGTACGGTTCTCGTCCTCAATGCGAATGAAGCGCTTGAGGTCGTTCAGACCAACTTGCATCTTCTTGCGGTACATTTCCGTTTTGAAATTGTACCACGAGGAGGGCAGCTTATACACAATTGTGCCGGCAACAAAACTTTCGGGTAGGCTAATGGACTCACTATGCAGAGAATCAACCAAATTTTCAAAAACTGATACCTGAGGGAGAATGGCTTTCTCCTCGTCGAAGCTGAAGGAGTGGAACTTGTCCACTAGATGAGCTTTGGAGAGGTCCTCCTCCTGTCTGAAGTGCTCCTCTAGGGCTTCCCAGATCTCCTTCGCAGACTGCATCTTGATGTAGTTCTTGGCCAGACTGGAAGAGAGACAATTCAGCAGGTAGTCCCTGCAGAAATCCTCATCTTCAGCCCACTGTGCCTCATCTGCAGACCCAGCAACGTCAGCACGAGCAGTCTTGATGGTGTAGAAGACATTCAGGTATTTCATCCCAAATTGCGTGTTCAACTTCCCATCGTTGAACTCGGAGGCCGTGAACTTTTCCAACTTGTTCATGGGAACCGGAGAGGACAAGGAAGAATTCCTCATTGCTTCTCTTGCTGCAAGCCCGAGCACAGGAACAGAGGCTTGGATCAGCTTCCAGGAAAGCGTCGACCAGAGAAATCGTCGAACGGGAGGATCGACGATCGTCGACCGGAAGAGAACGTCGAACGTCGACCGGGAAGAAAACGTCGAACGTCGACCGGGAAAACGTCGACCGAAGGCTTCGAACTGGAGGCTCGACGATCGTCGACCGGAAGAGAACGTCGAACGTCGACCGGGAAGAAAACGTCGAACGTCGACCGGGAAGAAAACGTCGAACGTCGACCGGGAAAACGTCGACCGAAGGCTTCGAACTGGAGGCTCGACGATCGTCGATCGGAAGAGAACGTCGAACGTCGACCGGGAAGAAAACGTCGAACGTCGACCGGGAAAACGTCGACCGAAGGCTTCGAACTGGAGGCACGACGATCGTCGACCGGAAGAGAACGTCGAACGTTGACCGGGAAGAAAACGTCGAACGTCGACCGGGAAAACGTCGACCGAAGGCTTCGAACTGGAGGCTCGACGATCGTCGACCGGAAGAAAATCATCGATCGTCGACCGGGAAAAACGTCGAACGTCGACCGGATCCTTCGGGAGCGGAAAACTAGGGCTTGACGCAAACGGCGACGGTGGCCGATCTCCCCCACCTCTTGATCGGCGAGAAAGAAACGTTGCCCCAGACCGACGGAGCTCCTCCTTCTAGCGGCGGCTACGACCTGGAAGAAGCGAGCCGCGAGGAGAGGAAGGATCGGCAGGTTCTAACTTCGCGAGCGAAAAAAGCCCCGACGACCTGGAAGAAGCAATCCGCGAAAAAACGAGGGCGGAAGCTTGCCCCAAACAGGCGACCGACGACGGGAAGGGATGGGCTAGACAGATCCTCGATCGGCCTGCAGCGAGCGGCGGCTTGCCCTAGATCCACGCGCGGGAGACGAGCACCAGCGAAGGGAACGAAATGTTTCGAGAATGTAGGCGGGTGCTCGAAACATACGGAGGAAGATCTAAGTGGAATCTGCTCCCCGTTGCCCCCAGCTAGGAATTTATAGTAAAACCTAGGGTTAAGATCCGCAAAGCCCCCAAACCCGTTATTCGTCCGAATATACACTTACATAGAACGAATCATAATACCAAAGGGCATAAAACATTCGAGCGCAAATTTAAGTTTGGCGGCTACTTCTATGGCCAAGCATGCTCAAATGAGATTATAGCTACTGATGTATTCTAAGAGCTAATTTGGTTTATAGATTGAATAAAGTATCACCTTTCAGTAAAATCAGACATTATGGAGAAAATAAAAAAAATCTATGCCATAGAAAAATAAAATCTATTACATCAACATGGGGCATTGTGGATGTAAAAATAGCTTCACTATTGGGACAAGGAGCTCTCACTCTATGCCATGAAAGGAAGGTAGAATAGCAACAAGTGGATCTCCATAACCAATTGACTCTGTTAAAAGAGAATACTTTAGCTAATAGAATTACAATATATATATTATGGCTCTCCATAACCAACACAGCAACTACATCAAAAGAAATCAATTACAAAGACTATTCCAAATGTCAGCCAAAAAGACCCAACTAATCAACCATTTTAGCAGCTATATCAATAGAAATCAATAACAAACACAACAACCGCTGCTAACATAGGATAGCCAAAATCAGTCACAAACACCTCCAAGTTCAGTGGCATTCAAAGTTCTCCTGAACAAAGAAAAATGAATCAATAAGTCAAATTACATTGAAAAATGAATCAATAAGTCCATAAATTTGATTGAAATCATCTGCATAATCTGCTCCTTAATTCAAGGACATAGCCATTGTGCCACATGTCAGGCTGGAGAAAATAATCCTAAGTGACGATAACATGATGTCATAGACAATGTCTAATGGCCCTTATGATATGTGTATATTCACCTCAAAACTCATTAAAGTTATATAAGGAAACTCCTGGTACTTGGCCATTTCAGCCTGCAGAAAACATTTTGGCACAATGCAATCGATGTAGCCGATGCAGTTGAATATTTACTTAGTCATTCCTTCGATGCAGTCGAATATTTTCTTAGTTATGTCATCGATGTAGTCGAACTTTTGCTTAACAATGAGGTCGATGCAATAAAAATTATCCTTAGCTATGAACTAGATGCAGTCGATTTTTTCCTTACAATGAACTCGATGAGTTATAATCTTGAAAACAGAACTCCATATAATAGTAATAAACTCATAAAGTAGAGGGAGATTGTCATAGGGTGGAGATTCAGCGATTCAAGACAAATTGGTAATATCTGAAGGGAGGAAGGGTGAATCGGGGCTGGATTCAAGGTGTTGATGCAGGGGATGGGTGTGGACTGCCTGGGGAAGGTCTGCGAACGTGAGGAGGGTTGGATAGAGTCTTCTTATAAGGTGTTTTGGTGGTTTATTCATTTTAATTATTTCTATGAGTGTGCTTACTCCTTGGTATGTTAGGGCCTTAGTTATTAAAGGCATAAAAGGATCTTGGAGTCTAGGTGTAAGGCTCAAGGCGTATGCCTGATGAGGGCAAGGCCCACATTTATTTTAAATAATCAACATTAAATATCACTTGATTTTCTTGATCAGATTCTTCATCTATTCTACTCATTAATGTTTTATTACTATCATTTATATCTTTTAAAAATAAAAACAATGTGATAACTTGCATCATAACTAAATCTCAACGCTCAATTATATTTCACAAACAATAAATCATGCAAAAATTATTGGGTTATTACATTATTTCTTTCTTTATTTTAAAAAATACAAAATAAAGCATACTCAAGCATGCACTTAATGCTCCAAAGGCGCATAAAGGCACAAACCTTTGATCCTGGTGAGCTTTTAGTCTGAGCCACGCCTTTAACAACATAACTTAGGGCATGGCGAGATATTTCCTTTCTTGAGTAATACTTTTCTTTGCTTAGTTTTAAGATCACGCAATCCTAATTCCTAAAATGTTGTTTTGATATATATATATCAACTATGGGAGGACTACTGTACGGGCGTGCGGGCTACTATACGGGCGTGCGGGCTTGCAAGAAGAGCCGTTTGATTGGACGATGCAGAACCCGATCACCCGTCCCAAAGCATGCACTGCATGATGGCCAGCGGCTGCAGGCTCGTCCGCCACCGCCCGCCCTGGGTTCTCGGAAAGAACATTATTGTCAGTATTATTGATGATTTTACATTTCAGAACCTCATTCACTGTAAAACTTCCAAATAAATTTAGGAGACATTGACTGTATATGTGGAATGAACTAAATAGGTTAGAGATGACAAAAAATCCCTTCTGAATCAGGAGTATGAAGTTTTCAGACAGGGGAAGAAAGACAGTATTGCTAACTGTGATGAGAAGTTCTTCAGAATTGTAAATGGTTTGAGAAATTATGAAATGATAAATATCTCAGATTCCTACATAAGAAATGAGATATTAAGATTGTTGTCATCAGGGAGATGGAAAACCTTGGGAATATTAAGCCCCAAAATATGTTTGGAAAACTGCTGTCCCATGAACTTCACTTAAATATAAGAAAAAAATGAAGAAGGGCACAACAAGGAAAGATCCATGGCTCTGAAAGCTGATAGCTCCATTAGATGTAAAGAGAAGGCCTCACCTTCCCCAAGCTAAGCATTGGTGTTAGAAGAATCTAAGCCAAGCTCTTCTGGGGAAGAAATACCTGATGGAGACTTGGCCTTGTTCACAAGGCAATTCATGAAGATGTTGAGAAGGAGGAAGCATTGGAACAATCCAAAATCCTCCTCCTCATCCAACTTAAAAAGACACAATCATAAACCGGAGAAACCTACAAGGGGCAGGTATGATCCTAAGCAGAATAAATAATTTAGTAATGATATTGTCTGTTATTATTGTAACATGCATAAGCATGTCATTGCTGACTGCCCAATCAAAAGAAAAGAAAGAAAAGGAATGGAAGAGGAAAAGCACCAGAAAAGTAAGAGGTCTGAGAAGAGCCTCATAGCCAAAAAGGAAAAGAACTGGAGTGAAAGTGACACAAGCAGCTCTGAATTAGAAGATGAAGAAGCCTATATAAGGCTGACTGCACTATCTGAATATTTAGCTCCTACTGTCACCCAGACAGGCATCTGGGCCCCACTATCATCTTTTGATAGTGATGTTGAAGAAGAGTAAGAGATCTATGGACTAATGACTTTAAATGATAGGGAGGATTAAGATGACTCTCATCCTGATGAGGTAAAACCTAAATTTGCCTTGTCAAATTTAAATTATGAAACTGGTACTGAGTTAGAGGCCACCTCACCATATGGAAATGAGGAGGGCTCTGAACCAGAGAACACCTTTGATGAAATAGTGGAGAAGTATGGTGCCCTCCTTGAGGTATTGGGAAAAAGCATGATGCTTGCTAAGAGGCAAGCTGAAGAGCTTGAGCTCCTCAGACCTATAAAGGCTCAGCTTGAGGAAAAGATGGATAAAATCCATCAGATGAACTCAGACATAATTGAGCTCAAGCAAATCATTGATGAGCATGTTGAGCTTTAGATTCAAAAAGAAATAATCATTAAGAAGTTTGGGAATGATCTCCTCAAGGAAAGAGAACTGGGGCTACATACTCTAAGCCCCGGACTTTTCTCCCAATCATAGATACCTTTTCTGCACCATACAAAAATGAAATGATATAGGATATAGGAAGAGGAATGGAAGCAGAACCAAGGCCAAAGGGAAAGAACCCATACAACCCCTACTTTCAAAAAGGTCCTCTTAGCATCTAATAGTTATGACCTGAAAAAGTGTCTATAGACACTGGAAGAATGGATGTTCCACTAGTGGAACAAAAGATGAGCATTGTGGAAAGAGTGACCTCAAGGTAGCTCATGAGAAAATTTTGATGAAAGATCACAGGGCTTTTTTGTTTGGTGTTAACACCATCATCAAGGGTAAGGAAATATTATCTAAAAGAAGAGATGTAAGGAAGGGCAAGGCTGTGGCAGTGTACCCCAAGTCACCACCAACAGAACACCACAAGCCATGCAAAGAATCACTTGCAACATTTTTCAAACACACTTTTGATCACAAGAAGAGCCATCCAACTCCTGCCATGAGATCCAAGAGAAGGCATAACAAATTTGAGTGTTGGTGCTGTGGGAAGATTAGACATTTTACTGTTAACTGTTTGTTCAACACAACTGTCTTTAGAGCACCTACTAGCAGACCAGCACCCATGCTTGGACATCTCTTCAATGTACTTCTATCAGGTCTAAAGCTAAAGTAAGGTGCTAATGCTAACAAGAATCTAGGACCCAACAAGATTTGAGTGCCTAAAAAAATAATCTCTTTTGCAAGGATGTCCAAAGGCTAACCAAACTCTTATCTGGTACTTGGACAGTGGATGTTCCAGTCATATGACTGGAACAAGAAGCCTTCTGACAGACTACTCCTCAGTGGAAAATGGACCCTATGTCATCTTTGGTGGATCTGATAGAAGAAAGACAAAGGGCTATGGTAAGATCTCTAATGGCATAGTCACCATCTCAAGAGTAGCTTATGTTGAAGAATTGCAACACAATCTGATACACATGAGTCAATTATGTGATCTTGGATATGTTATTATCTTCCACAGTGCTGAGTGCTTGGTTAAGAATTTTGAAGAGATCATACTAACAGACACAAGGAGTAGAAATATTTATTATTTAAATTTTCTTTGTAATGATTCTGACTCTCCTAATTATCTTAAGCTGAGAATAGAGCATCACTCTGTGTGCAATGACATAAGAGGCTAGCTCACCTCAACTACAAGACAATAAATAAGCTGCTTTCAAAAAATTTAGTCAGAGATGGACCTAAGTGGAAATGTGTCCAGGAAAGCCCTTATCATGCATGTCAAATGGGCAAGCAAACAAAGGGCTCATTTTAAAAACATTGGGGTTAAGGACTCCACTATGTGTTTATATCTACTACACATGGACTTGTTTGGTTATATGCCAATTCAGAGCTTAAGAGGGAAGGTCTACACTTTTGTGATTATTGATGACTACTCTAGGTTCAATTGGGTGTTCTTCTTAAAACAAAAGACAGATACCCTGAAAAATATTCACTAGCTTTGTCAAGCAAATTCACAATGAAATGAGCAGTTCTGTGATCAAGATCAAGAGTGATCATGAGACTGAATTTTAATCTGGTGCAATGAACAAATTATGTGAAAGTTAGGCATTTTTCAGGAGTTTTCCTCTCCTAGAACTCCACAACAAAATGGAGTTTTAGAGAGAAGGAATAGAACCCTAATTAAAGCTTGTAGAACTATGTTAAGTGACTTCTCACTCCTAGAATACTTCTGGGCTGAGGCTGTCAACATAACTCGCCATGTTTAGAATAGGGATTTAATCAAAAAGACTCATAATAAGACTCCCTATGCGCTTGTGAAAGGCAGAAAACCTACCCTGACCTACTTCAAAATCTTTGGAAGTAAGTGCTATGTATTAAACAATGGGAAGTATTTTCTGACTAATTAGTTTGTTGAGAAAGCTTATGAAGAGATTTTTGTTAGATATAGTTCTCATAGTATCCTTATCTTAAATAAGCTCACCAAACATATCCAACAAGCAATACCTTGGTGTTTATTGTTTGCAGATGATATCGTTTTTGCTGATGAGGCACGCTGCAACCCCTCTATCCGTTGTATAGCATATAGCAGTAGGTCCGACCAGGGCCTGACGACATATACTATAGACAGACCAAGGAGTTAATAATTGAATCCTTCATCCAAACAATGTATCCTAACACAGAGTATATTCTAGAGGAAGTAATTTAGAGGTTACGGAATAGAACCCAACATCATGAATGTCCACTATGCAATAAATAGGAATGGAAAACCAATACACAAATATATAGTCTTAGCCTTAAGGCCTTACAATGTTTACTCAAAGGTTAATGTTTTCCAAACATCGGCAAGCAGGCCGACCACACATTAGCTTAAAGTAAACACTAGTTATTCGCTTTGGCCTTCGAGGGCCGACAAAGCGATCTGGGCTCCAACTCGCTATTTTCCACTTAACTTTGCTGCACCTGCAAGCAACATCCCACCGTAACAGTGGCAAAAAAAGCAACGGTCAGCATTAGCTGACTAAATTATAACGACCCCACCCCTCACTCGGGGTGGCAGTGCTCCTTCCCTGTAGGAATTAGTATACATATATATTGGCAACCACAACGTACAACTTAAGCACTACTCACCACAGACGTTGGCACTACCGGTCGAACGCCCCATGCACTCAGGGCATATTCTTGGTGAACAAGACCTCAAGGGTCACACCACCGTCCTTTGACAATCATCAACGTTTGAGTTTTTAGACTCACAAGGGCCTAAGCCAGTGACAACGCCCCAAGCCTCCGGCAAAGTCATAACGATCTGCAAATCAACAGTATGACTCACTCCAAGACGGACGACAAGGGTTGGGTATAGATCAGCCATTTTCCATGCTCAAATCATCAAGCGTATCAGCCACGACGCTGATCGACATCCCTTTTCCCATTACCGTACAATTCATAACCCTGTTATGATCTTAGGTTAGCTCTCATGGCTACCTAGCTGAGCATTTTAAGCTCATGCTCCATCACATTATAGCCCACAAGTCTCCCAGAGACAGGCTTCACAAGAAATAGCCCACAGGTCTCCCAAAGACAGGCTTTGCAATCAAACATAGCTTACAAGAAGCTATCGCCGATGGTAGCACTACCGCCGCGCGGTAAGGGACATACTATCGATTCTTCCCCTTTTTCGGGTGTTTTCCTGGATACTACCCCCAATACTTTCAACGCAGTCACTTGTATACCCCACGACTCCGAAATCTACGTGATTATCACGTATTCTTCTCCGACATACAAAACATACAAACATCACCAATCCAGACCAACCCATCCGGATGGGCTTCACACAGCATGCATATTCTGTACTTCGATTCCGAATCTAAATGCCACAATACGGGGATACACAGATTTGCTCGTTGGGAGAACCACTTCCATGTGTTTGTGGAGCATCTACCCTCTAATACAAAAGAAAGGAGTTCATATATCCAAGGAAGATGATCGTTACACTTGATGTACGCTTTGGCACCATGGGAGAAATCTATACCGTTGAAAACGACCGCTCCGAACTTGCCTCCGTAAATCCGAACTTGCCTTGAGAATCCGAGACCTGAAACACCAACGACGGCAAGAACCCTCCTTCCCAGCGTTGCTGCTCCTCCTCCAAAAAACTAGGCCAAGATCTCCAACTCTAGAATAATGAAGAGGAAACGGCCGAACCAGGCATATAAATAAAGCTACCACCGCACGGTACCGCCTCGTTTTGCATATAACCGCCCAGTCCCTCCAATCAAAGGCCGACACGTGGCCACATCGTTACGGTTTCACTATCGTCGCGTGATAGGATGCTAACACCGCGCGATAGCCAACGTCGATTACGACACGACACCTACCGCTATCGCCGTGTGCTAACTGCTACCGCCGCGCGGTAGAATCTCGAGAGCCCCATCAATTAAATTGACCCAGATATCGCCAGCGGTAACCCTATCGCCAGGCGATAGCTTCCCGAGAGCTCTGCCAGTTTAATTCCCCAGCTACCGCCGTGCGGTAATAACATTTCGCCAAGCGGTAAGCCCAACATTGAGTTGACTCAATGCTCTTAACGCTGTCAACACTAACCCTGGAGCTACCGTCACGCGGTAACTAGCTACCGTCGGGCGATAACCTCCAGAGAACCATTTCTCGCCTTAAGAAATTTTGGGCGGTACACGCGCGAGGGTGTAAACGCAAAACTTGAATCTCGGCGAGATACTTTAGAAAAGAAGGGTTTTACGTTGAGCAGGGCAAAGATAGAGTATATGGAGCTTAAATTTAACAGTATAAGAAGGACAGGTTACTTCATTATTAAGTAGGGTGATCAAGATATTTCTCGTAGTCAGTGTGTTAAATATCTTGGATCGATAGTTCAAAACGATGGAGGTATTGATAAAGATATGACACAGAATCCAAGCGGGTTAGTTGAAGTGGAGAGGCATGTTAGGGATCTTATGTGATCGTAAAGTACCATTAAAACTTAAGGGCAAGTTTTATCGAACTATAATTAGACCCGCCATGTTCTATGGTTCTGAGTGTTGGGCAGTTAATTGTGTGCATAACAAAAAATGAGAGTTGCGGAGATGAGAATGCTTAGGTAGATGTGTGGACACGCGAGATTAGATAAAATTAGGAATGAAAGTATCATGGATAGGACAGGAGTAGCGCCAATTTCAGAGAAGATGCGAGAAGCTCATCTAAGATGGTTTGAACTCGTACAAAGGAGACCATTAGAGGCACATGTTAGGCATTGTGAGAGTCTAGTCACTAGGCATATTAGACGTGGGAGGGGTAGACCAATAAAGACTTGGATTGAAACTATAAAGAAAGACATGATGTACTTAGGCATTAGTGAGATTATAACAAAAGATAGGTCAAAATGGTGACAAAGGATCCATATAGCCGACCCCACTATAGTGGGATAAAGGCTTAAGTGTTGTTGTTATAGTTATCACAGTAGAGCCTACAGAATATTCAACAAAATGACCAGGATAGTAGAAGAGTCAATTCATGTTGTATTTGATGAGACTAGCCTGATCTACAAGGGCTGGTCTAGTTCTTCTAGTATAGCGAGTATTGAGCAAAGCTTGGAAAGAGCATCTATTAAAGACCAAAATAAGAAGGGTGAACTGACCACACCTGATGAACTAATCCAAGATGGAAGCACTTCCAAAGAAGATGAAAATGACGCTGCTTAAAGGACAAAGCTAACTGAAGCACAACCTGAAACTAAAGAATAGGAGGATGTAGAAAGATTACCAATGGCCATAAGGCATCTACCGGACCACCCTCAAACTCAAATCATTGGTGCTCTGGATCTTGGAGTACAGACTAGAAGAAGTACTATAAATGAAGTTCTCCACTTGAGCTTTCTCTCTCAGGTAGAGACAAAGAAGTTTGAGGAAGCCAACTCAGATCTATCCAAGATCTTGGCTATGTGATGTAGGCCCGCTCTTTCGAGCGTTTTGGTGGTCGACGAAACAAACGCGACACTCTCGAATAACTCTCACGTCACACTCAAGCATTTAACGTCGCAGCGGTTTAATTAATATTATTACTACACTAACAATTACGGAGGGTTCGCAAAGCCCGTAAAGATAATACTAAGGCGATAAGCCAAGGTCCACTAAAGCGAAAAGAACCCACGCAGTTCGATCGAGCGTGTTGTACCAAAAGAAAAACCACCGAAAACAAAAGATTCGGGCAATGGTGGTCCTCTCCCATCAAAATACAAACGAGGGCCGCCACACCTCACGAACTTAAACGAAAGAAATAAACACGACAATAACTAAAAGAAATTAATCACAAAAAATCAAGAGTTACACAAGGCGCGCTATTTGCCAATGCCACAAGAATTATCTAAAGAAGAGAAACTCATAAAGGTGGAAATTTTCGTTACCCAACCGGATTTGATGAATCCGATTCACTCGACTAGAATCGTTCCTTAATGACACCACCAGAGATACGCCGAAGGGAGAGAAATTCGTCGCCTTCTTCGTGTCATGCTGTATTTGGAAAGTCCCGGCGGAATCTTCTAAATATGGAAACAAATATCTCCAAATAAGGCAGGAGAGAGAAAAGGTGGTGGATTGAGAAATATTTAGGGAATGAAAAATTTCTATTATGGTAGGCTAAGAGCTTAATTTGGAAAGTGATATTTAGATTTAGGACGGGGATGAGGAAGGGGTCAGGCTTGTTGGTGTTGGTGGTTGGCGGCTAAGATTTTGTGGTGGAGGGAGGGGCTCGGGTTGTTGGAGTTTGGTGGTGGCCGGGTTTGTGAGAGAGGAGGAGGAGGCTTGGAGGTTGGAGGAGGGGCCGGGTAGGAAGGTGGTGGCTAGGGCTTGGGTTTGCAAGGGAGTAGAGGAGAGGAAGAAGGAGGGAGGCCAAGATAGAGAGGGGGGGAGAGGTGGCCGGCGGCAAAAGAGGAAGGAGGAGGCCCGAAAACTTGCCTTGGAGGAGGAGGATTTCAATTCTTGAAATTGGTTTTCTTTTCATTCATTCACTAATGAAAAACAGAGTACATGCCTTTATATAGGCTACAACAAACACTCCAACTTGCTACATGCAGCCCAACATGAAAAAATGAAATCTAAACTCATGGTTTTATATCATAACCATGTAACAATTAATACATGAAATTAAACATGAAATAACAATGATAATTTTGAAATAAAACAAATAATAAAATATATTATTACTCCATCATAATTTATTAATATTTATTATTAATAAATTATAAATGGGCTTGCGCTCCAGACGGCTATTGTGGCGACGCTCTTCATGGTCATGTGTCAGTGCGCCATCGCCGTCTTCAAGTAGTTGCGGGCCGTCGTCTCCATTCATATCTACCGGGTAACCATCATCGTCAGAGGGAGGACGCTCCTTGGCCACATGTCGTGGGAAGTCGGCTCCATCAATCCTCCCCCTCTTAAAAATACTCATCACTGATGAGTAGGCCTATGTGTACTCGCCTGGAAGGTCGTCGGTGGGGAAGGACCTGCATGGCAAAAGGTGGTCTTGGAGGGACCTCAAATACGCGTTAGCCAAAGAAGGAAAATTTTTTTCAACAACATCCACCAACGTACCTCCGATGGAGACCGAGAAGGAGAACGATCCTTAAAAATTGTCACCACCCAACCCAATAGAAAGCATAGTGGAAAATATATACGGAGAGGTAGACATTTCAGGTGGCATTAAAGCATAAAGCGTAAAGTATATAATGATGAAAATAGGAGCTATGCCCCACTTAGTGGAAAATTTTAAAAGGAATGTCATGTCACCAAACTTTCGTAAAATTCGTAAAGAATAGACCAGCAAATTCGTTAATATTTCTAAAGTGCCCGGGGGCATCCGTTTAGGGGTGAGACAAACCAAAACCAAACCATTCACATAACGGTGGACGACTATTCGACACAACCTCGCAAGTAATTTAAAGGACGCATTTAGAAGGGTCAAGAAATTAAAAATGCGCCTAATTAAATTAAAACCATGAGGGGAGAACCCATATGCCACATGACTTGAATTAATAGTAAAAAATAACAGAATTATATCCGGTGGCACAGGTGCCTTAAGTTCAAAAATAAATGTAGTGGGTTCCAACGTTTTCATTTTAACTTTGGAATTAAATTTTGATTTAAAGATATCATAATAAATAATCAGCAGAAAACGTTCGTCACCAACTACGTTCACCCACGTGCTTCTAAGTAAGCTTAACGGAAAGGCGGAAATAATAAACTTCTCTAAATATGAAGGGCTAGAAATGACTAAATCATGTACTCGAGCTAAGGGAATCAGAGGGAGAGTCGACAAGGTTGAGTCCGTAGGGGGAGCCAAGGCACACTCAACGTCAAAGCATGGATTAAGTGTCCAAAAGAATGCCTCCGGTTGCAAGCCTTTAAAACAAAAAATAAACTCGAATAGTGGATTCGTCCTCACTAAAAACTCATCCTCAGTTAAATATTTGCCACAGAATGGATCCCCCAAATCAGCCGACATGTCTTACAACACATTAGATATTTTATTTAATTCAGATCTAGTGATCGTCTCTAAGGTAGGCAAATTTATATCCGATAAAACTTCTAAACTAACTTGGGCCTCAGGGGAAGGAGCTATCATCAAAGAAAAGTCTATCGGGCCCTCAGTACTACCGTCATCCAAAGATAAATTTTCCTCGCAGGGTAAATCTACTACAGCATCACATCCTATATCGACCAATTATTCCCATGAGGTAGGGACATCGTCTAAGTCAGAATATGGGGATGGACAAATCGAATCCCGGGGAGTATCAAAGTTAACTTGACCTTTAAGCGGCATTGATAACGTAAACGAACTAACTCCCGGATGTATCACACTAAGATTATCCCAAATTGACCAACCATCCCAAGGTGACTCTTCCAATACTATAGAAATATTTAATAAGCTTGGGCCAACCATAATAATGTCGGGTCTTAGCGAGTCATCACCTAAATCAGTAACAGGTACGCTCTCAGCGTCGGATGACTCTACCGACTCTACCGGAACGTCTTCTGACTCAGGGTCATCAGAAGACTCCCTGACTAAAATATCGTTGATGGGGGTTGGAGATGATTCCTCAAGGGAGAAATCCTCATCCAAATCATTGGGATAACCAATCTCCTCAACGTCACTAAAAGCGTCAGTGAAACTTGCCTCGTCCTCAGTAACGGGCTCAGTCCTAATCACATCCTCAGGTTCAACAGGAGAGGCAGGCGCTATCGTAAGTGAAGGAAGACTCTCACCTAGCTGATTAACTTCATCATCCAGAGATTCTATATCCACATAAGTATCCTCAGAGGTATCAGTCACTATACCAGAGGGCTTAGATGTCGAGGTCAAAGAAGCAAGCACCCTAATAGTAACCTCTTTCGAGTTCAAATTTTGGGGTCTAAATGGCTTATGTTCCCTATAGGTGGGTTCAAATTTTGGGGTATTACTACCTCTCTGGGGATAGGATCTATCAGGAGGCATAGGGTCACTCCTAATAGCAGATACGGGTCTAGTGCTGTAACTATTCTTACTAACGGGTGTGGTGCAATTAGTGCGCAGGTAGGCGAGATCAAATTGATCCGAGAGGAGGCTACGCATGTGCGGCCAAGCATAACGATAGCTACCAACACGACGCTCTTCGTTTAACCAAAATAATCGGGTTCGACCTACTAATCGTTCTCGGGCAAAGCTAACCTTTTCGTAGTCATCCCATAAGTGACAAATAAAATATTGTTCTAATCTCTTAAGCCAGTCTCTAAAAGTTTGGGGATACTCTAAACCGTCATAAGTAGGATAAATATGGTGTGCCCTAGGGGTGTGTTTAGCCATATCCTTAGCATAGAAATAGTCTAACTGGGTAGCATATACGTCATATGCCATCCTAGAGAGAACCGGAGAGGACACTCGATCTCAATTTAGTGCACATGCACAGAAAAGGGGTACCAGATCCACTAAACTCTAACGAAGATGGAATTGTTCCCGCCTAATAGCTAAGGTTATGATTATATAAAATAGATTTTCTTGCTGGAAAAAATATGAGGATTATCAAAAAAATGTTATTTTTGAATTTTGCTGAAAAAATAAAAATATAGGCCGCTATTGGCACACCAGATACTAAATTTTCAAATAAATTAATAAAAATAATTACTGATGAAAATTTTTTTTCTTACTAATAATTAGATGGATAAATTCCAGAAATTTTAAATTTTAAATTTTGAGAAAAATTAACATTTTTAGGCCGCTATTTGCAGACCACTAAATTTTTTTTTTGTAATTTGGAGAAAAAATTGAAAATTGAAAATTATTATTTGAAATTTAAAATTTGAAATTTGAAAATTTGAAAATTATTATTTGAAATTTGAAATTTGAAATTTTGAAATTTGAAATTTGAAATTTGAAATTTGAAATTTGAAATTTGAAATTTGAAATTTATTTTTTTAATTTGAAATTTGAAATTTTGGAATTTCAATGCATTTCATGAAAACTAATCTTCTTAATATTGATCTGCAACGAAACGGGTGAGTGCGTACGTACGTGCCACATAAGAGGGGGAGGAGTGCCAATTAGGAAATTGACGAGAACCTCCCTCTGATACCAAATTGATGTAGGCCCGCTCTTTCGAGCGTTTTGTTGGTCGACGAAACAAACGCGAGACTCTCAAATAACTCTCACATCACACTCAAGAATTTTACATCACAGCGGTTTAATTAATATTATTACTACACTAACAATTACGGAGGGTTCGCAAAGCCCTTAAAGATAATACCAAGGTGATAAGCCAAGGTGCTCTCAAGCGAAAAGAACCCACACGGTTCGATCGAGCGTGTTGTACCAAAAGAGAAACCACCGAAAACAAAAGATTTGGGCAAGGGTGGTTCTCTCCCAACAAAATACAAACGAGGGCCGCCACACCTCACGAACTTAAACGAAAGAAATAAACACGACAATAAATAAAAGAAATTTAACCACGAAAAATCAAGCGTTACACAAGGCGCGCTATTTGCCAATGCCACAGGAATTATCTAAAGAAGAGAAACTCATAAAGGTGGAAATTTTTGTTACCCAACCGGATTTGATGAATCCGATTCACTCGACTAGAATCGTTCCTTAATGAAACCACCAGAGATACGCCGGAGGGAGAGAAATTCATCGCCTTCTTCATGTCACGCTGTATTTGTAAAGTCCCGGTGGAATCTTCTAAATATGGAAACAAATATCTCCAAATAAGGCAGGAGAGAGAAACAGTGGTGGATTGAGAAATATTTAGGGAATGAAATATTTCTATTATGGTAGGCTAAGAGCTTAATTTGGAAAGTGATATTTGGATTTAGGACGGGGATGAGGAAGGGGACAGGCTTGTTGGTGTTGGTGGTTGGCGGCTAAGATTTTGTGGAGGAGGGAGGGGCTCGTGTTGTTGGAGTTTGGTGGTGGCCGGGTTTATGAGAGAGGAGGTGGCGGCTTGGAGGTTGGAGGAGGGGCCGGGTAGGAAGGTGGTGGCTAGGGCTCAGGTTTGCAAGGTAGTAGAGGAGAGGAAGAAGGAGGGAGGCCGAGATAGAGGGGGGGGAGAGGTTGCCGACGGCCAAAGAGGAAGAAGAAGGAGGAGGGCCAAAAACTTGCCTTGGAGGAGGAGGAGGATTTCAATTCTTGAAATTGGTTTTCTTTTCATTCATTCACTAATGAAAAATAGAGTACATGCCTTTATATAGGCTACAACAAACACTCCAACTTGCTACATGCAGCCCAACATGAAAAAATGAAATCTAAACTCATGGTTTTATATCATAACCATGTAACAATTAATACATGAAATTAAACATGAAATAATAATGATAATTTTAAAATAAAACAAATAATAAAATATATTATTACTCCATCATAATTTATTAATATTTATTATTAATAAATTATAAATGGGCTTGCGCTCCGGACGGCTATTGTGGCGACGCTCTTCATGGTCACGTGTCAGTGCGCCATCGTCGTCTTCAAGTAGTTGCGGGCCGTCGTCTCCATTCATATCTACCGGGTCACCATCATCGTCAGAGGGAGGACGCTCCTTGGCCACATGTCGTGGGAAGTCGGCTCCATCACTCTGCATGAAGAGCTAGAACAATTCAAGAGATGCAAGGTCTAAAAGCTGGTCCCTAGACCTCTCAACCATAATATCATTGGGAAAAAGTGGGTATTCAAAAACAAACTAGATGAGAAAGGATTAATATCAAGACCAAGGCAAGACTGGTAGTAAAAGGGTACAAATAAGAAGAAGGAATAGATTTTGATCAGACCTTTGCACCAGTGACAAGATTAGAAGCCATAAGGTTGTTTCTAGCATATGTAGCTCACAAAGGGTTCAAAGTTTACCAAATGGATGTGAAGTCTGTCTTCCTCGATTGAGATTTAAAAGAGGAAGTATATGTAGAACAATATCTAGATTTTGTAAAATGCTCACATCCTACTCATGTTTATTATTTAAGAAAGGTCTTGTTTGGTCTCAAACAAGCACTAGAGCCTGGTATGAGACCTTATCTAATTTCCTCATTGAAAATAAGTTTTCAAGGGGGAAGATAGATAATACATTATTCCTTAAGAAAATTAAAGGTAAGATTTTGCTAGTGCAAATCTATGTAGATGACATCATCTTTGGATCTACAGATGATAACCATTGCAAAAAATTTGCTAAAATTATGCAAGGGAAGTATGAAATGAGCAACATGGGAGAGCTGAAATACTTCCTAGGGCTCCAAGTGAAGCAATCTGAAGATGGAATTTTTTTCACACATACCAAGTTCATAAAATATCTTATAAAAAAGTTTTGAATGGAGAGTGTAACATCTATGAGGACTCCAATGGGCTCCAATGTATCTCTAGACAAGGATGAAAAGGGAAAAACCTTTAATGAAACCATTTGTAGATGTATAATTAGGTCCCTGCTCTACCTTACTACTAGTAGACCAGACATCATGTTCTTCACATGTGTTTGTGCTAGGTATCATGTAAACCCTAAGGAATCTCACTACACCTCTGTCAAGAGGATTCTAAGATACCTTAAGGGTACACCTAATCTTGGCTTATGGTACCCTATGAGTAATGATTTCGAGCTAACAGGTTTTCTAGATGCAGACTTTGTAGGATGCAAGGAAGATAGGAAGAGCACTTCAGGAATATGTCAGTTCCTTGGAAGAAGGCTTATTTCCTGGAGCAGTTAGAAATAAACAAGTGTGGTCATATCCAAAACATAGTCAGAATATATTTTAGCTGGAAGCTGTCATGCTCAAATGCTCTGGATATAACATCAATTTCAAGGCTATAACATCCTGCTAAGTAAAGCACCTTTATTCTATGACTCATCTGGTGCAATATCAATTACTAAAAATCATGTGCCTCACAGCAGGACCAAGTACATTTAGATAATGTATCACTTAATTAGAGACCATGGAGAAAAAGAAGATATTTTTCTTGAGTTTGTCTCTACTGATAAGCAAGTGGCAGACATCTTCACTAAGTCTTTGGATGAAGAGAAGTTTAATTATTTTAAAATTTAACTAGGCTTGTTAAATCTTGAATAATTTTAATGTCTAACTTCTCCCTAGATGAGGTGTTCTATATTTCTGTTATTATCATTATCTGGTCTGCTAATAGAATCCCAGGTTTCTCTTATTGGAGCTGAAGTTTGAGATGGAGAAAGATTGATCATCATTGCAGTCAGAGAAGTTGATGGCGAAAAAGATCATGCAGACTTTAAAGACTGCTCAGGATGAGAGCTCCATGTTGCAGGCGGATTTGGAGGCTTCCAAGGCAGAGATGGCACATCTTTCTTTAGAAGAACACGTACTTGAGATGAAGGTGGTTGGACCGGAGGAGTACCTTGATTCCTTAGATTACCTGCATGTTCGCGACTTGCTCCTTAAGAAGATTCGTGAGGATATTTGGTTCATGTAGGTTCATCCTCAAATGGAGGATGACCGTGAGGTTGCATTCAGACCCGGGGTATCGAAGGCTTTTCGCCTAATTGCCAAGCGCTTGAAGTGTGATATCTCGGCCCTCAGCTTTGATGACATTTCTAATGATGAAGGGAGTGTTCCCGATCCTAATGTGGCCGAGTAGCGTCTTGTATTAGATACAAAGAATGAAAGTATTTGATCCTGAAAGTATCTAATTGCCTACCTAAATCACCTGGAAGGGATGAATAGGTGAGTTTTGTGTCTTATAACACATTAAAAATTATTACAAACAAGCACATAGAACAAGCACAACACAATAGAGGAATTTATAGTGGTTCACCGATTTGGATACGTCCACTGTCCCTCCTCGCCTATCTACCACAAAGGGGAAGATTTGGCTATTTCACCTTTCTCAGATTTAAACAAATCTTATAACTCAGAGTCAACACTCCTACTTCTTGGAGAACAACCTCTCCTACACTCCGAGAACAAACTCTCTTACAACTCGATCCTTGCACTAGGATCAATACCTCGGAAGTGAAAACTTCCTACAAAAGTATAAAAGAGTTTTATACAAATCTTTAGATTGAAAACCAATCTACTTCTTCAGATCTGAAAATATTCAATCTTCTTCTTCCTTGAAATGAAAAACATGAGGCTCTTGTTGAAGGAGAAGACTTGAAATTAATCTTGAAAGCTTGATCTGAAAACGTTGATCCGAATAGATCTGAAGGCTTCGAAAAAATTGAAACAAGATCTGTCAAATCTATTCTTGAAGGAATCACTGATCGTGAGAAGCTAGGTCGCGAGTTCATCGATTTCCGAAAGTCGTAAGTCCGACAAAAACGAGCAGCCTTTCCACTATTTCAAATGCGGATGAGCGAATAGGGTTGAACGAATTAACCCTTGGTATTTATTGGATTCCGTCTTCTAATGACTAGAAAAGTCCTTCCTAAATGAGCTATCCACGTGTACTGTACATGGTCGACGACTTGAACTAGAGACCATTTAGAAAGAAAATCGGAAAAATTACGCTAAGTCCATTCATCGAGTATCGTCGTATAATCATGAGTATACTCGACGAATCTCTTCGATAACTGACGAATTTAACTTAGAAAAATCTAGAAAAGTAGATCCGAGAACTCAGAGGCTTTTCTAATGAGAGTCGACTAATTTGACCTGTATCAACTAGTATATTCGACGAATTTAACGAGTGTCAATAGGTACACTCAACGAATTTGACGAGTATACTTAAGGATACTCGACGAATCTTACTTAACTGAATCCCAAGATCATAGAAAAGATTATCTAAGTAAACACGACTGAAAGTCTTTGTTTTCAAGGTAGCTTGCAACCTAGGGGGTGAATAGGTTGTTACACTGTTAATATTCTCTCTTTAGCTTTTTTCCTTTAGAACTAAATGTGTTGGCCGTAGTTTGCTTTCAAGTACCTGCACAAAGAAAATAATACAGAAAAGCACACACAGATTTATAGTGGTTCTCAAACTTGTGGGTACATCCACTCTCCTCCCATCTTACCAACTTCCTATTGGTCAAGGCACTTCTCCAAAACACTGCTCCAAGGAGCTTACACCTCAGATCCCTTCGAATCTCTCAGTCTCTTCTAAGACCTACAACTTAGCCACTAGGGCCTACAACTCAATGATCAGCTGATCACCTACCTCAGGACAAAGGCCCTACACTCAGACTGGGAGGAAAGCGCTACCTCAGATCCAAAGGATCCTACCACAGAGAGTTACACTCTCCTACAACTCAGAAAATATTGCCCTACCTCAGGCCAGTGGCCCTACAGCTCAGATCAAGTTGGATCTTATAACTCAGAGAGCTTCACTCTCCTACTACTCAGGCAATATTTCCCTACCTCAAGACAGTGGCCCTACGGCTCAGATCCAGTTGGATCCTAAAAAAGGATGAGTATTTGAATGTTTTGACACAAGGAAATTTCTCTATGTCAAAAGCTAGGGTTGAGTTATCTCAGCACTATCTTACTTCACAACAGTAGGTAGAAATTCTGCCGGAAGAAACTCAGAATTAAGATTCTGATCTTGTTGAAGAAGAAGGTGAACTTGTGTTCTTCAATCAGCAAATTGAGCCCACTGGATAATGATGGCTCTACTTTCTACCTCTATAGGAAACCTTTCTAATTATGCTGTAGCAGATGAAGTAGCTACAACTCACTGAACTTTTTGTTCTTGCAAGAATACTTCAAGCTCTTTCTCGGCGATAATGGAGAGAGAGAAGAAGTCGGCTGCAACCTTTTGAAATTGATAATGCCCTAAAAGTTATCTTGCGTCTTGGCTCATCTCTTCCTTTTGTAGTTCGCCGATCAACGACTCTTAGAGATCAGTCGGCCTTACTTGCAGCTTCCAGCTACACCTTGCTTTAACGAAAGAAGACGTACAGTAACTTCTCAGCAGAGTCTGTCTTGTTCTGTAGCTTCTCCATATTTAATTTGAAATCAATTGACTTTGTTGATTTTGCAGACGTCAGCACCTATAGACTTAGCCAAAATCAAGCATCAGTAGAATAAGCGTTGAGTGAATGAGCTTTACTCAATACCAAAACACTTTGACAGAATTCTGTCTATCTAAGCATTGATAGCATTGAGTGAGCAAGCCCCACTCAATGCTTTTTGCTTGGTATATTCTCCAGCCACTTATTCATACTTGGCGTTGAGAGCGTTGAGTCATCATGCTACACTCAATGCCTTTTGCCTTAGCCAATTTTTCGCGTCTGTAGTATATTAAGTGCTGAGAGCGTTGAGTGAGCATGCCTCACTCAAATTTTTTTGCCTTGGACAGATTTACTGCTACTTGGCGTTGAGTGAGTAAGCTCCACTCAACGCCAAACTACTTAACATACACTTCTATTATCTGACATTGAGTGAGTGAGCTACACTCAATGCTTATGGACTTAGCCAAATTCCTGTGTATAAAAAAGAACACTCCCTTTGAGAATTAGTCAAAGCATTATCATATGGCATTGAGTGAGCTTGCCTCACTCAATTCCTGTGGACTTGGTAAATATTCACAATTTTCCTGTGGCGTTGACTGACTGAGCTATACTCAATGATTATGAAGCTATGACGTTGAGTGAGATAGCTACACTCAACGCCTGTGGACTTAGACACTTTTCTGCTCATTTATACTTAGGCTATTATTGCATTAGCCTGTTTCACAGCTTTTTGCTATATGACGTTGAGTGAGTTGACTTCCCTCAATGCCTGTAGACTTAGACACTTTTCTAGCCTACCATTACTTTGGCTTTGACTCTATAGGCTCCACTCAGCGCTATAAGTCATCTAGCGTTGAGTGAGTAGCCTTCACTCAACGCCTGTGGACTTAGACACATTTCTGTCTATCCACACCTTAGGTAAGAGTTTACCTGACTTAGCCACTTAGGCTATCTATCCCATCAATGTTATAGGACAACCCTGCATGTATGAACTTGAACATGTATTAAATATACCATTGTGTATGCTCATTAACATATTTGACTTCTTCAAATCTAGGATATTGTGGGCACTGGACCCAACAATCTCACCTTATTTGAAGAAGTCAAAACTCTTCACCAAATATCTGACTCAATGATATACACTAACAAATTGCAGAAATATAGCAGGAAAAGATATGATAAGAAGATAAGTTATAGTAAACTTCCTTTTCCTGTACCTACTCCCCCTTAATAGCTACTACCTGCTTTGATGAATTTGATACCACTTGTATCCTTTTCCTCCTATCCTATTAATTTGATACCTCTTTCAAGTCTTTGAATCAGTAAGCTGATTCAGCTGATTCAAGTCCTTCTCCCCCTTTTTGACTTCTGTAAATAGCTAGGGAGGATATTCTGCTCCCCCTCTTTGATTTCTCATATGCAGCAGTTTGAACATCTTAGAGTAGTGCTGGACATTCTCCCCTCAACTAAAGCAGCATCTTGAACATGATACCATTGAAAGTACACCACTTGAAATGTCTTCAATGTATTGAAGAGTAATTCCATATGCAAGATATAATATGGCCTGCAATAATTTAAGGAGCAATTGAAGCTATACTAGTTTTAATATACCCAACTCAAACTCGAAGGTGTTAAACTTTGCTTCATCTAATGGCTTAGTGAAGATGTCAGCCACTTGCTTGTCTGTTGAGACAAACTCAAGGGTGATGTCTTCACATTCCACATGTTCCCTAATGAAATGGTATCTTACCTCAATATGTTGAGTCCTGCTGTGAGAAACAAGATTTCTAGCAATTGATATTGCACTAGTAGAATCACAAAATAGGGGGATTCTAATTATCTAGATGTTGTAGTCCTGGAGTTGATGTTTGATCCACAGCAACTGAGCACAGCAACTGCCTGCTGATATGTACTCTGACTCTGTAGTTGAGATTGCAACACTGGTTTGCTTCTTGCTACTCCAAGACACTAGTCTTCCATCTAAGAGTTGACAGGTGCCAGAAGTGCTCTTCATGTCCTCTTTGCAGCCTACAAAATCTGCATCTGAGTAGCTTGTTAGTTCAAACTCCCCATTCCTAGGGTACTATAGGACAAGATCTTGTGTGCCCTTAAGATACCTCAAAATTCTCTTTACAATAGAGTAGTGAGATTCTTTAGGGCAAGCCTGATACCTAGCACAAATACATGTAGAAAACATGATGTCTGACCTACTTGCAGTAAGATAAAGAAGGGAGCCAATTATCCCTCTATACAAGGTCTCATTAACAGGCTTCCCTACTTCATCCTTGCCTATAGGCATATTTGACCCCATGGGAGTTCTTATGGTGGAGGAATTCTCCATTCCAAATTTCGTTATTAACTCCCTAATGAACTTAGACTGGGATATGGACAAGCCATCATCAATTTGTCTTACTTGGAGACTCAAGAAGAACTTAAGTTCACTCATACTGCTCATCTCAAACTTCCCCTGCATACGTTTAACAAACTTCCTGTAGAGGTTGTCATCAGTAGATCCAAAGAGGATATCATATACATAGATCTGGACTAGGATGATCTTACCCTTAGATTCTCTTAAGAATAGGGTCTTATCTATCTTCCCCCTTGATAATTTGTTCTCAATGGGGAACCTAGACAAGGTTTCATACCAGGCTCTAAGGGCCTGTTTTATCCCATATAGAGCTTTCCTAAGTCTATAAACAGAATCAGTAGAGTTAGGAACAATAAAACTTGGAGGCTGCTTAACATAGACTTCTTCTCTTAAATCACCATTTAGAAAGGCTGACTTTACATCCATCTGGTAGACTTTGAAACCCTTGTGTGCAGCATATACAAGATTAGTCTGATGGCCTCCAATCTTGCTATAGGGGCAAAAGTCTTATCAAAATCAATACCTTCTTCTTGTCTGTACCCCTTAGCCACTAGCGTTGCTTTGTTCTTGATTATAATGTTATTTTCATCAAGCTTATTCCTGTATATCCACTTGACTCCAATGACATTATGACCTTGTGGTCTGGGAACCAGCTTCCATACCTTGCATCTTTTGAATTAGTTCAGTTCCTCTTGCATAGCCAATATCCAAAATTGATCTATGATTGCTTCTTCAAACTTCTTTGGCTCCACCTGTGATAAGAAACTGGCATACATAGTTGTATTCAGATTCTTTGTTCTGGTTACTATGACTTGGCTAGCTTCACCAATGATTTGGTGTGTAGGATGGTCTCTCAAATGTCTTATCGCAGGAGACAATTTTCTTTCAGCAACAGCTTCAGGAATAGCTGCCTGTTGATCTTCATCTGCTCCAAGTGTGTCTGGTGGATCTTCTGGAATATCCACTTCAGCTTGCATCACTAGAGCTGCATCTTTGATGGCTAGCTTTTCCACCAACATTCAATATCTGCAGTACTAGAAGAGGAGCTTGGTAGCTCACTATAAATCATGTTAGACTCATCAAAGACTACATGTACAAACTCTTCTACAACTTGGCTTTTCAAGTTATAGATCCTATAAGCTTTGTTATGGTTGCTATACCCAACAAAAATCCCATCAAAGTACTTGACATCAAACTTATTTATATAATACTTTCCATTATGAAGCACATAATACTTACTACCAAAGATTCTGAGATAGCTCAGGTTTGGTTTTCTGCCTTTCAAGATCTCATAGGGAGTTTTCTTGTGGCTCTTGGTGATAGAGGCTCTGTTGAGGACATGACATACAGTGTTGACTGCCTCAGCCCAGAAATATTCTGGGAGAGATGTGTCATTCAATAGGGTCCTTCTAGACTCTATGAGATTTCTATTTTTCCTCTCAACAATCCCATTTTGCTGGGGTGCTCTAGGTGAAGAGAATTCTTGATAAATCCCATGCTCTTCACAGAACCTTGTTATGCTATCAAACTGTTATTCAGTACCATGGTCACTTCTGATTTTGATCACAGAGCTGTTGAACTCATTCTTAATTTGCTTGACAAACTTAATAAATATATCAAGGGTTTCATTCTTTCTCTTGAGGAAGAACACCCAAGCAAACTTTGAAAAGTCATCAACCACCACAAGGGTGTAGACCATCCTACCAATACTATGAACTGGTATAAGACCAAACAAGTTCATATGCAGGAGGTATAGGAACCTCACAAAATCTTTGGTCCTAATGCCCTTGAAGGAAGCTTTTGTCTGCTTGCCCTTTTGACAAGCAGAACTTATGCCCTCCTTGGAACACTTCGCATTGGGACCATTCCTAACTAGATCTTAACTAAAGAGCTTTTCAATACATTTGTAATTTATATGGGCTAGCCTCTTGTGTCATAGGACACAATAAGAGGGTTTCTCATTTACCACTAGACAGATAGGAGAGTCTGTATCTAAACATAAAAAGTTTAAGCAATAAATATTTCCACTCCTAGTGCCTGTCAATATGATCTCTTGGTCACTTGATCTCCTGATTAGGCACTCATCCTTGTGGAAGACAATAACATAGCCAAGAACAGAGAGCTGGCTTATGCTTATAAGGTTATGTTGCAACCCTTCAACATAAGCCACCTTAGTGATGGTGACTATGCCATTGGTGATCTTACTATAGCCTCTTGTTACCCCTCTATCTGAACCACCAAAGATTACTTTGGATACATCTTTTACTGGAGTGTACTCCTTCAAGTTTCCCCTTGTCCCAGTCATGTGCCTAAAACAACCACTGTCCAAGTACCATATAGGGATATGACCACTTGCACTATCCTGCAATATACAGTTTACTTTACCTGAAGACCCCAATATATATTGGGTCCTAGGTGCATATTAGTCTGAAGCTGAACATGTCCACCAGCAAGTTTTCTGACTGGTGGACTAACTCTAGTCCTGGCCACATTGAGATTATGTCAGCAGTCAATGGCATAATGACCTACCTTGCCACAGTACTAACAATCATGTATGTTGTATCTTCTTTTTTGTGTAGGCCTAGCAGCTAGATTGACTGCAGTCTTAATAGAAGGAAGAGTTGCAGAAGCCATTTTCTGAATTCTTTTAGCATGGATTTGACTGAAGGTTAGTCAGCTTGATGGCTTATGTGGCCTATTCTGAATCCTATCAGCAGCAACTTTCTTTTCAAACAGTGTGCTCTTGATAGCATCAGAAACAACCATATTAGGCAACCTGGCAGACTGACCCTTGGTCAGATTCTGTGCTGACAGGTTCTGAGAATGGGTTGCAGCCACTTTTTTGAGAGAGGGGGCTGTAGCCCCAAAAACAAATGGTCCATGATGGGCCATTTGAATTTCTTCATGGTCAGCCTTAAAGGCACTTACCCTACTATGCCTTCCACAATGGCTTAGAATATCTTTTGTTCCACTTGTGGAAGCACCATTCATATAGTGACCATATATACTTTCCTGGTCATACCTATTTGAAGGTAATATTACCCTCTTGAATGAGATAGGTGGCCTAGATGCCATTGACACAACTGGAACTTCCCTTTCCATTTGGGATGGGCTGGTCTTGTGTTACCCTTAAAGCCCAACCCCTTCTTACACTTCTGTGAGGAGAAGGAGTCTATCAAGGGAACCACTGTATTGGGCTGTGATAAACTGGCCACAATACCTTTCTCCCTCTAGAGCTTTTCCTCAAGATCTCTAATGAGACTATTCTTGCTCTTGATAGCCTCCATCTGGATTCCTGAAAGGGTTTTCAATTGACTGAGTTCCCTCATGGCCTGATTCAGCACAAATATTGTTTCAGCAAGCTGGGAAGCAATTGGATGAAGAGATAGAATCTCCTTAGCCTGTATCTTAGTCAACTTCTTGCACTTTTTAAAGGCATCAAGAAGTTCAGCATATCTGTCAATCAGTTGATTGACATCACCTTATTAGCCAGAATCATCTTCACCATTAGATGAAGAGGCTTCTGTACAAGGACTAGTCTCATACCCAGATACTAAACTTGATAGGGAATGTACCTTACTTTTACCAGGCTGATCCTAGCTGCCCTCTTCATCATACATTTCCATCAGCCATCTATAATTATGGGCATCTTCATCCACCTCTGAGTCACTGTCTGATAGTGTCAGAGGGGCACTGATTCCTATCCTCACTAGAGGATAGACTCTCCTGCTGTAATAGCTTTATCTTTACAGTAGCAGTAACTAGCCCAATGTAGGCTTCCTCTTCTTCAGACACAGATGATGATGAGTCTGTCAAACTTTTCTCTTTCTTAGCCACAAAGGACTTTTCTTTCTTGCCCTTGTGCTTTTGGTGAGATTTCTTCTAACAATCCTCCCTTCTCTTCACTAAGCAATCATTAATGACATGCTCTGGCTTGCTACAGCAGTAACAAATAATATTAGTGGAATTGTGTTTACTGGATTTAGATCCATACTTGTCCTCCTTGGAGGATTTCTTCCAGTAATGTGCTAAGGAGGAGGGTCTGCTCTTCCAGTGCTTCTTCTTCATCAACCTATGGAGCTGCCTGGAGAAGACATCAAAGTCCTCATCATATATGTTGTTGTCTGATGCTTCTGATTCAGAGCAGTCTGAATCTGCTGGTCTTCTTGGAGGAGAAGGGGTCTTCCTCCTACTTTTCTTTGTGGCTTCAGCATTGAAAGCCACAGACTTCTCTTTGGCCTGAGACTTGCAGTTGGTCTCTTACTCTTTCCTGATAGTTAACTGCATCTCATATGAGAGCAGTTTACCAAATAGGGTGTGGGGTGGAGTGTCACCCTATAAGACCCCTTTTTTTCTTTTTTGAACCATGGGGTCTTAGGCCCAGAATCTCCATTTTGCGGTGACACCTTCACGCCCGAGAAGGTCGTCACTACAAAGCAACGATCCTTCCAGCCAAAATGATCACAGAAAAGTAGCAAAAGAGTAAAAGACATGTCCACAGAAATCACATATATAGTAAATAATCTCCAGGAAGGGAGAGTCCACAGAAATAATAATAAAGGTACTGAAAATAGGGCTCATGCTCGATACATCAATATCCTCACTACATATCACTCAGCGCGGAAGCAAAAACTAAACATCTACTAACGATCAGGATTCACAGTCCCACCTGTCTGAACTCCGGTGCTAGACTGTCCTATCTCCAAGCATGCCAACCTCCGGGGATGCTCCTCCATATTGGGCTCCACGGTCCCCTAAAATGATGTGGTTCAAAAACCGTTAGTCTAAAAGACTAAGCCCTATAATCCCCCACCCTTTCCCCCATGGCTCCTAGGAACCGATTGGGGAGAGGAAAAGGAGAGGTAGTGATGGTGGAGAATGAACAAGAGGCGGGTGACGACATAACTAATCTAGCAGTTCTATAAGTACATGTGGCAGTAATATATGTATGAAAAACTGAACAAGAAATGAGTAACCTTAACTTATATGAAAATACATAAGCTAAGGTATCTTTTGCAAGGCTCCTATCGTATAAAGAGTCCCATTCCAATTTATATGATAGAGTGTCGGTTTTTTAGCAAGCATGTATATATCTACAAAATAAAAACCTTAACTTATAAGCACGCTCACGCGAGCTTATAAACCAAGGGGTCATTTGCAAGGCCTATTGTATAAAAAGTCCCATACCAATTTATACAATAGTTGTCAAGGGTTAAATGCAATTGTTATGCTATGACATGCAAGTATGCTATGATATGAATCATGCAAGTGCAACACACCCACTCGAGTCTGTGCACACAGACCTTTAGTTCCCCCTTTCTGGAGTCGAACCTACCAGTATACCTCCGTAGTGGCAAACAGAATTAGTGGGATGGGCCTCGCCCACCTCTAAACTGGTGATTGCACTACTAATCAGACCTATCGTATGCCTCGACACTGGTGTACTAAGCGGAGCTCCTGCGTACTCTTTGCCGGCTGGTCCACCAGACTTAGTTTGGCGAAGTGCTAGACCACACTTATTGAGTCAATGTATTGGCGTCGGTGCATCGACCATCCAACATCGAAGACCCACCACCTTATAATTTATGCACATGCAACCTTGATGTATTAACCACCGAGCCAAAGCTCCCCGGACCATCCCGTCCGTCACAAACATCAACCGAGCCAAAGCTTGCCGGGCCAACCTGCCCATCACCAAAGACACTGAGCCTACTGCTCGAGTGACCCAACCTAACATCCCGAGACATCAAGGTGAGTGAAAATGAATCCCTAGTTATACTAGTTACTCTTGCAGTTTATTTTTCCTACAGTTTAGGTTAGCCCTGGACTACCCAAGGCATACCCCGTGAAGGGTTCTCGACGGCACTTTGAACTACGATGGGCTGAAGCCCAAAGCTCCCTTTCGCAAGGCACTTATTATTATTGGTTAATACCCGATTCCCGATCCTTTTAGTATTACACTGGTTCTAACCATAATGTGTTTTGACCCTGTCTCTCCCTCCACAGGAAAGACGATCTTTCGTCGATCCCGAGCACCACCTAATCTTAGACAACTCTACAACCTACTAGTCCTAACTTCCAATGGTATACTCCAATACACTTTACTAAGATCAGTAAACCACAATCCCATCTTCCTACGAACATTCCCCATGTTAACACGATTTTCACAGTTTTACTAAATGCAGACCACCTTATGCTATATGACGTGCATGATAGGAGGTACTCTAAATCCTCATCCAAACACCCTAAGATAATTAATGGAGGCCTATCATGACATTTATAGCCTAAATTCAGAAACTTGAAATTTTCCTAATTTATCTGACCTTTTATTTATTTCTCCTAAAAATTCAAATGCCCTAGTTTGAATATGAAGTGGCCCTTACAGTCATGCAAAATGCTCCATAAAATTATGATAAATACTAGGCAGCTAATTAATTGTAAATTCAAGTCTCCCAATTTTTTTTGTAAGGTTTAAGCCTCTGATCCATAATTTTAAATATAATCACATAGTTAACAGCTAAAGTAGCAAGTGCTGTAAATAAGCTTCCAAAAATTATAAGAAAAATCAAGCATAATTAAATTGCCCTAAAACACTCCTGACCAAGTTTCCAAATTTTCCAATGAATAATGAACTCTTACTTTAATTTAGAATGCTAATCCTCTTCCATATTTCAATGAAACAACTACTGAAAATATTCATCTAAAAATTATGATAAAATTTCCTTATGAGCATACTAGTCTAATATCACTACTGAACAAGCTTCATAATTTTCTAACAAACACTGTGCTCTGAATCTAATATTGAACATATTTGCATATTTAAAAGTTTGTGAAGTAAGTACTTAAAATATGCATCTACAAATTATAATAAAAACCAGATATGAGCATAATGACCTAAAACTTCCTCTTCCTAATTTTCACAATTTCCCAATGAACAGTGAGATCATAATAAACAAAAGACTATCAAGGGCAAATCCATGTAATACAAAAGAGGTACTAAATATATTGTTTCAATATTCCCAATAAATTTACTAGAGGCTCATATTTACCCTATGACCATACTACCCAAGTTTCACAACTTTTCATAAGCTTTTGATGGCCTATCTTACCATATAAAATTTGTGACCTAAACTAGGGTTAGGGTTTTGAGGGGTTTAACTATCTATAAATCCACTAATATTTCAACCAGAGGACTTTAACCACCATAGGGTCCTCTCCACCAAATTTCAAGTCCATACAAGGACATTTGATCCCATGCTTTTCTCAAACCCCCGAGGTCCAAACTTAGGGTTTGAACTTGGGTCCTAGGGCAATTCTACCCTAAACCACCCCATAATCCATATGAGGGTGTTAAATGTCATGTAAAATTAGTGGCCCAAGTTTCAACCTCTGTTGAGGTGGTTTGGCAACTCAAACCCACATGGTGCACTTTTGACCTAAATACCCCTTTTAGGGAAAGGCTAGGGTTTGCTCAATTCCTAACTAAATCATCTCTAAATGGGGTGAAAATTTATACAGAGCTTCATAATGACCCTAAGGACCACTCACCAAAATTTGGGAGAGTTTGGAGGTCATTAGGTCTGAAAGAGAAGGGATAGATACGATTGCGGAATTAAAGATTATAGATATTGAATAAGAACCCTAAAGCCTAACACAAGTGTTGTGCACAAAATGAAGCTAACTGTAATTACAGTTAAGCTCGGGTCCTAATCCAGCAACTAACAATCCTAGTTAATTCTAATCACAGCCACAGTGCAAATAATAAATTAAGCAACCAGACGACACAAGATATTATAGTGGTTCCCCAACCACTGGGTACATCCACTCTTCTACTGACACGGTAGGAATCCACTCAGGTTTTTGATCAGGTGCCCTGCCACCAACAAGATCTGCTTCAGGTAGATCTAGAAACCCTTTAGACTTTTGATCAGGTATCTAAAAACCAAGCTTTACTTTTGAAGGGAGTAAACAACCCTTTACAGGAGGGGGGAAGAGAGTTAGATTGTCTTCTCTATTTTAACATAGATTAGAGAAGCACAAGAATCTCTTCAGAACTTCTGACAGCAAACTGTCTTGAAGTTCTGAAGGAAAAAGCTTGAAGAAGACTAGAGATATGGATGGATGTTCTTCTTTAGCTTCCTTCTTCTTCTTCTTCTTCAATATCTCTGAGTGTATCTTCCTGAAACAGGAGCACTCAGGTTGAAGAAGAGTGAAGAGATATCTTCTCAGTTGAATATGAAATGGCTGAGAGCAGCTGTATCTTCTTAGTTGAATCCTGAGAGCAGCTGTTTGTTTTCTTCCTTCTACTGCTGTATATTGCTGGTCGCAGACTTTGTTCTTTTTGCAAAAGAACTCTTTAAATAGGAGCAACAACAACGACTCTAATATTTGAATTGAGCTTTGTCTTCATCTGGAATCAGCAACCTGGGCTGCATTTAACATAAAGACAAAACAAGTCTTGCAGATATATATCCTATAAAAGGGAAAGCTACTGCAGCTGCAATAAATAATCTGATAAAGGATGTTAGATAAAGTCACATCAGAAAACTCTTTACAACCAACAGCTATAAAGGACAGCTGCAGAAATAAGGACAGATAATAGGACAAAATACATTGTCAGAAAGGATTGACTTATGCATAAATATAGAAGCAAAGATTGCTTTGAGATATATGCATAAGATCAATTAAATAAACTCGGAGATCGTCGAACGACTCACAGCAAACGTCGACCTATCAGTCAGATAGTCGACCGACTCAGACAGAAAGCGTCGAGCGAAGCTGACAGAAAACATCGAGCTTAGCTGACAGAAAACGTCAAGCTTTAGCTCAAAGCTAAAGCGTCGACCGGAGCACAAAGCTAGAGCGGATAGTCGAACTATCAATAGATAGTCGACCTATCACACAGCAGATGGTCGAACTATCTAGATAGATAGTCGACCAGAGCTCGACGATCTCCGAGTATCGTTCGACGCTCAGCTGTCTGCATATATAATATTATATGCGTTCTTTGCTGTATTTTAATTCCTATATTTCTAGCATATTTTTATTATAGTTTATTTAATTGATCTTATGCATATATCTCAAAGCAATCTTTGCTTCTATATTTATGCATAAGTCAATCCTTTCTGACAATGTATTTTGTCCTATTATCTGTCCTTATTTCTGCAGCTGACCTTTATAGCCGTTGGCTGTAAAGAGTTTTCTGATGTGACTTTATCTAACATCCTTTATCAGATTATTTATTGCAGCTGCAGTAGCTTTCCCTTTTATAGGATATATATCTGCAAGACTTGTTTTGTCTTTATGTTAAATGCAGCCCAGGTTGCTGATTCCAGATGAAGACAAAGCTCAATTCAAATATTAGAGCCGTTGCTGCTGCTCCTATTTAAAGAGTTCTTTTGCAAAAAGAACAAAGTCTGCGACCAGCAATATACAGCAGTAGAAGGAAGAAAACAAACAGCTGCTCTCAGGATTCAACTGAGAAGATACAGCTGCTCTCAGCCATTTCATATTCAACTGAGAAGATATCTCTTCACTCTTCTTCAACCTGAGTGCTCCTGTTTCAGGAAGATACACTCAGAGATATTGAAGAAGAAGAAGAAGAAGAAGGAAGCTGAAGAAGAACATCCATCCATATCTCTAGTCTTCTTCAAGCTTTTTTCCTTCAGAACTTCAAGACAGTTTGCTGTCAGAAGTTCTGAAGAGATTCTTGTGCTTCTCTAATCTATGTTAAAATAGAGAAGACAATCTAACTCTCTTCCCCCCTCCTGTAAAGGGTTGTTTACTCCCTTCAAAAGTAAAGCTTGGTTTTTAGACACCTGATCAAAAGTCTAAAGGGTTTCTAGATCTACCTGAAGCAGATCTTGTTGGTGGCATGGCACCTGATCAAAAACCTGAGTGGATTCCTACCGTGTCGGTAGAAGAGTGGATGTATCCAGTGTTTGGGGAACCACTATAATATCTTGTGTCGTCTGGTTGCTTAATTTATTATTTGCACTGTGGATGTGATTAGAATTAACTAGGATTGCTAGTTGCTGGATTAGGACCCGAGCTTAACTGTAATTACAGTTAGCTTCATTTTGTGCACAACACTTGTGTTAGGCTTTAGGGTTCTTATTCAATATCTATAATCTTTAATTCCACAATCGTATCCTATTTAAAGAGTTCAGAGACATTCTTCTAGGCAGACTTTTGATTGAAGGAGTAATTAACTCCAGGATGCTTGAGATGAAGGCTGGGGTGATTTCAAATGAAGGTGGGGGAATCTCAGTAGATGGATGAACAGCAGGGATGGTATGTTCTTGATGAGATGGAGAGTGAACTGGAGAATGATGGGTGGATGCAAGAAGATCAATATGATCTGAATGAAGAATATGTGACTGAGGAGGAGGAGTGGATAGCTCAGAAGCCAATAAATCAAAACTAGGATGAGATATCCTAGCAAGATGAGAAGGGAGAGGAGATGCTGGAGGTGATGCATGGAGAATTGTGGAGGAATCAAGAAGATGAGATGCAGAAGATGGAACTTCAACTGAAGTAGATGGAACTGAAGTAGATGGTGGCACTTCAGTAGAGGTTGAAGGTAATGCAGAAGAAGTGGATGGAAAGGAGAGATTGGCTGAGCCTGCTTCTTGAAGGGGGGGAGTGACTGAAGCAGTCCTTGTGCTCTCAGATGCAACTGGAGCTACCCCTGCTGGAGCGGGCTTCAGAAAGCTCCTTTTCCACTTGACAAACAGGGTTGGGTCCATCTTTTTGTTGGTATTGATGGAAGTAGAAACTGAGACCAACAGATGGGGATATTTCTCCTTTAGAAATATCCCAAGCACCCTACCCAGGGTGACTTCCTTCTTGCTATTCTTTTTCCTTATCAAATCAAACAAAACTCCTTCCCAATTAATCTGCTTCTTATTTACGATGGCACACATCAGGGCAAACTGTTGCCTGGTTATATTATCATGGGCAGAGTGCTTTCCCAGAAGCACTTTTTCGACTTGTTCAGCAAGGAACTTTATCTTCAACGGAAAATTCACCTTTAACAGCTTAGAAGGAATGCCGTCGGCATGTCCTAGTTCAGTCAACATTCTCCCAAACTCAGGGGTATCTTGCTCATAATCCTCTTCCCCATTCGATAATCCAAAAATTTCAGTTAAAACGGCGGGAGTCAAAATTACCTCTTCTCCGCTTATCGTTCCGGTCATAGAATCTTCATTGGAGGACGAAGTGAATGCCCATTCTTTAATCTCGGGAATGTTTATCTTTATTCTTGTTGACATGAACTTTTCCAAACCTTGATCTTTGCAGAGGTTGAGGATTTCCACTATCGCAGACTCGCAGCAGCTGAAAGAATCGAAGTCCACGCTGAAACCAGCATCGAACTTCACCACGGACAGGAGGGCTGGAGCAATCGCCATCGAAGGGGTTGGAGAAGACGAGAGAGCCAGCGAAGGCGAAACGGCAGAAATCGCGAGACAGGGAGCAAGCAGAAAGACGAAATACGAGAAGACGCTCTCTGTCGAAGATAAAAAGAATGATCTCTTAACCTAGGTCGACCATCGGTTTTTATATTAAACCAGCAATCATCGATCTACTTTAAAAGATACTGGAGACGATGGTCGAACGGTCGTTCGACGATCGTTCCTGAAGCAGAGTAGTCGATCAATCGTTCGACTATTTCTATCTTCACAAACAACAAGCTGTCGTCAACCAAAGATCGACGATAGGCTCGACCTGTTTGACGATCTTCGAATGTCGGTCGACGATCTTCAAGCAGATAAGCTATCATCAACCATAGGTCGACGATAGACTTCATCTGATCGACTATCTTCGAACGTCGTTCGACGATCTTCAAACAGGTTTCAACAAAGGCAAACGTCACACTTAGTCTTTTCCATTAATCATGCCTAGTTGAACCAAAAAGAACAGATGCTTCTGTTCATCTAAAGGCTTGGTGAAAATATCACCTCTCTGAAGGTCAGTGGATATGAACTCAAGGCTGATCTTGTTCTTTTCTACACAATCTCTCAGGAAATTGTGTCTAATCTCAATGTGCTTGGTTCTAGAGTGATGCACAGGATTTTGTGCAATGGAGATAGCAATGGTACTGTCACACATGATTTTTGTGTTCTTGTGTGTGTACCAATAATCCAAAAGCTGGTTTTGAATCCACAGGATCTGTGAACAACAAGTAGCAGCTGCTATATATTCAGCCTCTGCAGTTGAAGTTGAGACAGAAGCCTGCTTCTTACAGAACCAAAAGACCAATCTCTCTCCCAAGAACTGACAAGTTCATGAGGTACTTTTCCTGTCAACTCTACAACCAGCATAATCAGAATCAGAGTATCCAATTAACTCAAATTCTGATTCAGCTGGGTACCATAGTCCTAGATTTGGACATCCCTTCTGGTATCTCAAGATTCTCTTAAGAAGAATCAGATGAGATTCCTTGGGGTTGACCTGGAATCTAGCACACAAGCATGTAGCAAACATTATATCTGGCTTACTTGTAGTTAAATACAATAGGGAACCAACAATGGCCCTATAATTCTTTTGATCAACAGGCTTACCCTGATCATCAGAATCTATAACTATATTAGTAGCCATAGGTGTATGCATTGCTGAAGCATCAGCCATCCCAAACTTCTTTACCAATTCTTTGGCATATTTGGATTAGGAGATGAAGATGCCATCAGCATCTTGCTTTACTTGGAGACCAAGAAAGTAAGACAGCTCACCCATACTACTCATCTCAAACTTAGAATGCATCAAGTCAGAGAACTTTTTGCACAGTTTGGGATCAGTGGAACCAAAAATAATATCATCCACATACACTTGAACTAACAGGATTGTGTCCTTGTGATGCTTGACGAAAAGGGTTCTATCAACTACTCCCCTAACAAAGTTGTGCTCTAACAGGAAACTAGCTAGAGTCTCATACCAGGCTCTGGGTGCTTGTTTGAGTCCATAAAGAGCTTTTTGCAACTTGAAAACATGTGAGGGCTGAGTTGAAGAAACAAACCCAGGTGGTTGTTCAACAAATACCTCTTCCTTTAGCTCACCATTTAGAAAGGCACTTTTGACATCCATCTGAAAGACCTTAAACTTCATATAGGCTGCATAGGCTAGAAAGATCCTTATTGCCTCTAGCCTTGCAACAGGAGCAAAGGTTTGGTCATAATCTATACCTTCCTCCTATCTGTAGCCCTGAGCTACAAGCCTAGCTTTGTTCCTTACAATAATTCCATTTGCATCCAACTTGTTTCTAAACACCCACTTGGTGCCTATGATCAGTTGGCCTTTAGGTCTTGGAACCAAAGTCCATACTTTACATCTTTCAAACTGATTGAGTTCCTCTTGCATAACAATGATCCAGTGGGGATCTAGCTCAACATCTTTAATGGTGAGGGGCTCAATCTGTGAAAAGAAACAAGCATGCATCACATCCTGTCTTAATTGATGTCTTGTTTGGACACCAGCTGATATGTCTCCAATCACTTGAGATGTAGGATGATCTCTAAGTGTGACAACATCAGCAGGTGGGATGTGATCTTCAGCAACAGTTGGGATTAATTCCTCAGGAGGAATTTGATCTACTATTGGTGGTACAGCAACAGCTTCTACAAAGTCTTCATCACTGTCTGATTCAGTGATATGAAGAGTTGATAGATGGAGAATCTCTTGAGTGACATCTTTACTAGATTCTGGTACCTGCAATGAATTTGAGGAAGGGGAAGTTTCCTTCTCCTTATAAAACATCTGAGATTCATCAAAAGACACATGCACAGATTCCTCAATTTTAGAATTTGATTTATTAAATACCCTATAAGCTTTGCTTACTTGGGAATATCCAAGAAAAATTCCCATTGAAGCTTTTGCTTCAAACTTTCTAAGGTATTCTTTATTATTGTTATGAATGTAAACTACACAACCAAATACTCTAAAATAATTTATTTTAGGTTTCTTTCCTTTAAGCAACTCATAAGGAGTTTTACTCTTAAGCTTGTGTATAAGACTTCTTTTCAGCACATAATTAGCTGTGCTAACAGCTTCTGCCCAATAGGAGAGAGGCATATTAGCATCTGCCAATAATGTACCAGCAGCTTCAATCAGAGTTCTATTTTTCCTTTCCACTACCCCATTTTGTTGGGGAGTTTTAGGAGCAGAGAAGCTATGTTTGATACCTTCTTTCTCACAGAATTCTTGCATGAGAAGAGACTCAAACTCAGTACCATGATCACTTCTAATCAAGGCAACATGAGTAGAATACTCAGTCTGCACACACAGTAGAAAATCTGTAAGAACTTTGAAGTTATCAGCCTTAGTTCTCAAGAAGAACACCCAAGTGAACCTAGAGAAGTCGTCTACAATTACTAAAGTGTAATACTTACCTCCTAGACTCTGTACATTTATTGGGCCAAAGAGGTCCAAATGTAATAAATACAGGATTCTAGGTGAATCACTTTTATTTACAGATTTAAATGGAATTTTTGGTTTGCTTGCCTAATATACAAGCCTTGCATAGGCTCTCCTTCTTGTAGGGGCAAGAAGGTAAACCTATAATAAGCTTGTATTTAGATAACCTAGATATGTTCTTGAGGTTAACATGACTAAGCCTTTTATGCCATAAGGTGTTGTTATTTGTTACTTCATTAAATAAGCAGATTTCAGAATGGTTTGAATTAAAATCTACTAAATAAATATTGCCTTGTCTAATACCTACTAACACAACATTACTATTTAAAGTAATATTACAAAGAGTGTTAGTGAACGATACCTGATATCCTGCATCACATAACTGACTTACTGAGATAAGGTTATGCTTTAGTCCAGTAACATATGCAACCCTTTTGAAAGTTACTGCTCCAATGGTAATCCTACCATATCCTTCAGTTTGACCACAGCTAGAATCCCCAAAGATCACCTTTGGTACAAGCTTGGCCTTGAACTTTGACAGATTCTCTTTATTCCCTGTCATATGTTTGGAGCAACCACTATCCAAATACCACTTGTCCTGAGTGATAGGATAGGTCTTCACCTGTAGTGAGTTAAGTTAAACATTGTGGACCCAGGTAACCTTGGGTCCATTATTCTTCACATAATGAAAACTAGAAATAAAAGAATAAGCAGGTTGGGGTTTATAACCTAAAGGGTAAGATCTCCTAGGTGGGATGCTCCATGCAGTTAATGGGTCCACAAACCTAGGGTTTCTATTCATATTAAGGTTTCTAAGGTTCTGATTATAATTTTGAAATTCATATTGAAAACGTCGATCGGCGTTCGACGATGGATACACAGATCGTCGAGCTTCGTTCGACCACTGAGCCTGCGATCGTCGAGCAGCGTTCAACGCCTTTTGTATTTCCTTAAACTTTTGTTTTCTTTTCTCTCTCTTAGCTTTATTTAAGGCTTGATTAACTTGTCTTACTTGCTCAGTGTTCTTTATCCCATCAGCTGAGATAAAGTTCACTGGAGTTGAAAGATGATTTTTAAGGATAATTGGGGGTTCACATGATGAAGCTCCTAAGCCTAGCTTATTATTGCCTGACCTAGTGTTTGTCATGCTGGTGATTTCTAGCAACTTAAGGCTTCTACCATTTAATGATTCTTCCAATCTCTTGGACTTTGCTAGTTCATTTTTAAGAAACTTTATTTCATCACTAGATTTAGTGAGTTCTTCTTCTAACCTAGCATTTTCAATGGAGATAGATTCTGATTCAGCTAACTTATTTCTAAGTTCTTTAATCTCCTTTTCTGAACTAATTAAATCTAAGCAAAGGGATTTAAACTCAGTTTAAAATTCAGAAGAAGAAAAGTCATATGAAGATAATACCTGATCTTCTGTAGGCATCTCTTCATCATCATCAGAACTCTCTACAGCTGAGTGATTGCTGCAGGCATCAATAGCCATAAGGCAGATTTCCTTTGCCTTCTTCTCTTCCTTATCCTCACTGGAGCTTGAGGAGGAAGATTCCTCATCTAAATCACTCCAAGTTTCAGCAACAAATCCCTTCTCCTTTTTCTTGTTTTTGTAGGAGGAGGACTTGGAGTGTTTCTTGTGATTTTCCTTTTCCTTTCTCTTTTCTTTGCTCTTTTCCTCTGGACACTCTGGTAGAATGTGTCCAGGTTTCCTACAACCATAACAAATGATTTCTTTAGCAGGAGATCTATCATACCTTGGTTTATCTTCATATCTTGAAGATTTCTTTCTGAAGTCTTTTCTTCCCATCTTGAGAAACCTTTTGGCAAAAAGTGTCATCAGCTCCTCATTAGATTGGCTTCTTTCAGAAGCATAAACAGCTTTGAGAGCAAGAGTTTGCTCTTTTTTTGCTGGAGTTGGGGTCTTTGCTTCAGCCTCAGCTTCCTTGGTCTTCAGCACTTGCTCAAAAGACTTGAGCTTGCCAAGGAGAGCTTCTGTTGAGATTTCAGTTGTACTTCTGGCCTCCTTGATAGGCCAGATCCTAAGATCCCATGTGCTGGGGAAGCACATCAGTATCTTATCATTGACCTCTATCAATGATATATCCTTGTCAAGAGTCCTCAGCTCATTGATGATTGAGCTGAGCCGGGTGTACATTGCTTCAACTGATTCAGCATCAATTTTCTTGAAGTTTTCATACTGGGATATAAGGTTGGACCTTCTGTCCTTCCTTTCATCAGCTAAACCAACTACAATCTGGTTCAGTGTATCACACATTGCTTTTGCTGAGGAGCAGTCAGTAACTTTCTGGAATACTTCATCAGACATTGTCTGAGCCAGAATATTCATTGCTTTGGCATCTGCTATCTTTGCCTTTTTGTATTCATTGTTGTAATCTGGAGGAGGCACTGCACTCATATCTGTTGATGATGAAGCAGTAGCTACAGCAGGTGCTCTTGGTGGTCCTGTCAAAATAGAAGCAAAAATACTCTCATCAATAGAGTTCATATATAACTTAATCCTTGCCTTCCAGATGCTAAACTTAGCTAAGTTGCATGCTGGAGGTCTGGTGCTTGAGTAATCCTTGGACTGGGCCATGAAGTGAATATCTATAAGCTTGGTATCTATCAGGATCTTGTGACTCAGGTGTTATCCTGTACAGTCAGTCAACCTCCCTCTGATACCAATTGAAAGTGATGATAGATACAACTCTAGAGGGGGGGGGGGTGAATAGAGTATTCAAAAATTATGACACCCTACTCAACTCCCTTAGAGTTAATTTGCGGAATTAGTTTATAGATATTGATAACCCTAGAGCCTAACACAAAGTGTAGTGCACAAGAGAGAGCTAACTGTAATTACAGTTAAGCTTGGGATCCTATCACAGCAACTAGCAATCCTAGTTATTTCTACTCACAGCCTCAGTACAATGAATTAAATAAACAGCACAGACGACACAAGAAATTTTATAGTGGTTCCCTCTAAATAGGTACGTCCACTCTTCTACCACCCTGGTAGGAATCCACTATAGGTTTTTGTTCAGGTGCCCTACCACCAACTGATCTGCTTCAGGTAGATCAAGTAGACCCTTTGAGATTTTGATCAGAAGCTCAAAATCCAACACAGGTTTTTGATCAGGTGCCCTGCCACCAAGGGTTCACTTTTGAAGGGAGTAATAACCCTTTGTACAGGAGGTTGAGAGAGTTAAGGTTTCTTTTCTATTGTTAAACAAATTAGAGAAGCTAGTGGATTGCACAGAGCTAGATAGCTCTAAAGAATCAATGCTCCCCCTGGCTTAGAGAATATCCAAGAAGGAGTCTTGCTTCAGGGTACAGGAACTCTTCTGAACTAAGACAAAGAACTGTCTTGAGGTTCTAAAGGAGAAGCTTGAAGAAGATTCTTGATTTGGAACAGATGTTCTTCTTCAAACAGCTTCCTTTCTTCTTCTTCTTCTTCTAAAGGCCTCTGAGTGAAAGTCTTCCTGTAAGCAGGATGAACTCAGGATGAAGAAGAATGTTGAAGAGATTGATCTTCTCAGTTGAATGTGAATTTCTGAGAGCTGTAGAACTTTCTTGCTTTCTCTCTTTTTTCTATGCTGCTGAGTGTATATTGTTCTATATGAGTTCTATCAATATTCTTCTTTCAAAAGAAGCTCTTTAAATATGAGCCTTTGCAACGGCTTTAATTTGAGTTTGAATCTTTGTCTTCTTCTGTAATCATCAATCTGAGCTGCAAAAAGCATAAAGCAAAAACAAATCCTACAGACAGACATGCTATAAGAGGATAAAGCTTTCTAAGAAGCTGCATATCCAATCAGATAAGAAGGGTGCAAGAAAAAGGTCACATCAGAAAGAACTCTTTACAGCCAGAAAAGACTTTCTGAGTCTAACGGCTATAAAGGACAGCCTGGCAGATAAAGCAGAAAATATATTTTCAACTAATAAGACAAAACACTTTAGCAGATAAAGATTGGCTCATGCATAAGGAATGGAGCAGAGATTGCCTGAAAATAATAGCATAAATTAACTAAAATAATATGCCAAATAAATATGAAATAAATCATAGAATAGAAGAGGACAAAATTACTAAAGACATACAACAGAACGTCGAATGACCCTCGGAGATCGTCGACCGAAGCACAGAGATCGTCGACCTATCAAACAGATAGTCGAACGATACAGATAGTCGAACTACCAAAGAAGATAGTCGAACTACCACAGCAGATAGTCGACCTATCAGAACAGATAGTCGAGCTATCAGATAGTTGACCTAACAAGACAGATAGTCGAACTATCAAGCAAAATAGATAGTCGACCTATCAACCAGATAGTCGAGCTATCAAACAAAACAGATAGTCGACCTATCAAACAGATAGTCGAACTATCAAAGAAAATCGATAGTCGATCTATCAAACAGATAGTCGAACTATCAAAGAAGACAGATAGTCGACCTATCAAACAGATAGTCGAACTATCAGATAGTTGAACTATCCAAGCAGATAGTCGAACTATCAAACACAACAGATAGTCGATCTATCAAACAGATAGTCGAACTATCAAGCAAAACAGATAGTCGATCTATCAAACAAATAGTCGAACTATCAAAGAAAACAGATAGTCGACCTATCAAGCAGACAGTCGAGCTATCAGATAGTCGACCTATCAAGACAGACAGTCGAACTACCAAAGAAGAACAGATAGTTGACCTATCAAACAGATAGTCGAACTATCAAGCAAAACAGATAGTCGACCTATCAAACAGATAGTCGAACTATCAAGCAACACAGATAGTCGACCTATCAAACAGATAGTCGAACTATCAGATAGTTGAACTATCCAAGAAGATAGTCGAACTATCAAACAAAACAGATAGTCGACCTATCAAACAGATAGTCTAACTATAAAAAAAAATAGATAGTCGACCTATCAAACAGATAGTCTAACTATCAAAGAAAACAGATAGTCGACCTATCAAACAGATAGTCGAACTATCAAAGAAAACAGATAATCGACCTATCAAATAGATAGTCGAACTATCATATTGTTGAACTATCTAAGCAGATAGTCGAACTATCAAACACTGCAGATAGTCGACCTATCAAACAGATAGTCGAACTATCAGATAGTTGAACTATCCAAGCAGATAGTTGAACTATCAAGAAATCTGTCTGGTCAGAAAAAGTCGAGCGGGGTTCGACAATCGACGAGGCAGATTTCACAGAACGTCGAACTACCAAGAGTTGAACTAACTCAGAGATAGACGATCTGCTGACAGATAAACGTCAACCAACTGATAGACGATCGTCGAATAGTCGATAGACGATAGTCGAGCAGCGTTCGACCATAGTCGAACAAAAAACAACTTAACCAAATTTTCATCTGGATAAGTGACAACTCTAAAACTAGAGCAAACTAACTAAACAACTAACCTTTGACCATAGGTAAATCTTGGGTCAAGAGACTCAAAGAGAGGACTGAACTCAAATCCAAACTAGGGTACCAACATTCCTTTAGAAGCCCAGATCATCGAACTGAGTTCAACGATCTTTCCTTTTCAGCGTCGAACCCTTGTATAAAATCATTTTCTTCGGTCATCGTTCTGCTTTGCACTTTCATACTTTCTGCAGAGCTTTCTTTCCCTCCAAACCCCTCTACACTTGGTCTTGTTTTGTTTGTCTTTGCAGGAAAATCATGGCCGTCTCAGTTGCTGTTTTAGCCGCGATGAAATTTGATACAGGTTTTGATATAGATATGGATTGATTTGAAGGCAGTGATCAGATTTTCAAGAACATTCTAGAATTATTCAAAGAACAACAGTTGGTCACCATCATGACCTCAATGATGAAGCTGGCTGCCGACGAAATCAATGAATGGGTATACACAACCCATAACCTGGATCAGAATACAGTTGTCGGGACTATTTCAGGAACCTAGGTATCCCTCTCTCCCGCACTTTTGACAGATAATTTTCAACTGAGTACTGGACATGATAATGTTGAGTTGTCTTGATAAGAATTTTCAATTATGCTGGATAGAATGGGACATACAGCAGCAAACCCTAATAAATTACTTAAGAAAAATCTTTCAGTAGAATACAGATTTCTGGCTGATGTAGTGGGCAAAGTCCTATTAGCAAAACATTCTGCCCATGATACTATTTCTAGATATCAGTTTTGCCTAATGGCTGCTATTGTAGATAAGAAACACCTTAACTGGGGAGAGATTTTCTTTGATCTTATTAAGAAGAATATCAACAAGAATTCTGTTAATTTTGGGAGAGTAGTAGGTTTGTTTTTGCACAACAAATGCCCCCAACTGCTAGTATCAAATGACATGCATATAAATGCTTCCAAGAGACTATCTTGTGCTCTCTTTGGAAAATGGGATAGACAGATTGCTAAACCCAGCAGGGGTTCTGCAGCTCACACTACTTCAGGCACCAGGACAGTGATAGTCACTTCCCCTCAAGCAACTGCCCCATTAGAGGTTTTGCCTTCATCCTCCATCTCATCTCCACCTTCTCCACCTCCAGTTTCCTCAACCATTTCTTCTCCCATCTCAATTTCCTCTCCTACAATCTCTACACCTCCACCAGCTACTCTTCAAGAACAATTTCATCCACTTCATTACTATCCCCCTCTAGACCTTGACTCATCCATCCACTTTCCATCATTCACCCTCCTAGATGACTCCTATATGGATGATTCTCATTCATCTCCTCAAGAGCTTCCATCTTCTTCCACCTCCTACCAACAGCTACTTCAAGACATCTTAGCTCAGCCCTCATTCACCTCATCCATAACCTTAGTCATACCATCAGTTACCATCCCAGTTACATCCATCACCACCATCCCTATATCTGAACCATCCATACCCCATCCATCAACATCCACTCCACACATTTCTACAGCTCCACCAACTACATCAACTTCTGCAATTTTCTTCTCTACCTCTACTAAAGCCTCCCTTGAGCAAGTAGATGTTCCTGCTCTTGCTGATAGATTATATGAGATGTTAGCTTCCAGACTAACACTCTTGATGGACACCTCCTTGGCTCCTCTACTAAAATCTATAAGTGATTTATCTGCAAGGCTATCTTCTTCCCATCTTCCTCAGGCAATCCCTTCTTTGGGGTTCCTTGATCCAGTTTCTACTGAATCTAGGCAGGGGGAGATGCCCAATGAAGTAGTCATGCTGCCTGCTGAAGATTCAGACTTCATGCTTAGTTCAGAAGCAGTGCCAGATGTTCCAGCTCCAGCCCCAGTCCCATCTTTCAGTACAGTTGATTTCAAGTCCCTGTTGTCAGTTTTTGATGCTCTTTATAGTAGATATCTTCCAGCTTTAGAAGCTAAAGATCTTTCTAAGGCCATTGTGCCTGTTACTATCTGTGATCCCAGCTTGATCCAATCATACATTGATTCAATCAAGGCTATGGAAGTTCCTGCTGCTGTTGTTGATGATGATGATGTGATGGTAATAGAGGCTATTATTTAGCCTGTTGATTTTCCAGTTGCTGCTGCTAATATTGCTTCAGAGCCTTCTGAGCCTGTTGTTATGAATATTGTTGTTTCAGATGCCTCTGTTGTTGTTTCTGTTGTTACTACTGCTTCCTCTAGTGTTGTTACTATTGCTGCCTCTAGTGTTGTTACTATTATTGCTGCTGCTGCTGCTACTACTTACAAGGAAATAGATGCTATGTATGATAAGCCCCAGAGTTCTGATAGTGATGAATTCAGGACAGATTCAGATGATTCCTCTGCAACTATTGCAAGGAAGAGTAAAGCTAGAAGTAAAGCATTGAAGAGAGTTCCTGCAAAGAAAGCCACTTCTGATAATGATATTCCTTACTATATATTGCATGATTGTCCTATTACTGAACATTGGATGCAATTTTCTAAGAACCAGTTGAAGGCTATGAGGAAGAGAAGGAAATATGACCAAGGCACATCTCATTATAATCCTCCTCCTCCTCCTCCTTCTCCAGGTGCAGGATCTGGTGGAAATTCAGCTCATCAAACCTCTCATACTTCATCTCAAAGTTCCTCTCAGTTTCAAGAAAGATCTCAATCCAGAGGACATCAACAAAGAGGCTACCAGTCAAGAAGAGGTCAATATAGAGAAAATCAAAGAGATTATAGAGTGTATTCAAGAGGACAGTCCAGACAGCAATCTTATCAAAGGGAAGGACAACGCCCAACTGATTCAACTACTGGTCCATTCCCTTATAAGCTCAAAGAAAGTGTTCCCTCAAAAGCTCTTCCTTCTGACACTATTAATAGATATGAACCTCCTGTACCTTTTGAAGATCCAGAGAACAACCCAGTCTCTTGGACAACCAGAATAAAGGAGCTAGCTGCTTTAGACCAGATGAGGAAAGTCAGAGAACAAGAGAAAGACACTTCCAACATTTCAACTTTTTCTGATCAGAGAAAGCAAGAGCTTAAAAGGTATTCTTCCAGAAAATTCTTTGATCTAAGAAGATACATGGAATTGCACCCAGAGGTAGTTGTTCCCAGAGCCAAATCTCAAACTTCTCTTGGTGCTGCTGATGATAGAAGATCTAAGAGAGAAGCTGAAATCCCCAGCAGGGAAATTCTTTTCAAAAAGGGCAAGGAAAAGGACTGATAGTGTAAGCTGAACTACATATATCTCTCTCTGAACAAATGTGCTGTGTGATTATACATATGCTTCTGCAATGCTTTTGTTTACATTTCTGCAATGTTGTATTTATTTCTGCTTGTATGCTTTTAAAATTCCTATAAATCATGTAAATAGTAATCCTAACCCAAATAGGGGGAGATTGTTGGAACATCCTATTACTGATTTGGGTAAGGATCACTATATCCATAGGATTGTGTCTTGACCTCATTGTATAGTTTTAAGGACAAACTAGAATAGGTCTAAGGCTTAGAACTTAGGTTTGAAAGCTGCCCCCAAGACCTCCTAGTTCAGAATACAAGTGCAGAAGACCAAAGCAATTATCGTCGAGCTCAGATCGACGAGGCGTCGAACTCAGTTCGACTATCTTTGAGCTCAGGTCGACGAGGTGTCAAACTCGGTTCGACGATCTCCAAGCCCAGATCAAAAAATCTGGTTTGGTTTTTGAGCACCTTATCAAAAGTTCATTGGTGCACAGGACACCTAATCAACTCATCCTGCAGTGGATTCCTACCTAGGGTGGTAGAAGAGTGGATGTACCCAGGTTGATTGGGGAACCACTATAGCTCCTTGTGTCATCTGGTTGTTTGTGTTTTATTTGTTGTGTGCTGTGAATCAGCTTTCTTGCTTTACTTTATTTTATTTACTACAAGCATAATACACTATAATTAAATTAAGTCTTCCACTGCCAATTAGTTTTTAATTTGCAAAATTATTTTAAAATACTCTATTCACCCCCCTCTAGAGTAAAGGTAGATCTTACCCTCACTTTCAGATGTATCAACCATCGAGCCAAAGCTCCCCGGACAATCCCGTCTGTCACAAACATCAACTGAGCCAAAGCTCGTCGGGCCAACCTTCCCATCACCAAAGCAACCGAGCCTACTGTCCGAGTGACCCAACCTAACATCACGAGACATCGAGGTGAGTAAAAATGAATCCCTAGTTATACTAGTTACACTTGCAGTTTATTTTGCCCATAGTTTAGGTTAGCCCAGGACTGCTCAAGGCATACCCCGTGAAGGGTTCTCGAGGGCACTAGGAACTACGATGAGCTGAAGCCCAAAGCTCTCTTTGGCAAGACATTTATTATTACTGGTTAATACTAGATTCCCGATCCCTTTAGTATTACACTTGTTCCAACCCTAATGTGTTTTGACCCTGTCTCTCCCTCCATAGGAAAGACGATCTTTTGTCGATCCCGAACACCACCTAATCTTAGACAACTCTACAACCTACTCATCCCAACTTCCAATGGTATACTCCAATCCACTTTACTAAGATCAGTAAACCATAATCCCATCTTCCTACGACCATTCCCCATGTTAACACGATTTCCGCAGTTTTACTAAATGCAGACCACCTTATGCTATATGACGTGCATGATAGAAGGTACTCTAAATCCTCATCCAAACACCCTAAGATAATTAATGGAGGCCTATCATGACATTTATTACCTAAATCTAGAAACTTGGAATTTTACTAATTTATCTTACCTTTTATTTATTTCTCCTAAAAATCAAAATGCCCTAGTTTGAATATGAAGTGGCTCTTACATTCATGCAAAATGCTCCATAAAATTATGATAAATACTAGGAAGCTAATTAACAGTAAATTCAAGTCTCCCAAATTTGTTTTGCAAGGTTTAAGCCTTTGATCCATAATTTTAAATATAATCACATAGTTAACAGGTAAATTAGCAAGTGTTGTAAATAAGCTTCCAAAAATTATAAGAAAATTCAAGCATAACTAAATTTCCCTAAAAACACTCCTGGCCAAGTTTCCAAATTTTCCAGTGAATAATGAACTCTAAATTTAATTTAGAATGATAATCCTCTTCCATAATTCAATGAAACAAAAAAATTAAGATAAATACTAGGAAGTTAATTAACAGTAAATTTAAGTCTTCCAAAATTTTTTTGTAAGGTTTAAGCGTCTGATCCATAATTTTAAATATAATCACATAGTTAATAGCTAAAGTAGCAACTGTTGTAAATAAGCTTCCAAAAATTATAAGAAAAATTCAAGCATAACTAAATTGCCCTAAAAATACTCCTGACCAAGTTTCCAAATTTTTCAGTGAATAATGAACTCTAAATTGAATTTAGAATGATAATCCTCTTCCATAATTCAATGAAACAACTACTAAAAATATTCATCTAAAAATTATGATAAAATTTCCTTATGAGCATACTGCTCTAGTATCACTATTGAACAAGTTTCACAATTTTCTAACAAACACTGTGCTCTGAATCTAATATTGAATATTTTTGCATATTTAAAAGCTTGTGAAGTAAGTACTGAAAATATGCATCTAAAAATAATAATAAAAATCAGGTATAAGCATAATGACCTAAAACTTCCTCTTCCCAATTTTCACAGTTTCCCAATGAACAGTGAGATCATAATAAAAAAAAGACCATCAAAGGCAAATCCATGCAATACAAAGGAGTTACTAAATATATTGTTCCAATATTCCCAATAAAGTTACCAGAGGCTCATATTTACCCTATGACCATACTACCCAAGTTTCATAACTCTTCATAAGGTTTTGATGACCTATCTTACCATTATAAAATTTGTGATCTAAACTAGGGTTAGGGTTTTGAGGGGTTTAACTATCTATAAATCCACTAATATTTCCACCTGAGGACTTTAACCTCCATAGGGTCCTCTCAACCAAATTTCAAGTCCATACAAGGGCATTTGACCCAATGCCCTTCTCAAACCCCCAAGGTCCAAACTTAGGGTTTGAAATTGGGTCCTTGGGCAATTCTACCCTAAACCACCCCATAATCCATATGAGTATGTTAAATGTCATGTCAAATCAGTGACCCAAGTTTCAGCCTCTGTTGAGGTGGTTTGGCCACTCAAACCCACAAGGTGCACTTTTGACCTAAATACCGCTTTTAGGGCAAGGCTAGGGTTTGCTCAATTCCCCACTAAATGTGAAAATTTATACAGAGCTTGATAATTACCCTAAGGACCATTCACCAAATTTGGGTGGGTTTGGAGGTCATTAGGTCTCCTAATTAATTTACCCGAGGATTATTAATTAATTTCAAAAACTATAGAAAAATTGTCTCGAAAAATTCCCATTTTTGGACATGACCTAGATATAGTTAAGACAAACTCCCTGTCCAAATTTCAGATCACTTGGACTTGTGGTGAAGTGGGGACACACCTTTAAACCTCTGACTAGCCCTAGGTATAGATCCCACCATAATGGATGCTATGGTCAAACAACTTACCCAAATTTGGTTGAAACCAATTTTAAATTAAAGGAGACTCATAGAGCCACAATTTTCATATTGACAACTTTTTCATAAAGGGCCTCTAAGTATTTTTAAATTAATTTCCAAGGTGACTAATTATATGTGACAGAAATTCATTTAATTAAAATATATAAGTTATGATCCTGAACAGATCTTGACGCAAGATCCAACGACTACTGGTCGTCTTCTTCCTCCAACAATGACTGGGATTCACTCGACATGGAGCCTCTTCCAGCCACCACAGTCGGCCATCCGACCACCTCCCTTGTCAGCCACCGCCACCACCACCTCCGTCGAGGTGGTTGCCATCGCTGGGAGGTGGCACGGCCGCCGGAGGGGCCAACTCCGGCGATCCCGCAAGTTGGTTTTTCTCGAAAAAAAGTAGAAAAATTAATGCTTGGATCGAGCTCAATTTAGCCCGATCCTCATCCTAAATGAAAGCTATGATCTACCCATAAAGTAAGGAGAGGAGGAGGACCTTTGTGGTGGTCTGAAGTCGTGCTGATCGTCGGGTCATCATGGTGGTGGTGGCGCCGCTCGGGTTTCTGCAACTACACAGTGCAAGGGCTCGAATTCTTCAGGTAAGTGTTGGGGAAAACTCCTCTTAGGCCACTGAGGGTGTTTAAAGCCTCAGTTAGGAAGGGCAGAGGCCAAGTCATTAGTGGGTATTAATGGCCATGTATAGCCTTTCTCGACCATGGTGGTTAACTGCATTCAGTCAGTGGAAAAACCTGGTAAGGCTCTTGATCTTCTCAGGGCTGTTAGGGGAGATGAATCAAGCAATGAAGGGTGGTCCTTGGCTTCCCTATGCCATGAATGACTTTAACCTATTTTCTCTCTCCTCCATTAAAGAAGAATTGAAGCTTTCTCTCTACTTCCCCTCATTGCCAAAATTTTTCATCACACTAGCGTAATTGCAGCCCACTAATTCCTAATACTAAATGATTAAGAGGTGGCTAGCCCAAGTGAATAGGGCTTGAGCTTGGGTTAGCCCATTTGGGCTAAGTTGACCTAAACTAGACTAGGGTTGACCTTTGTCATTTTAACCTTTTGAGTTGACACCAATGGGTATTTGGTGACCCATTGGCCTCCCCTAGGGCCTAGGTAGGGCTGGGTAGGGTTATATTGACACGTGGGGGTCACTTGACCCTTAGGAAGGATACTTTGACCAAGTTTGGGCTAGAGTTGACTATGGACTCAGGCTCTAGGGTTGACCCCAATGGATCTTTTGTGACCTATTGACCCCACTTTAGGTTAGGAAGACCTTGGTAGGGTTGGTTTGGCTCATTAGGGCACATTGCCCTTAGTTAGGGCACCTTGCCCAATTTAGGCCGAGGATGGTCCTAAGTCAACTTGGCCACCCTGGGTTGGCTCCAATAGACCCTTAGGGCCTTTCAATATATTGGTGAGGTCATGGTGGGGTCTTGGAGTCATGGTGGGGTCTTGGAGTCATGGTGAAGCCTCATGATCATCCTAAACTAGGGTTTAGGAATCTACTATTTTCAGACCATAATGGTCTCACCTATATTCCTAGGTCCACTTGGTCTCCTTGGCTTCCTAGGGTTTTGTCATGACCTAGTCATGATAAAACCACTCCTAGGGGGTCTAGTTGTCTTAGGGATGTTACACACCGAGCTTGGCCACTTCTCTGATGGCACAAATTTTTTGTGTCCTAGTCTCTGGTGAGGGACCTAAGGAACTTAGCATTTAGCTCATAATGACTAAAGATCCTTCCATAGGTCCTTAGTTCATTCACTATCCTAAAGAATTTTTCATAGCCAGTGGATATGTCTTCTCCCTTGGACTGTCTGAAAGCTTCATACTCCCGATTGAGCATGGACTTTCTATCATCCCTGACTTCCTTTGTGCCTTCCCTGTAGATCACCAGAGTGTCCTAAATTTCTTTTGCATTTGTGTAGTGAATCAGATTATGAAGGGTAGAGTCATCAATTGCACTGACAATGATGTTCTGTGCCCTCTTGTCCATGGTGGCAAGAATGACTTCATCCTTTGTCATCTCAGCATATCTTGGGTGTCTGGATATTTGCATCCAGAATAGACACTTTCATAGGGATGAAAGACCCTTCCTTAACTGTTATGAAGATTCTAGGGTCAGCTGCTTCCATGAATAGCCTAACCCTTTCTTTCCAGATACCAAAACCTTCTTTACTGCAGATGGGAAGTGTTGAAACCAAAAATCGGTCTCGTGGAGTTCACCCTTGGGGAAGGGGTGATCAAACACCTACTTCTCTCCCGCGAGTTGAAAGACTGGAAGAGGGAGCTGGAAAAGGACCCAAGGACTCGGCGCGGAGGACCCATCACACACCCGGAAGATCACTGAGCGCTTCACCTCCTTAACCAAATGTCGAGCTAAGGTACCTCAGGAAACACTAGGGGGACTTTGGAGATAAGTAAGCGTGCATTTTGAGGTACACCTTGTGTCCTATTTATAGATTTCTAAAAACGGCCTGCAAATAGCCAACCTCTGTTGTTCTGAACAGCTATGTGCAACCCACCTGGGTCTGCCAATAGCGAGACTCCGCTATTTTAATTGGCTATGTGCATGCCAACGGGGGCAAAATGGTAAAAATACATCAGAGCTGAAGGGGCGAGTTGCCCTGCGAATGCCTCTACTCGGCAAGGGTGACGAGTACCAGATGGAGCTGGTACTCGCCGCCTTGGCTCGAAACTAGGCGAGCATGAGCTCGGCCTGCCTTACCCGCTTACCACGAGTTTGGCGATCGGGCCATAAGTTCGTCGAGCTGGATAGGGTAGGGGGCATCGAGTGACCTCGGCGCCAGGGGCTGGGCGCCGACTGAACTCGACGCCATTAGTTGGGCGCCGTCTGAACTCGCCGCCCCGAGTTGGGGGGCGCCGAATGTACTCGATGCCTAGGGCCCAACTCGCCTAGAATTTGGGCTAGGTTTGGCTGATCTGGTCCCTACTAACCCCACTCGCCGGATACGGGGTTGTACACAATCCTCGCTCTTTGCGAGATTGGCACAAACTCGGAAAGAAACATCCAACCCCACTGGATTCGGCGAGTTGCAGATTCAGTGGGAATCTCTCGGTTGGGCCCACCGATGGCTATATATACATGTGCCTGCATACTTGGCTAACGTTTGCCCTTCCCTTTACCATAACCTTACTAAGATACCGCTCCCCAAATAGGTCCTAGAGCGAGTGGCACGATCTTGGGCGGAGACTGCAGCTCGCATCACGGGCCTGACTTACCCCAGCGCCTCGCCTCGCAACTTGGCTGAGTTTAGCTCGGCAAAAAAGCGAAGCCCCTTCCAAAAGATGTTGTTGTGTATTGCATCCACAATAACCCAGATTTTCTTGAAGTCACCCTTGAACTAAGATGAATTAAGTTGTATTTGATATCCTTGTTCTAGTTGAATGTTTGTAGATTCTCAGTGCTAAGTGTAGACCAATGTCAGTCTACAGTGGGTCAGGAACACAGGACCATACAGTGTAATCCCTCACTGTGTGATCCAAAGTGTTGACTCATGTGTAGCCTCTCAATTAGGATACACTTCATGTTCAAACATTGGGAGCATGGGATGAAGACAGGACCAGAAGAAAACATTTTCCAAAATTCTCTAAAATTTATCTAAGTCCAGTTCTCGAGAAGAAATTTCAGAGTTCTCGAGAAGTGTAGTTTAGTTCTCGAGAAGCTCTCATAGTTCTCGAGAAGCTCAACTACAAAGTTCATGAGAAGTCTGGACAGATTCAAGAAATGTTCTAAGTTATAGTTCTCGAGAAGTCATCTTTGTTCGCGAGAAGTCTTGGTCAGTTCTCGAGAAGCCTAAGATATAGTTCTCGAGAAGTCTTACTTGTTCTCGAGAAGTTTGGCTTCAGTTCTCAAGAACTACCAGCTTAGTTTCTTGAATAGTCAGAACTTTCCTCAGAAATTTTTCTAAGTTCTCGAGAAGTCTTTCTCTTTGTTCTCGAGAAGTTCAGAAAAGTTTCTAAGTTAAGTTCTCGAGAAGTCTTTCTCTTTGTTCTCGAGAAGATCAGAAAAATGGTCTAAGTGCTTGTTCTTGAGAAGTTCAGGAATTTTCTAAGTCAAGTTCTCGAGAAGTCAATTAGTTCTCGAGAACTAAACCTTGTGTTCTCGAGAAGTACAAATCTTTTCTAAAAGAACTTAGTTCCCGAGAAGTCTTGACAGTTCTCGAGAACTCAGTTCCTAGTTCTCGAGAACTATAAACACTTCTCGAGAACTAAGTCGATTTTTCTAGAAATTTTTGTTCTAAGTCCAGAACGGCCGAAATTTCAAATAACTCGACGAGATTGGTCCACGTGTTGTCATTAATGTCTTTTCTAGCCGTTAAGGGTAATCCTATATAAAGTTTTTTTCCTTAAGACATAACCCTAACGAAGCAGAAAAGAAAAAGAAGAATCTTTAAGAGCGGATTCAATACTTTCCTAAATTACTGGTTCGGCTGACCTTTCTCAAGAACGACATCTGAAGCTGCCGCTTTCGTCAAGATCAATCTCTCTGCCTTCAATCTAGAAGATCTGCTGATTAAGGAATCGTTTTTCTCTCCTTGATCGAGTAGATTCAAGTTTTCTCAGGCCTGATTTTCAAAGGATCTTCTTCTACAAATTCTGATAAAGACGCAACTTTCAAGAAAAAGACCTAGAGACAAATTCTTTCAGATCTGAGAATATTTCTGTTTGTATTTTCAAACTCTATTTGAAAATCTTGTAGGAGATTAATCTCTGAGTGTAGGAGCGTTGTTCTCCGAGTTGTAGGAAGTTTTTATCTTCCGAGTGTAGATCCAGTTTGATCAAGTTTTGTAGGAACGTGGTTCCGAGATGTAGGATTGGTTTGTAATCCGAGATAGTGGAGTAGCCGAGTCTAGTGATTTGCTAGATCGGTGAGGAAAGTGGACGTACTCAAGATCGGGGAACCACTTTAAATCTCTTGTCGTCTGTGTGATTGCTTGCTTACTTATTCGTGCTAGTTGCTAGATTTTTTATTCTGCATTAGACACACATCTCACCTATTCACCCCCCTCTAGGTGATTTAGATAGACAACTTACATCTTTCAATTGGTATCAGAGGGAGGTTGATCGTTAAAATGTTAACACCTTGATCTGATCCTTCCCAAGTTGTCTTTAGAGAAGTATCAAGCATGAGTAAGACCAGGGATTTTGCTAAGCTCCCTATATGCACTAAGAACAATTTTTCTATGTGGAAGGAAAGAGTTAAACTCTTCATGGAAACAGTGGACCCTCGGATCTTCATGATTGTTGAAGAAGGTCCGCATGTTCCTATGATTGCATCTGCAATAGATCCAACCAGACAAGTCCCAAAGAAGTTGATGGACTTGGATAAGGACGAGATTGCACTTGTCTCCCTAGACAAGAAAGCTAAAAATATTATAGCAAGTGCAGTCGATGACTCGATGCTTCAAAATCTGATTCATTGCCAGTCTGCCAAGGAGATGTGGAAATACCTGGTGACTCTGATGGAAGGCACTGAAGAAGTTAGGGATGATCGGAGATCCCTTATAAATCAGAAGTATGAAGCCTTCATGCAAGGTCACAAGGAAGCCATAGCTGATACCTTTGAGAACTTCTTCAACATAGTCAATGGCCTAAGAGTTTATGGCCGAGTCTTCACAAATGGGGAACTGAATGACAAATTCTTAAGATCCCTGACCAAGAAATGAGATAATAAGGTATGCGCCATTCGGGAGTTCGGAAGGTTAGCCGAGACGGACCCGCAGAATCTATTTAGAAAGCTTATGTCTTACGAGCTCCAAATCAACTCAAGAAAAGCTGAAGAAGAGATGAGCAGGTCTGCATCCAAGGAGAAGTCTGTCGCTCTGAAGGCAGATAGCTCAAGGAAGAAAAATGCTAGCTCTCCTGCTCCAGCTCTTGAAGCTGATGAAGAAGAATCATCTGAGCAAGCTCCTCTGGCTCAGAGCTATCTGATGGAGAGTTCTCTCTACTCTCAAGGCAGTTCAAGAAATTCTTGAACAAGAAGAAGCAATGGAGAGGCAAGGATGCCTCCTATAGAAGATCACACAATGATGGTGATCGCCATAAAAAAGGCTCAAGTAGCCACGACAGGTATGGTTCTAAACCGAATAAACATTTTTCGACTGACATCGTTTGTTATTGCTGTAATAAGCCAGGTCACGTCATTGCGGATTGCCCCCACAAGAAGAAAGAGGGCGGCAAAAGAGAAGAGAAGAAGTCCTACAGTAAAAAGAGGACAGAAAAGAGCCTGTTGGCCAAGAAGGGCAAAACTCTCAGTGACTCCGACTCATCTGAGTCGAGTGCAGAAGAGGAAGAAGCCTACTTTGGGCTAATGGCTCTAACTGATGATGAACAAGTCCCCCAGTTCACTGGGGAGGTAAAATCTCACACCCCTTTTTCAGAATTTGATGATGATAGTGAGCAGGAGGGCTATCCCTCTGAGTATGAATCTGAACTCATGGGACAATATAAGGAGTTACTCAAGGCTTACGACAAATATCGCTGAGTCATGAAAACTCAAGCTAATGAGATAAAATCTCTAAAAGCTACAGAGAGCACCTTAAGAGAAGAAGTCTCAAAGACTGACTCTCTCAAGGAAGACTTCAATAAATCTATTGAAGAATATAACAAGGCTCTTGAGCACCTTGACCTTAAGGAGAAAATCATCAAGGAGTTGGAAGAACAACTCTTGGCTGAAAAGAAACTTGTAGAAGGTTTCTCTAAGCCTAAGACTGTACTTCATCTGATTGTTGAATTCTCAGCTAAGGCCAAGGGTGCTGGTCTAGGCCACAAAGGTGCTCCTAGTAAATCCTCTAGGAGAAGGAAGGCCAAGAGAAAGAATAAGGATGCCAAGAAGGCTTTGGCCAAGGAAAAAGGGAAAGCTCCTCTAGAGCCAGTCTCGTTCAAGAAAGTTATCTTTCCCGCGAATGAATTCGACTATGAGTCCACCTATGGACACTTCACTAGGCCGATCCTGAAGAAGCCTAAGTCAAGGTACCAAGGTTGGACTCGCCCTCGTAATTTTGGCGAGAGTGTCTTCAAGGCACCTTATGAAGAGATTCAACTTCAGAGCTATGGACCTTATGCTCATGGTCATAATATCAAGAAGGCACCAAAGGTAAAACCTGTTGTGGAAAAGCCTATGAAGGAGAAGACTTCATGCAGCTGCCATCATCATGTAGCTTCTTCCTCCAAGGATGCTACCCCTGCTGGACCTCCTCTCAAGAAGGTTAAGCAGGAGATTATAAGGCAAAGATACAACAGATTCGACTGTTGGTGCTGTGGTAGAGTTGGTCACTTTGCCATAGATTGTTGGTTCAATCCTAAAAATGCTGTAACTCCTCAAGTTAGCAACGTGAGAATGACCATTCATGAGGCTAATACTCGTAGGGGGAGTATTCTAACTTGAGACCAAGGACCCAAACGTGTTTGGGTTCCTAAGGCTAAATGATTATAATTGCAGGTACGTCCAAAGGCCATTAAAATGCTAATCTGGTATTTGGACAGTAGATGTTCTCGGCATATGACCGGGACAAGGAGCCTACTCCAAAACTTTTCATCGATGTTGAACGGACCAAAGGTCATCTTTGGAGGTTCAGACCGAGGAATTACCAAAGGCTACGGTATGATTACTAACGGCAACGTATCCTTTTCGGATGTAGCATATGTTGAAGGATTGGAACACAATCTCATCAGCATAAGCCAACTATGCAACAAAGGATACGTGCTTGAATTCCATGCTGACAAGTGTTTGATAAAATCGGTTGACAACATGGAAACTCTTTTATCAGGCACTCGAAGCAGAAATATTTTCTGTTTAAATTTCATCTGTATTGACTCCTCTACACCAGTATGTCTTTTAGCAAAAAGTAGTGCATCTCTTGCTGACCAATGACACAAGAGACTAGCACATATTAATTTCAAAACTATTAATAAACTATTCTCTCAAAACTTAGTACGTGATGCCCCTAATGTCAAGTGCGTTAAGGACAGCCCTTGCCATGCCTGTATAAAAGGCAAGCAAACAAGGAGTTCATTTAAAAGTATTATAGGCAAGGATTCTGATAGAAGCTTACAGCTTCTTCATATGGACTTGTTCGGTCCACTGCAAGTTAGAAGTTTTGGAGGTAAGAAATATACGTTGGTTATTGTGGATGATTACTCGCGCTTTGCGTGGGTGTTCTTTTTGAAACACAAGTCAGATACTTTCAATATTTTCACTAGTTTTGTTAGGCAAGTCCAGAATGAATACAACTGCTCCGTAGTGAAAATCAGAAGTGACAATAGAACGGAATTCAAGTCTGGGGCCATGACAGAATACTGTGAAAGTCAAGGTATCTTTCATGAGTTTTCCTCTCCTCGCACTCCACAGCAAAATGGAGTAGCTTAGAGAAGGAACAAAACACTCATAGAGGCTTGCCGGACTATGTTGAGTGATGCCTCACTTCTAGAGTACTTCTGGGCTGAAGCCGTCAACACCGCTTGTCACATGCAGAATCGAGCACTCATCAACAAGAACCATGATAAGACTCCTTACGAACTTCTAAAAGGCAGAAAACCAACCATTTCATATTTTAGAATCTTTGGTTGTAAGTGCTTTGTACCTAACAACGATAAGTATCACACTACCAAGTTTAGCGAGAAAAGCTTTGAAGGTATTTTTGTAGGTTATAGTGGCCATAGTAAGACCTATAGAGTATTTAATAGAAAAACTCTGGTGGTAGAAGCATCGATACACATTGTATTTGATGAGACGAGTTTGCTGCAAAGCAACTCTTCTAGTGTGCTTATTGAAGATTCAGGTACAAAGATAAAGGAACTCAGCCTGGATGAACCTACTGAAGATAAAGATGAAAAGTTCATCAAGATCACCTCTACAACCCCGATTGGAGAGGTAGATGATCAAGATGAAGAATTCATCCCAGCTAAAGATGGAACTCCAGTGGCTGAGGAGATTCAAGACGCAAGGAATCTAGAGCTCAGACACCTGAAGGATCATCCCTTAGACCAGATCATAGGAGATCCCTGGGATGGTGTCAGAACTCGTTGAGGTACAACTAATGAGAATTTATTCTTAAGGTTTCTGTCACAGGTTGAACCTAAGAAGTTCGAGGAAGCAAACTCGGATGCATCCTGGTTTCTAGCCATGGAAGAAGAGTTAAATCAGTTCAAACGTTGCAAAGTTTGGACACTTGTTCCTAGACCCAAGAGTAAGAACTTCATCGGGAAAAAATGGGTCTACCGGAACAAGATGGACGAAGATGGAACTATTATAAATAACAAAGCCAGACTCATTGCTAAGGGCTATCATCAAGAAGAAGGAATCGACTTCGATCAAACGTATGCTCCCGTGGCAAGACTGGAGGCAATCAGGTTATTCCTTGCTTATGCTGCACTTAAGGGCTTTAATGTCTATCAGATGGATGTAAAATCCGCTTTCCTGAATGGTGACATAAAGGAAGAAGTGTATGTAGAGCAACCGCCAGGTTTTGTTGACTCAACTTTTCATAATCATGTTTATTTACTGCAAAAATTACTATATGGTCTTAAACAAGCTCCTCGAGCATGGTATGAGATGCTGTCTAGCTTTCTTCTTGAGAACAAGTTCACAAGAGGAAAGATAGAAAAGACATTATTTCTTAGCAAAATAAATGGCAAGATTTTGCTAGTGCAAATCTATGTCAATGACATTATTTTTGGCTCTACGGATAACAACCACTGCATGAAATTTTCTAAACTTATGCAAGGGAAGTTTGAAATGAGCAGTATGGGAGAGCTGAAGTATTTCTTAGGGCTTCAGGTGAAACAATCTGAGGATAGAATCTTCATCTCACAGACCAAGTTCACCAAAGAGCTACTTAAGAAATTCGGAATGGAGAATGCAACCTCTATGAGGACTCCAATGGCCTCAGCTATGTCTCTGGACAAGGATGAGAAAGGGAAACCTTTTGATGAAACCAAGTACAGAAGCATAATCTGGTCCTTTCTCTACCTTACCGCAAGTAGACCAGATATAATGTTCTCAACATGTGTATGCGCTAGATTCCACGTGAACTCTAAGGAATCTCACTATATTATTGCGAAGCGAATTTTGAGATACCTTAAAGGTACACCAAATCTTGGCTTATGGTACCCAAGAAGTAATGATAGTGAATTGATTGGATTTTCAGATACAGATTTTGCAGGAAGCAAAGATGACAGAAAAAGCACTTCTGGGACTTGCCAATTCCTAGGAAGAAGGCTTATCTCTTGGAGAAGCAAAAAGCAAAACTGTATCGCAATCTCAACGGCCGAGTCATAATACATTTCTGTCGGGAGTTGTTGTGCACAGTTGCATTGGCTAAAGAACAAGCTAGAGGATTACAATATGAAGGTCAAGGACATTCCATTGTTCTGTGACTCCTGCAGCGCAATCGTAATCGCAAACAACCCAGTCTTACACAGCCGGGCAAAGCACATCGAGCTGAGATACCACTTCATCCGGGAGCATGTGGAGCAAGGGGATATGGATCTGCAGTACGTGCCAACAGATTGATAGGTTGCAGATATATTCACAAAGCCGTTGGACGAGACCAAGTTCAATTTCTTCAAAACTAAACTTGGGCTACTGAATAAGGAAGATTAGGCCAAAGTGATCAGGTCAAAGGCTCAAGAATCGAGGAATCTCCAAAAAGGTCAGAATTTCTCAAGTAGAAGGATAGCTCTCGAGAACCATAACTTACTTCCCGAGAACTATCTGCCAGTTCTCGAGAACTAAAGCTTACTTCTCGAGAACTATCTTCCAGCTCTCGAGAACTAAAACTTTTCTCTCGAGAACTATCGGCCAGTTCTCAAGAACTAAATCTTGCTTCTCGATAACTATCTTCCAGTTCTCGAGAACTAAATCTTGCTTCTCGAGAACTATCCGCCACTTCTCGAGAACAACTTGCCTCTTGAGAAATGGCACGTCCTTTTTCCGATTTCTACTAACTCTTCTATTTCGAAAACCTCTTGATTTCTGTCCTAATCCAAGGTTAATTAGACTCATAATTGACATTACTAGGGTTCTATATATATATATATAATATTTTAGAAATCTTAAATCAACCGCCATTTCAAAATCACTTCTCTCAAACTCTTCGTCTTCCGCCGTAAGAAAACTCTGTCTCTGCCACAGTCTCGCGCTCAGTCCGTCGCCACCGTCAGCTTTCATGGCACAGGTTTCTAAGATTGGAGTCGGGAGCGAACTGGTAGTCGCAGGAATTACAGAAATTTCAGACGATTTCCAGAACCTTCTCATTCTTCTCGAAACAGCCGGCCTGATGTTCGTTTTGACAGAACTCTGTAAGATTCTCTTTCCTGATGTCAAGGATTTCTTCAAGAATGCTAAGGTGAAAAGAAATGGTACGATTCTGAAAACTCAAGTCAGAGGGATCAAGATAAAGTTGAACAAGACGAGAGTTTCCCAGCTTCTGAGAATGCCCGTTGTAGATGAGGAAGATGACCTCACTTTGGAAGACTATGACAAGACCTACTCCCTCTGTGGAGTTCCTGAAGAATTTCACTCCTTTAGGATAAACCTTTTCAATGATGTAGGGAAATTTCTTGTAGATATTATTGGAAAAATCCTATGGTGCAAAATAGGGTCAATTAGTTTCATTACTAATGATCTATTTGGAGTAATGACATCCATTATCTCAAGGAAGAAATTTCAGTTTGGCATGATGATATTTGAGTTGATTAGGGACAGCATCCAAGCTCCCAAATTTGCTAGGATAATCTCATTTATTTTGAGAGAGATTGATCCTGTTACTTTCAAAACCTCCAAAGGTACCACGATTCACCACCTTAATAAGATTTCCTTAGCCTCCATCCAGAGATGGGAGTTGAAGCTTAAAAACCCAAGGAAGATAGCTAAAGAAGTTGGAGCTTCTGTCTCAGAGGTGAGGACCCCATATCCTCCTTTACATCATGTTGCTGAACCATTTGGTGCAGCAACTAAGGGGGAGCCTGCACACTCTGCCTCAAATAACAGAATTCCTCCTCCTCCAGCCAAATCTCCTCTAAGAAGCCCAGTGAGATCTCTAGTCAGAAGCCCTGTGGTAGTCTCTCCAGTGCCAAACCTATCAGATGTTCCAGTCCAAGAAATTCTCAAAGACATAAATGAAGCCATAGACAAGATGATAGAAGAGCTCACCTCAGAAGAACCTCTTCCCCCCTTTCCAAAGATCTCCCTGAAGATCCATCCAATGAACCCTCATCCCAAGCTACTCCTTCTCCCTCTCCAAGAAAAGAATCAACTCCACTAGAGACCATCCTTCTATCTGAAGAGGATGTGCAAGCCCCTGAGGAGGTGGAAGCCCCTCTCAGGAATCTTGATTTCTCCATTCCTAGATTTGTTGATAAGGAGGGAGATATAATATCTCATACTGTAAGAGCTCCGAGCTCTGTAATACTGGAAGAAATCCCCCCATTGACAGCTCCTCCACCACCTCAGATTGATTCTACCACCCCTGCTCCTGCTTCTCCTGCTGCTATAATTGTAAATTCAGATATTCTATCAAAGATTGAAGAAATGCTAGCTAACCAGAGGAAATATTTTGATGAATCTCTTCAGACTGTCAAAGATCAGGTAACTGCCCTTGAGAAAGAAATGTGCGGAGGCTTTGCAGAGATTCAAGCCAACACTGATTCTCTCAAAGAAGTGTTCAGAATTGGAGGAAAAGCCATAGATCACACCATCACAAGCATTGGTCAAGTCATGGACCAATGTATCACCCTAAGAAACAATCAAATTCAGTTGGACAAGAGAGCTGAAGAGAATGTCATGAAGGTATGTAATGAAGTTGGTACTTTCAAAGAAGACTCCATAGACCAGCTATCTGTAGAAATCAAAAAGGGGGAGACCATAGTGAAAGAACAGGTAGAAAAGCTTACTGCCAATGCCAAAACTATCTAAGATGAGAAATTAACTGCAATCAGTAAGGATGTCTTAGAACAGATTCAATCAGTAAAATTCCATACATATAATATAGCTGTCTGGATGCACAACCAGATCTTCCCAGATTTTCAGGCTGACCCCAACATAAATTCCTCATCACTTAAATCCTCTTGCTCAAGCTGAGTCCAGCCAAGTGCCTCAACCTCAAATGCCTACATTTTCTCCTAGACCAGAAGATCAGGCACCTCCTCCAGCTTCCTATTCCCAAGTTTGGGATGACATTATTCCTCAAGATCTACCAGAGGTTCACATCCCCAAGAAAAGGAAGTATGGGGAAGGTCCTTCTGCTAGCAGATCTGTTCCCCAGCCAGAGGCGGAAAGAAGAAAAGCAAAGGAATTTGCTGAAGTTTGGAGCCCAACTTCCAAAGCTCTAATTCTTGACACTCTTAAACTAGTCATGGACTTTAATGAGAATAGACATCTTCACTACAGCTCAGTTGAGTGGGAGTTATATGAAAAATCCATGACCAAAAGGAGGATATATGACAGAGAATATGGAAAGAATAATCCTAAAACTCCTCCAAAGCCCCCAAGGTACTATCCAAAGCCTTTCAGTTATCAGAGGAGGCAGCAGGAAAATCAAGATAGGCAACAACAAAGCAAAGATTGATTCATGATGTTTTGTTTTGAGAATTTTGAGGAAATGGATGTTGATTGATTCTAAAACATTACTTATATATACAATCCCCAGTTTTGCATATTGTGTCTTTACTTAATCTATCTTTGCATTTATATTCAATTTCCTTTCTTCCAGTTCTTTCTTTATTATGATAATTCACCTTAGTATAGAGGGTTCTGACTTCTACAAATAGGGGGAGATTGTTGGGTATTGCATCCGCAATAACCCAGATTTGCATGAAGTCACCCTTGAACTAAGATGAATTAAGTTGTATTTGATATCCTTGTTCTTGTTGAATGTTTGCAGATTCTCAGTGCTAAGTGTAGACTAATGTCAGTCTACAGTGGGTCAGGAACACAGGACTATACAGTGTAATCCCTCACTGTGTGATCCAAAGTGTTGACTCATGTGTAGCCTCTCAATTGGGATACACTTCATGTTCAAACATTGGGAGCATGGGATGAAGACAGGACCAGAAGAAAACATTTTCCAAAATTCTTGAAAATTTATCTAAGTCCAGTTCTCGAGAAGAAATTTTAGAGTTCTCGAGAAGTGTAGTTTAGTTCTCGAGAAGCTCTCATAGTTCTCGAGAAGCTCAACTACAAAGTTCATGAGAAGTCTGGACAGATTCAAGAAATGTTCTAAGTTATAGTTCTCGAGAAGTAATCTTTATTCTCGAGAAGTCTTGGTAAGTTCTCGAGAAGCCTAAGGTATAGTTCTTGAGAAGTCTTACTTGTTCTCAAGAAGCTTGGCTTCAGTTCTCGAGAACTGCCAGCTTAGTTTCTTGAATAGTCAGAACTTGCCTAAGAAATTTTTCTAAGTTAAGTTCTCGATAAGTCTTTCTCTTTGTTCTCGAGAAGTTCAGAAAAGTTTCTAAGTTAAGTTCTCGAGAAGTCTTTCTCTTTGTTCTCATGAAGTTCAGAAAAATTGTCTAAGTGCTTGTTCTCGAGAAGTTCAGGAATTTTCTAAGTCAAGTTCTCGAGAAGTCAATTAGTTCTCGAAAACTAAACCTTGTGTTCTCGAGAAGTACAAATCTTTTCTAAAAGAACTTAGTTCCCGAGAAGTCTTGACAGTTCTCGAGAACTCAGTTCCTAGTTCTCGAGAACTATAAACACTTCTCGAGAACTAAGTCGATTTTTCCAGAAATTTTTGTTCTAAGTCCAGAACGGCCGAAATTTAAAATAACTCGACGTGATTGGTCCACGCATCGTCAGTAATGTCTTTTCTAGCCGTTAAGGGTAATCCTATATAAAGTCTTTTCCCTAAGACATAACCCTAATGTAGCAGAAAAGAAAAAGAAGAATCTTTAAGAGCGGATTCCATACTTTCTTAAATTACTGGTTCGGCCGACCTTTCTCAAGAACGACATCTGAAGCCGCCGCTTTCATCAAGATCAATCTCTCTGCCTTCGATCTAGAAGGCCTGCTGATTAAGGAATCATTTTTCTCTCCTTGATCGAGTAGATTCAAGTTTTCTCAGGCCCGATTTTCAAAGGATCTTCTTCTACAAATTTTGATAAAGCCGCAACTTTCAAGAAGAAGATCTAGAGACAAATTCTTTCAGATCTGAGAATATTTCTGTTTGTATTTTCAAACTCTATTTGTAAATCTTGTAGGAGATTAATCTCCGAGTGTAGGAGCGTTGTTCTCCGAGTTGTAGGAAGTTTTTATCTTCCGAGTATAGATCCAGTTGGATCGAGTTTTGTAGGAATGTGGTTCCGAGGTGTAGGATTGGTTTGCAATCCGAGATAGTGGATAGATGAGTCTAGTGATTTGCTAGATCGGTGAGGAAAGTGGACGTACCCAAGATTGGGGAACCACTATAAATCTCTTGTCGTCTGTGTGATTGCTTGCTTACTTATTCGTGCTAGTTGCTAGATTTTTTTATTCCGCATTAGACGCACATCTCACCTATTCACCCCCCTTTAGGTGATTTAGGTAGACAACTTACATCTCACCTATTTGTTCATGCAGACCTCACTGTGGACTCGGAGGCCGATGAGTACGCGGGCCAGATTCGATACTCGTCTCTCCCTTCATCATGCACCTTGTATGCCTTCCTGGATTCTGAGTTAGAGGGTCCTGAACGGTCAAGGCGAGAACACATAATTCTCAAGAAGTTGGTGTGTGAGTTCCACGAGGTGCGGAGGGACAACCTCAGGCTACAACGGGAGTGCACTCGATTTATGGACATGGCGGGAGTCAGCCCGGCATTGGAGGAGGAGTCTTCGTCCCTGCTTATTTATGAGATTGATGAGTGCTTACAATCAGTCCACCGGAACCTGGGACGGCTTCGCGAGCTCCGCACGCAACGTCCTATGGCGACAGGGTCGCGAGACCGGGGTAGCTAGAAATGGCTCCCATAATGGGCCTACCGGTACTTTCCCCTACTCTCCCTAGTTCCCGCGCACTGGGGGACTTTTCATTTTCTTCCTTGGACATTATTTGAATCTTATCTGTAATAACCTGTCACAATTTTTCCATTATTGTTCATATGTTTGAGTGATAACCGTTGACGTCTCGTTAGTCTCGCCTCGCCATAGTGAGGGTCCGGTCCTTGGCAGTCAGTGAGATAGAACCGGCGAGTAGGCGAGCTTGGGTAGGAGAGCTGGGGTAGGCGAGCTGGGGTAGTCCCAAATTCCTCCCTCTATAAATAGGCCTCCCCACCAACCCTTGTCACGCCTTTATTGCCTTCATATTTTTTCTCTGCCCCCACCCTTTGTCGTTCGCATTCTCTTTCTCGACAGACATGGGCAAAGGGAACCCCGACTCTGATGGGAGGGCCAAATGTGCTCGGCATTTTTCCGAAAACTGCTTCTTTGAGGGAAACACCACGACGGAGGAGTTCGCCGAGTGCGTGGCTGATTTTGTCCCCTCCGGCTTTACGGCTCGCCTTCCAACTGAGCATGAGGCCATCAATTCTTTCTACCCTGATGAACTCACCTTCCCCATCTCTTATTTCGAGATGGGGTTGTGCCTGCCCCTCTAGCCGGAGATCCGCCAGATGTTGAAGTATTATGGCGCAGTACCCGCGCAACTAAACCCGAACGCCATCGCCATGATGGTCACGTTCGTCTGCTACCTTCGCCGCGAGCGGATAGAGTTCAACTTGACGGTCTTCCGCAAGTTGTTCTCTTACAAGGCGACTACCGACGGGGTCACCTTCTTCGGAGGCACCCTCATCAAAGTTCGCGAGGTTGTGAACAAGCATCACAACTGGATGACCAAGATCATCTTCATCAAGGGCAATCTCGGCAACGTCCCCTTCTCGCCCTAGCAGAAGGCCGAGGAGGTATACCGTCCCCCATCGGTTTCGGGCAATGACACCGATCTCCACAAATTTTTCCTCCACAAAGAATTCGAGGTCGCCTACCTCCGCCGAGGCCTCGACTCCCTTCTACCCGTCCTCCCTGGCGAAGGTTTGCTCAGATTCCCTTTCGCTTTTACCGAGCTCGGCAGAGACAACATTGACAAATCTGACTAAGTATTTTCTACAGGGGAACGACTCATCCCCGAGAATCCACCCTTTGCGGACTCGGGGCTCTACTCCGACCCGCTCCAGCTCGCACGGGCGGCTGCACTGGCCTACAGAGATGAAGCGGCGACATCCCAACCCTCCTCCAGCAAGAAGCGGGGGCTTCACAGGGGGCCAGACTCATCTCCCCAGGATCCGGACCGCAAGAAGAAGAGGGCCAAGGCCGTCTCTCTGGGGGAGAGGCAATCCCCCAAGTACATGGATCTTTCCAAGACTCCCTCTGATGCCTCTCTCGAGAGTCCACTGAAGGAGTCATCAGGGAGGGATCGCCGAGGGCGCAAGCCCCCCTCCCTCAAGGATGCGGAAGGGTCGATGCCCTGCGAGCTAGGCCTACCCAAGGAACACCCCCTATTCGACATGGGGGATAAGTGCAAAGACTCGGTCGATGAGCCGATGATAAAGTGGGACGGGTTGGCCCATCGGGTCTCCATCTCTACCTGCCACCCCTCTTGGAGTGCTCGCCAGCCTCCTGCCAACCATTCCTTCACACTCGGCTTCGACCTCTATAGTCGAGACAGTGTCATGGCCTTCAATACCATGACCCCCCGCCAGCTGGGTCAAGAGGGCCTGCGGGCCCACTTGCGGGCCTTCCAGCTGCACCATATGATTGTGCGTCGCAGCTTCAACCTCGACCGGATGCTACTGAAGGCCGAGCAAGAGCGCGATCTTGCGAAGGATAAGGCCGTAGATGCAAAAAGATGTTGCGGAATTGCCGAGAGCCTATTCGCGAAAGCCACCGACGGGTTGGTAAGTGTCGGCCATCCCTTTCCTTTTTCACTTAGAAAATCTTTCAGAATTGGTGCTTATTTGATGGTTCACAGGATGCTGAGGCCGCTCGTGAGTTACAGAACGACGCCTCCGTGTTGGAGGAGGAGGTCGCCCAACTACATGCCCGCCTTGCCGAGCAAGAGGCTCGCTTTGGTGAGCGGGAGACGCGTGCTACCGAGTAGGAGGCTTACGCTGCTAAGCTGGAGGCCGATGTGGGGAGGCTGAAAGTGCAGAACTGGGAGATTCACGGCGAGTTCCTTCGGTAGGCGGAGCTTCTACTTCTAGAGAGTGGCGGCGTGGCCCCCTACCCCTACCAGAGGTCGCGGCTCTTTGGCGCGAAGGAGGTCGAAGAGCGGCTACGAATAAACTCCATCGAGTCTGCCGAGTTCCTTCTAGATGCCATGAGGGGTACGAGGATACTGGCGGACGGCTGCGAGGAGCTCGCGATTTGTGACCTCATGCTGGGTCTATACCTGCTGAGCCTTCCTGGAGAGAAGGAGGACAGCTTTGCCTCGCTATTCGGGGACATGGACAAGAGCCAGGGGCACGTGGGCGAGGAAAGCCGCACCTCCTGGGAGGAGGGCGAGAGCTGAGCCAGATTTTTGTTCTTTCTTTTCTTCCCCCCTCCCTCTTTTGTAACCTCGCGAAGGCAAGTTTTGACATCGTAATCAGATATTTAAAGAATGAAAATCATTTATAAATGTTTGTGATATTTCTCTATTTTTTTTTGCTTTGAATTCTTCTTTTTGTGCAGCACTCGCCCGCGAGTTTCCTCTACCTTTGGCGGATCTCGCTAGGACGGGACTTGACGATATAACACATGTTTTGGACTCGTACTCGCGAGTGGATTCTGAGAGCTTCCCCTTCCCCAGGTCAACCAGACATGGGCCTGCCGAGATGGGGTCGTACCCACCCAGCTCGCGCGCGAGTTAACCTTATCTTTGCCAATGTTGAGTCGAAACCATCAAAATATTTCTAAGTAAAACCGAAGGGGGGGTGGAGTGTCTCGTTGGAGCTCTCCCTCAATGGGAGGCTCAGGATGGCTCGCCTTCTTTTTGTCGAGATGGGCCTGCGAGTATGATCTCTCCCACAAGGGTCTTCTACCCTCATACCTTTAGGAAATCAATCTTCTCGAATAATTCCAGGAGAAAGTTGAACCCCCTCGAGTGACATCCAGCCCTACCAGCTAGGTGAGAGACTAATAGCGGGATCTTCTCGGGGTCTGGGGCAGGCTCCTCCGAGTGACATCCAGCCCTGCCAGCTTGATGAGATCATGATAGCGGGATCTGCTCGGGGTCTAGGGCAGACTCCTCCGAGTGACATCCAACCCTGCCAGCTTGATGGGAGCCTGATAGCATGATCTACTCACAGTCTGGGGCAGACTCCTCCGAATGACATCCAGCCCTACTATCTTGATGGGAGCCTGACAGCGGGATTTGCTCGTGGTCTGGGGCAGTCTCCTCCGAGTGACATCCAACCCTCCCAACTAGGTGAGAGCCTGACAGCGGGATCTACTCGGGGTCTGGGGTAGACTCCTCTGAGTGACTTCCAGCCCTACCAGCTAGGTGAGAGCCTGACAGCGGGATCTGCTCGGGGTCTGGGGCAGACTCCTCCGAGTGTTATCCAGCACTGCCAACTTGATGGGAGCCTGATAGAGGGATCTGCTCGGGGTCTGGGGCAGACTCCTCCGAGTGACATCTAGCCCTGCCAGCTTGATGGGAGCCTGACAGTAGGATCTGCTCGGGGTCTGGGGCAGACTCCTTCGAGTGACATCTAGCCCTGCCAGCTAGGTTAGAGCCTGAGAGCAGGATCTACTCAGGGCCTGAGGCAGACTCCTCTGAGTGACATCCAACCCTTCAAGCTTGATGAGAGCCTGAAAGCGGGATCTGCTCGGGGTTTGGGGCAGACTCCTACGAGTGAATTCCAGCCATGCAAGCTAGGTGAGAGCCTAATAGCGGGATCTGCTCGGGGTCTGGGGCAGACTCCTCCGAGTGACATCCAGCCCTGCCAGCTTGATAGGAACCTTACAACGGGATCTGCTCGGGGTCTGGGGCAGACTTCTTCGAGTGACTTCCAGCCCTGCCAGCTAGGTGAGAGCCTGACAGCGGGATCGACTTAGGATCTGGGGCAGACTCCTCCGAGTGACATCCAGCCCTACTAGCTTGATGAGAGCCTTATAATGGGATCTGCTCGGGGTCTGGGGCAGACTCCTCCAAGTGACATCCAGCCCTGCTATCTTTATAGAAGCCTGACAGCGAGATTTGCCCTGGGTCTGGGGCAGACTCTTTCGAGTTACCTCCAACCCTGCTAGCTTGATGGGAGCCTGATAGTGGGATCTGCTCGGGGGTCTAGGGCAGACTCCTCTAAGTGACATCCAGCCTTGCCAGCTAGGTGAGAGCTTGACATCGTGATCTGCTCGGGGTCTGGGGTGGATTCACTCTTCCACTTGCACAAAACATGTAATGAGCATAAGAATCTCGAGAAATTTTATTCCACAAAAAAGAACTTACATGACTCAGGGGTAAAAGCGCTTCAGGTCGTCACCACTCTAGGTGAGACCTATGGTCTCTCCTTCCACATTCAGAAGGTGATACCCTCCTTACTTCAAGACCTCCTGTACCATGTATGGTCCTTCCTAATTAGGGTTAAGTTTCCCCACTGTGGCTGACATCCCTGCGACATCCACCTTTCTTAAGACCAAGTCCCCTTCCGCGAATTATTTGACTCTGACGTGCTTGTAAAAGTACATGACCATTCTTCTCTTCACTTCCTCTTGCCTAATGGCAGAGATGTCTCGCAGCTCTTCAACCATGTCATGGGAGAGCCGTAGCTCCTATTATTTCTCGGCTCTCCATTCCTCCCTACCTTCTCCTGCCTCGACCACCCGATCCGCTCGGACCTCGAACTCTATTGGGAGCACCGCCTCGCACCCATGGGAAAGTTTTAATGGGGTCTCCCCTGTGGCCGTGTTGGGTGTGGTTTTGAGGGCCCAGAGGACTGAGGGGAGCTGATCCACCCAACTACCTTTCAGGTTCTCTACTTTCTTTTTGAGGAGGTTGACAATGATCTTGTTTGCCGCCTCCACCTACCCATTGCTCCTTGGGTGATGGACCGAGGCGAACCTGATATCAATCCCGAGCTACTTACAAAATCTGATGTACTCGGCGTTAGCAAACTGAGGTCCATTATCCGTGATGATGGCCTGGGGCAAGCCATTTCGGCAGATGATCTCCCCTCCAAACAAAGTTCATAATGACTTGGGAGGTCACCTTGGCCAAAGCCTTGACTTCCATCCACTTGGAGAAATAGTCGATCATGACTAGCAAGAATCTTCTTTGGCCGCTGGTCTAGGGAAAGGGTCCGACCAAATCCATTCCCCAGATTGCAAATGGCCAGGGTGCTGTGATACTCTTGAGGCACTGGGCCGGTTTCAGCTGGAGGGGGGGGGGGAATAGTTGGCACTTATGACACTCCTTTGTGAACTTTGTCGCGTCGTGGCCCAGGTTCGGCCAAAAGTACACTTGCCTGACGATCCTCCCTTCCAGCGCCCGACTCCAAGAGTGGCTTCCACACTACCTGGAGTGGACCTCATCCAAGATCCTCGGGACCTCCCCCTCGGCCACGCAACGTGCCATCATCCCCGAGAGGGTCTTTCGGTACAGCTACCCATCGCGCATGAGATAGTATGGCGATTTGTACTTGAGCTTCTTCCTGTCCATCCCCTCAGGATACTCCCCCGTGGACAAGAAAGTCATGAATGGGTCCATCCACGAGGGGTGCTGCTCCACCTCCATCAGCTCTCCCTCCTCAATTGAAGGGTGTAACAAGACGGTGATGGTACCCCCCACCCGGGGACAATGCTTTGCCAGTTGATCTACCTGCTCATTTTCCTCCCTGGGCACGTGACGGATGGAGAAAGTCTGGAATGTGCCGATGACCCCCTTCACCTTTGCCAAGTACAGTTATAGAGTTGGCTCCCTTGCCTCGAACTCTCCGTTAATCTAGGAGGCCACCACCATGGAGTCAGTGAGGACCTCCACGCCGCACACCCCCAGCTCCCTGGCCAAGCATAGCCTCGCGATCACTGCCTCATACTCGACCTGATTATTTGTAATGGGAAAGTGCCCCACCACTGTTTGTTCAATCCTCGTCCCTTGTGGACTCTCCAAGATCACCCACACCCCTAGGGAATGCCTTCCTGATGCGCCGTCCACCTTCATCTTCCAGGGGACTGGGTAGGGGAGTTCCACCTCCGCCACTTCCACCACATAATCTGCCAGGAAGTCGGCCATTGCTTGTACCTTGATCTAAAGGCAAGGGACAAAGGAAATGTCGAACTCGCTCAACTCTATCGACCACTTGGCCAACCGGCCTAAGTGCTCCACCCCCTCAAAGATATTGCAGAGGGGGTGGTCAGTCACCACTCAGATCGAGTATGCCTGGAAGTAGGGCAGGAGCCTCCGAGCTGAAATGATGAGAGCAAAGGCCAGCTTCTCCAGGATAGGATACCGAAGCTCTACCTTTCTCAAGACCCGACTCACATGGTAAATCGGAGGTTGTTTCTTCCCCTCTTCCCGAACCAAAATGGAGCTCAGGGCCTCTGTTCTGACCCCTAGATACAAGAATAAGTCCTCCCACTCCTTTGGCCCTTGGAGCAGGAGGGCTTGAGCCAGCTTCCTCTTCAAGGCCTAGAATTCCTCCTCGCACTCTGAGGTCCACTCGAACTTTCGGCCTCCCCTCAGAGTCTTGAAGAAGGGAGAACACTTCTCACCGGCCAAGGAGAGGAACCGGCTCAACCCTGCTAACTTCCCCGTCAATCGCTGCACTTCTTTGGCATTCCGTGGTGACCCCAACTCCACAATCTCCCTCACATTATCAAGGTTGGGCACTACACCGGCAGGGGTGAGGAGATGCCCCAGGAATTTTCCCCTGCTTGCCCCGAAGATGCACTTCAAAGGGTTCAGCCTCATTTTGTACTCACGGATAGTAGAAAAAGTCTCTTCCAAGTTTCGGAGGTGAGAGTCAATGTCCAGGCTCTTGATCATGAGGTCGCCTACATACACCTCAGGGTTCCTTCCCTTCTGCTCTCGGAAGACCCTGTCCATCATCTTTTGATAGGTCGCCCCTGCATTTTTTAGCCCAAAAGGCATCATTCTATAACAGTAGCACCCGTCCCCTGTGATGAAGGAGACATCCTTGACGTCGGGAGGGTGCATCCTGATCTGATGAGAACCTGAAAATGCATATAGGAAACTCATTACAGGGAAACAGACGGCTGAGACAACCAGCGCGTCGATCCAAGGCAAGGGGTAACAATCCTTAGGGCATGATTTATTAAGTAAAGAAAAATCAACACACATTCTCCATCGCCCGTCTCCTTTTTTAACCATTACAACATTAGAGACCAAGCCGGGGTGTTGGATCTCAGATACAAAACCGGCCTTGAGGAGCTTGGCCACCTCCTCCCGAATTGGCTCGGCCAACTTGTCCGTCGTGGACCTCTTCTTCTGCTGGATGGGGTGAGCCTCCGGATCCAGGTTGAGGCGATGGCAGGCCACGTCCGCATCGATCCGTAGCATCTCCGCGGCACTCCAGGTGAAGACATCCACATTCTTCCGGATGCACTCTAGCATCCTGCCCTAAGCCTCCAGGGTCAGCCCCGCGCTGACGCGGACCTTCTCCACCCTGCCTCCGAGGGTGAGAACCTCGATCTCCACCACCTCTTCTGCCACCTCCAGACAAGACTGCTCCTCCAAATCTTTAGTATCCCCCCTCCGGGGGTGAGGACTTCTTCCTCGGCTTCCTCCACAGCCATCGCTTCAGTCGGCTTCTAGACTTCCTCCATCTCTTCCTCCCAAGGGCGGGTCGCCTCTACCCCCATCTCCTCTTGGCCAGCCTCCTGCTCTACCTCCTCCATCCTTCGCCCCATCTCCTAGGCACCCTTTTTACATGAGATGGAGTTCATGGCGGTGACATAACTTTCACTTTCTATCTTAGGGTCCCTGCGGACCCAGACCTGGACCCCCTCGATGTTGAACTTCAAGCACTAGTGGAAGGACGAGGGGACGCAGCAAAAGGTGCTGATGAGGGGCCTCCTGAAGATGGCGGTGTAGCTGCTGGGGGCGTCCACAATGAAGAACTTGCAAGTGTGTGGCTGCCCCCCAGCGTGACATGGAGTCCCACTCCACCTTCTACCTCCTTCCTCGCCCCCGAGAACCCGAACAAGGGTCTGTCTGAGGCAAACACCATCTTGGACTCCACCTTCATCGCGTCGAACGTCTTCTTAAAGATGGCGTTAACTGAGTTTCCACTGTCGATGAGGATTCGGGCGATGGTGAAATTCTCAATGGCTGTCTTGATGACCAACGCATCACAAAACGGATCCTCATGATCCGACATATCGTTCCTCGAGAAGGTGATCTTCTCCTCCTGGGGTGGGGTCTGGGATATGGAGGCGACTCTCCTTCGGTACATGGTTGGAGGCTTGCCTTGCGGAAGCCTCGACACCTGCCCCTCCGTGGATCATCCCGATCCTTCCCCTGGTCTCCACATCCACACGGTCCTCGCACCGGTCCTCCTCCGAGCGCGGTAGGACCTCTTTGATCCGCACCACCTGACGCTCCTGCTGCAATTATTGCTCCCTGTTTCCTCGCAACTCGAGGAAATCCGGGAACGTGGTCGTGGCGTGCCCTTCCTCCTGGTGGAAGTCGCAAAAGGGCAGCTCCACCCTGACTTCCCTTCTCCTTCTCCTTGCCGCCCTCCTCCTCTCCCCTATGGCAATTGCCATAGCCTGCTCCTGGTCGGGAAGAGGCGGCCTCTAGAGCTGCCTCCCTTCCGGAGGATAAAACTGGCCTTGGCCTCCCTAGCAATTATCCCCTCCATGGAACCCTCTTCTCGCCCCCTGATCTTGTCATTCTGGCCTCCACCCTAGCCGGTGATTTGGCTCCTGACGCACCCAACTTAGCTGTTGCGGTTGCTGCTACTGCTGATCCCTCTGCTGGGGTTAACCTCTCCCCTCCTCTTGGCTCCTAGCCCCCCTGGGCCTCTCCTCCTCGATAGCCCATCTTGCTAACTTATGGGAAAATTTCGGATTCGATGCCTCCACATCGACTTCTCTCGCCGCCCTCTCCATCAACTCCTCGTAAGAGAGGGGTGGGACCCTCTTCAACTACATTCAGAAGAAACCATGCTACAGCTCCAGGGTGAAGGCCATCATCAGAGTGTGCCCCAGCATCTCCTAAACCATGGTGACCTCCTCTTGTAAGCGATCGACGTAGGTCCCCAGGGTCTCATTCACCCCCTGCTTGATGTGGAATAGGGACTCCGACTCCCTCTTCCTCCTCTTCGAGGTTGTGAACCTCAATATGAACCCCAGGTATAGGTCCTCGAAGCTGTAGATGGAGTTGGCCGACAGCTGGTGGAACCACTCCCTTGCCTTCTCCTTCAGAGTGATGGCAAAGAGTCTGCACTTGAAGCCATCTGACATCTGTATGATCGAGACCACGTCCTCAAACCACTGGACATGCTGGACTGGGCCCCCCTTCCCGGTGTAGTAGGACATCTCGGGCTCCCTGAATCCATACGGGACAGGTGTAGAGGAGACCAACCCGCTTAAGGGGTTGTATCCCCCCACTGGGCGAGCTAGGGGGTCTCGTGCCCCCATCTCGCCGAACCTGTCGCTGCCTCCCGAGCCTGGGAAGAGCACTCGCCCGGGGAGCTCGGCACCCCGGCCTTCCTTGGCGATCTCCTTCCCTTCTCGCTGGACGGGAGTGGCCTCGCCGAGTACTGGATCCGTGAGAACTTGGATCGCCGGAGTCGAGCACTCAGCACGCGCACTGAGTGTGAATCGGACCAAGCTGAGTACTTCCTACCTAAAATCTTCGAACATCCCCATTATCGCAAGAGGGGGAGGGGGTGGCGATTCAGTCCTATCCGACCCTTGCCCTTCTCCTCCGGTCATTGAACTCGTTGAATATTTTCTGTACTGACCACTCCCCACGCTCACCGCACCAAAATGTTGAAATCGAAAATCGGTCACTTGTGGAGTTCACCCTTGGGGAAGGGATGATCGCACACCTACTTCTCTCCCACGAGCTGGAAGACTGGAAAAGGGAACTGGGAAAGGACCCAAGGGCTCAGAGTAGAGGATCCACCACACACCCGGAAGATCACTGAGCGCTTCCCTCCTTAACCAAATGACGAGCTAAGATACCTCAAGAAATGCTAGGGGGACTTTAGAGACAAGTAAGCATGCCTTCTGAGGTACCCCTTGGGTCCTATTTATAGATTTCTGAAAATTACCTGCAAATAGCAAACCTCCGCTGTTCTTAACAGCTATGTGCAGCCCACCCAGGTCTGCCAACAGCGAGACTCCGCTGTTTTAATTGGCTATGGGCAGGCCAACGGGGGAAAATGGTAAAAATACATCACAGTTGAAGGGGCGAGTTGCCCTGTGAATGCCTCTACTCGGCAAGGGCAGCAAGTACCGTATGGAGCTAGTACTCGCCGCCTTGGTTTGGCACTAGGAGAGCATAAGCTCGGCTCACCCTACCCGCTTTCCGTGAGTTCAGAGATCGGGCCAGAAGTTCATCGAGATGGACGGGGCAGGGGGCGTTGAGTGAACTCGGCACCATGGGTTGGGCGCCGAATGAACTTGGCGCCAGGGGTTGGGCGCCGACTGAACTCACCTCCCCTGGCTGGGGGTGCCAAATGGACTCGACGCCCAGGGCTTAACTCGCCCGGGATTTGGGCAAGGTTTGCCTGATCTTGCCCTAGCAGACCCCACTCGCCGAATACGGGGTTGTACAGGAAGATTCATGGCACCTAGCTCCTTGTAGTTCACTCCTGAAACCATAAGTATTTGTTGCTACCTTGGAGAATCACACAGATGGTTAGATCCTTTTTGAGCAACCTCCCTCTGATACTACTTGAAAGTCTTTGTTTTCAAGGTAGCTTGCAACCTAGGGGGTTAATAGGTTGTTACACTGTTATTATTCTCTTTTTAGTTTTTCCTTTAGCACTAAATGTGTTGGCAGTAGTTTGCTTTCAAATTCCTGCACAAAGAAAATAATACATAAAAGCACAAACAGATTTATAGTGGTTCCATAACTTGTGGGTACATCCACTCTCCTCCCATCTTGCCAACTTCTTATTGGTCAAGGCACTTCTCTAAAACACTTCTCCAAGGAGCTTACACCTCAGATCCCTCAGGATCTCTCAGTCTCATCCAAGACCTACATCTAAGCCACTAGGGCCTACAACTCAGGGATCAGCTGATCACCTACCTCAGGCCAAAGGCCCTACACTCAGGATGGGAGGACAGACCTACCTCAAATCCAAAGGATCCTACCTTATAGTGTAACACTCTCCTACAACTCAGACAATATTGCCCTACCTCAGGCCAGTGGCCCAACAGTTGAGATCCAATTGGATCCTACAACTCAGGGAGCTTCACTCTCCTACTATTCAGGCAATATTGCCCTACCTCAGGCCAGTGGCCCTACAGCTCAAATCCAGTTGGATCCTACAGAAGGATGAGTATTTGAATGTTTTGACACATGGAAATTTCTCTATGTTAAAAGCTAGGGCTGAGTTATCTCAGCACTATCTTACTTCACAGCAGCAGGCAAAAATTCTGATGGAAGGAACTCAGAATGAAGATTCTGATCTTGCTGAAGAAGAAGGTAAACTTGTGTTCTTCAATCAGCCAACTAAGCTCACCTGATAATGATGTCTCTACTTTCTTTTTCTATCAGAAACCTTTTTGATTATGCTGCAGCAGATGAAGTAGCTACAGCTCACTGAACTTTTCGTTCCTATAGGAAGACTTCAAGCTCTTTCTCGGCGATAATGGCGAGAGAGAAGAAGTCGGCTGCAACCTTTTGAAATTGATAATGCCCTAAAAGTTATCTTGCGTCTTAGCTCATCTCTTCCTTTTGTAGTTCGCCGATTAACGGCTCTTAGAGATCAGTGGGCCCCACTTGCAGCTTCCAGATGCACCTTGCTTTAATGGAAGAAGACGTACAGTAGCTTCTCGGCAGAGTTTGTCATGTTCTGTAGCTTCTCCGTACTTGATTTGAAATCAGTTGACTTTGTTGATTTTGTTGACGTCAACACATGAGGACTTTGCCAAAATCGAGCATCAGTAGAATAGGCATGGAGTGAATGAGCTTCACTCAATGCCAAAACACTTCAACATAATTCTGTCTATCTAGGCGTTGACAACGTTGAGTGAGAAAGCCCTACTCAATGCTTTTTTTCTTGGTATATTCTTCAGCCACTTCTATATACTTAGCGTTGAGAGCGTTGAATGAGCACGCCTCACTCAATGCATTTTGCCTTAGCCAATTTTTTGCGTCTGCAATATCTTAAGCGTTAAGAGCGTTGAGTAAGCATACCTCACTCAACGCTTTTTGCCTTGGACAGATTTACTGCCACTTGGAGTTGAGTGAGTAAGCTCCACTCAATGTAAAACTACTTAACAGACACTTTTGTTATCTAGTATTGAGTGAGTGAGCTACACTCAACGCATATGGACTTAGCCAAATTCCTGTATCTAAAAAAGAACACTCCCTCTGAGAATTAGTCAACGCATTATCACATGGCGTTGAGTGAGCTTGCCTCACTCAACGCCTGTGGACTTAGTAAATATTCACAGTTTTTTTGTGACGTTGACTGACTGAGCTATACTCAATGATTATGAAGCTATGCCATTAAGTGAGTGAGCTACACTCAACTCCTGTGAACTTAGCCACTTTTTTGCTCATTTCTACTTAGGCTATTATTGCATTAGCCTGTCTCATAGATTTTTGTTGTATGACGTTGAGTGAGTTGACTTCACTTAATGCCTGTGGACTTAGCCACTTTTCCAGCCTCCCATTACTTTGGCTTTGACTCTATAGGCTCTACTCAACGCTATAAGTCATCTGGCATTGAGTAAGTAGCCTTCACTCAACGCTTGTGGACTTAGACAGATTTATGTCTATCCACACCTTAGGTAAGAGTTTACCTGACTTAGCCACTTAGGCTATCTGTCCCATCAATGTTATAGGAAAACCCTGCATGTTTGAACTTGAACATGTATTAAATATACCATTGTGTATGATCATTTACTTATTTGACTTCTTCAAATCTAGGACATTATGGGCAATGGACCCAACAACGACGAATTTGATGAGTATCATTAGGTATACACGATGAACTCGACGAGTATCAATAGGTATACACGATGAATTCGACGAGTATTCATAAGTATACTCGACAAATTCGATGAGTATCCACTATTATACTCGACGAATTTTACTTGGGAAATATTTTATTTCTCCTGAATACAACAACCTGTCCTCCCTTCATCCTTCTAATGCACTTATAGAAAAAGTATAGTCTAATAGAGAGATTATACATGAGTGAACACTTTGGCCGACACGAAGAGGAATTACATTGTATAGTCTTGTGTTTCATGATCCACTGTAGCCTGACAGGGTTTGTATTTGGCAATAAAGCCTTGCAAGCACATGACTAAAGAAACAACATCAAATAGAAACTCAATTCATTTTAGTTAAAGGGACACTTCTTCAAATCAAGGTTATTTTGGATACAATACCCAACAGATCCAGGGGTCAGAGTCTGTATTGATTCGATCCGATTATGGGGCCGAGTCTGGCCAAAAGAAGATTGTCGTAGAATATAAATATATGATCCGGGTGCCAGAGAATGTAAGTATTCAATTTGACGATGTGGCTGCGAGGGGTGCAGGTCCTGGCGATGGCGGGGGGTTGGCCTGCAGTAATAGCGGAGAATGTAATTATTCGATCCGACCACCAGAGAATGTAAATATTTGATCATGTTGCGTGACCTTGCCTTGCTTTGAGCCGATTGTCGGAGAATGCAAGTATTTGATCCGAGTGCCAGAGAATGTGAGTATTCGATTTGACGATACGATCGCGAGGGGATAGGTGTTGGGTACATTGGAAATAATGTACTTGATTTGAAGAAGCCCTTTAAACTCAATGATATACACATAGTTGTATTTGATGTATGTTTCAGTTCATGCATGCAGGTTAGTCTATGTCATATTGATTGGACAGGTGGTCCAAGTGGTATTGACAGATTGACTCAAAGAAGCTGACTAGAAAGGCAGGAAATTGCCTAAGTCCACAAGCGTTGAGTGAAGCAAGCTCACTCACCACCAAATATAAGGTAGTTGCTGAAGAAAAATTGACTAAGTCCACAGGTGTTGAGTGAAGCCAGTTCACTCAATACCATACAACTAATAGTGCTAAGTGAAGTTAGGACAATCAAAGACCAACAAGTTGCAGCGCAGAAGAAATTACTATGTACAAAAGTGTTGACACACTTCATAAATATGTCCAAACCTTTATAGGAGAAGTGTCGAGATCAGAAAGATACAAGACAGCAGTGTCGAGACAAGTCAGATATCTCGACACCTTAAAGCTCAGGACAATAGTGTCGAGACAATACAACTGTCTCGACACAATGAAAAACTGAAGTGCAGACTTAAAAATATCGACACCCAGCAGACTGTAGTGTCGAGACAATTCAATTGTCTCGACACGGTAAAGATTTAAAGCAGATGTTGACACCCAGCAGACAGTTGTGTTGAGACAATTCAACTATCTCGACGCCTTCAAGTTCAGACTGGAAATTCTATCAAGTACAGATGTGTCGAGACTGCTAAGATGTCTTGACACCTTGCAGTTTACAGTCTAATAACACTAAGTATTATTTTGTCGAGACACTTGGTACTTCTCCACACTTATGATCTTGAAGTTGTACAGAGTCAACACAGCTGAGTGTCAATTCAAGTCAGAAGTGACGTGTCAGCTATAGTGATTTGACATCTCATTAGAATCTATTTGAAGGAAAACTTGAAGTATGATGGCATATGATGATGTCATCAATCTGAAGCCAACAACCAGTAAAGGCTATAAATAGAGGGGTCGTCTACACTGAAATCAGTTAGTCATTCAACGAATCAATTCACTCATTCTGATTTCTCCTAAGTCAGGGAAGGGCGACAACTCCAAGAAGAAGGAAGACACAAGCCTTCAAGAGAGTCTTCTGATCCTTTCAACAAGTTGATCAGAGGATTAAGGTGGATCTATTCTACAAGTTCTTCAAGGAAATCAAGCCGATCATCATCAAGAACATTGCAGATCCAATGAAGAATCATTTCAGCCAGTCTGTTCATCAAGAACCAATCCCGTGCTGTTAAATTAAAGAATCTGAATTCTCAGATAAGTCAGATCTCAGAGTTGCTATTTTCTGAGATTACTTTCTTTCTCATTTTCCTCTTAATTTTCTAAGATCTCTTTAAGATCTGAGTGGGTAGGAGATATATTCTCTGAGTTGTAAGCCTGATTTATAGAGGTTGAGGTAGGGTTCTTGAGGGACCTGAGGTAGGTGATTTGTGTGGGATCACTGAGATGTAAGACTTGTATAGTCTGAGGTAGGGTTCTTGAGGGACCTGAGGTAAGAGATTGGGTGGATCTCTGAGGTAGTACTTGTTAGTCTGAGGTATAGGTTTCTAGAAAGAAACCGAGTTTGAAAGATCTATTGATCTGAATTGAAGAGGAGATATAACCTTATCTAGCACATTGCTAGTGAGGAAGGAGGGGGAAAGTGGATATACCCTAGATAGGGGAACCATTATAAAATATCAGTGTTCTGTGGATTGCTTGTGCTATGTTCTTGTGAATGTTTATTTTTAAGTACCTGCTGAAATATCAAGTATACATGCTAAATATTTTAAAAGACAACTATTCACCTCCCCTCTAGGTGATTAACTACCCATAGATTTATCTTTCAAATGGTATCAGAGGGAGGTTATTCAAAGAAAGACCTAACACTCAGAAAAATATCCTAAGGGTGGTTGATACATATCAGATCTCATGGCTTCAGAATCTCATAGAGAACTCAGTTCTATGAAGCTTCTTATATGTACAAAGGATAATTTTGTTATTTGGAAGCAGAGGGTGAGATTATTCATGGAGGCATCTGATCCAAGAATCTTTGTCATAGTTCAAGATGGATCATACATTCCTATGAAAGTATCTGTCCTAGATACTAATGTGCAAACTCCAAAAAGTCTATCTAAATTGACCAAGGATGAGGTGGTTCTAGCCACCATGGATAAAAGAGCACAGAATATAATTATGAGTGTTATAGAAAACTCTATATTTCAGAGCTTAGTCCACTGTAAAACATCCTAGGAGATGTGGGTTACTCAAATAGTCTATATGAAGGCATTGAGGAAGTCAGAGATAATAAAAAGTCTCTACTCAATCAACATTATGAGGCTTTCAGGCAAGGGAAGATAGATTTTATAGAACTTTATTATGAGAAGTTCATTAGAATAGTCAATGATCTTAGGAACTATGGCAGACAATTCTCCAACTATGAGCTCAATGATAAATTTCAGAGATCCCTAAACAAAGATTGGGACATAAAGATATGTACAGTAAGGGAAATGGGTAATCTAAGGAACATGTTACCCCAGGATTTGTATGGGAAACTATTGTCTCATGAGTTACAGTTAAACTCAAGAAAAGCTAAAGATGAATATGCCAGAATTTCAAATCAGTCAAGATCTATGTCTTTCAAAGCAGACATATCTAAGAAGACTAAAAGAGAAAGTCCTCCATCACAAATAAGGGATGAAGATACAGTCAGTTCTGGGACTAGTTATTCATCAGAAGAATTGTCAGATAGTGAATTGGCATTGTTCACCAGGCAATTCAAGAAGATGATGAGAAGAAGGAAGCAATGAAATAAAAAGACATCATTTGGATCAAGTTCCAGCAAAAACAAAGACAAACACAGAAATAACTTTGTGGTCAGGTATGATTCAAATGAGAACAAACAAGTTAAGAGTGACATTATTTGTTATTGTTGTAACAGGCCTGGACATGTCATTGCTAACTGTCCAGTAAAGAAAAAGGAGAACAGGAAGTCCAAGGAAAAGAAGATCTATAAAGATAAGAAGTCAAAAAAGTGTCTGATGGCAAAGAAGCCAAAGACTTTATCTGATAGTGATTCAGATTCAACTGAATCAGATGAAGAACATGCTCACATTGGTTTGTTCTCCTGTGAAGAGGATTTCATCAGATAAACCATATATAAGGGAAAGAAATCCACAACTACATAACTCTATGATGACTCTGAATATGATATGGAGGTCAACTTAATGGCATTGACTGATAATCAAAAACATAAACAGTTGACTGTCAGAACACTGAGGTAATCTTTGACAAATCTATTTGTTCTACAACTTCTGTTCATGAGGCTGATGATGAGTCAGAATCATATAGCCTAAATTTTGATTCACATGAGTCCAACTCTGAGACTGAACTGCAGCAACTCACATTTAAGTTTGGAAAACTGCTAGAGGCTCTTGTAAAGATCAAAAAGCTTATAAAGAACAAAACATCGAGATTGCATCACTAAGAGGTCTGAAGTACCATCATGATATGGCTACTCAGCAGATTGGTCTTCAAAGATCAAAGTTAGTTAAGCTAACTAAGATCATTGATGATCAAATCATGTTGCTCAAACAAAGAGATGCAACCATTCAGGGGTTATAACTTAAACTCCAGAATAAGGAAAGACTTGTTCAGCAGTTCTCTAAAGCTAAGATCGTGCTCCCGATAATAGATACCTTCTTAGGAACTCCTAGAAGTGGTCTTGGTTATGTAAAACCTAGGAGAAGAAGAGATAGAAAGCTGACAGGATAAAAGGGTCCAGTATTGCCACAGCCTGTGTCTCAGACCAAAGGAAAAGAAATCCAGGAGTCTGTACTAGGAACACCTAGCACATCTATGAATAGTAAAGCTATTCCTAATGTGTTTCCTCCAAGGAGGACTGCTGTGACACTGAGGCAAAACAACCAACTTGCTCACAGTCAATATGCAACTGTAAAAGCTATTGATTCCTGTCCTAAGGAATGTCAGCATAAAATTCATGTTGTGCCTCCAAAGAGGAGATACAACAGATATGAGTGCTGGTATTGTGGAAAGATTGGACACTTTGCCCTGGACTGCTAGTTCAATCACACAGTGACTCATGGACAAAAAATGTACCCAGCTAAGAAATTCTCAGGTGGTCTCAATGGAGCCCCAGCTAACAAGCACCTAGGACCCAATACAATTTGGGTTCCTAAAGATAAATAAATCTTTATTTTATAGGTATGTACAAGCACCAGAGATAAGCTCATCTGGTACTTGGATAGTGGATGTTCCAAACATATGACTAGAACTAAGGGTTATCTGAAGGAGTACACTCCAATGACAAATGGACCCAAAGTGATATTTGGTGGTTTAGATATAGGAGTCATCAATTAGTATGGTAATATATCCAATTGAGTAGTTACCATCTCCAAAGTGGCATATGTGGACGGATTATAACATAATCTAATCAACATAAGTCAGCTTTGTGACTTGGGCTATAACATTGTTTTCCATAAAGATTGGTGTTTAATTAAAAGGTCAAGTGATCAAGAGGTCATCTTGACAGACACTAGGAGTGGGAATGTGTATTATTTAAATTTTGTTTGTCTAAATTAAGACTCTCTCATATGCCTAGTTATAAATGAAAAGGCCTCACACTGTGTCAAATGGCACACGAGCCTAGCTCATTTGAACTACAAGGCCATAGACAAGCTTTTCAGTAAAGATCTAGTTAGGAATGGTGCTAATATTAAATACACTAAGGAGAGCATTTGCTTTGCATGCCAAAAAGGCAAGCAGATCAAAGCTTCCTTCAAAAGAATTGAAACCAAAGACTCTGTGGGGTGTTTATACCTCTAGTATATAGACTTATTTTGTCCTATGCCAATTCATAATCTAGGTAGGAAAGTCTACACCTTTGTGATTGTTGATGACTATTCCAGATTTACTTGGGTTTTCTTTTAAAGGAAAAAGTCTGAAACCCCTGATATCTTCAAGACATTTGTCAAACAAATACAGAATGAATTGAACAGTTATATGGCCAGAATCAAAAGTGATCATGGAATAGAGTTTCAATCTAAATGCATGACAAAGTTTTGTGAAGAACTTGGGATTTAGCAAGAGTTTTCCTCTCCAAGAACACCCCAGCAAAATGGGATTGCTGAGAGAAAGAACATGACTCTCTTTGAAGCTGGAAGAACCATACTGTGTGATCCTTCTCTACCAGAATATTTCTAGGCTAAAGCTATTAACACAGCATGTCATGTTCTTAATAGAGATCCAATAAACAAAAGCAAGAATAAGACTCCTTATAAGCTAATGAAGGACATAAAACTAGACTTAGCCTACTTCAGAATCTTTGGATGTAGGTGTTTTGTCCTTAATAATGGGAAAACATACTTAACTAAGTTTGATGAGAAGTCCTATGAAGGCATATTTATTGGTTATAGTAACCACAGTAAGGCCTATAGGGTCTATAATTTGAGGGATCAAGTTGTAGAGAAGTCTGTTTATATTGTATTTGATGAAAGTTATATGTGTTACAATGATAATCACAGTACATCAAGCACAAAAGGAGAATACTTAAAGCTAAAGGAGCTGTCAATAGAAGACTAGGTTCCAACAAGCCAGAGTATACAAGATGGAGTCAACATTGTTAAGGAAGAACTTACACAGGAACAACCAAAATGTTGAGTACATTGGGAATTATGTACCTGATTTGGAGAAGCCCTTTCAACTCAATAATATACAAAAATTCGTATTTGATGTATGTTGAGTTTACTTGTGCAGTTTCCATGTTAAAAGGAAAAAATAATCTAAGTACAAAAGTATCGAGACACTAGACAAGTGTCGACACCTTTTTAAAAGTAGTGCTGAGACAAGGAATTAAGTTGTGTTGAAACTCAGAACTTGGGCCAACACCGCTAGTCAAGAAACCAAATGTGTCGACACTCAGGACTAGTGTCAACACATTTTACACAAGTTATGTCGAGACTGGAAGCAAGCTGTATCGACACCCAGGACTTGGGTCGACACAGTTAGTCAAGAAACCCGCTGTGTCGACACTCATGACTAGTGTTGACACATTTGACACAAGTTGTGTTGAGACAAGAAGCTAGCAGTGTCGACACACTCGATTGATGTCAACATCCCTATAAGAAAAGTGTCGACACCCAGGACTGGTGTCGATAGAATAAGAGTATAGAAGTGTCAGCACTCAGAACTGGTGTCAACACCTTCATACATAAGCTCTCAAGACAGAAATTCTTCTAAGTCCAAAATTAGAAGCCAGAAGTTCTGACAACCGTTAGAACTGTCAAATGTTAGTATATTAACTAGGGCAGTCGGTCACACTTGCCAAATCCTATATAAGGAGACCAACATAACGAGGAAAATATAGAGTGATCAATTCTTATTCTTCTCATCTAAGTCTGTCGAAATAATTCAATAGAATTCTGAAGGTTGAGAGGAGGCAGATTGTGGATTAACTTCAATCTTCTTCCGCAAAGTTCAACCCTACCTTCTCCTTCAAGAAGCTTTGAAAAGGCTAAGAAGGGTTGGACCTTTTTCTTCATATCCAAGATTAAGGGAGAAGATTTCATATCAAGATCTGATCAAGAAGAAGTCACCAGTTTCTTTCTTCCTGGGTGACACCTCAAAAACTCAAATTCTTTCTGTTATAATAATTTTGTAAGATCTATCAGTAGATCTTAGTTATAGGAGATTTATTTCTCTAATTTATAAGCCTAAATTATAAAGGCTGAGATGGGGCTGTGGGCCTGAGGTAGGAGAAGGGGCTATTTCTATGAGCTGTAGGAACTGGAAGGTTTTGAGGTTGTAGGGAAAGGGTTTTCCTGAGGAGTAGGAGTGGAGGATCACTCTGAGGTAGGGTTCTTGAAGAGGAACCTGAGTTGTAAGATCGTGAGGATCTGAGGTAGGACATTGCTTTGTTTGAGTTGTAGGAGCCTGCTGGGCTCTAAGGTATAAGATCTGAGGATCTGCGGAAAAGTAAGAAGAAGTTTGGCCGAATCTGCCTCATTTCTAGATAGGCGAAGGGGGAAGTGGATGTACCCATAAATTGGGGAACCACTATAAAACTACTGTTTGTTGTGTTGTGCTATGATTTGTGTTATGATTGTTAAAATTATATTTGTGCTGTGATTGTTAAACTTAGATTTGTGATGTATTTAGTAGATCAAAAGTGTTTTTGAATATTGTGGTTGTGTTAATAAACACGCTAAGAAATTTATGTGACTTAAAGTAGTCAAGATTTAAATTTGACCTATTAACCCCCTCCCCCCCCCCCCCACACACATATACACACACCTCTAGGTCACTCTCTATCCTAAACAAACACTTTACAATTGGTAATAGAGGGAGGTTCACTGTGAAGACATAACAGTTTAGTGAGAATCCTAAGGATTAATTGAGAACAAATCATGGATCAAAGAGAAAACCATTCCATCAAACTCCCAGTCTGCTCTAAAGAAAACTTTGGGATTTGGAAGGAAAGGGTTAGACTCTTCATGGAGGCTGCAGATCCAAGAATATACATCATTGTATTGGAAGGACCTTTCATACCTATGAAAGTGTCAATTCTTGATGCCAACGTAAGGACACCTAAGACCTACATGGAGATGGACAAGGATGAGATAATTCTGGCCTCTATGGACAAGAGGGCTGCGAACATAATTGTCAGTGCTATGGATGACTCCATATTCCAAAACTTGATTCATTGCAAAACATCCAAAGAAATATGGGAATCATTGATTGTATTTATGGAAGGAACTTATGAGGTTAGAGATGACAAAAAATCTCTATTAAACCAGTAGTTTGAAGCCTTCAGGCAACACAAGAAAGACACAATGACTGAGAGCTTTAAGAAATTTTAAAGAATAGTGAACAACCTGAGAACATATGGCATGAGCTTTACCAATTATGAACTCAATGATAAGTTCTTGAGGTCCTTGAATAAGGAATGGGACATCAAGATTTGTGCTATTAGAGAAATGGACAACTTAGCCAATATAGACCCCCAGGCTCTATTTGGCAAGCTGCTGTCTCATGAGCTATAACTGAATCTCAGGAAGTTTGAAGAAGACTCAGCAAGAGCTCTCAATAGAGAAAAGTCTATGGCCTTAAAGGCTGAGACATCCAGGAAAGTCAGGGAGAAATCTGCTCCCTTAGAATTACAGGATGCAGTCTCAGAATGCACAAAATCTTTCTTATCAGGAGGGGACATGAGTGAAGAAGAACTGTCGCTCTTCTCAAGATATTTCAAGAAGATGTCTAGGAGAAGAAGGCAGGGCAACTAGAAGGGTCCAGCTAGAGAGTCTTCTTACAAGAAGACAGTTCACTCAGAGAAACCCAGGAAAAAGATATCTGGGGACAGGTATGGTTCTTCTCAAAATAAACACATTAATACTAATCTTGTTTGTTATTGCTATAACAAGCAAGGGCATGTCATTGCTGACTGCCCAGTAAAAAGGAAGGAGAAAAAGTCTTAAAATTGGAAGACTGGAGAGCATAGGAAGTTTGACAAAAGCCTCTTGGCCAAGAAGTAGTCCACTCTTTCAGATAATGAGACAAATTCATTTGAATTAGAAGAGGAGGAAACTCTTTTGGGATTAATGGACATTGTGGAGGCCAGCAACAGAAGAAGAACCATATTGTCATCAAGTGATAATGAAGACTGTACAGATCAAGGGTTGATGACCCTAGTAGAAGAAGAAGATCAGGATTATTCAAATTCTATCAACGTAAAACCACCTACTACTAGTCTTACCTTAGGCTCTAGATCAGCATCAGAGAATGAATCATGTTCACATTCTTCTAATAAATGTGAACATGGTTCAGATATTCTGAAGCAGATTTCAATACAATCATCGATAGATATGGGAAGTTGTTGAAGGCTTTGATTACAAGCAAAGAGCTAGTTAAGGAACAAGCCAAAGAACTAGAGTCTCTAAGAGCAGTACCTTTACAGTTGGAGAGGGCCAACATTAAGTTGGGCCTTCAAAAACTGAAGCTCATATACTTAACCAATAAAATAGATAGTCTGGCTAAGACTATTGCAAAACAAGCCAAGACTGTTAAGGACCTGGAAGCAAAGCTTCTTCAGGAAAGATAGCTCCTGAAACCGTTCTCAAGACCTATGTCTGTGCTACCTATTATTGATACATTTTCTGCACCATTTAGAAGTGGTGTAGGATATATTGAGGATAATAAGATCAATAAGAAACCTGAGCCTAAGGGTAAAGCCCTAATGGGTCCAGCTAAGCAACCAGCCAAGCATCTGACTTCTAATAGATGCAAGGGTTCATGTGTTCCTAGACACATGAGTTCTGAGTGCACCGCCAGCAAGGTCAATAAAGAGCCTTGCTGGAAAGGACAAAAATCTAATGGCTATAAGGCCCACAGACCACCACAAGGAGTGATGAATCCAAGGAGCCAAGGAATTCTTGGATCTGGTCCCAGTGCACAACACTTAAACCTGAAAGGTTAGGGTATCAATGTTGCACCTCTACCATGGAATCTGAATATCAACTCTAAGTTGCCCAGAAGTACAACTTCAGAGGTGCAGCTTAAGAGAAGATATAACAGATTTGAATATTGGTATTATGGGAAGGTTGGGCATTTTTCCTTAGATTGTTGGTACAATCCAATAGCATCCTCATTTAAGTCACAAACTCATCTGTTCAGAAAGCTTGTTATGCTTCACACAGCTAAGTCTAATAGGAACCAAGACCAAAAAACTATTTGGGTGCCTAAGGTTAATTAATTTGATGATTGCAGGTGGATCCAAGTACCATCGAAATGCTAATATGGTACTTATATAGTGGTTGTTCTAGACATATGGATGGAATAAGAAGTCTGTTAAGGGACTATGCTTCATTAAAGGATTAACCAAAAGTAATATTTGGAGGTTCAGAAAAAGGACTCACCAAGGGATATGGTAACATTTCTAATGGTCTAGTGACAATCACAAAAGTGGCTTATGTGGAAGGATTGAACCACAATATGATTAACATAAGTCAGCTTTGTGATATAGGTTTTGAAATCATATTCCACAATGATAAGTGTTTGATAAGGAATGCAAGTGATCAAGAGATCATCTTGTCAGACACTAAGAGTGACAACATTTATTGTCTAAATTTCTTAAGTATAAATGAGGATTCTCCTGTATGCCTAGTAGCAAGTGAGAAAGACTCTTTCTGTGTGCAATTGCACAAGAGGCTAGCTAACTTAAATTATAGAGCTATGAGCAAGTTGTTTTCTATGGACTTAGTTAGAAATGGTCACCAGCTAAAATGCTCAAAAGAAGGCATGTGTTCAGCATGTCAAAGATACAAATAGACAGAAGTCTCCTTTAAGAGCATTCAGTCCAATGACACTGAAATGTGTATGTACTTACTTCATATGGACCTATTTGGTCCTATACAAATTCTTAGTTTAGGAAGGAAGCCTTACACCTATGTGATTGTAGATGATTACTCTAGATTTGCTTGGGTATTCTTCCTAAGGAGAAAGTCTGAAACTCTGGACATTCTTGCTGATTTTGTCAAACAAATTCAAAATGAAAAGGGTTGTTTTGTGGTCAAATTCAGAAGTGACCATGGCACAGAATTTCAATCTGAAAAAATGACAAATTTTTGTAAAGAACTAGGGATCCTTCAGGAATTCTCCTCTCTTAGAACTCCCCAGCAAAATGGGGTTTTTGAGAGGAAAAATAGAACTCTCATTGAGGCTACTAGAACTATGCTAAGTGATACATATCTCCCAGAATATTTCTGGGCTGAGGCTGTAAACACTGCTTGTTATGTTCAGAATAGGGCCTTGATCAACAAAATTCACCACAAGACTCCCTATGAACTAATGAAAGGAAGAAAACCAAGTCTGTCCTATTTTAAGATCTTTAGAAGTAAGAGCTATGTCTTAGATAATGAGAAGACTTATCTAACTAAGTATTCAGAGAAGTCCTATGAAGGTATTTTTGTAGGCTATAGTAATCATAGCAAGACATATAGGATCTACAACTTGAAACATCAAGTGATAGAAGAATCAATTAATGTTGTTTTTGATGAAACTTCTGTCTTACATAATATACTATCTAACAATTCTAGTCTAAGAGATGTTAACTCTAAGATGTAAAAATTAAAAATAGGAGATTCATCTGATATAGAATTAGAGACTAGAAACAATGTTGTAGTTCTTATAGAAGACACAGTCACTGCCCAGGGGGAGGAAGAGATTCATCCTCCTCTACCTGAAGAACTAGGTGATGGTAGGAATCTGCCTGTAGCTGTTAGACACCTTAGAGATCATCCTATTGATCAAATAATTGGTGATGTCAGGATAAGAGTGACTACTAGGACTATACATAATAATGAGGTTCTGTTCTCTTGCTTTCTCTCTCAGATGAAACCTAAGAAGTATGAAGAATCTAATTCAGACCCTAACTGGATTATGGTAATGCAAGAAGAGCTAAATCAATTTGAGAGATGTAAGGTCTGGAGCCTAGTTCCTAGACCTAGAAATCACAATGTCATAGGAACTAAGTGGATATATATGAATAAATTAGATGAGAATGGAGTAATAGTTAAAAACAAGGCAAGACTTGTGGCTAAGGGATATAGGCAAGAGGAAGGAATAGACTTTGACAAAACCTTTGCACCTGTAGCTAGGCTAAAAGCCATTAGATTATTTTTTAACACATACAGCTTACAAAGGATATAAAGTCTACTAGATGGATGTTAAATCTGCATTCCTAAATGGTACATTGAAGGAAGAGGTCTATGTAGAATAGCCACAAGGTTTTGTAAATCCTAAACTTAGCTCTCATGTCTTCAGATTATATAAAGCATTGTATGGGTTAAAACAGGCACCTAGATCCTTGTATGAGACCATATCTACCTTTCTCATAGAGAATAAGTTGTCTAGGGGAAAGATAGATAATACACTATTCCTAAGGGACAACAAAGATTCAAGCATTTTATTCTAGATTTATGTAGATGACATCATTTTTGGTTCCACTAATGAGCTGCTATATAGAAAATTTGCCAAACTTATGCATGACAAGTTTTAAATGAGCAGTATGGGTGAGCTGAAGTTCTTCTTGGGATTCCAAGTTATACAATCTGAAGATTTTATATCCATCCCTCAGTCTAAGTTCACAAAGGAGTTGATTAAGAAGTATGGTATGGAAAATTCCTCTACCATGACAACCCCAATGGGTTCCTCAGTATCACTACACAAGGATGAATCTGGGAAACCAGTGGATGAATCCTTCTATAGAGGCATCATTGGATCACTCCTTTACTTGACAGCTAGTAGACCAGATATCATGTTTTCAACATGTGTCTATACTAGGTACCAAGCATGCCCTAAAGAGTTTCATTATACAGCTGTTAAAAGAATACTGAGATATCTAAAGGGCACACCCAATCTTGGGCTTTGGTATCCTAGGAATAGTGATTTTGATCTAAATGGATACATAGATGCAGATTTTACAGGATGTAAAGAGGACAGAAAGAGTACATCAGGAACTTGTCAATTTCTGGGAAGAAGACTCATCTGTTGGAGTAGTAAGAAGCAAACAAGTGTAGCTATTTAACAGCTGAGTCTGAGTATACATCAGCTGGGAGCTGCTGTGCACAGTTACTATTAATTCAACATCAACTCCTGGACTACAGTGCTCAGCTAAGTAAATTTGTTATGTATTGAGATTCTACTAATGCAATCTCAATTACTAATAATCATGTATATCACAGTAGAACCAAACTCATAGAAATCAAATATCACTTTCTTAGAGAACATGTTGAAAAAGGGAATATCTGTTTACATTATACTCCAACTGAAAATCAAATTGCTGATATATTCACAAGACCCTTAAATGAAAACAAGTTCAATTTCTTCAAGTTTGAACTAGGAATGTTAAACATAGAATAACCATTTTCATTCGTACCTAAAAAAATAAATCTCTATTCAACTTGTATAAGTTAATTAACAAAGTATACAAACCTAAATAAATAAGTAAGACATCATAAATGTAAAGAATCTACATTTCAAAAAACAAAATTTTGACTAAGTAAAAAAATTGTGTCAAGACGCCAGAGAATGGTCGAGATAGTTGAGAAAGTGTTGAGATAGTTGAGAAAGTGTCGAGACACCAGAATATGTGTCGACACCATAGATAGTAATGTGTCGAGACACCAGAATGTGTGTTGACACTGCATAAATGCAAAGTGTCGAGACACTAAAATAAGTGTCGAGACATATGGGTGTCGAGACATATGGGTGTCGAGACCCTAAGGTATGTGTCAAGAGACATAATCCTTGTGTCGACTTGAGTTGACACATCTCGACAAACAACTTTCCTTATGTCAACACTAGGTATTTACCCAAAAAATTAGAATAGTCTAAATACAGTGCGCCCTTTCGACTTCATGGAAGATTTGACTATAAAAGCGGTGTGAGAGTAGAAGTCGACTACACTTTCTTGATCACTTGAACTTTGCTCCGTGAGTTTCGAGACCTAGAATTCTGATTAGTCGACACTCGTCAATCCTTTCTCTCAACTCCAATGGGTCCCAAGATCGGCGACAACATCTTTGAAGGCTATGAGCTTGTGCGCATGGATTCATCTCAGCGCAAGTAGAAATTAGGAATGTTATTGACCTAATCACTGAAGCTGGAATAGAATATCTACTTTCAAAACCGACAAACATCTAGAAATGAGAAGTTTCAGAGTTCTTCTCTAATGCTAAACTAGATTCAAACTCAGAAAAGATCAAGTCTTAGGTAAATGAAGCAAAAGTGAAAATCTCAACCAGGAAATTAGCCAAGATTTTTCAAATACCAAGAATCGATCAGGAAGATGAAATAGACACCACAAGGACTGCTGAAGCATTTGTGTGGTGTGGATTGGCTCAAACAACTAAGATTGGAAGCATCCTGAACAATAAGGGTATGAATTCACAAGGAAAATTTCTGTCAGAAATAATTGGGAAGGTGCTGCTGTATAAAACAGGAGCACATGATAGGATATCTGCTTAGATGTTTGAACTTATGACAAGAGTAATTTTCAAAATCAAGAATAACTAGAGTAGAGTGGTCTTTGATAAAATAGCAGAGAGTATCAAGAAGCCTAACATGAGAAGAATTATGAATCTTAATTTACTTAGTTCATGTCATTCCTAACAGCATCAACCTCAAGATAGGATCCAAGATCAATCACTTGAGGAAAAGGGACATGAGTATACTGGCAAGTTAGGATAGAGTCCTATCCAAAGAAACATCTGTAGTTGAGAATAAGAAAGAGAAAAAGAAGAAGGTTGTAGTTGTGGAAGAAGATTCTTCCAGTGAATCTGTAGAATAAGAAAGTTCAAGCTCTAAAAAATAGGATGATACAATAGCTGATAATTTTCCAAGTACCTCACCTAGAATTGGTGATCAGGTGCAAGGGGAGAATATACAAGATAGGGATCCAATTGAGGGGGAGAACCTCAATGATCTGCAAGAAATTGAAATGGATACAGTAGATACAATAATAATGGAAGTTGTACAAGAGCTGGAACAAACAAAGGTTCCTAAAATAGAAATGCATGGAAGAGAGATTGAAGATACATTCTCCAAGGCCACTAAAGAGGCAATTATTCTAAATACTGATTTAGATGTCCAGGAGGAGATAACTAATACTCCAGAGGACCCTATTCCTGATACTGAAGTTCTGCAAGAAGAGACTAACTTGGAAAATATCAATGAAGAAGGTGCAATGGTTGGGGGTGTAACATCCCATTTTCGGCTAGACCCCTAGGAGTCGGTTGGTCGTGACAGAACCCCAGGAAGCACATAAAATTGAAATAAAGCGATCAATTTTTTCGGGTCACGGGTTGGTCACGCCCGTGACCGACCCGTCACGCCCGTGACTTGGGCGTGACTACTTCGACGATCGTCGATCTCCACGAGACGATCGTCGAACGTGCTGTCTGGGCATGTCACGCCCGTGACCAAGGTGTCACGCCCGTGACTAAGGGCGTGATCCCATCGACGATCGTCGATCGCCGTGAGACGATCGTCGAGCTTGCAGCCCGGGCATGTCACGCCCGTGACATAAGTGTCACGCCCGTGACCTAGGGCGTGACCAGCCTTCGGCGACCGTCGAGCTCAGTTCGACGCCCGTCGACCTTAGGAATTGCCGTTCGGGCCTGTCACGCCCGTGACCTAGGTGTCACGCCCGTGACCTAGGGCGTGACCACCATTCGATGACCGTCGATCTCAAATCGGCGATCGTCGGCCCAGTAATAACCACACGGGCCTGTCACGCCCGTGACCCAAGGTGTCACGACCGTGACCATCCATCGACGATCGTCGATCTCAGTTCGACGATCGTCGAACCCAGAATTGGCTATCCGGGCCTGTCACGCCCGTGACCCATGTGTCACGCCCGTGACATTGGCCGAAACGACGGTTCAGGCCCGAAATTATTTTAACACGCGTGGAAATAAATGCTGGTGTGGGAAGTTACACCAGGAGTAATTTCAGGCCGTTTTCCTTCTGTAATTATATAATAAATGAGGAAGATATGGTCCAATAGGAAGCTGCCAGCTGGACACACCTGTTCAGTTTCCACCGCTTCTTATCCCTTCACTGTAACCGAAACGTTAAGGGGAGAACCTTCATGGCCATAAAGGCTTTACCCATTCACCTTCCCACTTTCTGACTTATAAAAGCCCACCTAGAACCAGAGGAGAAGGTTACACGCTCAAGTACTCGGATCAGATCCTTGTTCTTGCTGTAGGAGAAGTTCAGCAACGCCACCTCCGCGCCATGGCACCCCGTCGTTCTTCTCGCCTTCAAACCGCGAACAAGGTCCTCCTCTGCTCCTTCTCTTTCATGGGTAGATCTTAGGATTCTTAGAAAAGAAGTTCGCGCTCAATGGAGCCGGACCCGTCTCGCGTTTTCATGGGAAAACCATGAAAATGGTATTTTTGAGTTCGCCGGAAACCGCCACCTCCGGCGGCCAAACCACCGCCGACCGATAGCCATCGCCTCAACGGAGGTGGTGGTGGTGGTGGCTGGCCAGGGAAGTGACCGAACGGACGGCGACGGATCACGGAACGCTTACAGGAAAAAATGGTTTTCTGTCTGTTTTCGGGTTCATGAAGAAGATGAACAGTAGAATTAATATTATAATACATAGATTATTATATATTACATAATGGAAAAATGGATTATTTGAATATATTTTGAGGCTACAAAACGAGGCACTTAGAGGCCGAATTAGGAAAAATGACCAGTCACAAAAGTTGTAGCCCTCTGGGTCTACTTTAATTTAAAATTGATTTTATTCAATTTGGGTAAGTGCTTTGACCACAGCACTCTTTTTGGTGGAATCAAGACCTAGGCTAACCAGAAATTGAAATGGTTGTCCACGGTTCATAACATGTCCAAATGACTTGAAATTTGGGCTGGAGGTCTATAATATATATATCGAGAGGCTGTCCAAAAATGGGAATTTTTGGAGATACTTTGCCTAAAGTTTTTGTTTTAATTTAATAAACTTAGAGGAAATTATCTAGATGGTCAAATGACCTCCAAACCCTCCCAAATTTTGGTGAGTGGTCCCTGGCTATAAAACCTAGGTCTGTGTAAAATTCCAATTGATTTGGAGGAGTTTTGGGTGAGAAATCTTCTACCCTTAACTAGGCGTTAGTGAGACACCTTTTAATAAAAAGTGCACTGAGAATTTGGAAAGGTCAAATCGCCTCAACAGAGGCTGATTTTCTGATCTCTGACTTAGAATGGTGTTATAACCTGCGTGGAGAAAAATGGAGTGGTTTAGGGTTGGTTTACCCTAGGATCCAAACTCAAATCTTAAATGAAGGATTTTGAGGTTTGTGAAGGACATAGGAGCAAAAGCTCTTGTATGCCCTTGAAATTTGGAGGAGAGTGGCATGATATGTTGAAAACCCTCTGGTTGAAATAGTGAAGGAATTGGAGGTAATTGGGTACCTCGGAAGTTGAGAGTTTGAATTAGGATAGAAATGTAATTTAGTTATTTTAAGCAATAAATCTAATCCAAAAATTATGAAACTCGAGAGGAGGGGGTTTTAGGATGTTTTAGACTTATGGTAATTTTCCTGGAATTTTATGATTAATAAATATCATACTTCATGTGTTAAAGGATTATTAGCCCGATTTGTTGTTTCAAATAGTTGGAGGTTTTAAATTAATTATAATCAGTGAAAATTCTGGATTTAGATCTTGACCAGTAGAACATTGATCCCTGGATTTTTATAGAATTTTTATGTTGAGTAAATCTAGTACTTTATTCACAGATGATAGAAAGGGCTTTTATGTTTAAAAATTAATTATGGATAAAATACTTGCTGGAAAATTGTAAAACTTGGCCAGTGCTAATTTTAGGCCTTTATCTGCATGACATAAATTATTTATAATTTTTGGAAGAATGTTTTCTGTACTTGATTCATAAACAACAGAAGTTAGAGATTATTTCTAAAATAGTTTTCATGTCCTTCTAATGATAGAAAAATTATGATACTTAGGATTTAACCTATTGAGATAACCTAGTATTTATCATAAATTTTCTGGACATCTTGCATGAGAACTTAGGGTAGTTCATGTTCAAACCAGTAGTCCTTGGGATTTTCGAGGAATTTAATTAAATGCCAAATAAATTAGGAAAATTTCCATTTTCTGGACTTAGGTCATTTTTATCACGGTAAGTCTCCAGTAAATAATTTAGGGCATTTGGATGAGTAATGGATCATTGCATAACCGGTTCGACATGTAGCCTAGGTCGGTCTGCATATAGCAATTTGTGAAATTGAAATAAGACATGATCTGAGGAAGACATTGGAGTTAAATAATTCATTTTGTTTAGGTGGGCAATAATGGAGGGAATCGCAATAGGAAGATAAAAAGAGTAGCGAGAAGTGGTGATAGCTAGAGTTAGGAGGTCTTCGGGTTCTGCGAAAGATCGCCTTTCCCGAAGAGAGGAAGGTTAAAAATCACCCTAGGATAGTCTATCGTAATATGAGAAGGAAATCAGGCTAACGGGAGATAAACCAATAATATTAAGTGCCTTGCAAAAGGGAACTTCGGGCCGTAATGCCGCCGTCTTGGTTCCTAGTGCCCCTTGAGAGCCCTTCACGGGGAATACCGGGGGCAGTCCTGGGCTAACGTAAACTGTAATAACAAACCGACAAGAGTAACTAGGTAACTAGGGCTGCACTTTTCACAAACACTGTTGACACAGGAAGATTGATGAGAGCTTCGGCTCGGTTGGTTAAGAGACGGACGGGATGGTCTGGGGAGCTTCGGCTCGGTTGTTTTGGAGACGGACGTTTTGGTCCGGGGAGCATTTGCTCGGTTTTTGTGTGTTTGCGATTAAACTTGCATGTGCATAAGATAGGAAAAGTTAAGGTGGTGGGTTTTATGATATCGGGGAGTTCGATTGCACCGACACCGATATCGTTGACTCGGCGAGGTGGTTAGCACTTCGCCAACAGAAGTCCGGTGCGCCAGCCGGCAAGAGTACGCAGGCGTCTGCTTAGTGCACCAAGCGTTGAGGCGTACGATAGGTCAGACCAGTGGTGCTTTTACTGGTTTTGAGGTGGGCGAGGCCCAACCCACCGCTTCCGTCTGCCACTACGGAGGTATCCTGGGAGGTAACGGCTCCGAAAGGGGGAACTAAAGGTCTGTGTGCACAAAGTCGGGTGTGTGAGTTGCACTTGCATGTTTCATCATACCCACTAGCATATCATAGCATAATCGATTCATTTAACCCTGACACCTAAAGTATAAGTGGTATGGGACGCTTATACATTAGGACCTGCAAAACGACCCCTTGGTCTATAAGCTTGTGTGGGCAAGTTTATAAATCAAAGGTTAATTTCAATATATAACAACCATTGCTGTTTGATAACCGACACCCCAACGTATAAGTGGTATGGGACACTCTATACGATGGGAGCCTTGCAAAAGATCCCTTTTGCTTATGTGTTCTCGTATAAGTGAAGGTTTAAATTCATATATTTGCTTTTCTTATTTCTAGACCTATTATAACAATCATATTAACTGCTCACCAAATACATCTTGCTAGATTAAGTCCCCTGTCACCTGTTTACTTTTATTCTCCACAAATATGTCCTCCCCTTTCTTCCTCTCCGCTCGGTACCTAGGAGCCATGGGGGAAGGGGTGGGGGATGATAGGGCTTAGTCTTTATGACTAACGGTTTTCGAATCGCATCATTTAGGGGATCGTGGAGCCCAGCATGGAGGAGCAGCCCCAGAGATCGGTGTGCCTGGAGATGGGGCAGTCTAGCTCCGGAGTTCATACAGCCGGGACCGTGAGTCTCGACCTTGAGTAGTTTCTGTTTCGCTTCCGCATGAGAGATTTTGTAGTGAGGACTTGATGTACCGGGCATGAGCCCTTTTATTTCTAGTATCATCATACTCTGATGTTTTCTGTGGACACTCCCTTCGTGGAGATTTTATTATATATATATGTGATTTATTTATTGTGGACTGCATTGTTCTTACTTCAATAATTATGCTACTTTTCTGTGATCGAATTGGCCGGCAGAATCGGCGCCTTGTGGTGATGACCCTTCAGGACGTGAAGGAGTCACCGCAAAGCGGCGGTTCTGGGCCTAAGACCCCGGTGGTTGAAAAAGAAAAAAAAGGGGGGTCTTATAAGTGGTATCAGAGGAAACATCGATCAGAAGGAAGTAGCAGTCCACAAACCCTGGATCACCCCCGCTCGAGTTTAGTTTGGGGACAAACTAAGCAGCGGAAGCAGTGGTGTGCCCATATGGGGATCACATATAAATTGTCCACCTTTATGTAATATTTGAACGTTTTCTCAGCGTGTGTTTCTGTTACGCAGCCTCCAGCACGGACTACGCCACAAGGTGGAGTTCAACAGGCCCCGGATGTTGCACCACCCCCACCGGCCCCCACTCCATTCCTCCAGTCAGACATGGGACAGACCCTGACTGCCATCCTGGAGGCCTTTAGGGCCCAACAGATTCCGGCCCCGCAGCCAAATCCGGGGGCCAACTGGCTAAGCATCTTCCGAGGACTGGCTCCCCCGTCCTACTTGGGGACAGAGTCGGCTGTTCGGACGGAAGAGTGGCTAGATATCATGTACGAGATGCTGACCGGGATACGGTGTCCCTGGGAGGAGAGGGTGGCTCTGGTTGTCTCCTGCCTAGAGTCCCATGCAAAGAGGTGGTGGAAGACGCTGTTGGACACGACATTTGCCGACAGGGAGGTTGCAGAGGTTACCTGGGATGAGTTCAGAGCCGCTCTGCTGGAGCATTTCGTTCCGCAGTCGACTAGGGATGATTTGGAGGAGCGATTCTTATAGTTGAAGCAGGGTACCCGGACCGTGGTGGAGTACCATCGAGAGTTTGACCATCTGGCTCGATACGCAGATTCCTACCAGCTGGACGAGGCAGGGTATATCAGGAGGTTTTATAAGGGCCTGCGGGAGGACTTGAGGGAGGCTCTGTTGTTTGTATCTGACGGGCCCATCTCCCGGATCTTGGAGATGGCCAAAAGGATTGAGGCAGATTGGCACGCCACCCGGGGCCGGAAACGGCCAGCAGAGGATCAGGGACGGAGAGGTAGAAACGACCAGCGGCGAGGTGCTGTACCAGAGGGGAGGAGGACGGAGGACCAGCCTCGTCAGGACGTGAGGCAGGAGCCGAGGGAACAGGTGGTATTAGCCCCTCCCCCTCTTCGGATGCAGGAGATGCCGAGACCCGGGGGAATGGCGTATCCCCCACCAGAGTGTTTTCTTTGTCATCAGATTGGGCACATTCGGAGGAACTGCCCCATGAGGGGGGCACCACCTCCAGCACATCAGGGCGGCCCACCAGCTCAGTATTACGGAGGTCGAGGACGCGGCCGCGGTCGAGGATACCAGGGGGGAGATCGTAGACAAGGAAGAGAGCAGGTATATGCTTTGGACCTTGCGCAGCCTCAGAATCCGGAGCAGGTCATCGCAGGTACGCTGCTATGCTTCTTCATTTTCATAGAATTTCCCTTTAAATTGTTAAAACTTTGAACCGCACTAGATAGATTAACAAGGAAAGAAAATTCTTTATAGAACCCTAAGATATTTAATCACCCCAGGTATAGTCTTCATCAGCGGCAAGCCTGCCCGCACACTTTTTGATACTGGAGCTACTCACTCCTTTGTGTCGGAGACGTTCGTAGAAGGACTAGAAGGTGTGGAGCGGTTCACAGGCTCGAGGATGAGGGTGCGACTACCGGATGGATCTGAGCTCCTTACCACGGATCACTGTAATATGGAGGCAGAAATTGGTGGAAAGGCATTCGAGGCTCCAGCGACGATTTTGAAGCTGACGGACTACGATCTGATCCTGGGCATGGTATGTCTGCACTGGAACCATGCCCAGATTGACTGCCAGGCGAAGAGGATCACCGTGAGACACGGGGACTCTTTCATTACCATCGAAGGTATAAGACCTGTCTCTCGTATACTCTTATCTTCGGTACAGGCCGTTAAGGCCCATCTGCAGGGAGAGGAGGTCTATCAGATTCTATTTGAGATGATGGAAGTTAAGGAGTCGGTGACAGACATCCCGGTGGTGCGAGATTTCGCTGACATCTTTCCAGAGAAACTGCCAGGACTACCTCCACACCGAGAGCAGGACTTTCGGATACAGCTTGTGCCGGGGGCCAAGCCGGCGTCTAGGGCCCCTTATCGAATGGCCCCAAAGGAGTTGGCAGAGTTTCGGACTCAGTTGCAGGAATTGGTTGAGGCAGGATTTGTTAGACCGAATTCCTCGCCATGGGGAGCACCGGTCCTATTCGTGAAGAAGAAGGATGGGACACTCCGCCTGTGCATCGATTATCGAGCACTAAACAGGCTGACTGTCCGGAATACCTATCCGCTCCCACGGATAGACGAATTGTTTGACCAACTGGAGGGAGCCCATTATTTCTCGAAGCTGGACTTGAGGTCAGGATATTACCAGCTACGGATCCAGGAGGAGGATATCCCGAAGACAGCCTTCAGTAGCAGATATGGCCTGTATGAGTTCACCGTGATGCCCTTCGGGCTCACGAATGCTCCGTCGGCGTTCATGAGTCTCATGAACCGGGTTTTCGAGGCCTACTTGGATGTGTTCGTCATAGTATTCATAGACGACATCTTGATCTACTCTAGGACGGAGGAGGAGCACACTCGGCATCTGGCACTGACTTTGGAGAGGTTGCGGGTGCATCACCTTTATGCCAAATTCAGCAAGTGTCAGTTTTGGTTAAAGGAGGTGGCTTTTCTGGGCCACATTATCAGCGGAGCCGGGTTGGCAGTGGATCAGGCAAAGATTCGGGCAGTTCGAGATTGGCCGCAGTTGAAGACAGCCACCGATGTATGCAGTTTCTTGGGACTTGCCGGCTATTACCGGAAGTTCGTGGAGGGGTTCTCTCAGATTGCCCTCCCCCTCACATCTTTGACAAAGAAGGAGGCACCTTTCGTTTGGACCCCGCGGTGCTAGGCGGCCTTCCAGGAGCTGAAGGACCGACTCATCTCAGCCCCTATTCTGGCCCTTCCATCTGGGAAGGAAGGATTCCAGGTGTATACCGACGCATCATACCAAGGGATGGGAGCGGTACTGATGTAGAACGGACATGTCATAGCATATGCCTCCCGCCAGCTGAAGACCCATGAGAAGAACTACCCAGTGCACGACCTTGAGATGGGAGCGGTCGTTTTTGCTCTGAAGGTCTGGCGTCATTATCTTTATGGAGTCCAGTGCGATATCTTCTCCGATCACAAGAACTTGAAATACGTGGACACGCAGAAGGAGCTGAATATCAGGCAGAGGCGCTGGGTGGAGTTCTTAGCAGATTATCAGTATGAGATGCAATACCACCCAGGGAAGGCAAATGTGGTGGCCGACGCGTTGAGTCGAAGAGCGGCCACTTCCGAAGCTGGGCCCTAAGTTATGTCCATGGAGCTAGTCTAATCATTCAGAGATATGCAGATATCCTTAGTGTCCGAGGATGATCCAGAGCTGTATAGGGAGTATCTGACGTCGATGGTGGCCATAGACGATATTCGGGATCGCATTCGGGACGGACAGAGGACGGATGCGTGGGCAGAGCCGATGTTCCAAGCCTTGGAGGAGGGTTCGACAGGAGATTATTCCCTGAGAGATGGTCTGCTACATTTCAGAGGCAGAGTATATATACCCGCAGGAGGCCAGATCTGAGAGGATATTATGACGGAGGCGCATTGCAGCCGGTACTCTGTGCACCCGGGGATCACAAAGATGACCGCTGATCTGAAGAAGATGATGTTTTGGCCGGGCATGAAGAAGGATATTACGTACTTCGTGACCCATTGCGAAGCATGTCAGTTGGTGAAGGCGGAGTGCAGGAACCCCGCAGGATTGTTGCAGCCACTCCCAGTGCCGGAGTGGATGTTTGACGATATAGAGATGGATTTTATACATGGTCTTCCCCGGTCTCAGACGGGGAACGACTCGATTTGGGTGATTGTCGATCGGCTGACGAAGGTGGCCCGCTTTGTACCGATCAGGAAGGATGACTCGGTGGGAGTGCTGGTACGGAAGTTTGTGGAGCAGTATGTCCGATATCATGGCGTGCCCCGGACGATAGTGTCGGACCGCGATGGACGGTTTACATCCAGGGAGTGGCGGTCAGTGCAGGCATATTTGGGCACCCGGTTGACTTTTAGCACGGCCTTCCACCCTCAGACGGACGGGCAGACTGAGCGCACCAACCAGACCTTGGAGGACTTACTACGATTGTGTATATTGGACCGAGGGGAGCCGTGGGAGAAGATGTTACCGTTGGTCGAGTTCTCCTATAATAATAGCTACCAGTCCAGCATCAGGATGGCACCTTATGAAGCCTTGTATGGAAGAAAATGTAGAACCCCGCTTTCTTGGGTTCAGGACGAGGATCCGAAGGTGTTGGGATCGGATTTTGTTGAAGACACCGAGGCTCAGGTGAGACTGATCAGAGATAGGATGTTGGAGGCGCAGAGCAGACAGGCTAAATACTATGATGCCCGGCATCGTCAGGTGGAGTTTCGGGTAGGAGATCAAGTGTTCTTGAAGATTCGGCCCATGCACGGAGTCTCACGGGTACGCGGTCGGAGGAAGAAGCTCAGCCCTAGATATATGGGCCCTTACCGGATCCTGGAGCGGATCGGACCCCTAGCCTACAGGCTAGAGTTGCCGCCAGAGCTGGCAGCTCTACACGACGTCTTCCACATTTCTTCGCTGAGAAGGGCTCTACTACGCCCGGAACAGCGGATTTTGACCACAGAAGGGCCGGTAGCTTCAGACCGATCTGTTCACTTGGAGCCGGTTTGGATCGACGACAAAGGAGTACGGATCTTGCGCCGCAAGAAGATCCCCTTAGTCAAGGTTCTGTGGAGAAACCACGGTCAGGAGGAGCACACCTGGGAACCGCAGGATCTGATGAGGCAAAGATACCCGGAGTTGTTCAGTCAGGTACATCTCACCACCTCTCGGTATACTATAGATTGCCTTCTTGTTTTGGACTGTTAAGACTAGATAAGGAAAATTCAAGACCTAAACATGCGCACGTAATCAGAAAGGTATGGGCTAATCTTTTGTTTATTGGGGAGATTGTCTTCGTTATCAAACGAACAGTCGCCTGAACCCAATAAAAAGATCGTATGGGATGTTACAAGTTTAATTTATTCCGATAGAAATCCCCGTAGGCTCAACCTCAATTTCGGGGACGAAATTTTTGTTTTGTTTATTGGGATTTGTAACATCCCATTTCCAGCTAGACCCCTAGGAGTCGGTTGGTCGTGACAGAACCCCAGGAAGCACATAAAATTGAAATAAAGCGATCAATTTTTTCGGGTCACGGGTTGGTCACGCCCGTGACCGACCTGTCACGCCCGTGACTTGGGCATGACTACTTCGACGATCGTCGATCTCCACGAGACGATCGTCGAACGTGCTGTCTGGGCATGTCACGCCCGTGACCAAGGTGTCACGCCCGTGACTAAGGGCGTGACCCCATCGACGATCGTCGATCGCCGTGAGACGATCGTCGAGCTTGCAGCCCGGGCATGTCACGCCCGTGACATAAGTGTCACGCCCGTGACCTAGGGCGTGACCAGCCTTCGGCGACCGTCGAGCTCAGTTCGACGCCCGTCGACCTTAGGAATTGCCGTTCGGGCCTGTCACGTCTGTGACCTAGGTGTCACGCCCGTGACCTAGGGCGTGACCACCATTCGATGACCGTCGATCTCAAATCGGCGATCGTCGGCCCAGTATTAACCACACGGGCCTGTCACGCCCGTGACCCAAGGTGTCACGCCCGTGACCCAAGGTGTCACGCCCGTGACCATCCATCGACGATCATCGATCTCAGTTCGACGATCGTCGAACCCAGAATTGGCTATCCGGGCCTGTCACGCCCGTGACCCATGTGTCACGCCCGTGACATTGGCCGAAACGACGGTTCAGGCCCGAAATTATTTTAACACGCGTGGAAATAAATGCTGGTGTGGGAAGTTACACCAGGAGTAATTTCAGGCCGTTTTCCTTCTGTAATTATATAATAAATGAGGAAGATATGGTCCAATAGGAAGCCGCCAGCTGGACACACCTGTTCAGTTTCCACCGCTTCTTATCCCTTTACTGTAACCGAAATGTTAAGGGGAGAACCTTCATGGCCATAAAGGCTTTACCCATTCACCTTCCCACTTTCTGACTTATAAAAGCCCACCTGGAACCAGAGAAGAAGGTTACACGCTCAAGTACTCGGATCAGATCCTTGTTCTTGCTGTAGGAGAAGTTCAGCAACGCCACCTCTGCGCCATGGCACCCCGTCGTTCTTCTCGCCTTCAAACCGCGAACAAGGTCCTCCTTTGCTCCTTCTCTTTCATGGGTAGATCTTAGGATTCTTAGAAAAGAAGTTCGCACTCAACGGAGCCGGACCCGTCTCGCGTTTTCATGGGAAAACCATGAAAATGGTATTTTTGAGTTCGCCGGAAACCGCCACCTCCGGCGGCCAAACCACCGCCGACCGATAGCCATCGCCTCAACGGAGGTGGTGGTGGTGGTGGCTGGCCAGGGAAGTGACCGAACGGCCGGCGACGGATCACGGAACGCTTACAGGAAAAAAATGGTTTTCTGTCTGTTTTCGGGTTCATGAAGAAGATGAACAGTAGAATTAATATTATAATACATAGATTATTATATATTACATAATGGAAAAATGGATTATTTGAATATATTTTGAGGCTACAAAACGAGGCACTTAGAGGCCGAATTTGGAAAAATGACCAGTCACAAAAGTTGTAGCCCTCTGGGTCTACTTTAATTTAAAATTGATTTTATTCAATTTGGGTAAGTGGTTTTACCACAACACTCTTTTTGGTGGAATCAAGACCTAGGCTAACCAGAAATTGAAATGGTTGCCCACGGTTCATAACATGTCCAAATGACTTGAAATTTGGGCTGGAGGTCTATAATATGTATATCGAGAGGCTGTCCAAAAATGGGAATTTTTGGAGATACTTTGCCTAAAGTTTTTGTTTTAATTTAATAAACTTAGAGGAATTTATCTAGATAGTCAAATGACCTCCAAACCCTCCCAAATTTTGGTGAGTGGTCCCTGGCTATAAAACCTAGGTCTGTGTAAAATTCCAATTGATTTGGAGGAGTTTTGGGTGAGAAATCTTCTACCCTTAACTAGGCGTTAGTGAGACACCTTTTAATAAAAAGTGCACTGAGAATTTGGAAAGGTCAAATCGCCTCAACAGAGGCTGATTTTCTGATCTCTGACTTAGAATGGTGTTATAACCTGCGTGGAGAAAAATGGAGTGGTTTAGGGTTGGTTTACCCTAGGATCCAAACTCAAATCTTAAATGAAGGATTTTGAGGTTTGTGAAGGACATAGGAGCAAAAGCTCTTGTATGCCCTTGAAATTTGGAGGAGAGTGGCATGATATGTTGAAAACCCTCTGGTTGAAATAGTGAAGGAATTGGAGGTAATTGGGTACCTCGGAAGTTGAGAGTTTGAATTAGGATAGAAATGTAATTTAGTTATTTTAAGCACTAAATCTAATCCAAAAATTATGAAACTCGAGAGGAGGGGGTTTTAGGATGTTTTAGACTTATGGTAATTTTCCTGGAATTTTATGATTAATAAATATCATACTTCATGTGTTAAAGGATTATTAGACCGATTTGTTGTTTCAAATATTTGGAGGTTATAAATTAATTATAATCAGTGAAAATTCTGGATTTAGATCTTGACCAGTAGAACATTGATCCCTGGATTTTTATAGAATTTTTATGTTGAGTAAATCTAGTACTTTATTCACAGATGATAGAAAGGGCTTTTATGTTTAAAAATTAATTATGGATAAAATACTTGCTGGAAAATTGTAAAACTTGGCCAGTGCTAATTTTAGGCCTTTATCTGCATGAAATAAATTATTTATAATTTTTGGAAGAATTTTTTCTGTACTTGATTCATAAACAACAGAAGTTAGAGATTATTTCTAAAATAGTTTTCATGTCCTTCTAATGATAGAAAAATTATGATACTTAGGATTTAACCTATTGAGATAACCTAGTATTTATCATAAATTTGCTGGACATCTTGCATGAGAACTTAGGGTAGTTCATGTTCAAACCGGTAGTCCTTGGGATTTTCGAGGAATTTAATTAAATGCCAAATAAATTAGGAAAATTTCCATTTTCTGGACTTAGGTCATTTTTATCATGGTAAGTCTCCAGTAAATAATTTAGGGCATTTGGATGAGTAATGGATCATTGCATAACCGGTTCGACATGTAGCCTAGGTCGGTCTGCATATAGCAATTTGTGAAATTGAAATAAGACATGATCTGAGGAAGACATTGGAGTTAAATAATTCATTTTGTTTAGGTGGGCAATAATGGAGGGAATCGCAATAGGAAGATAAAAAGAGTAGCGAGAAGTGGTGATAGCTAGAGTTAGGAGGTCTTCGGGTTCTGCGAAAGATCGCCTTTCCCGAAGAGAGGAAGGTTAAAAATCACCCTAGGATAGTCTATCGTAATATGAGAAGGAAACCGGGCTAAGGGGAGATAAACCAATAATATTAAGTGCCTTGCGAAAGGGAACTTCGGGCCGTAATGTCGCCGTCTTGGTTCCTAGTGCCCCTTGAGAGCCCTTCACGGGGAATACCGGGGGCAGTCCTGGGCTAACGTAAACTGTAATAACAAACCGACAAGAGTAACTAGGTAACTAGGGCTGCACTTTTCACAAACACTGTTGGCACAGGAAGATTGATGAGAGCTTCGGCTCGGTTGGTTAAGAGACGGACGGGATGGTCTGGGGAGCTTCGGCTCGGTTGTTTTGGAGACGGACGTTTTGGTCCGGGGAGCATTTGCTCGGTTTTTGTGTGTTTGCGATTAAACTTGCATGTGCATAAGATAGGAAAAGTTAAGGTGGTGGGTTTTACGATATCGGGGAGTTCGATTGCACCGACACCGATATCGTTGACTCGGCGAGGTGGTTAGCACTTCGCCAACAGAAGTCCGGTGCGCCAGCTGGCAAGAGTATGCAGGCGTCCGCTTAGTGCACCACGCGTTGAGGCGTACGATAGGTCAGACCAGTGGTGCTTTTACTGGTTTTGAGGTGGGCGAGGCCCAACCCACCGCTTCCGTCTGCCACTACGGAGGTATCCTGGGAGGTAACGGCTCCGAAAGGGGGAACTAAAGGTCTGTGTGCACAGAATCGGGTGTGTGAGTTGCACTTGCATGTTTCATCATACCCACTAGCATGTCATAGCATAATCGATTCATTTAACCCTGACACCTAAAGTATAAGTGGTATGGGACGCTTATACATTAGGACCTGCAAAACGACCCCTTGGTCTATAAGCTTGTGTGGGCAAGTTTATAAATCAAAGGTTAATTTCAATATATAACAACCATTGCTGTTTGATAACCGACACCCCAACGTATAAGTGGTATGGGACACTCTATACGATGGGAGCCTTGCAAAAGATCCCTTTTGCTTATGTGTTCTCGCATAAGTGAAGGTTTAAATTCATATATTTGCTTTTCTTATTGCTAGACCTATTATAACAATCATATTAACTGCTCACCGAATACATCTTGCTAGATTAAGTCCCCAGTCACCTGTTTACTTTTATTCTCCACAAATATGTCCTCCCCTTTCTTCCTCTCCGCTCGGTACCTAGGAGCCATGGGGGAAGGGGTGGGGGATGATAGGGCTTAGTCTTTATGACTAACGGTTTTCGAATCGCATCATTTAGGGGATCGTGGAGCCCAGCATGGAGGAGCAGCCCCAGAGATCGGTGCGCCTGGAGATGGGGCAGTCTAGCTCCGGAGTTCATACAGCCGGGACCGTGAGTCTCGACCTTGAGTAGTTTCTATTTCGCTTCCGCATGAGAGATTTTGTAGTGAGGACTTGATGTACCGGGCATGAGCCCTTTTATTTCTAGTATCATCGTACTCTGATGTTTTCTGTGGACACTCCCTTCGTGGAGATTTTATTATATATATATGTGATTTATTTATTATGGACTGCATTGTTCTTACTTCAATAATTATGCTACTTTTCTGTGATCGAATTGGCCGGCAGAATCGGCGCCTTGTGGTGATGACCCTTCAGGACGTGAAGGAGTCACCGCAAAGCGGCGGTTCTGGGCCTAAGACCCCGGTGGTTGAAAAAGAAAAAAAAAGGGGGTCTTACAGGGGGGGAGTTTGAAGATCAGCCCCCAACTGCTGAAACAACTAAAGAGCCAGCATCTGTTGAGGTGGTTAGTTCTTCTGAATCAGAAGATGAAGAAGCCTCTCAACTAAAGAAGAGGAAAAATAATTGAACTCAAAAAGAGGAGCAAAAGTTACAAGAAAACTATTCAGTCTGGCATAACTCTTGCTTATGTGGATTTAAGTTCAATTATAGTTCAATTGCAAATCATGTTAGATCAACAAAGAACTCAACTTTAGAAGTATGTGGTTGAAAGCAATAAGGAGTTGTAGTTTCAGCTAGCTCAAGACATTAAATCTATAAAATTTAAAGTAAATCTTCTGAAAAAGGATATGACAGATTTCTTTGAAAGGGGAGAAAATGTTGTGGTTTACATTGCTAAATAGTAACAAGAATCAAAGAAACCTGAAGATGAAATAGCTGTAAAGCAAGGCTATGTCCTTGAGAATCAAAGAATAATGGATGAGAACATGATTGTAATGAATAATGAATCACTGGTCAAGTTGGCTGAACAAACTACTGCTCTAGAAACCAAGATAACTTCTGCTACAAAGGACATGGAAACTCAGCTGAAAACTCATTCAGCCTCATTGATTAAGGATATCAAGTATTCTGATAAGGATTTGGATGACCATTTTCTGAAATTCAAGAATTCTTTAACCTCAGGAATCCATTATCTAGATGGTCAAGTATGATTTCACAAGAATGATTTAAGGGATCATATGGAAAGAGAAGTCATAAAGGGGGAGAGGGTAATGATAAAGGCTAGCTCTGAGCATGCTACTTGGATTTCAAATAGCATCAGAGACACTCTTAGCCATCCTCCCCCAAGGTATGATGGAAACCCAACTACTAAGTCTGGTTGCCAACCAGCTCATTTTCAGGCCATTCAAAATCTTGTCCAATTCTTGTACAGACCAGCTCATTTTGAAAACATCCAAACTGTTGTCCAATCCATGTATAGTCCTCTAGGTCAAATTCAAAATATAGTATATGAGGAAGTTGAAATTACTGATTCTGCTATGTTAAAAGAAAAGGAAGCTCAATTATCAAAGAAAAGATTCAGGGAGCGAGTTGAGGCTAAGCTAGATTTTGAACAATGGAGTCCAAAATCTAGATCAATTATTCTCACTGCATGGAAAGCAGCCAATGTTAATGCAACTGATAGGGGAAAATGGTATACAGAGCAAGAATGGGCTAAGCACTTAAAATAGCAGGAGTTCATTCAAAAATTCAGAAATGATATGAAGGTAGGGAAGATCCCAGCTAATTCTGTTGAGCCCAACAAATATTTCCCCAAGCCATATCACTATTTTAAAAGGCAGAGGCTTAAGGAGTAAAAGATCTATAAAGCCAAGAATGACAAAGGCAAAAGGATAGCTGATGACAAAAAACCTGAAGTTAAAGCCAAGATACAATCAGGAAAAAGCATTGTCATCAAAGAGCTAGATCTTTCCTAGAATATTTTTTGAACATTTGTAATTTTTTTAAGAACTATATAACAAACTGAAAGGTGTAAACTGATAACAAATTGGAATGAAAAGTCTATTTGAACTTGGTTATATTTATGTGTTCATTCCTATGTTCTTTACATTTTTGTTCAGCACTTTTAATATATATCTTTATCATCAAATTTTGGTATTATGGTGTATATCATTGAATTGGGGTTATGACTTCTCCAAATAGGGAGAGATTGTTGGGTACATTGGGAATTGTGTACCTGATTTGGAGAAGCCCTTTCAACTCAACGATATACGCAATTTCGTATTTGATGTATGTTGAGTTTACTTGTGCATTTTCCATGTCAAAAGAAAAAAAATAAACTAAGTACAAAAGTGTCGAGACACTAGACAAGTGTCGACACCTTTACGAAAGTAGTGCTGAGAAAAGGAATCAAGTTGTGTCGACACTCAGGACTTGGGTCGACACCGTTAGTCAAGAAACCAACTGTGTCGACACTTAGGACTAGTGTCTACACATTTAACACAAGTTATGTCGAGATTAGAAGCAAGAAGTATCGACACCTAGGACTTGGGTCGATACCGTTAGTCAAGAAACCAGCTGTGTCGACACTTAGGACTAGTGTCGACACATTTGACACAAGTTGTATTGAGACAAGAAGCTAGCAGTGTTGACACACTCGATTGATGTTGACATCAATATAAGAGAAGTGTCGACACCCAGGACTGGTGTCGACAGAATCTAAGTACAAAAGTGTCAGCACTCAGAACTGGTGTCAACACCTTCATACAGAAGCTTTCAAGACAGAAATTCTTGTAAGTATAGAATTAGAAGCCAGAAGTTCTGAAAACTGTCAAAACTGTTAGATGTTAGTGGATTAAGTGGGGCAGCCAGTCACACTTGCCAAATCATATATAAGGAGACCAATACAATGGGAAAAAATAGAGTGATCATTCATATTCTTCTCATATAAGTCTGTCAGAACAATTCAATAGAATTCTGAAGGTGGAGAGGAGGCAGATCGTGGATCAACTTCAATCTTCTTCAGCCAAGTTCAACCCTACCTTCTCCTTCAAGAAGCTTTGAAAAATCTAAAAGGGTTAGACCTTTTTCTTCACAGCCAAGATTAAGGGAGAAGATTTCACATCAAGATCTGATCAAGAAAAAGTCACCAATCTCTTTCTTCTTGGGTGACACCTCAAAAACTCAAATTCTTTCTATTATAATAATTTTGTAAGATCTATCAGTAGATCTAAGTTGTAGGAGATTGATTTCTCTTATTTATAAGCCTAAATTATAAAGGCTGACGTAGGGCTGTGAGTTTGAGGTAGGAGAAGGGTCTATTTCTCTGAGCTGTAGGAACTGGAAGGTTCAGGGTTGTAGGGCAAGGGTTTTCCTGAGGAGTAGGAGTGGAGGATCACTCTGAGGTAGGGTTCTTGAAGAGGAACCTGAGTTGTAAGATCTTGAGGATCTGAGGTAGGACATTGCTTTGTCTGAGTTGTAGGTGCTTGCTGGGCTCTGAGGTGTAAGATCTGAGGATCTGAGGAAAAGTAAGAAGAAGTTTGGCCGAATCTGGCTCATTGCTAGATAGGCGAAGGGGGAAGGTGGATGTACCCATAAATTAGGGAACCACTATAAAACTACTGTGTGCTGTGTTGTGATGTGATTTGTGCTGTGATTGTTAAAATTAGATTTGTGCTGTGATTGTTAAAATTAGATTTGTGTTGTATTTAGTAGATCAACAGTGTTCTTGAATATTGTGGCTGTGTTAATAAACATACTAAGAAATTTATGTAACTTAAAGTAACCAATATTTAAATTGGACCTATTCACCCCCCCCCCTCTAGATCACTCTTTATCTTAAACTAACACTTTACACATAAGAAGAGACTCATCAACAAGATGAAGTTGTTCAAAGAGAAGAGGTCACATTACCAGTTGTTCTCAGACATGTAAGGGATCATCCAAGGGAACTGATCATTGAAGATGCAACTCATGGTGTGGCCACAAGAAGTAGACAGCTCAACACTGTAATGTACTCAAGTTTTTTTGTCTCAAATAAAACCAAATAAGTTTGAAGAAGACAATATTGAACTATTTTGGATAGGGGCTATGTAGGAAGAATTGGACCAGTTCAAGAGATGTAATGTCTGGAAGCTAGTTCCATACCAGATGATTGTAACATCATAGGAACCAAGTGGATGTACAGGAACAAACTGGATGAGAATGGTGTTATATCAGAAACAAGTCTATACTGGTTGCAAAGGGCTATAGACAAGAAGAGGGTACAGATTTTTATCAAACCTTTGCACTAGTGGCTAGATTTGAAGCTACTAGACTCTTCCTGCATATACAGCCTACAAAGGATTCAAGGTTTACCAAATGGATGTGAAGTCAGCCTTCCTTAATGGTAACCTCAAAGAAAGGGTCTATGTTAAGCAACCCTTAGGTTTTATTGACTCTACTCATCCTAATTATGTTTATCTTTTATTAAGAGCTCTCTATGGATTAAAACAAGCCCCAAGGGCATAGTATGAGACTCTGTCTAAATTCCTTCTAGAGAATAAATTCCCAAGAGGGAAAATAGATAAAACACTATTCCTAATTGAAATCAAAGGCAAGACCATCTTAGTACAAATATATGCAGATGACATTATATTTGGTTCTACTAACGGGTCACTTTGCACTAAGTTTGCCAAACTTATGCAAGATAAGTTTTAGATGAGTAGCATGGGTGAACTCTAGTTTTTCTTGGGTCTCTAAGTTAAGTAAACTATAGATGGACTTTTCATTAGTCAGTCTAAGTTCACCAAGGAGTTAGTCAAGAAGTATGGAATAGAAACAACCACTTCCATAAGAACTCCTATGGGGTCCAGTATATCTTTTGACAAGGCTGGTGCTGACAAGCTAGTTGATATCACCTTGTATAGGGGCATAGTTGGATCACTACTCAATCTAACAACCAGTAGACCAGACATAATGTATGCTACATGTGTCTGTGCTAGGTATCAAGCTTGCCCTAAGGAGTCTTACTATACAGCAGTCAAAAAAATATTGAGATATCTCAAGGGCAACCTAATCTTGGCCTGCAGTATCCCGAGAATAGTGATTTTGAACTAACAGGCTTTTCAGATGGAGATTATGCAGGTTGTAAAAATGACAAGAAAAGCACTTCAGGTTCATATCAATTCCTTGGAAGAAGGCTAGTGTCATGGAGCAGAAAAAAGTTAACAAGTGTGGCAATATCCATTGTTGAATCTGAGTGTTTTTCAGCTTGAAGTTGTTGTACACAATTGCTTTGGATTCAACATCAATTACAAGACTACAACATTCAGCTAAGTAAAACTCCATTATATTGTGATTCTACTAGTGTCATTTCAATTGCAAATAATCATGTGTCATATAGTAAAACTAAACATATTGAGATTAGATATCACTTTATTAGAGAGTATGTAGAAAAGGAAGACATTAATCTAGAATTTGTTCTTATAAATATAAAGATTGCTGATATTTTCACTAAGCCCCTAGATGAAGAGAAATTTAATTTCTTTAAGTTTGAACTTGACATGTTACATCTGGAATAATTAATGCATACAAAAAGACTGATGAAAATAAGAATAAAATATTAATCAGTAATTAAGTTTACATAATTAAATATCAAGTAAAAACATCTAAGTATCAAGTTTTTATAGTTCAGGAGAAAATATTGGCTAAGTCAAAAGTAGTGTCAAGACACTAAAAAATGTGTCGAGACATCAAAGAATGTGTCGAGACACCAAAGTAAGTGTAGAGACCTTAAGGTATATGTCGAGATACATTATCCTTATGTCGTCTTGTGTCGACATATCTCGACAGACAATTTTTCCAGTGTTGACGCTTGGTCTTCTCCTAAAAATTTCGAACAGTCTAAATGGAGCGTGCCTTTTCAACTTTAGGAGAGCCTAGACTATAAATAGGGTATGAGAATAGAGGTCGACTACGCCTTCTTGAGATCTTGAGAGTTTGATTTCTGAGTGTCGAGACCTAGAACTCCATTTAGTCGACACACCTTTTTCGATTCCTTCTCTCCAATGGCCCCAAAAAGTGACAATAACGTCTTCGAAGGATATGAACTCGTTCGACATGGATTTGAATCGGCTTCAGAAGAAATCAAGGATGTGATAACACTTATCACAGGAGCCGAATTATAGTATTTTCCCACAAAACCATCCAATATCTGGAAATGAGAGGTTCTTGAGTTCTTTTCCAATGCCCAACTGGATTCAAATGCAGACAAGATTAAGTCCACAGTAAATGGAACTAAAGTTAAAATCACAACAAGAAGGTTGACAAAGATATTCCACTTACCCAAGGTTGATCAAGAAGATGACCTAGATTCTGCCAAGACTGCAGAAGCTTTGGAGTGCTGTGGATTGACCCCAATCACAATGCTTGGAAGCACCCTGGTTAGGAAGGGAATGAATACTCAAGGCAAATTTCTATCATAGATTATAGGAAAAGTGTTGATATGTAAAACATGAGCACATGACAGAATCTCTGCTGAAATGTTTGAGCTGATGATAAGGATAATATTCAAAGTGAAGACCAACTAGAGAAAAATTTTCTTTAACAAAATAACAGAGAGCATCAAGAAGCCCAATATGGGAAGAATTATAAGTCTCTATTTTGTCCAAGCACTTTCTGACAGTCTCAATCTCAAGATTGGGTCTAAGATCAATCACATAATAAGAATGGGCATAAGAATTCTACCAAGATGGGAGTATTAACAAAAGAGACACCAGTACTAGAGAAGAAGAAGAAAGTAGTGGTTATGGAAGAAGAATCTTCCAGTGACTCTGAAGAACAAGGAAGCTCCAGCACAGAAAAACATGACCACGCAGCTCCAAAAATTCTCCAAGGACCTCTCCTGGTACTGGAGATCAGATGTAGGGGAGACAAGACTAGAGAATGATCACATTGAGGTGGAGAACCCCAATGATCTTACAGACTTGAAAAAAGTTCCCGCATAAGATGTGCAAATGTAAGATAAAGAGAATGAGAATCCAGTCTCTAAGGAGACTGAGGAAGAATTTCCTATGGATAAAGAAGCTGATGTCCAGGGGAAGTTAAAGGATACAATCCCAGATGATCATTATTTTGATGCTTCAGCACAAGTAGAGGATGAAACCATGGAGGTACTCAACCTTGATGAAGTAGGTGTAAGGGTTGAGGGAGAGATAGCAGATCTGGCCCAAAAATTTGAAGGAGCTAAAGAGCATACTTTAGTTGAAGTTGTCAGTTCTACAGATTCTGATGAGGAGGAAGCCTCTCAGATCAAGAAAAGGAAAATTGAGAAACTTGGGAAAAAGAGTATGAGCTATAAGAAAATAGTTCAATCTATAATAGCACCTGCTCCTCTTATGGATTTTAGCTCCCTATTGATTTAAATGCAAATAATGTTAGATCAACAAAGAAGACAACATGAAAAATATGTAGATGAAAGCACTAAGGAGGTACAGTTCCAGCTAGCACAAGATATCAAATCAATTAGATTTGAGGTCAACTTGTTGAAGAAGGATGTGACTGACTTCTTCCAAAGAGGAGAAAATGTTATAGTCTACCTTGCTCAACAACAGAAGGAGTCAAAGGAGTCTAGAAAAGATATAGCTGCTAAACAAGGATATGCCCTTGAAAATTAGAAAAGAATGAATGACAACATAATAACATTGCATGATATTTCATCGGTAAAGCTAGCTGAGCAAACTACAGCTCTTGAGACAAAGATAGGCTCTACCTCCTAAGATGTTGAATCTCATCTATCTATACATGCAGACTATTTGGTTAAGGCAGTCAAGTCTTCTAGCAAAGAACGAGATGACCACTTGCTCAAGGTAAAGAATCATTTGTCCTCGGGGGTTACTCATCTTGTAGACCAAGTATGATTTCATAAGGATGACTTAAGAGATCATATTGAGAGAGAAGTCATAAAGGGGGAGAGAGTAATGATAACGCCAAGCTCTGAGCATGTTATTTGGACCTCCAATAGCATCAGAGGCACCCTAGGCTTTCCTTCCATAAATTAGGATGAAGATCAAACAGTTGAGTCTGGCTGCCAACCAGCTCAGTTTGAGGTTATTCACACTATAGTACAAACTGTGTACAGTCCTCCACTACAGGTTCAGAATATAGTATGTGAGGAGGTGGAGATGGCTGCTTCTTCCTTGCTCAAAGAAAAAGAAGCTCAATTATCTAAGAAGATATTCAGGGAGCGGGTTGAAGCAAAACCAGATTTTGAGCAGTGGATTCCAACTTACAGATCTATTATACTCACTGCATGGAAAGTAGTTCACAGCAATATAGCTGATAGGGAAAAATGATACTCAGAACAAGAATGGGTCAAGCATACAAAGCAATGGGAAAATTATTTATAAATTCAGGAACAATCTGAAGGCAGGGAAGATCCCAGCTGATTCTATAGAGCCCAGCAAGTACTTCCTCAAGCAATATCATTATACTGAAAGGAAAAGGCTCAAGAAGGAATAGATCTCTAAGGCAAAGGATGACAAAGGCAAGAAGAAGGCTGATGGCAAGGTGCCTGAAGTGAAAGCCAAGATACAATCAGGAAAAGGCATTGTTGTTGGGTCCATTGCCCACAATGTTCCCTAGAGTGGATTTGAAGAGGCATCGCCATTAATACTAAGAGCATAGGTTTATTAGATGTGTGCTTAAGTTCATGCATGCAAGTTGTCCATGATTAGACAGGTGAATAAAAAGAGTTAGTTGGAAGTCAGATAATTTGACTATGGCAAAAACGTCGAGACAGCTGAGATAGCTGAGAAGAACGTTTCAGCATAACTACTAAGACAGCTGAGAAGGTGCGTTGAGAAAGTCAATGCAGGTTGTCCTTGATTGGACAAGTGAACACAAAGAGTAAGTTGTAAGTCAGATAATTTTACTAAGTCAAAAGTGTCGAGACAGCTTAGACAGCTGAGAAGAATGTCTCAGCATAACCGCTGAGATAGTTAAGAGAGAATTCGTCGAACTGAGTTTAGAGTTCGTCGAGCTCAACTCAGTATTCATCAAGCTAAGTTCAGAGCTTGAGAATCTGAGTTCGTAGAGCTCAGTTAAGAATTCGTCGAATTGAGTTCAGAGTTCGTCGAGCTCAACTCACCATTCGTCGAGCTAAATTCAGAGCTTGAGATTAAGAGTTCGTCGAGCTCAGTTCACAATTCGTCGAACTCAGTTCAAAGTAAGGCAGGCTGAGTCAGTCAAAGCCAGTGTTTTTAAACATAGAAAATTGGCTAAGGTATAAAGTGTTGAGTGAGGCGTACTCACTCAACGCTCTCAAGGCCTAAGATGTTGTAGAGGCAGAAATATGGTTAAGGCAAAAAATGTTGAGTGGAGGTTGCTCACTCAATGTTGTCAACGCCTAGTGGAGACAGAATTTTGTCTAAGGAGTTTGGCGTTGAGTGATGCTCACTCACTCAACGCCAAGCAGCAGAAAGCTGATAAAGCAAGTTGGTGTTGAGGGAAGCTGAATCACTCAATGCCTAGAAATAGATTTATATTCTAAGTAGTTTGGCGTTGAATGAAGGTTACTCACCCAATGCTAAGAGACAGTAAATCTGTCTAAGTGTTTTGACATTGAGTGATGCTTACTCACTCAATTCCTATGCTAATGTTGCTTAATTTTTGGTAAAGTCCATAGCTGATGACGTCAGCAAGTCAACAAGTTAACATATTTCAAATAAGTGGCGGGATGGCTACAGTATGCGACAAATGTTGTCGCAGACCTACTATACAACAGTTGGCATTAAAGTAAGGTTACTACTGGGCATTAGTAATGTGGGCCCACTGCTCAAGAGTTGTTGGGTCAAATTCAATAAAAAGGAAAAGGATTTTACATAGGAAGAGAGTTTTCGGAGAAAGCGATCAGGCAATTCTTCTTCTCCGCTATTGTTGTGGAGCTGAAGAACAGGAAGCTCAAGTCTACAAGACGAAGAGCAAGTTAGATGTCGGTATCAACATCTTCAACAACAAGATAGTTGGTGTGATATTCATCTGCACTTGCAAGTTGCTCAGAGGGATTCTTTTATAAAAAGGTAGCATCTTGGGCCGACCCTTGCTGCTGGTGCTTCACAAACCCTGCCAACAAATCCTAAAGAACATTCTCTTGGGGAGATGTGAAGAAGGAGTTAGGGCTTAGCAGTTGGCTCAGTTCAGAAAGGGGCAGAGATGCTGATCTGGAAGTTACTTCCAGCACAAAGCAATATCTTCATCCTTAGTGTTATGAAGAAAGGAGTAGGGTTTGGATTCTCCCAGCTCAGGTTGCAGCTAGATCAGTTGCAGTTACCTCTCTTGTTCCAGCTTGATAAAATCCTTGGGGTTGAGAAGAGGAAGTTGGGTATAAGTATTTACTTAGTCCAGAAAAGTAGACTCAGGAAATATATTTCCTGGAGTAAAGGTTTGGCTGAGTTTATCTAAGTCCAGGTAGATTGGCACAGTGAAATTTCACTTGTGGCCAATCATCACACCAACCCACATTCATCCTATAGGATCCAAGTGTGGATCTGAGTTGTGGTGCTATTTATCCTGAGCTGTAGGCCTTTGTGTAAGGCTGAGGTAGGTGAAAAGTTTTTCACTTAGCTGTAGGTGACTGGAAGGGCACTGATGTAGGTACCTGGAAGGGTACTGAGCTGTAGAAGTTTTGCAGTACTCTGAGAGTAGGGTCTTGTGCCTGAAGTTATAGGGCTGAAAAGCATGAGCTGTAGGCTTTATAGATAAGGCTGTGGTAGGTGGATTGAGAATCACTGAGTATAGGAGCACTGTAGAGCTCTGTGGTAGGATCCCTAGTGGATCTGAGGTAGGGCTATCCTCCCAGCCTGAGTGTAGGGCCTAACAACCTGAGGTAGGTGGTCTGCTGACCACTGAGTTGTAGGCCCTTATGGCTGAGAAGTAAGTCTTAGAGGGGACTTAGAGATCCTGAGGGATCTGAGGTGTAAGCTTTGTGGAGCCAGTTTTTGAGAAGTGTCTAGTCCAACAAGATAGTTGGATAGGTGGGAGGGAAAGTGGATGTACCCTAGTTAGGGGAACCACTATAAATCACTGTATGCTTTTCTGTGTTGTTTTATTTATGCAGGTTGTGTACATATTGAAAGCATAAAATAACTAAAAGTCAAAGATCTTAAAGAACAAACATAAAAGAACTAGAAAAGAGACCAATAACCTATTCCCCCCCCCCCCTCTAGGTGATTTAGCTATCCTTGAGTTAAAGACTTTCAAGTTATATTAGAGGGAGGTTACTCAAAAAGGACTTAACAGACTGAGTAGACCTCAAAGAATAGCTAAAAGGTTTAAATTGGTAGGTTCAAAAGAGAACCATATGGAGTGGAGCTCAATGAAGTTTCAAGTCTGCAGTGAGAGGAAGAACCATATTGGACTGTTGGTAGCTCTTGAAGATGATGATGTCTATGCAGATGCAATAATTGAGAACAGGGCCCCTCTGTCACACTCAGTACATGACTAAGAGGTGGATGAAGCTGAGTAAGGTGAATGCAGATGTTATAGGCTGATTGCTACACCAGAAGAAGAATTCAGCCAGGATCAGCTTGGTCCAGATTAGGTACAATCTCTGTCTAGTTCTTCTTATTGCTCAGGATATGAGTCCAGCTCAGACTCTAATGCTTGCTCATCAAGTGATGATGAGAGTCCTTTATAAGAAGGTGATATCAATCAATTAATTGAGAATCTTGCTGCACTTCTGAAAGCTTTCAAGGAAAGCAAGTTTCTTGTTAAGAAACAAGTAGAGGAAATTGCCTCCCTCCAGTTAGCTGCTTCCCAGCAAGATGAGACTTCATCTTTGCTAACTCTGAAAGAGAGGAAAGTATCTCATCTGAAGATCATGGTAGATATCCATGTTGAGTCCATAAAATATAAGGACTCTATTATCAAGGTTCTTGAAGAGAAACTTGAAAGGGAGAAGAGGATGGTGACAAATTTCTCTAAGATAGATGCTATCAAGAGAAAATCTGAATCTGAGTGGATTTCTAAAGTTAATCAATTTCAGAGGAGACGCCAAGCTCCTGTTGTTCCACAGTCAACCTTTCATAAGGTAATCCTCCCTTCTAACAGGTATGACCAGGACTGCATGGATGGTCACTGTAAGAATGGGAATTCTTTTTGTAAGAATACGAGAGTATCTTCCAATGGAAGAAAAAAGGGTAGGGGAATGAGTGCCTTTAAGGCTCCCCATGGAAAAGTACAAATGGCCCATGCTGGACCATTTATATTTGGTGCCTCAGCCGCAACTCACAAGGGAAAGGCAGTGGCTTTCACTCAAGCCCATCAAGCAAGGACTCAGACTAAGGGTCAGTCTATTGGTACGCCTAACTTGGAAAGCACTGATGATATAAACATATTGTCTTATGCAAAGAAGATAGCTATAAATACCATTCAGGGCAAGCAAAGGAAGCCTGTAGGAAGAATAACCTTCAGTCAGATCCTTGCTGAAAGGAACCCAAAGAAATTTGTTGCTCCTCTTCCTTCTGTTCAATAAGCAGTTAACCACACTGCAAGACCTGCTCAAAAGAGAAGATATAATATTCATGGGTGTTGGTATTGTGGTAAGGTGGGGAATTTTGCCCTAGATTTCTGACACAATCCTTCTGTGTCTAGAGCAAGAGTTAGTCTACCTGTCAGAAATTCTGCAGGTAGGCAAGTTAGATTTCTGTCTAATCATAACATAGGACCCAATACCTATTGGGGTCCTAAGGTAAGATAATTCTGTTTTGCAGGTTAGTCTAAGTGCCCATCCCCCATGTGGTACTCGGGAAGAAGATATTCCAAAACTTGGACTGGAATAAGGAAGTTATCCTATGGATCATTCTCCAAGGATAAGGATATTGTGTACATTCCTGAAGAAGGGTACAAGTGGTATCAAGTGGTATGGGAGAGCTGGGTCGTTGTATCTACTTTAGATATATGCTCCCTAGTCAAGTGGTACAATCACTATAGGAGTGGTAACTGGCCATGATCATGGATGAAGGCCAGCTGGATCCAGCCAGCAGGAATGTTTGGTTGGACAAATTCTTGCTGCCACACCAGCAAATCTGGAAAGGACAAGTAGGTTGTACTCATCTCTGAGGAAAGCACAAGTAGTTCCTCTGTGAGTAGCAAGGAAGAGGCACACTGTGCTCAGCTGATAAAACTCATTATACAGAAGAGACAAACAATCAAGTAGTATCATCAGCTGAAATGATGACTGAAAGTCATAAGGACAGGATCCGTGCAAATGCTGATGGGGAGCATGTTCAGTCAAGGTTACTTGACAAGCCTGAATCTTACTCAAAGTTCCCTAGTACAAAATAGATTAGCATTACTACTGAGGATCAGCTTGCCCACTTGGACATTGCAGAAGTTGAGAAGGAAACTACCTAAGTGATGGAACCTATTGGAAGAAGGTAAGCCAATCAGTTTACTAGAACAGCTGGATTGCTCTAGCTATTATATATACAAGTCAGCTCATTCCTATTGGAATAGCAGTATAAAGAAAGACTTGGTATCAGGATGAAAGGATGGCTCATGGAAAGAACATTCAAGGTTCAATTGGTCTTAAAGTCCAGAACCTGCAGGAGAAAATTCAGCCTCATAAGAAGAGAAAGCTGGCATCTGCACCAATTGTATCATCTGCATTCAGCTAGGGGGAGAAGAGAATCATAGCAGACCGCTCCTCCCTGTCTATTCAGAAACCAAGAAGGGATTGATCAAGTGGTAATTAGGTGTGCATATCAATATGATGTTCAAGATAGTACTCAGTGGGCTGAACACTCTTGTACTGCTAATCAGAAAGCTGAAGCCAAAGGCAAGTCTATTGCTAAAGAAGGGGAGAAGATCTGCTAAGTAAAAAAGAGACTGTGCAAGGTGCAAGAGAGTTGCTAAGCATCAGCATGGATGGAGCTCGATGAAATAACCATCATTCATCGAACGGAGCTCGATGAAATCACCTTCATTCGTCGAACAGAGCTCGATGAAATTGGAATAATTCATCGAACTCAAAATTATCAAACAAAAAAAATTCCTGGCATCAGAACCATAACCTCCAGATAAGTAGAATTTCTTTTATATTGATATTCTACTACTGTAATGTAAGTTGCTAGGAATCCTGACTGTCATAGCAAGACTATGCATATATAGATTGAAAAACATCTAAGTTGTCTACCTAAATCACCTAGAGGGGGGTGAATAGGTGAGTTATGCTACTTTTTGCGGAATAAAAACTTTAAAGATCTAGAGCACAAGAAAATAATCAAGCAATCACCGAGAAAACCAAGAATTATAGTGGTTCCCCAATCTTGGGTACGTCCACTTTTCACTCACTGATCTAGCAAAGCACTAGACTCGGCTACTCCACTAATCTCGGATCAAAACAATCCTACCACTCGGAACAACGTTCCTACAATCTCGATCTAAAACGGATCTACACTCAGAAGGTAAAAACTTCCTACAACTCGGAGAACAAATCTCCTACACTCGGAGAATAATCTCCTACAAGATTTAAAAGAGATTTTACAATACAAACTAAATTTTTCTCAGATTTGAAAATCTTCCCTAGGTCTTCCTTCTTGGATTTGCGGCTCTTTCAGAATATTGTTGAAGAAGACTCGGATAGATCTTGTTTTGAGAAGCTTTGACTCACATGATAAGGAGTGGATGGAGAAAGATTAATCCCTTGATCTGTAAATCTCTAGATCGAAAGTTGCCTTGAAGATCTTGAATGAGAGCGGCGACTTTCTGTAGACGATGATGAATGGTCTGCTGATCCAGAACATAGATAATACACGCTTAGGGTTTGTCATTATGATATGACCTTTTATAAGATCTCTCTAACGGTAATAATCGTCATTAATGAGGGCCACGTGTAAAGATCACGTTACGACATTCAAAAATTAGATCTGACGGGGACTTAAGAAATTTTCGAAAAATTTGATCGGCATTTCTCGAGTAAGAGGTATGCTACTCGAGTGCTAAGACTAGCTCTCGAGTGGTTGGCTCTGACTACTCGAGAAGATCTTATTCAAGAAATTTGATCGGCCTTTCTCGAGTGAAGAATAAGTTACTCGAGTACTAAAGCTAGATCTCGAGTGCTACACTTAGATTACTCGAGAGGAGGCAATCCTGGAAAATCTGAACGTTGAAGAAAATCACTCGAGTAGTTAATGGATCACTCGAGTATTATACTTACTTCTGGAGAGGTAGACTGAACTTCTCAAGAGCTTTAGAGAAAATTCTGGATAAGAATCTGATCACTCGAGTGCTGAAGCTGAACTACTCGAGTAATAAACAAACTACTCGAGTACAAATAAATTTCACTCGAGTGGTTTAAGAATTTCTCGAGAATTGACTTCTGTCACTCAACTTGATCTTCTCAACTACTTGAGTACTCAGCTCGACTACTCGAGTACTTGACTTATAAAATTTTCTGAGACATAAATAACATCACTCGAGAATGAGAGCAGATCTACTCGAGTACTGGACTTTGTTTCTCTAGTGCAAGATAAGAACTACTCGAGAACCACTACCATACTCGAAATGTAGACTAGATTTACTCGTGAAAGTGAGGGTAAGATCTATCTCAACTCTAGAGGGGGGGTGAATAGAGTATTTTAAAATAGTTTTTCACAGTTGGAATGAATAGCACATATAAAATTCAATTTATGATATAGTGTAGAGTGCTAGTAAGAAGTTAAAAACTAAGAAGTAAAAAGAACAGCACACAGCAAACTAATTACACAAACAAACCAGAAGACACAAGGAAATATAGTCGTTCCCCAAAAACCTGGGTACATCCACTCTTCTACCACCCTTGGTAGGAATCCACTCAGGATGAGTTGATCAGGTGTCCTGACACCAATGAGCTTTTGATCAGGTGCTCAAAAACCAAAACTGGATTTTTTGATAAGGTGTCTTGCCACCACTGAGTTTTGACAAGGCTCTCAGAACCAGACAGAACTTTTGAAGGGAGTTCAAGAACCCTTTTACAGCAGGAAAAGAAAAATAAGAGTGAAGGGTGTCTTCTCTGTTCTCAATCAAATGAGAGAAGCACAAGTGGATTGATGATGTCAAAGCTCCCCCTGAGATGTAGAAAGGTTCAGGAAAAGGAGCTTTGCTCTAGGGTGATAGGTCTTCAGAACTTTGATCTCCAGCAAAGGATGGTTTCAGCAAGAAGGCTGAGAAATGAGGTGTCTGGAGTTCTGAGATGAGATTGTGAACACTTTTCAGTCAACAAGAAGATTTTTGAAGTCACAGTTCTTCTGTTGTTCTTCTACTATCAGTATTTTCTATTCTGTATGTTCACCTTCTTTCTTTTAAATCTGTGTCTTTTTTTTCTTGTGTATTCTGTATCTCTTAACAACACAGAAGAGAGGAATAGAAATTTTCTGAAGTTTCCTTGTCCAAATTAGCCGTTGGGAGTCATAAATGTCTTCCAAAAAGAGTCTTGTCTTCTAGAGGAAAGTCCAGCAAACATTCTCTGAATAATTCCTTTAAAACTTGCTCTAGAATAAAGACAAATGGCTGGGAGATCTTCTGACATAAATGCTGATAATATTCAAAAACATTCCAAAGAACAGCAGCATTTGAATTCCTGAAAGCGTCGATCTCTCAAAAAAAACGTCGATCTGAGCTCTACGAGCGTCGAACTGAGCTCAGAGAAGAAATGAGACAAGCAGACAGAAAACGTCGATCTGAGCTCGAAGATCGTCGAACCGAGCTCAGCGACTTGAGAAATAACTTGAAGGAGGGATCGTCGAACTGAGCTAGAAGATAGTCGAGGGGAGTTCGACGACGTAGCAGAAGCTAGCCAAAAGCAGATAGTCGATCTGAGCTCGAAGATCGTCGACCGGAGTTTGACGTTTTATTAAAGATGAGCTCAGAGAGCGTCGAACGGAGTTCGACGATTCGTCGACCTGAGCTCGACGTAAATTGCCTTAGACTAAGCTCTTCAACCTTGATCATGGAAAGGTCCTGGGGGCAGCTCCAAACCTAGGTTCTAAGCCCTAGACTCATTCTAATGTTGACCTTCTCAACTATACAACTAGGTCAACTGGGATTCCTAAGACAAGCATAGTGATCCTTACCCAAATTAGTAATAGGGTGTTCCAACAATCTCCCCCTATTTGGGTTAGAATTACTATTTATAGACAATCATAGGGAATGAAAAGCATACAACAATACAGAAGCTAATACAAAATTGCAGAGCAAAGCAGATCACAGATAAATAGCAGCAGATATCCAAAGGTGGATGAAATGTTTAGCTTACACAGTTCACTTCCTTTCAGTTCCCTTTTTAAATAAAATTTCTCTATTAGGATTCTGACTTTCTTTCTTTGACCTTCTGTCATCCTCTGCACCTAGAGAAGTTTGAGATTTGGGCCTTGGAACAACAGCCTCAGGGTGCAGCTTCATATAGTCTTCTGGATTGAAGAATTTCCTTGATGCATATCTTTCTAGCTCTTTCTTTCTCTGCTCTGATAAAGTAGTTATGTTTGAAGTATCCTTGCCTTGTTCTCTGGCCCTTTTTATTTGATCAAGGGCAGCCAATTCTTTCATTCTGGCTGTCCAGGACACAGGGTTGTTCTCAGGATCTTCAAATGGAATAGGAGGTTCATATCTGTTGATGATTTCAGAATCAGTAGAAGGAGTCCTGGAGACAATTGTGTCTTTCAGCTTGTAAGGAAAAGGACCTGAAGAAGGGTCAGAGTGACCTTGCCCTTCCCTTGAATGAAGTCTATGGCCTCTCTGGCTTCCTCTAAATTGATCTCTTCTGGATTGATATCCCCTTTGATGCTGTCCCCTTTGATAGGATCTTTGAAAATACTGGGAAGAACTGTGTCTGGAAACTGGAGCTTGAGGGGCTGAGCCTGAGCCAGAATCTGGAGGAGGAGGAGGAGGAGGCTGATATTGAGAGGATCCTTTTTCATATTTGTCAAGCTTCCTTTTCTTCTTCATGGCTTTCAGTTGGTTCTTGGAGAATTGCATCCATGGCTCAGAGATGGGGCAGTCATGCAGGATGTAGTATGGAATATCATTGGAGTCTTTGGCTTTGGCAGGAGGGACTGACATCATTGCTTTACTTCTAGTTTTTCTCTTCTTGGCAATAGTGCTAGCAAAATCATCAGAATCAGTCCTGTACTGATCACTCTCAGAGCTTTGAGGTTGATCATACAGATCATCAATTCTTCTGATAAGCTCTTCTTGAGCTTTAAGCTTTGCAGAAACAGCAGGAGCAAGAGGAGAGAGAGCAGCAGCAGACACTAGAGCAGGAGCAGCAGTCTCAACATCAATTTCATCAACATCAGTTGCTGGAATCATCTCTATGTCAGCAGTAGCAGCAGCAGCAATTTCAATAGAAAGAGGCACAGTGGCCTTAGTAGCAGCATCAGATATATCCACAGCCTTCCAGGACTTGATGTAGGAATCAATATGGCTGGGATCACAGATAGATACAGGCACAATGGCCTTAGACAAATCTTCAGCAGGAGTTGCAGGCAGACAGCTGAAATGGACTGTATCAAATATAGATAGTAGCCTCTGCAGATTCAGTGAAAAAGCACATCCAAGAGCTGGAGCTGGCATATGATCAGCAGCTGGCACAACCACTTCTTCATAAGGCATCTCCCCCTGCCTTGGTTCAGAGAGAGGTGAATCAAGGCACCCAGAAGTAGGGATAGCCTGGGAGGAGGAAAGGAAGGCAAGCTTGGTAGACAGCTCCTGGACTTGCTTCAGGAGTGGAGCCAGGGAAGACTCCAGTAGAGATGTCAGCTTGGGAGCTAGCAACTCATACAGCCTGTCTGCAAAACTAGGAAGATCTACATGCTCAAGTGGGGCTTGAGCAGAGGCAGGAGCAAAGGTGGATGGAGGGATGGTGGCTGAAACTAAAGATGTGGAGGAAGGTGGAGAGGGAATGGTTGGTTCAGAAGATGGAATAATGGAGATAGAGGAGGTTGAGGTGGAGATAGGGGAGGTAAGAGAGGGTGTGAAGGAGGGTTGAGAGAGAATGTCATGGAGCATTTGTTGAAAGGACGAGGTTGAGGGTGGCTCAGGAGGAGTAGAGGGTGAATCATCCATGAAGGAATCATCTGTAAGTGAGAAGGATGGTAGGGTGAAGGTTGAATAGGAAAAGAGAGGATGGAATTCCTCTGAGGTGGATAGAGGAGGGGATGACATAGGTGAGGAAATGGTAATTGGGGATGAGATGATTATGGTGGAGACTGGTGGTGAGGAGGTGACGGCTTGGGTGGATATGGCTGGAGGAGGGGAAGAAGCAGGCAGCTCTTCTGCTGGAGGAGTGACTGAAATAGTCCTTGTGCCTGAATGAAGTGTTGCAGCAGCCCTGGAGGGGTTTATGATCTGCCTGTCCCATTTACTGAAGAGGGCACAGGAAAGCCTCTTGGATGCATTGATGAACATGCCAGAGGAGGTTAAAAGGTCAGGGCACCTGTTGTGCAGATAGACCCCTAAGATTCTCCCATAACTAACTGCAGTCTTATTGATCTTCTTCTTAATCAGAGTGAAGAAGATGGAGCCCCAGTCAAGGTGTTTCTTATCTAATAAAGCTCCCATCAGGCAGAACTGATATCTGGATATGGTGTCATGAGCGGAGTGCTTGGCCAACAGCACCTTCCCAACTACATCAGCCAGGAATTGAAATTCTATAGCCAGATTTTTCTTCAATAGCTTATGAGGGTTGACTGCATTGTGACCCATCCTATACAGCATGGTGTCAAACTCCTCTCTAGACAGTTCAATGGAGTCTTCTCCAGTACTGAGTTGAAAAACTTCTGTTAAAAGGGCCGGGGATAGAAGTACCTGAGTCCCCTTAATGGTGCCGACAACAGAATTCTCAGTCTCGTCTGTTGCGGTATAACACCACTCTTTAATTTCTTCTGAGGCGATCTTCATCCTTGTAGTCATTATTGGAGTCAGCTGTTGTTCTCTGAATATGTTTAGGATGTCCTTGAAGCGCTGGTCGCTTCCATCGAAGGAGTTTATGTCGATGTCAAAACCTGTGTCGAACTTCATCTTAGCAATAGCAGCACTTGATTCAGCCATATTCACCTGCAACAGAAAACCAAAAATGACCAAGCGTAGAGAATTTGGAGGGAAAAGAAAGAGAGTTGCAGAGTATGAAAGCGCAAAGGGAGAACGACGGCTGAAAGAAAGATTTTATATTAGGGTTCGACGCGAAAAAGGAAAATCGTGGAGCTCAGTTCGAAGAAGCGTCGAACTCAGCTCGACGATTTTGGCTACAGAGGGAAATGAAGAGACGCCAATAGCGTCGAACTCCGTTCGACGTTATTGAGAGCGTCGAGCTGCGCTCGACGACCAAGGATCAGATAGAGGGAAAGCCTAGATTCAACGGCGGCGCTGAGCTCAGATCGACGCCTCAAGAACCGTCGATCTCCGTTCGACGTTTTCTGGGAAAACGTCGAGCTCAGTTCAGAGACAGAACTTATTCTACAGACACAAAAAGAGAGGAAATTTTTAGCCTAGTCTTGGTCTGTTTTAGCTTTACAGAGTCTTGTAGTTTAATTTAGGCTTCCTCCATCTAACATGCCTAACTGATTGAGGAAGAAGGTGTGTTTCTTTTCATCCAAAGGCTTGGTGAAAATATCTCCCCTTTGCAAATCAGTAGGAATATATTGAAGTTCAATTTTATTTTTCTCTACATTATCTCTTAGAAAGTGATGCCTAATTTCTATGTGTTTTGTCCTACTATGGAGGACTGGATTTTGTGCTATAGAGATAGCACTAGTATTGTCACAGAAAATTTTTGACTTCTCTAAGCTGTAGCCATAGTCTAGAAGCTGATTCTGTATCCACAATATTTGTGAACAACAACTGCCTGCAGCCATATACTCAGCTTCAGCAGTTGAAGTTGACACAGATGTTTGTTTCTTACAAAACCAAGAGACAAGTCTATCACCAAGGAACTGACAAGTTCCACTGGTTCTTTTCCTGTCTATTCTGCATCCAGCATAATCAGCATCTGAAAATCCAGTTAAATCAAATGCTGAATCTTTTGGATACCAGAGACCTAAATTTGGACAACTTTTTACATACCTAAGAATTCTCTTAAATAAGATTAAATGTGACTCTCTATGGCTAACTTGGAATCTAGCACAAATACATGTGGCAAACATTATATCAGGCCTACTAGCTGTAAGGTACAATAAGAGCCAATTATTGCTCTATATGTTGTCTGATCAACAGGTTTCCCATGTTCATCAGCATCTATTACAGCATTTGAGGGCATGGGTGTTTTCATACATGATGCATCAGACATACCAAATTTCTTAACCAATTTTTTTGCATACTTGGTTTGAGAAATAAATATGCCTTCAGCATGTTGCTTGACTTGCAGTCCTAAGAAGAAGGACAGCTCACCCATGCTACTCATTTCAAATTTAGAGTGCATAAGCTTGGAAAACTTTTTGCACAATTTTGAATCAGTAGAACCAAAAATAATATCATCTACATAAATTTGCACTAGTAGGGTATGGGACTTATGGGTTCTAATAAAAAGAGTTTGGTCTACTCTCCCCCTAACAAAATCATTTTCCAGAAGAAAGCATGCTAGGGTCTCATACCATGCTCTAGGGGCTTGCTTGAGACCATATAATGCTTTATGCAATTTGTAAACATAATCAGGGTGAGTTAGAGAGATAAAACCTGGAGGTTGTCTAACATAGACTTCCTCTTTGATGTCCCCATTGAGAAATGCACTTTTTACATCCATTTGATACACTTTGAAACCTTTGTGAGCAGCATAGGCTAGGAATATCCTGATGGCTTCCAACCTTGCAACTGGTGCAAATGTCTGATCATAGTCTATTCCTTCTTGTTGAGAGTACCCTTGAGCAACTAGCCTTGCCTTGTTTCTGACTATAACTCCTTGATCATCCAGCTTGTTCCTGAATACCCACTTTGTTCCAACAATGGGATGATCCTTTGGCTTAGGCACTAGTTCCCAAACCTTGTTCCTTTCAAATTGATGCAACTCCTCTTGCATTGCAATGATCCAGTGTGGATCTTGCTCTGCATCTTGTATGGATTGAGGCTCAATTTGAGATAGGAAGCAAGTGTGCATCAGGTTCTGGTTGACCTGATTTCTAGTTTGCAAACCAGCTGAAATTTCTCCAATTACTTGGGTGATTGGATGATCTCTTGTTATTACTAAGTCAACAGGGAGTGTTGATTGTTCACCAGCCTGTGTTGTTGTCTCCTCTAGTGGAGCAGCAACTGGCTCTTCAGGATGATTTTCTTCAAGATGTTGAACTTCTTCTTCATCATCACTGCTCTCATTCTTTTCAGCAACTTGCAATTTGTTCAAGTCTTCAGCTAGAGAATGTACCTGCAAAGGTTCTATGGTAGAAGCATTCTTCTCCTTGAAAGACATGTTAGCTTCATCAAAGATAATATGAACAGATTCTTCAATTTTACAGGAAGATTTATTATAAACCCTATAGGCCTTGCTGATCATGGAGTATCCCAGAAATACTCCTTCATCAGCTTTAGCTTGGAATTTTGCTAGATATTTCTTGTCATTATTATGAATAAAACAAGTGCAGCCAAAAACTTTAAAATAGTCTATTTTAGGTTTCTTCCCTTTGAGCAATTCATAGGGAGTCTTTCCCTTCAGCTTGTGTATCAGGCTTCTGTTCAACACATAGTTGGAGGTGTTCACTGCCTCAGCCCAAATGGACAGAGGTAGGTGAGCATCTGCCAATAATGTAGTTGCAGATTCAATGAGTGTTCTATTTTTCCTTTCTGCTACCCTATTTTGTTGAGGAGTTCTAGGAGCTGAGAAAGTGTGCCTGATCCCTTCACTTTGACAGAACTCTTGCATGAGAAGAGAATCAAACTCTGTCCCAGGATCACTTCTGATCAGGGCAATGTGAGTGTTGAACTCAATCTGAATGCATTTGAGAAAATCTGTCAAACACTTGAAGTTATCAGACTTCTTCTTCAGAAAGAATACCCAAGTGAATCTTGAGAAGTCATCTACAATCACTAAAGTATAGGATTTCCCTCCTAGGCTTTGTACAGATATGGGTCCAAAAAGATCCATATACAACAGGTACAAAATCCTAGGTGAATCACTTTTATTAATTGATTTAAAACTACTTTTAGTTTGCTTGCCTAATTGACATGCCTTGCAAAGTTCTTCCTTCTTGTAGGGACCAGAAGGTAGTCCTCTAACAAGGTTGTCTTTGGATAGCCTAGCAATGGTTCTAAGGTTAATATGCCCTAGTCTCTTATGCCATAAAACATTAGATTTTGAAATGGAATTAAACAGGCAAATATCTATCACTGGTGAATGAAAATCCACTAAGTAAATGTTACCTCTTCTGTTACCTGTCAACACAGTTGTGTTGTCCACTGACTTGACTTTGCATATGGCTTTGTTGAAGGTCACTTGATATCCTTCATCACACAATTGACTGATACTTATCAAGTTGTGCTTGAGTCCTTCAACATATGCCACCTTCTTGAATGTGACTGAGCCAATTTGGACTACACCATATCCTTTTGTAGTTCCAAAGCTTGAGTCTCCAAAAATTACTTTGGGTCCAAGCTTGGCTTTGAAGGAAGTGAAGTTGTCCTTGTCCCCTGTCATGTGCTTTGAGCACCCACTATCCAGATACCATTGATGGTTTGATGCTGGATAGGTCTTCACCTGCACATAAACAGCTTATTTGTTTTTGACCCAGTTAACCTTGGGCCTAGGTTGATATCCCTTAAATTCTGAAACAAAAGACATCCCAGGTTGATCCTTATAGCCTTCAGGATGGTATCTCCTAGGAGGTACTATCCATTCAGTATAGGGATTAAAGCCTTGGGATGTGGAACTTCTAGGATTGAATCCAGATGTGCCATTGAAGGAATGTTCACAGTCCTGATCTCTGTTCGACGATCGTCGAACTGAGGTCGACGATCTTGGGTCAGATCATCGATCTCTGTTTGAAGATCGATTATGGCGAAGTTCAGAGTTTGGATATCGTCGATCTGAGGTCGACGATCTGTGCTTAGATCGTCGAGCTCTGTTCGACGATCGTCGAGCTCTGCTCGACGCAATCTGTTGAACTGGATTTTTCTCTGACAGATCTGCATTCTTCCTAGCTACCTCTATTACTCCCTTTCCTTTGTCAGAGACAAATTTGATTGGAGTTGTTAATATTATAGGTTGGCTGGATGAGGCACCCAAGCCCAGTGTACTGTTGAATCTAGAGTTCACTGTGCTTGTAATGTCCATCAGTCTGATACTTCTCCCATTTAGGGATTCTTCAAACTCTTTAGCTCTTGACAGTTCACTTTTTAGTGAAGCTATCTCCTCCCTACAGTATTTTAACTCCTCAGAGAGTTTGAGGTTATTTGAGCTTAGGACACTGTATTCAGATAATTGATTCCTGAGAGAGATTATCTCCTTCTCAGAATTTAATAAATCTAGGCACAGTGTCTTAAATTCATTTTTGAAGTCCTCAGAATTAAAGTCAAAAGAGTTGATTACCTGATCTTCATCTGGTTGAGTTTCTGAGTCTGATTCTGATTCTTCATCAGAGTTTTGCTGTGAGGCATTGACAGCCATCATGCAAAATTCTTTTTCATCTGCATCATCCTCATCATCACTAGAACTGGATGAGGCTTCAGATTCTTCTTCAGTCTCACTCCATGTCTCAACAACAAAGCCCTTCCTTGTATGTTTGTTCTTGCTGGAGGAGGCTTTGTCTGAGCTATTCTTCTTGTAATCCTTTTCTTTTCTTCTTTCTCTTCTTTCCTTCTTATCCTTATTCTTGTTTTCTGGACAGTCAGGCACAATGTGGCCTGGTTTCCTGCAACCAAAGCATATAATTTCTTTATTGTTGTTTGATTTATCATACCTTGGTTTATCATGACCCTTGTATGGTCTCTTTCTGAAGTCTTTTCTGGCCATCTTGTAGAATCTTTTGGCCAGTAGACTTATGAGCTCATCATTTCCTGTAGCTTTATCTTCAGGCTCCTCTTCTACAGCTTTGAAGGCTATGGTCTTTTCTTTCCTTGTGGCTGGAGAGATAGCCTTTTGTTCTTCTTCTCTATTTTTAATGAGCAGCTCATAGGATTTGAGCTTGCCCAGGAGAGCTTCAGTGGTAATCTCATTTAAACTTCTGGCATCCTTGATTGGCCAGATTCTTGAATCCCAAGTGCTGGGGAAGCACATCAGGATTTTGTCATTCAGCTCAGTCAGTGAGATTTCTTTGTCTAGGTTTTTTAGCTCATTGACAATCAGACTTAGTCTATTGTACATGTCAGCCACTAATTCAGCTTCTCTCTTTTTGAAGTTCTCATATTGGCTTATCAGATGAGATCTTCTATCTTTCCTTTCATCAGCAGATCCTGAGACAATTTCAGAGAGTTTGTCCCAGATTTCTTTGGCTGAGTGGCATTCAGCTACCTTCTGAAAAATTTCATCAGACATTGTTTGGGCTAAGATGTTCATAGCCTTAGCATCTGCAGTCTTCCACTTCTTTATATCTGCATCTGTTCCAGAAGGAGGTGGAACAGCACTTGTACTTGAGCTTGCTGGAGGAGTTGGACAAACTGTCAAGACAGAATTGAAAATGTCTTCATCAATAGAATTCATGTATAATCTAATCCTTGCCTTCCAGAGTGCAAACTTAGAAAGGTTGCACACTGGTGGTCTGGTGCTTGCATAATCTTTGTTCTGTGCCATGTCTTTAAATAAAAAGATAGATGAATAGGAAATAACCCCTTAAGAGATTGATCTTATCAAGGATCTTTTTGGTTCAGGTGTTAGCCTGTATGAGCAACCAACCTGCCTCTGATACCAATTGAAAGTGAGGGTAAGATCTATCTCAACTCTAGAGAGGGGGTGAATAGAGTATTTTAAAATAGTTTTTCACAGTTGGAATGAACAGCACATATAAAATTCAATTTATGATATAGTGTAGAGTGCTAGTAAGAAGTTAAAAACTAAGAAGTAAAAAGCACAGCACACAACAAACTAATTACACAAACAAACCAGAAGACACAAGGAAATATAGTGGTTCCCCAAAAACCTGGGTACATCCACTCTTCTACCACCCTTGGTAGGAATCTACTCAGGATGAGTTGATCAGGTGTCCTGACACCAATGAGCTTTTGATCAGGTGCTCAAAAACCAAAACTGGATTTTTTGATAAGGTGTCTTGCCACCACTGAGTTTTGACAAGGCTCTCAGAACCAGACAGAACTTTTGAAGGGAGTTCAATAACCCTTTTACAGTAGGAAAAGAAAAATAAGAGTGAAGGGTGTCTTCTCTGTTCTCAATCAAATGAGAGAAGCACAAGTGGATTGATGATGTCAAAGCTCCCCCTGAGATGTAGAAAGGTTCAGGAAAAGGAGCTTTGCTCTAGGGTGATAGGTCTTCAGAACTTTGATCTCCAGCAAAGGATGGTTTCAACAAGAAGGCTGAGAAATGAGGTGTCTGGAGTTCTGAGATGAGATTGTGAACACTTTTCAGTCAGCAAGAAGATTTTTGAAGTCACAGTTCTTCTGTTGTTCTTCTGCTATCAGTATTTTCTATTCTGTATGTTCACCTTCTTTCTTTTAAATCTGTGTCTTTTTTTCTTGTGTATTCTGTATCTCTTAACAACACAGAAGAGAGGAATAGAAATTTTCTGAAGTTTCCTTGTCCAAATTAGCCGTTGGGAGTCATAAATGTCTTCCAAAAAGAGTCTTGTCTTCTAGAGGAAAGTCCAGCAAACATTCTCTGAATAATTCCTTTAAAACTTGCTCCAGAATAAAGACAAACGGCTGGGAGATCTTCTGACATAAATGCTGATAATATTCAAAAACATTCCAAAGAACAGCAGCATTTGAATTCCTGAAAGCGTCGATCTCTCAAAAAAAACGTCGATCTGAGCTCTACGAGCGTCGAACTGAGCTCAGAGAAGAAATGAGACAAGCAGACAGAAAACGTCGATCTGAGCTCGAAGATCGTCGAACCGAGCTCAGCGACTTGGGAAATAACTTGAAGGAGGGATCGTCGAACTGAGCTAGAAGATAGTCGAGGGGAGTTCGACGACGCAGCAGAAGCTAGCCAAAAGCAGATAGTCGATCTGAGCTCGAAGATCGTCGACCGGAGTTTGATGTTTTATTAAAGATGAGCTCAGAGAGCGTCGAACGGAGTTCGACGATTCGTCGACCTGAGCTCGACGTAAATTGCCTTAGACTAAGCTCTTCAACCTTGATCATGGAAAGGTCCTGGGGGCAGCTCCAAACCTAGGTTCTAAGCCCTAGACTCATTCTAATGTTGACCTTCTCAACTATACAACTAGGTCAACTGGGATTCCTAAGACAAGCATAGTGATCCTTACCCAAATTAGTAATAGGGTGTTCCAACAACTCGAGTGCTGCTAAGTCTTCTACTCGAGTACAAAAAGGACTACTCGAGTACAACACTTAGAATTTTCTCAGCATTATGGATTTTGACTTCTTCATCCCAAACAACATCCAATCTTCATCCATTAGTCCACGTGCTTCTTGAATATGAAGTGTATCCTAATAGAGAGGCTACACATGAGTCAACACCTTGGATCACCCAATGATGAATTACATTATATGGTCCTGTATTTGATGACCCATTATAGACTGACATTGGTCTACACTTGGCAATAAATCCTGCAAACACATAACTAGAATAGAGATCAAATACAAACTAATTCATCTTAGTTCAAGGGTGACTTCATACAAATCTGGGTTATTGTGGATACAATACCCAAAAATCTCACCCTATTTGTAGAAGTCAGAACCCTCTACACTAAGGTGAATTATACCAAAATAGAAAGAACTAAATATAAAAGGTAAGCATAGAATAAAATGCAGGAAACTAATAAATGAAGAGATAATCATCAAAACTAGAGATTATATAATTAGAATTGTTTCTAGAATTCATCTCTACATGGTTCAATCCTCAATCTCAAAACTCTTTATCATTCCTAGCTTTGATGTTGTTGTTGTTGTTGTCTGTCCTTCTTCTCCTATTGTCTTCTCTGATAACTGAAGGGCTTGGGGTAATACTTAGGAGGTCTAGGAGGAGCATTGGGATTTTTCCTCCCATATTCTCTGTCATAGATTATCCTTTTAGTCAATGATTTCTCATATACTTCCCATTCAGAATAACTGTAATGGAAATTTCTGTTTTCATTATAGTCCATGACAAGCTTCAGTGTATCAAGTTTCAAGGCTTTGGAAGTTGGACTCCATATCTCAGCAAACTCCTGAGCTTTTCTCTTTTCTGCCTCTGGGTTAAGAATAGATGCACTAGCAGAAGCTCCCTCTCCATATTTCCTTCTTATGGGGATCTGAATTTATGGTAAATCTTTAGAAATATCAGATTCCCATACCTGAGAATAGGATTCTGGAGGTTGAGTTTCATCTTCAGGCCTAGGAGAGAAGGTGGGAATTTGAGGTTGCATCTGAGCAGGCTAGCCTTCAACAAGTGGATTTAGATGGTGAGGAATAATATTTGGATCATCTTGGAATTTTGGGAAAATCTGATTATCCATCTAAACAGTAGTATCATAAGTATAGAACATTACAGATTGAATTTGAGCTAGCACATCATTATTAATTTCCTTCATTTTCTAAGTCCAGAGGGTCTGGACATTAGTGTCATATTTTTCAACTTGTTCTTTCACTAAATTCTCCCCCTTTCTGAATTCTACAAATAGTTTCTCTATAGTGTCATCCTTAAAGGTGCCCACTTCTTCATAGACCTTCATGACATGCTCTTGGGCTTTCTTTTCAAGTTTAATTTGATTATTTGCAAGGGTGATAGATTGGTTCATGACCTCACCAACACTTATAATAGTGTGATCCAATGCTTTGCCACCTATTTTGAAAAGGTGCTTCAGCTGATCTGTATTATGCTGAATCTCAGACAATCCTCGACTCATTTCTTTCTCTAGAGCAGTGACCTTGTCTTGAACTATTTTCAGAGAATCATCAAAGTATTTTCTTTGGTCTAGCAGCATCTATTCTATTTTAGTAATAATATCTAAAGGAGCTAGTATATCTGAAGTAGTAGCAGCAGGAGTAACAAGAGCTGGAGGAGGAGGGGCAGTCCATGGAGCAATTTATTCAACTACTACTGAGCTCTAAGCTCTTGTAGTATTGACGAAAACATCTCCTTCCTCACTAGTGAAGGTGGGAAGAGAAAAATCTAATCTCCTCAAAGGAGAATCAACAGGTTCTGGATATGGTTCAGTCTCATCTGACAGCAGAATGGTCTCTTGTTCTTTTTCAGCAGCTGGGGATTGATCAAAGGGTGACTTTGGAGATGGTACAAGAGATGGACAAGATGCTAGAGTGGCTTATTTGGATGGTACTTGAACATTTTCTTGATGGAGGGGAGGTAGAGGCTCATCTGAGCTGAGTTCCTCAACCATTTTGTTGATATCATCAGTGGTGGAGAGGATTGTTTATAGTACCCGGGCATCTGAATGAAGATCTTCTGAAGTAGCTTGCTGGAAGGAAGTATCTAGAGGAGGAGAAGGAATTCTATCTTGCTGCACAGAGGAGGTAGGCTCCCCCTCAGCTGCTACACCAGATGTGCCAACAACATTTTGAAGAGGGGAAGATAGGATCCTTTCCTCTGAAGCAGGGTGCTCATGGGCCTTAACTACCTGGACTAGATTCTGTAATTTCAATTCCCATCTTTGAATAGAGGAAACAGAGACTTTCTTCATATGATGGATGATAGAGCCTTTGGAGAGATCAAATACTGTAGGATTAATTTCAAGCAACGTTAAAAAAATTATCCTGGCACAACTTGGAGCCTTAATGCTCTCCCTGATTTTATCCAAGATCAACATACCAAATTGAAATCTTTTTCTGCAAATAATTATTGTAACCATGTAGAAGAGGTCAGTAGAAAATAAACTGATAGAGGAGGTTTTGCACAATAAAACCTTTCCAAAAATATCAACCAAGAGTTTGCCTTCAGCATTTAGGTCTGGACGACGGATATTCCCGATAACTTCAGATATACCACATAAACTATAAGCTCTATCATAATCTTCATTTGTGATGTCATTTTCCTCATCTACTACAGGCATTTTCAGAATTCTTCAACTTCAAAAAACAAAATTCTGCACGATTCCTGGAGAACAAAACTCAAACCTACTGTGTCAAGAAGGATTAACAGATTTCGGAAATCGTCTGAGAGCTCTGCGATTCCGGCGACCACTAACTCACTGCCCACCCCTATCTTCGACGGCGATGCCATTATTTTCACTGAACGGCGAGAGATTGATTGGAAGAGGAAGGAGACTGCGGCGAGCTCTGTAGAAGCCGTGGAAGTCGAAGAGTCTTTCGAGAGAAAGTAGATTTGAATTCGAGTAGAGTCTAGAAATCCGATATTTTCTATTTATATAACCCTAATAATGATGATTAGAGGTCTAATTAAGCTAAGTTATACCTTAGTTAGCGGCGGATAGAACGCGGTTTTCAAAATTGAAAATTTTGAAATGAAATGAAAACAGACGGGTCATTTCTCGAGTGGAACTTCAGTACTCGAGAGGTGGAATAGAGGTACTTGAGAAGTGGAATGACGGGACTCGAGTGGTCTAAGTCTGCTTCTCGATAATAAGTATAGTACTCGAGTGATTGCACTCGAATAACTTACTCAGTTCTCAAGAAGTTAGAAAGGTACTCGAGTAATCAAGTTATAGTTCTCGAGTAGTCATTCTTTAACTCGAGAAATGAAGTCCACTTAGAGAAATTTCTAACCTTTTTAACTGGTCCTTGAATTCTGAACTGTGAAAAGATTCCATCTTGTCTATCCTTCTTTGTTGAGCATACCAAGCTCAGTTTTGAAGAAACTGAACTTGGTCTCGTCTAGCAGCTTCGTGAAAATATCTGCAACTTGCATATCTGTTGGAACATACTGTAGATCTATGTCCTCGTGCTCCACATGCTCCCGGATGAAATGGTATCTCAGCTCTATGTGCTTTGTCTGGCTATGAGAGACTGGGTTGTTGGCTATTGCTATTGCGCTAGAGGAGTCGCAAAACAATGGGATGTATTTGACTTGTATGTTGTACTCTTCCAGCTGATTCTTTAGCCAAAGCAATTGTGCACAATAACTGCCGGCAAAAATGTATTCTGACTCGGCCGTTGAGATTGCGACACAATTTTGCTTTTTGCTACTCCAGGAAATGAGCCTTCTTCCAAGGAATTGACAAGTCCCGGATGTGCACTTCCTGTCATCTTTGCTACCTGCAAAATCTGTATCTGAAAAACCAATTAGTTCTCTATCATTACTTCTTAGGTACTATAAGCCAAGATTCGGTGTACCTTTAAGGTATCTCAAAATCCGCTTTGCAACAGCATAGTGAGATTCCTTACAGTTCACTTGGAATCTAGCACAGACACATGTAGAGAATATTATGTCTTATCTACTAGCAGTAAGGTAAGGCAAGGATCCAACTATGCTTCTGTACTTAGTTTCATCAAAAGGTTTCCCTTTCTCATCCTTGTCTAGAGACGTAGCTGAACCCATTGAAGTCCTCATAGAGGTTGCATTCTCCATTCTGAATTTCTTAATCAACTCCTTGGTGAACTTAGTCTGCGAGATGAAAATTTCATCTTTAGATTGTTTCACCTAAAGTCCTAAGAAATATTTTAGCTCTCTCATACTGCTCATTTAAAACTTCCCTTGCATAAGTTTAGAAAACTTCTTGCAGAGGTTGTCGTCTGTAGAGCCAAAAAAAATGTCGTTGACATAGATTTGCACTAGCAAAATCTTGCCTTTTATTTCCCTAAGAAAAAATGTCTTATCTATCTTTCCCCTTGTGAACTTGTTCTCAAGAAGAAAGCTAGACAATGTCTCATACCAAGCTCGAGGAGCTTATTTCAAACCATATAAAGCTTTAGATAAAAGATAAACATAATTAGGAAAGTTAGAATCAACGAAACCTGGTGGTTGTTCCACATACATTTCTTCCTTTATGTCACCATTAAGGAAGGCGGAATTATGTCCATCTGGTAGACAGTGAAGCCCTTAAGTGCAGTATATGCTAGGAATAACCTAATTGCCTCCAGCCTTGCCACTGGAGCATAAGTTTGGTCGAAGTCGATTCCTTATTCTTGCATGTATCCTTTGGCAATGAGTCTGGCTTTGTTCTTTATGATCGTCCCATCCTCGTCCATCTTGTTCCTGTAGACCCACTTCGTTTCGATGATGTTCTTGCCTTTGGGTCTTGGAATAAGTGTCCATACTTTGCAATTCTTGAACTGATTTAGCTCTTCTTCCATAGCCATAATCCATGATGCGTCTGAGTTTGCTTCATCAAACTTCTTTGGTTCAACCTGTGAGAGAAAACTTAAATAGATATTTTCATTAGTAGTACCTCTACGAGTTCTGACACCATCTCGGGGATCTCCGATGATTTGATCAATTGGGTGATCCTTCAGATGTCTGAGCTCTAGGTTCCTTGCATCTAGAGCTTCTTTAATCACAGGAGTGACTTCATCAACTTGAATGATTCCTTCATCTTGATCATCAACCTCTCCAATCGGGGTTAGAGTGGTGATCTTGATGAACATTTCACCTTTTTCTTCAGTCTCCTCATCAAAGTTAAGTTCTTTCAACCTTGAACCTACATCTTCAATGAACACACTAGAGGAGTTGCTTTGCAGCAAGCTCGTCTCATCAAATACAACATGTATAGATTCTTCAACCACTAGGGTTTTCTTATTAAATACCCTATATGCCTTACTATGGCTACTATATCCTACGAAAATACCTTCAAAACTCTTCTCACTAAATTTAGAAGTATGATACTTACCGTTGTTAAGAACGAAGAATTTACAGCCAAAAATTTTAAAATATGATACAGTCGACTTTCTGCCCTTTAGAAGTTCATAAGGCGTCTTATTATGATTCTTGTTTATGAGTGCTCGATTTTGCATGTGGCATGTAGTGTTGATGGCTTCAGCCCAGAAGTACTCTGGTAGTGAGGCATCACTCAACATAGTCCTGCAGGCCTCTATGAGTGTTCTATTCCTTCTCTCAGCTACTTTATTTTGCCGAGGAGTTTAAGGAGAGGAAAACACATGAAAGATACCTAGTCTTTTACAAAATTCTTTCATGGCCCCATACTTGAATTCAGTTCCATTGTCACTTCTAATTTTGACTACGGAATAGTTGTATTCATTCTGGATCTGCCTAACAAAATTTGTAAGGACATCGAGGGTATCTGACTTGTGTTTCAGAAAGAACACCCACGCAAAGCACGAGTAGTCATCAACAATAACCAACGTATAATCCTTACCTCCTAAACTTCTAACTTGTAGTGGACCGAACAAGTCCATATGAAGCAGGTGTAAATACCTATTAGAGTCTTTGCCTATAATGCTTTTAAAAGTAGCCCTTGTTTGTTTGCCTTTCACACATGCATGACAAGGTCTATCCTTAGCGCACTTAACATTCGGGGCATCACGTACTAAATTCAGAGAAAATAATTTATTAATAGTTTAAAAATTAATATGTGATAATCTCTTGTGTCATTGGTCACCAAGAGACGCACTATCTTTAGCCAAAAGACACACTTGTGTGAAAGAGTCTATACAAATAAAATTTAAACAGAATATATTCCTACTACGAGTGCCTGATAAAATCATTTCCAAATTGTCAACAGACTTTATAAAACACTTATCAGTATGAAATTCAACTATGTATCCTTTATCGCATAGTTGGCTTATGCTTATGAGATTGTGTTCCAATCCTTCAACATAAGCCACATCCAAAAAGGATACACTACCGTTAGAAATCATACCATAGCCTTTCGTAATTCCTCGGTCAGAACCTCCAAAGATGACCTTTGGTCCGTTCACGACTAGAGAGTAACCCTGGAGAAGGCTTCTAGTCCCGGTCAAATGCCGAGAGCATCCGCTGTCCAAATACCAAATGAGATTTCTGGTGGACTTTGGGCATACCTGCAATTACAAATCAGTTTGCCTTAGGAACCCAAACTTGTTTGGGTCCTTGGTCTCAAGTTAGCTTTCTCCCCTACATATATTAGCATTATGAGCGGTCTTTCTCATATTGTTAATCTGAGGGGTAACATAGTTTCTGGGGTTAAACAAGCAATCGATGGCAAAGTGACCAATTCTACCACAGCACCAACATGCAAACAAGTTGAATCTTTGCCTAACTCTGATGCAAGCCACCCCTACGCGATGCTAGAATTGAAAATAACAAAAGGAAAGCCTAAGGGACATTTGCCCGAACACCTAAAGTGCTTTGAAAACGTCCTAAGAGGCATTTCTACGAACACGTGGTGCGCGTGCAAAGTTGGAAATTCCGGCAGAGTTTTGTTCGTAACGGCGCGACCCCACAAGTGGTTATCGCTCAATCAAACCTACACGAACAATCATATATATATTGCATAACCTAACACAACACCTAAGCATTCCTTTCCAAGCAATTTTTCTATCAATATGGAGGGTGTTCCAGACTCAAGCAACGATCCAAAAATAGTCCGAATTCGGCCCTCAAAACAAATCAATGAGGATATACCAAACCCTCTTGAATCATCCGAAATCAAAGGGCTAAACAAACCCCGATTTGCAAAACTCCCAAGGGGACCTACCCTTCAAAACCTTCGCGAAAATCGGAATGAAAGCAATATAAATTTTAGATTTTAACAAGCAAGATTTGAATCAATTAATAGGATAAAACTTGTAATCCAAATTTCCACAACCTCACAATTTCATAAGAAGAAACACACAAGCTAGGAGAGAAAAGCGTTACCCAAATTTCAGAAATTAGAGAAAGAAGTGAGGAGGAGGAGCAAGATAATGGTGGAAGAGTCGCACTTCCATGAGGTCACCGGAGTCACACCGGATGAGAAAGAACCGAGCCGCCTTCTTCGGAGTCACACCGGAGGATTAAGGAGGTCGTCGGAGCAGCAGCAATACACCCAAAGAGGGGCGGCAACAGTAGCCGATCGGCGGTTCCTGGGCGTCGGGATGCAGGCTCGGCCAGGCCGAGAGAACGGGGAAGGGGAAGGCGGCTACAGCAAACCGAAAATAGGTTTAGGGGTTTCTTTTTTTTCTTCCTCAATGTCTCTCCCACTCCACATACATACATATATATAATTTGTTACACCACTCCATCTAGCCCTACATCTAATCCAAAATAAAATCCTTGCCACTTAAAATGTTTTTTTAACAAAATTAAAAACCACATAATAAAAACTTACAATTTTAGGACCTAAAAAATTATAAGCCTAATAACTTATAAAATGAAAATTAAAAGATTATGAGTATAATATTATTTCAAAGATGAAATAACATTATATTCATAACGAAGAGACGAAATGTCGCGGCGGTGGCGGCGGCGGCGGCGGCTACGACGACGGTGGAGGCAACGACCATCAAAGTCCTTGAACATGTAGCGGCGGCGATCAAAATTGAGATCCATGTCGGCACGGGCAAATGGCGGGGCATCCTCGCCATCAATCCTCCCTCGCTCAAAATCACTCATCGCCGATGAGTGGCTAGGGAGAGAATAGCAGGAGACAGCAACATCCACAGGTGGCATAGCGAGAGCGGACATCCACGGGGCGTCCGCAATAGAACTGAACCTGTCATGAGCAAGAACAACAGAAAACCTCACAGATGTGTCAGTATAAAGAAAAACAGTGCAGTTCTTACCATCCAATGCGAACCAGAAAAGCCACGTGGAAGAGCGACACGGAGAGAATCTCACCTCTCAACCCAAGAGAATCTGACGTGGAAGGAAGAAGTAACGTAGAAAACCACTCAGGTGGAAACCAGATATGCAAAATAAATCCAAAAAATTGAAACACGGTGAAACACCGAATGCACCGTAAAAATCCAAAAAAATTGCATTAAATCTGAAATCCGGGAAAATTATGTAAGGATCGGCGCTCCAACGTGTGAAATTCATTATAGGACCCGAAGGTATCCACTTGAGGGCCGACAAGACTAAACTCAGATCACTCACTCCGTAGTCAGACGCTCTCCAGCATGTATAGTCGTGCAAGTGAAGCAAAGCAAAGGCACAGGTATAAGGCGGTGCCCTGTATACATGAAGTTCTTGTCAGGGCGAATGAAAAAAATATGCAAGGTGACTTGATGGGTGGCAATATCGTAAAGACACCAAATCAAAATGCACAAGCATAGGGAGATCAAGCATAGTCACCAACAAAAAACTATCCGTCGGGAGATATCTCGTGAAGTGACCCGTCTCGTATGAAGCATGAGCAAGATAAAGTGGTGCAGTGACAAGATCAATGATTATTAGGATCAGCTCGTGAGCATCTAAACGAGAAGCCAACGCTAGTGTAGGGGGTATCCAAGTAGGTATATCATAAAAGCATAGACTATGGTTAGCGGATCCATGTCCTAAAATGATATCAAATGTAGGCACACAAGCAGGAGGGAGGGTCGGTAAAATCGAGCCCGGGACTAAATCCAAATCCAAATGAATCTCACACAACGGTGACTTAATCACGGGGCAGTCATCCGGGAAACTCACGTCTGGTCAAACATTAGAAGAATCGCCCAAAGATACCCTACCCTCAGGAGGAAACTCATCCAACATAGTAATTGAGAAATCCTCAATCTCTGGCTCCACAGATAGCTCACATTTAAGTTCAGAAAAATCAGATCGAGGTTCACTCGACATAGGGATCATAGACTCGAGAGGGTACTCAATAGTAGGGTGAACTGAAATATCACTAACAAGACATGTAGTGGCTAAAGGGGTACTCTCACAAGTCAAAGTCTCATCAAAATCTCAAAAATCATCATCCAAGTCGCTAGGATATCCAATCTCCTCATCGTCAGATAAATCGGCAGAATCATAGGGCGCTATGGAACATGCCAGGATACTCTCATCTAACTGGACATCCTCAACAAAATCAGAAGATACCATATCAACGTCCAGATCAGGATCAACAGCAATCTCAGAGGTAGTCTGGGGTGGTTCCAGAGGCGAGACTGACATAGCTGAAGCCCTAGGTTTTGTGGGGCATGTCACGGTGTAGTGGCCAGTCACGCCACAAGCATAACATAAAGCCTTCTCCTTGGCAACCTTAACTGGCTTCCTATGCCTAACCTTCGACTGGATAACATCCCTAGTCGAGATAACAACAGATGGTGGAACAGGGGACCTAGCATGCTCTGGTTCCCGCACGGCAGGTGTAGGTGTACATGTGCTCGAAATAGTCAGATCTTGACGGGGCAGAGATCTAGCGTGGGGCTTATAGTCACCCCTATGATCAGAAACAGGTCTAGTGCCCTGGAGGGGAGGAATAAAATCATAAGACGTCCTCATACGGGAGTACGAGGGAACATGCTGGTTCGATGTAGGCAAAATCTTGGGCGGCGATTCACTCAGATAATCAGTATACGGAGAGCGGTAGTATGGAGGGTAATACTCATCCGTTAATAAGTTCTTCATAATCGTCCAACCTACAAGTGAGCCATCGAGGGACGCCCCAAAACGTCTCTCCTCATTGAGCCAGAAAGTCTGGGCTCGACCAAATAATTGAAGTTTGGCAATGGGAATCTTGTGGGGGTCCACAAGATGATATTGCTCAAAATAACGTTCTATATCCCTTACCCAACATAAAAAACACTCGCGGTTCACCTAACCCATCATAGGTCGGAGCAGGAATTCTAACAGGCCTATAGGTGCGCGGTGAGGTGTCATAATCTCTTGACCAACCCTTGAACTAGGAACAGGGGTCCTAAGCTGTGGCTTGGGAGGCTCATGATGTGGCGTTAGTAGCTGACCGCTAAGTTGCACTATTAATCCCTTTAGGTCATCACATTGGCGGTTCAACTCCTTGCGAAATGCATCAACCGAGGAAAGTGAGGGAAGGGGATTCCCAACGTGCGCCATGACAGACCAATCGGAAACAACTCAAATTAAGTAGAAACGTAAAACATATATTATTATTTTTTTGTCTAAAAAAAACTAGAAATAAAATTTTAAAACCAACGAATCGTGCCTAAGTGCAAGTGAGGGGTAGCATGGAGAGAGCGGATCGTTGTCAAGTTGAGAAATTGACAAACCTCCCTCTGATACCAAATTGATGCAGGCCACCCCTACGCGATGCTAGAATTGAAAATAACAAAAGAAAAGCCTAAGGGACATTTGCCCGAACACCTAAAGTGCTTTGAAAACGTCCTAAGAGACATTTCTACGAACACGCGGTGCGCGTGCAAAGTTGGAAATTCCGGCAGAGTTTTGTTCGTAACAGTGCGACCCCACAAGTGGTTATCTCTCAACCAAACCTTCACGAACAATCATATATATATTGCATAACCTAACACAACACCTAAGCATTCCTTTCCAAGCAATTTTTCTATCAATATGGAGGGTGTTCCAGACTCAAGCAACGATCCAAAAATAGTCCGAATTCGGCCCTCAAAACAAATCAATGAGGATATACCAAACCCTCTTGAATCATCCGAAATCAAAGGGCTAAACAAACCCCGATTTGCAAAACTCCCAAGGGGACCTACCCTTCAAAACCTTCGCGAAAATCGGAATGAAAGCAATATAAATTTTAGATTTTAACAAGCAAGATTTGAATCAATTAATAGGATAAAACTTGTAATCCAAATTTCCACAACCTCACAATTTCATAAGAAGAAACACACAAGCTAGGAGAGAAAAGCGTTACCCAAATTTCAGAAATTAGAGAAAGAAGTGAGGAGGAGGAGGAGCAAGATAATGGTGGAAGAGTCGCACTTCCATGAGGTCACCGGAGTCACACCGGATGAGAAAGAACCGAGCCGCCTTCTTCGGAGTCACACCGGAGGATTAAGGAGGTCGTCGGAGCAGCAGCAATACACCCAAAGAGGGGCGGCAGCAGTAGCCGATCGGCGGTTCCTGGGCGTCGGGATGCAGGCTCGGCCAGGCCGAGAGAACGGGGAAGGGGAAGGCGGCTACAGCAAACCGAAAATAGGTTTAGGGGTTTCTTTTTTTTCTTCTTCAATGTCTCTCCCACTCCACATACATACATATATATAATTTGTTACACCACTCCATCTAGCCCTACATCTAATCCAAAATAAAATCCTAGCCACTTAAAATGTTTTTTTAACAAAATTAAAAACCACATAATAAAAACTTACAATTTTAGGACCTAAAAAATTATAAGCCTAATAACTTATAAAATGAAAATTAAAAGATTATGAGTATAATATTATTTCAAAGATGAAATAACATTATATTCATAACGAAGAGACGAAATGTCGCGGCGGTGGCGGCGGCGGCGGCGGCTACGACGACGGTGGAGGCAACGACCATCAAAGTCCTTGAACATGTAGCGGCGGCGATCAAAATTGAGATCCATGTCGGCACGGGCAAATGGCGGGGCATCCTCGCCATCAAACTCCCTCCTGCTTGACTCTTGGGGAGTCTGGTCTAGCAAAGGCATCATTCTTAGAGGTAGAAGCTTCATGGTGAAGGCAATCAAAGGATTTATTCTCCTTCATAGGCTTTTCAACAATAGGTTTTACTTTTGGAGCCTTCTTGATGTTATGACCATGAACAAAAGGGCCATAGCTCTGAAGAGTGATCTCTTCATAAGGTGCCTTGAAGAAACTTTCACCAAAGTTTCGAGGGCATGTCCATCCTTGGTACCTTGACTTGGGCTCTACATAAGTAGGCCTAGTGAAGTGATCGTAGGAGGATTCAAGATCAAACTTATTAGTAGGAAAAATAACCTTCTTAATGTAGTCTGATCTTGTGGAGCTTTCCCTTTTTCCTTGGCCAAAGCCTTCTTGGCTGCCTTATTCTTTCGCTGAGCCTTATTTCTCCTAGAGGATTTACTAGGAGCCTCAACATGGCCTAGTATAGCATCCTTAGTCTGAGCAGAGAACTCAACAATAAGAGGAAGAACAATCTTGGGCTTAGAGAAACCTTCAATAAGTTTCTTTTCGGCTTCAAGTAACTCTTCCAATCCCTTGATGATTTCTTCTTTCAGATTGAGGTTCTTGAGAGCCTTATTGTAGTCATCAACTGTAGTATCTAAGTCTTCTCTTAGTGAATCCATCTTAACAACTTCCTCTCTCAAAGAGCTTTCTACGGCCTTTAGAGACTTAATCTCTTTAGCCTGAGTTTTCACGATCTTTCGACATTTGTCGTAGGCCTTGATCAACTCCTTATACTAGGCCATGAGTTCAGACTCATCGTCAGAAGAGCTATCCTCATGATCATGATCAGAGACATCAGATTCATAGAGGGGTGTATGAGATTTTACCTCCTTAGTGAACTGGGGCTCTTCTTCTTCGTCAGTATGTTCCATGAGCCTAATATAGGCTTCTTCTTCATCACTTGACTCAGATAAGTCAGTGTCGCTGAGGGTTTTGCCCTTTTTGGCTACAAGGCTTCTTTCTGTCTTCTTCTTATGATAAGAAGACTTCTTCTCCTCTCTTTGGCCACCCTCTTTCTTCTTATGGGGGCACTCAGTAATTACATGACCTGACTTATTACAATAGTAACAAACTATGTCAGTAACAAACAGACTTCTCCTTAGAAGTGAATTTACTCTTCCCTTCTTCAGCTTTTCTGGAATTAATTTGAAGTTCATAGGTCATCAACTTTCCAAGGAGTTTCTGAGGATCAGTCTCAGCCAACTTACCAAATTCTCTGATGGCACAGACTTTGTTGTCCCATTCCTTGTTTAGGGACCTCAGAAATTTGTCGTTCAGCTCTCCATTGGTGAAGACCCGACCATATACTCTTAGGTCATTGACTATCTTGAAGAAGTTCTCAAAATTGTCAGCAATAGTGTCCTTGGGTCCTTGCCGGAAGGCTTCATACTTCTGATTTAGAAGGGATATTCTGTCATCCCTTACTTCTTATATACCTTCCATCAAGATGATCAGAGACTGCCACATCTCCTAAGCAGATTGGTAGTGAATCAAATTCTGCAGCATTGAATCATCGACTGCACTTGCTATAATATTTTTGTCCTTCTTATCTAAAGAGATAAGTGCAATCTCATCTTTGCCAAGATCCATTAACTTCTTAGGAACTTGCTTTGTAGAACCTATAGTGGAGGCGGTCATGGAAATATAAGGACCTTCTTCAACAATCATGAAGTTCCTTAGATCTATAGCTTCCATAAAGAATTTTATTCTTTCTTTCCACATCATAAATTATTCTTTGTGCACAAGGGAAGCTTGGAAAAATCCTTGGCTCTGTCATGCTTGAATAACTCAAAGACAACTTGGGGCAGATCTGATCAAGGTATTAACCTTCTAATGATCAACCTCCCTTTGATACCAATTGAAAAACGTCAAAGTTGTCTACCTAAATCACCTAAAGGGTGGTGAATAGGTGAGTTGTGCTACTTTTTGCAGAATAAAAGCTTTAAAGATCTAGAGCACAAGAAAACAATCAAGCAATCACAGAGAACACAAAGAATTATAGTGGTTCCCCAATCTTAGGTACGACCACTTTCCACTCACCGATCTAGCAAAGCACTAGACTCGACTACTCCACTAATCTTGTTTCAAAACGATCCTATGACTCATAACAACGTTCCTACAATCTTTATACAAAATAGATCTACACTCGAAATGGTGGAGACGACGGCCCCCAACTTGCTGAAGAAGATTACAGCGAGCTAGCAGAAGATCCTCCTTCGTCTCCAACAAAAGACTTGCGTCGTCATGGTGATCGTGTGGATCGTCTCTACAACCTCCGCCTGCGGCGCAAGACCACTTAATATTATTTAGTTTATTAATTTTAATGTTATTTGAATTTATGGTGTTATTTGCTTGATGCAATTTTTATTATTTCATTTTGGTTTGAAATATTAGAATTATTTTGATGTTCAGTTGCATGTAGCCAACACATGATATGTAAGCCTATATATAGGCATGTGTTGTTTTGATTTGGACAAGTTGAATGAGAATTGAAACCTAATTTTTCCCTCTTGAAATTTCTCCTCCTCCCTCTCTCTAAGGTTCGACCAACACCCCCCTCCTTCAAGCCGCCCACTTCCCCTCCTCTCTCTTTCTCTCCCTCTCGGTCTCCAGCCCCATCCTATCCAAGTCGCCACCAACATCATCCCCCCTCCTCTCCAAGCCGTTGCCAACCTCCAACCACCACTCTCCTTTCTCGTCCAACACCTCTCCCCAGCCCTAGCCATCGCCAAGCATCCCCTCCCTTGTCCCTTGTCGCCTCCTCCACTCCACCACCTTTCTCTCTCCAAAATAATAGCCCACGGTTTTCCTCTCCACACCCCATTCAAAAAACGACCACCTCCCTAGCCTAAACCCGACCACCCCTAGGCAAGTTCGACCATCCCCCTTCATCACAAAATCCCAACCTATTTTCTCGTGATCTTTTGCACGGCCCTCGGCTAAAGCGTGAAGCGACGACGACGGTGGAACTTTCTCTCCATCCGACGAAACTCCGGCGGAGTCGTGGACGAGCGTTCCAAGTTAGATAATCGGAATCATCCATTCCGATTTGGGTAACAAAATTTCTACTCTCGTGTGATTCCCTCTTTGATATTCTAGTGGTGGACATTTATTGCGTTGATTTTCGAAGAGTTGAATAATCATGGTTTATTTCGATTGATTTGTATTCACATTAATTGATTTATTTTTCGAAAGGTTTGTCGAACCTCGTAACTTGTGTTGGGAGAGATCTACCATTTCCGGATCGTGATTTTTGGGTAGATATCTTTTGGTACAACCTTCGCTCGATCGGACCGGGTGGGTTCTTTTAGCCGGAGAGAATATTGGCCTATATCCTCTATTCGATCCCAAACGGTTTGGCTACCCAAGCGTTAGCATAATCGTGATATAATTGCTTGGAGTGTGCGCTACATGGAATTTATGCGAGTGTCGAATTAGAATCGTAGAAAGGCAATCTTGTTTAACCCGTAGATCTTCCGGTATCAACGCATAGGTCTGCATCAATTTGGTATCAGAGGGAGGTTCACGTCAATTTATTAATTGGCACCCTCCCCCTTGATTTTGCATGTAGGCACGCACTTTTCTTGTTCAAATTTTTTTAATAAAAAAAATCAAAATTTTTTTTTTACTGGTCTGCCAATAGCGGCATATTTTTCTTATTTTCCAGCAAAATTCAAAAAAAAAATAATAATCTCCTTTTAATTTCCTGTAAGAAAAACAATTTTTTTTACCCTTGTTACTATTGGATATTGTATCCACAATGTACTTGATTTGAAGAAGCCCCTGAACAAGCTAAGGTGAATTAACAATGTATTTGACGATATTTTTTCAAGTCGTGCTTGCAGCTATTCTATGCTATGTACACACCAATGTAAGGGTGCAGTGGGTCAATATACACGGGTCTGCGCAACATAATCCCTCGTTGAGCAGATCAGTGTGTTGACTCATGTGTGCTCTCTCTATTGGAGTGTACTTATTTTCAAGTACAGGGTCGAGATAGATCAAGAGCAGAAGAGGAGCAGAGATGGGTCAAAGACAAAGTTCAGAGGAAGGAATAAGAAATCTTCCAAGTCAAAATCGATGGGAATCACTAAGTGATTCTCGCCGATTCGACGGGAATCACTAGTGATTCTCGCCGAATCGTCGAGAATCACTCGCCGATTCTCGCCGACTTCATCTGGCTGACTGTCCTCCTTCAAGACTTATGCTAAGGCAGAATCGACGGGAATCACTAACTGATTCTCGTCGATTCGTCGAGAATGACGTTGCATTTCCGCCGATTCCCTCCGGATGACTAGAGTTTCAACTGGAATCCTGCCAAGGCAAATTCGACGAGAATCACAAGTGATTCCCGCCGACTTCGTCGAGAATCACCAATGTTTCTCGCCGAATTTGCCTTAGGCAAATTTGCTCTGTTCGCTGGACCGAATCAGAAACTGTGCGCTGTTTTGACCGGACCTAGGGTTTTTCCTTGTGGTCCCTACAACAGTCCTTAGGGTTGGCTCGGGTATATATACATGCTTATTTTTGAACATCTACAGTAATCATTAACGAGAAAAAAAAGTTGCCGAGCGTGACCTAGCCGATCGCGGAAATCCTTCTGTCGTCGTCGTCGCTCGCAAGTTATCGTCATCGTAGATCTTAAATCTTCTTTGATCGTCCGGCGACAGGACCGAGGCTAAGTATAGAGTCTCACGCTTCTCTCTCGAGATCCCTTGTCTCTCGATTTGTTGAACGAAGTTATCTCTTCATTCAGAATCGAGTGAGATGACCGATCCGATTGAGATCATTGGTAGACCTTGATTGCTTCATCAAGAAGTTTGGATCTACAAAGCATCGCCACCGCATTCACTTGCCACCGCCGATCTTGGGAAGATCCTCTCCAAGAGAGTGCTCCGGTCGTGGACTCTTTGTCTTCATCAAGAACGCTTCAACGAACGAAGAGGGACATCGGGTTGAATTAGTTGACACTAAGGACTTTCAAGTGGTATCAGAGGGAGGTTACTCATCAAAAATGTTAACACCTTGAGTAAGATCCTGCCTCTAGTGTCAAGAAGAAAGAAGATTTCTGAAATGGGAGGACTCAAGTATTTAAGGAAGATCCCAGTGTGCACCAAGCTGAACTTTCCTATCTGGAAGGAAAGGATCAGGTACTACATGGAAGCAGTCGACCCCCGACTCTTCATGATAGTGGAGGAGGGACCTTATATCCCCACTAAGGCCTCCACCATTGATCCAACCAAGCAAGTGCCCAAGAAACTTTCCAAAATGTATAAGGATGAGATGGTGCTTGTCGGACTTAACAAGAAAGCTCAGAACATTCTGGTAAGCGCTGTCGATGATTCCATGATGTAGATTTTCTGCAACTGCAAGACTGCCAAGGACATATAGTACTGCCTGATCATCCTGATGGAAGGCAAGGATGAAGTAAGGGATGATCTAAGATCCCTTTTGAACCAGAAGTACGAGGCCTTCAGGCAAGGTCCCAAGGAAGAAATCGGAGTGACATTCGAGAACTTCCTGAAGATTGTCAATGCCCTGAAGGGGTATGGAAGAGTGTTCACCGATGGTGAACTAAATGAAAAATTCCTTAGATCCCTTACTAAGGAATGGGACACCAAGATCTGCGCCATCAGAGAATTTGGCAAGCTGGCAGAAACTGATCCCCAGATTCTGTTTGGGAAACTTCTGTCCTATGAGCTTCAGCTGAACACCAGAAAAGCTGAAGAAGAAGCCGATAAAGCCGCTGCCAGAGAGAAGACTGTGGCCCTAAAAGCCAATCACTCAAGGAAAGGCAAGGGTGCAGCCTCGTCCCGCTCTCGGAAAAAGGATGAGGAAGAAGACTCTGATCCATGCTCTTCTGGCTCAGAGCTATCTGAAGAAGACTTCTCCCTCATCACTCGGGAGTTCAAGAAGTTCCTCAAGTTGAGGAATCAAAGAAAGAGAGACGGCTCCTCCTCCAAGCATCAGAAGAAGAATTATTCTTCTGATAGGTATGAATCCAAACAGAACAAACATCGCTCTGATGACATTATTTGCTTTGTATGCAATAAGCCAGGTCACGTCGTGGCTGACTGCCACCAAAGCAAGAGAGATAAGGGGAAGGGAGAGGAGCATAGGTCCTCTAGAGATAAGAAGAAGGAGAGGAGCTACATTGCTAAGAAGCCGAAGACACTGAGTGAATCTGATTCTTCAGACTCCAGTAATGATGAGGAAGCCTACTTCGGGCTAATGGGTCGCACCGACTCAGAAGGAGAATGCCCCCCATTTACTAGGAAGGTAAAAGATCGCACCCCCCTCTCTGACTCTGACTCTAAGTCTCATGATGTTGATCTCGAGGACAGCCCTTCTGCCCGTGAAGCAGAACTCCTCGAAAAGTATGAGCTTCTGCTCAATACCTTTGAGGAATGCTACAAGAGGTTGAGGGCTCAGAAAAAGGAAGTCAAATTCCTTAAGGCTGAGGGTGTGTCTCTAAGAGAAGAGATCACTAGTTTGATCTCTCTCCAACAGGAACTCCTGGGCCTGACTTCTGAGCACTCAGAGTCTCTAAGGCTCCTTGACCTAAAATAGGAAGAAATCAACAAGTTGGAAGAACAGCTTGCGGCAGAAAGGAATATTGTCAAAAGCTTCTCCATGCCCAAGACTGTTCTTCCTTTGGTTGATGAATTCTCTGCTCAGGCTAAGGGGGCTGGCTTAGGGCATGTGGGTGTGCCTGGTAAAACATCCAGGAGAAACAGAAAGCAGAGGAAAAATAAGGCTGCTAAGAAAGCCTCTTCTGCAGAAAAGGGAAAGGCTCCACTCGATCCTGTTTTATTCAGAAAGCCTAGCTTTCCTTGCAATGAGCAGGACTTTGAGTCAACCTATGGCCACTTCTTCCGGACCTCGGTGAGAGTGTCTTCAAGGCACCTTATGAGGGAATCCAAGTGGAGAATTATGGACACTTCTCTAGCGGCCATAATAGGAAGCAGGCACCAAAAGCCAAGCCTGTTATACTGAAAAAACAGGAGGTGAAGAAATCATGTGATTGTTGTCATCATGATGCCTCCACCTCCAGATCCAAGGCCCTGGATGGACCCACCGTTCTAAGGGTGAAGCTGGAGCCTAGAAAGCGGTACAACAGGTTTGATTATTGGTGTTGTGGCAAAGTTGGTCACTTTGTCGTGGATTGCTGGTTTAATCCAAGATCTAACGAGACTCCTCATGTTAGCAATGCGAGGTCGACCACTCGTAGGGTTAACCACCCGAGGGGGAGTGTGCTAACAGGGAATCTAGGACCCAAGTTCGATTGGGTTCCTAAGGGAAATTAATTCTGTTTTGCAGGTATATCCAAAGGCCAACACAACGCCAATCTGGTACTTGGACAGTGGATGTTCCCGGCATATGACTGGGACAAGAAGCCTGCTGCGTGATTACTCTCCAGTCGAAAATGGACCCAAAGTCATCTTTGGGGGATCAGATTTAGGAATCACCAAAGGTTACGGAATGATTTCCAATGGCATAATCTCTATCACCGACGTGGCATATGTTGAAGGGTTAAATCATAACCTGATCAGTGTAAGTCAGTTGTGTGATAAAGGATATGACGTTAAGTTCTGCAAGGATAAGTGCTTGATAATATCGAGTGCCTCTTCGGACATGGTATTAACAAGCATTAGGAGCAAAAATATCTTTTGCTTAGATTTTCTTAGCTTAGACTCTTCGACCCCCGTGTGCCTAGTAGCAAAAGGCAGTGCATCTCTTTGTGAACAATGGCACAAGAGATTAACACATATTAATTTTAAGACTATTAATATGTTATTTTCTAAGAATTTAGTAAGGGATGCCCCGACTATTAAGTGCATCAAAGATAGCCCCTGTCCTGCATGCCAAAAGGGCAAATAGACTCGGGCTACCTTTAAGGACATTGCAGACAAAGACTCTTCCAGATGTCTTTATCTTCTGCATATGGACTTGTTTGGTCCAGTGCAAGTTCATAGCTTAGGAGGCAAATCATATATGCTAGTGATTTTTGATGATCCCTCTCGGTTTACATGGGTGTTCTTTTTAAAACGAAAGTCAGATACGTTTGACATCTTCACGAGTTTCGTCAAGCAGATTCAGAACGAACTTAACTGCTCAGTGGTCAAAATCAGAAGTGACCATGGAACAGAATTCGAGTTTGGTGCTATGACAGAATTTTGTGAAGAACTTGGTCTCTTTCATGAGTTTTCCTCCCCGCATACTCCTCAGCAAAACGGAGTTGCAGAGAGGAGAAATAGAACGCTCATTGAAGCATGTATGACAATGTTGAATGACGCCTCTCTTCCAGAGTACTTCTGGACAGAGGCTGTCAATACGGCTTGTCATGTACAGAACCGAGCATTGATCAACAAGAATCATCGTAAGATGCCTTATGAGCTACTGAAAGGCAGGAAACCAACCATGTCCTATTTAAGGATTTTTGGCTGCAGATGCTATGTACTTAATAATGGGAAGTACCCACGTACTAAATTCGGAGAAAAATGCTTCGAAGGCATCTTCATGGGCTATAGTAGCCATAGTCGGGCATATAGGGTCTTCAATAAGAAAACCCTAGTGGTAGAGGAGTCCATTAATATTGTTTTTGATGAAGGAAGCTTGCTTCATAGCAATTCTTCTAGTGGCATTATTGAAGATGCAGGTGCAAGACTTGAACAGCTAAGTCTCGATGAGACCGCTAAAGATGTAACTCCCAAGTACGTCAAGGTCTCCACCTCAACGTCAACCGGAGATGATGACAGTCAGGATGAAGAAATCCTCCCAGAAGAGGGAGGAGCCCGAGAAGCTGTTAGAGATCAAGATGCCAGACTCCTAGAGCTCTGACACGCGAGGGATCATCCCAGAGATCAGATCATAGGAGATCCACGTGACGGTGTCAGAACTCGGAGAGGTACAATTAACGAGATTTTGCACCTTAGTTTTCTGTGACAGGTTGAGCCAAAGAAGTTCGACGAAGCGAACAAAGATGCGTCATGGATATTGGCCATGAAAGATGAACTGCATCAATTCGAACGATGCAACGTCTTGACGCTTGTTCCCAGACCAAAGAACCAGAATGTGATTGGCACGAAGTGGATCTTCAGAAACAAACTGGATGAACACAGTGTCATCATAAAGAACAAGGCCAGGCTGGTGGCTCAAGGTTACAGACAGGAGGAGGGGATTGACTTCGACCAAACCTTTTCACCAGTTGCAAGGTTCGAGGCGATCAGATTGTTCCTAGCGTATGCTTCTCACAAAGGATTCACTGTCTATCAGATGGACGTGAAATCTGCGTTCTTAAATGGAAATTTGAAAGAGGAAGTATATGTCGCGCAACCTCCAGGTTTTTTAATCCTACATTCCCTAATCATGTTTATTTTCTTAATAAAGCTTTATATTAATTAAAACAAGCTCCTCGAGCTTGGTATGAGACTCTGTCTATTTTTCTTCTCGAGAACAAGTTCTCGAGAGGAAAAATAGATAATACATTGTTTCTTAGGGAAGTAAAAGGCAAGATCTTGCTGGTCCAAATCTTTGTCGATGACATAATATTTGGCTATACAGACAACAATCTTTGCAAGAAGTTTTCTAAACTTATGCAATGAAAGTTTGAAATGAGCAGCATGGGAGAGCTAAAGTATTTCTTGGGACTTCAAGTGAAACAATCTGAGGATGGAATATTCATTTCTCAGACGAAGTTCACAAATGAACTCCTCAATAAATTCGGAATGGAGAATGCAACCTCTATGAGGACTCTAATGGGATCCACTGTGTCTCTAGACAAGGATGAGAAAGGGAAACCTTTTGATGAAACCAAATACAGAAGCATAATTGGATCCCTGCTCTACCTTACTGCTAGTAGACCGGATATTATGTTTTCCACATGCGTTTGTGCCAGATATAAGGTGAACACTAGGAATCTCATTATGTCGCTGCAAAGCGAATTCTTAGATACCTTAAAGGTACACCAAATCTTTGCTTGTGGTACCTAAGAAACAATGATGTCGAGCTGATAGGCTTTTCAGATGCTGATTTTGCAGGAAGCAGGGATGATAGGAAAAGCACTTCCGGGACGTGTTAATTCCTCGGAAGAAGGCTTATCTCATGGAAAAGTAAGAAGCAGAATTGTGTTGAAACCTCCACGGCTGAATCTGAGTACATCTCAGCAGGCAGCTGTTGCGCACAACTTCTCTGGATCAGAAATCAACTAGAAGATTATGACATGCAATTCAGAGAGGTCCCTATGTACTGCAACTCCTCAAGAGCTATAGCAATTGCGAACAATCCTGTGTCGCACAGTCGAACGAAGCATACTGAAGTGCGCTACCACTTCATTCGGGAGCATGTGGAAAACAAAGATATCTCTCTCTACTATGTCCCCACGGATAAGCAGATTGAAGATATCTTCACAAAGCCCCTAGACGAGGCCAAGTTCAGTCTCTTCAAAACTGAACTCGGCATGGTAAAATATGAGCAATAAAGACTAAATGGCGCCAGGCTCTTGGATCAAGGGGGAGCATCCGCAAGGAACTCAAGATAGGGCACAAATGCAAGAACTGAGGGGGAGCATTATGTCCCAAGTGCTACAGTTCCAGATTTGCAGAAGCCGAAACGGGGGAGATTACCCTCTCAGCTAAGGTGCTAAGGTGCTAAGTATGATATAAGGAAAATGGTAATGAATTTAATTCTCAACTGATTGTTCTGTTTATGTTTCATTCACCTTAGCTTGTAGGGTTAAGGCTTCTTCAAATAGGGGGAGATTGTTGTGTATTGTATCCACAATGTACCTGATTTGAAGAAGCCCCTGAACAAGCTAAGGTGAATTAACAATGTATTTTACGATATTTCTTCAAGTTGTTCTTGCAGCTATTTTATGCTAAGTACACACCAATGTCAGGGTGCAGTGGGTAAATATACACGGGTCTGCGCAACGTAATCCCTTGTTGAGCAGATCAGTGTGTTGACTCATGTGTGCTCTCTCTATTGTAGTGTACTTATTTTCAAGTACAGGGTCGAGATAGATCAAGAGCAGAAGAGGAGCAAAGATGGGTTAAAGACCAAGTTCAGAGGAAGGAAGAAGAAATCTTCCAAGTCAAAATCAACGGGAATCACTAAGTGATTCTCTCCGATTTGATGGGAATCACTAGTGATTCTCGCCGAATCGTCGAGAATCACTCGCCGATTCCCGCCGACTTCATCTGGCTGACTGTCCTCCTTCAAGACTTATGCTAAGGCAGAATCGACGGGAATCACAAACTGATTCTCGCCGATTCGTCGAGAATGAGGTTGCATTTCCGCTGATTCCCTCCGGATGACTACAGTTTCAACTGGAATCCTTCCAAGGCAAATTCGACGGGAATCACAAGTGATTCCCGCCGACTTCGTCGAGAATCACCAATGATTCTCGCCGAATTTGCCTTAGGCAAATTTGCTCTGTTCGCTGGACCGAATCAGAAACTGTGCGCTGTTTTGACCCGGCCTAGGGATTTTCCTTGTGGGCCCTACAATGGTCCTTAGGGTTGGCTCGGGTATATATACATGCTTATTTTAGAACATCTACAGTAATCATTCACGAGAAATCAAAGCCGTCGAGCGTGACCTAGCCGATCACGGAAATCCTTCCATCGCCATCGCCGCTCGCAAGTTGTCGCTGTCGCAGATCTTAGATCCTCTTTGATCGTCCGATGACAGGACCGAGGCTAAGTATAGCATCTCACGCTTCTCTCTCGAGATCCTTTGTCTCTTGATTTGTTGAACGGAGTTAGCTCTTCATTCCGAATTGAGTGAGACGACCGATCCGATTGAGATCGTTGGTAGACCTTGCTTGCTTCGTCAAGAAGTTTGGATCTACAAAGCATCGCCGCCGCATTCACTTGCCGCCGCCGATCTTGGGAAGATCCTCTCCAAGAGAGTGCTCCGGTCGTGGACTCTTCATCTTCATCAAGAACGCTTCAATGAACGAAGAGGGACATCTGGTGGAATTAGTTGACACTAAGGACTTTCAGTTACTAAGTGGGAACAATTCCATCTGTAGTGTTTCCTTGAGTAAGTTTATCTCATTTCTACATGCACACTAGATTGGGCACTGAGTATTCCCCATCTTCCTCCCAAATGGCGGGCAAATGGGAATCGGTTCACATTCCCTCGTCGATTAAGGAACTCCGTCAGGAGTTGATGGAGATTAGTTTATTGCTTCACGAGTTAAGACTGAATCGAGCGGCTCCCCAAAATCTAGCCGCTGATCCACTTGATGAAGGGAATAATAATCCTAACAACAACCATGATAATGAACGAGCCCCACCTGCACCGTATGAGTTTGACATTACTAGAGCCGTCTGAGTCAAACCCCCATCATATGACGGAATGGGTGAACCCCAAGTCTTCCAGGACTGGGTTATGGAGATTGAATGCTACTTTGAGTGGCAAAATTTGACGGATGCGGAAAAGGTAAGAGTGGCGCGAATGAAGTTGCTGGGTAGAGCCAAGATCTTTTGGTTAAATGAGGAACGTCGTCTGCGGGATGATAATGATAACTTACTTATTGGTTGGCCAGTCATGAAGGCCATGCTGACATACCAGTATGTCCATTCATACCATCAAACGCGGATGTTTGATGATTTGGCCACCCTTGAGCAAGGTAGTCGGTCGGTTTCAGAATACATGAGTCTTCTTAAGGACATGATGGTTAGGTGCGGTGTTAGAGAGATACATGAGATCACCCTTTCTAAGTTTCGCAAGGGATTCAACCCTGATATCTAGGGCAAGATGGTGCGCTATGGTCACACCGACCTGAGCACCACTTTCAATGCTGCACTAGATATCGAAAAGCACAATGTTTTTAAGAATAAGTCACGTTCATATCAGAAGGGAAAGTCTATCTGAGGTCCACCTCCCACCTCTACTTATACGGATAAGGGCAAGTTCTGGTCCTCCGACTCGAACTCCATAGTAGTGACTGCCAGGAATATTAAGAACCCAACGGGTGAGAGAGTGTCTGTAGGAAGAGTAAACAAAACGAATTCTACTAGTTTCGCTTGCGGGATTTAGGGTCACTAAGCTAGTGAGTGTCCAACAAAGCCCAAGCCCTTAGCCCTGTTAGATTCCACATGTGCGTCATATTACCTTATATATGAGGCTGGAGAGGATAGCGAGTCGGAAAAAGTACCTAGTGATATGGAAGATGAATCCCATATGATTATTATGAGGTGTATTCTGGCGACTCCTCGAGCGCTTGATGACTGGAATAGGACGAACATTTTTTCGTTAAATTTTAAGAGCGGAGAGAAATTATGTAGGTTGATCATCGATAGCAGTTGCTGTATGAACATCATTTAATAAACCGCGGTGAAATGAATGTCCTTAGTTGCTGAGCCGCACCCTCACCCTTATAAGGTGGCATGGGTAGATAAGTCGTCCCTCCCAGTGTCAAAGCATTGTTTGGTGCCCCTTAACGTCAAAGCTTATTCAAGAAGATTCGGTGCGACATCATCCCTATGGATGCTTGTCACGTTTTATTAGGTCGCCCATGGCTTTTTGATCATGATGTTACCCACTTTGGTCGAGCTAATACTTATGAATTTAAATTTAATGGCAAGACCATAATCTTAAAACCTACACTGCCAAAGGACCCTTCGATCCCCTCTAAGGATACGATTGTCCCGGTCAAAAAGAAAGCGTTAAGTTTGATGGGTAAGAAGGAATTTGTACGTAACACCTTTATGGATGGTGTCATATATGCGCTAGTTTGTTTGCAAGTTAAGGGAGATGCACCGTCATTTGAGAGCTTACCACCGGCGTTGAGGAAACTCTTAGAAGAGTTTAAGGATTAAGGATGTGTATCCGGACGAGCTACCATCCGAGTTACCCCCATATGGGACATCCAACATGCGATAGACTTCGTCCCAGGTTTTTCATTACCCAACCTTCCTCACTATCGGTTAAATCCTTCCGCACACTTAGAATTACAAACCAAAATTTCTGATTTATTACAAAAGGGGTTCATCCGTCATAGCAAGAGTTCGTGTGTCGTACCCGCCTTACTTGCTCCCAAGAAAGATGGCTCTTGGAGTATGTGTGTGGATAGTAGAGCCATAAATAAAATTACTGTTAAATATCGATTTCCCATCCCTCGTTTGGACGACTTATTGGATATGTTAGCTGGTGCCATGATTTTCTCGAAATTGGATCTTAGGAGTGGCTACCATCAGATCTGAATTAGGGAAGATGATGAGTGGAAGATTGCTTTTAAATCTAAGTAAGGTCTCTATGAGTGGTTAGTTATGCCATTTGGGCTTTCCAATGCCCCAAGCACATTTTTTAGGATGATGAACCACGTCTTCCAACCTTATATTGGAAAATTCATAGTAGTGTACTTTGATGATATTCTTATTTTTAGTACTTTTACGCATGATCGTGAGTCATATTTGAAGATTATCCTTACTACTTTGAAGTCGGAGAAATTATTCATTAATCTTAAAAAGTGTACTTTTCATGTGTCATCCGTAGAGTTCCTTGGTTATATTGTGAGTTCGGAGGGCATACATGTAGTTCCTAAGAAGTTCCAAGCCATTAAGGACTAGCCAGAGCCCGCCAATATTCGCGATGTTCATAGTTTTCACGGCCTAGCGACGTTTTATCGCTGATTTATTAGAGACTTTAGTAGTATCATGGCCCCCATTACCGAATGCATGAAAAATGGTGATTTTACTTGGACGAAATTGACCGCAAAAGCATTTCAAATAATTAAATCACGCATGTCGGAAGCTCCTCTTTTGCAATTACCGGATTTTAATAAGGTTTGTGAGTTATCATGTGATGCGTCCGGAGTTGGTATTGGTGGTGTATTAAGTTAGGAGGGTCGTCCTGTTAGTTACTTTAGTGAGAAACTCACGGGGCCTAAATTGAATTATTCTAATTATAATCGAGAGTTCTATGCGGTTATTAGGTGCCTCCAACATTGGCGGCATTACTTACTTCCTAAGGAATTTGCTCTTTTATCCGATCATGAGGCTTTGCGATTTATCAATTCCCAAACTAAAATTAGTCCAAGGCATGCCAAATGGGTCTCCTATCTTAAGGAGTACACATTTATCATAAAACACCTTAAGGGTACTCTCAACCACGTAGCTGACGCCCTGAGTCATGTATCTTTATTATTATCTATGCTAGAAGTTAAGGTGATTGGGTCAATAGAATTAAGGATGAATATGTCCATTTTCCGGATTTCAAAGATATCTATTTATCCACACAATACAACTGACCCACGACCATTTCGTCCTTTTATATCCGTGATGGTTGTTTATTCAAGCATTCGATGTTATGTATTCCACGTTCTTCCCTACGTCATTTCATCATTTGTGAATTGCATAGCGGTGGGTTAGGTGGACATTTTGGCCATGAAAAGACCATCGCATTAGTAGATGATAAGTTTTATTGGCCCGGTCTTAAGTCAATGGTTAATAAAATCATTGGAAGTTGTCGAGCGTGCCAATTAGCTAAGGGTAACAAAACAAATGCGGGACTTTATACCCCTCTTCTGATTCCTTCCATTCCCTGGGAAGACGTTAGTATGGATTTTATTCTAGGCCTGCCTATCACGTTTAGACTTCATGATTCTATTTTGGTCGTAGTAGATCGGTTTTCAAAAATGGCCTATTTTATTGCGTGTAATAAAACTAACGATGCGCCACATGTTGCACAATTATATTTTAAGGAAGTAGTTGGACATCAGGGCTTTCCAAAATTGATAGTTACCGATAGAGATGTGAAATTTACGAGCTATTTTTGGAAGACATTGTGGAGGATTAAGGGCACCAAAATTTTGTTTTCTTCGGCCTACCATCCACAGACGGATGGGCAAACGGAAGTGGTAAACAAAAGTTTAGGTAGTTTACTACGTTGCATTGTAGAAGACCACAAGGGTACATGGGACCTTATCCTTCCTCATGCACAGTTAGCGTATAATAATTCCAAAAATAGGTCCACTGGTTTGTCTCCGAATGAGATCGTGCACGGATATAAAGCACCAGTGCTACTTGACTTAATTCTGTTACCACCATCTTATAAGCCAAGTCAATTTGCACAAGATTTTGCCTCTCATATTCATAATTTGCATAAGCACATAAATGAAATGTTGACCACACAATAGGACTCGTATCAAGTTCATGCTAACGTACATAAGAGGGTGTCTCACTTAAAAGTTGGCGATTTAGTCATGGTACGTCTCATCCCTGAATGGTTGCCTTCGGGCACCCAAAAAAAGTTAGCGGATCGGCGAGTGGGACCTTTTCGGATCTTAAAGAAATTAGGAGACAATGCATTTCTTTTGGAATTACCAACTGATTGGGGTATTTCCCCTATTTTTAATGTTTCTGATTTAACGCCATATATTGCTCCGCCACTAGAATTATCTGCATGTCCGTTTAGCTCCACTACAGGTTCTAATGGGTTTGGGGTTAAGTGTGTTACTGGATCTCTCTCTCCATCGGTCTCTAACGGAGGTACGTTGCATGTTGATGACAAAGTCCCCCCCCCCCTTTATTGCCTAATGCTTTTCCCAGGTTTTCCAGGACAAACTTTTTGCCAGACAGGATTATCAAGGATGAAGTGCTTCCCTCTTTAGATGGTGATGTGCGCCACTACTTGATTCGATGGAGCGATCATCTGGCCTCTGATGACTCGTGGCTTCCGAAAATGGAGGTGGCTTTATTAGATGATGCTCTCCTATGCTGGTACCATCGGGACAACTTATCAGTGATGAGTACTTTCGAGCAGGGGAGGATTGGTGGAGACGACGGCCCCCAACTTGCTGAAGAAGATGACGGCATGCTAGCGGAAGACCCTCCTTTGTCTCCAACAAAAGACTTGCATCGTCATGGTGATTGTGTGGAGCGTCGCTACAACCTCTGCCCGCGGTGCAAGACCACTTAATATTATTTAGTTTATTAATTTTAATGTTATTTGAATTTATGGTGTTATTTTCTTGATGCAATTTTTATTATTTCATTTTGGTTTGAAACTTTAGAATTATTTTGATGTTGGGCTGCATGAAGCATACGCATGATATGTAAGCCTATATATAGGCATGTGTTGTTTTGATTTGGACAAGTTGAATGAGAATTGAAACCTAATTTTTCCCTCTTGAAATTTCTCCTCCTCCCTCTCTATAAGGTTCGGCCAACACCCCCTCCTTCAAGCCGCCCACTTCCCCTCCTCTCTCTTTCTCTCCCTCTCGGCCTCCAGCCACATCCTCTCTAGGTCGCCGCCAACATCATCCCCCCTCCTATCCAAGCCGTCGTCAACCTCCAACCACCACCCTCCTCTCTCGTCCAACACCTCTCCCCAGCCCTAGCCGCTGCCAAACATCCCCTCCCTTGTCCCTTGCCGCTTCCTCCACTCCACCACATTTTCTCTCTCCAAAACAATAGCCCACAGTTTTCCTCTCCACCCCCCATTCAAAAAAATGACCCCCTCCCTAGCCTAAACCCGACCACCCCTAGGCAAGTTCGGCCATCCCCCTTCATCTCAAAATCCCAACCTATTTTCTCGTGATCTTTTGCACGGCCCTCGGATAAAGCGTGAAGTGATGATGGCGGTGGAACTTTCTCTCCATCCGACAAAACTCCGGCGGAGCCGTGGATGAGCGTTCCAAGTTAGATATACAGAATCATCCATTCCGATTTGGGTAACAAAATTTCTACTCTCGTGTGATTCCCTCTTTGATATTCTAGTGGTGGACATTTGTTGCGTTGATTTTCGAAGCGTTGAATAATCGTGGTTTATTTCGATTGATTTGTATTCACCTTAATTGATTTATTTTTCAAAATGTTTGGCGAACCTCGTAACTTGTGTTGGGAGAGATCTACCATTTTCGGATCGTGGTTTTTGGGTAGATCACTTTTGGTACAACCTTCACTCGATCGGACCGGGTGGGTCCTTTTAGCTGGAGAGAATATTGGCCTATAGCCTCTATTAGATCCGAAATGGTTTGGCTACCCATGCGTTAGAATAATCGTGATATAATTGCTTGGAGTGTGCTCTGCGTGGGATTTATGCGAGTGTCAAATTAGAATCGTAGAAAGGCAAATGTGTTTAACCCGTAGATCTTCCTGTGTTAACGCATAGGCCTGCATCACGGAAGGTAAAAACTTTTTACAACTCGGAGAACAAATCTCCTACACTCGGAGAATAATCTCATACAAGATTTAAAAGAGATTTTATAATACAAACTAAAATTTTCTCAGATCTGAAAATCTTCCCTAGGTCTTCCTTCTTGGATTTTTGGCTCTTTCAGAATATTGTAGAAGAAGACTCGGATCGATCTTGTTCTGAGAAGCTTTGACTCACATGATCAAGGAGTAGATGGAGAAAGATTAATCCCTTGATCTGTAAATCTCTGGATCGAAAGTTGCCTTGAAGATCTTGAACGAGAGCGGTGACTTTCTGTAGACGATGATGAATGGTCGGCCGATCCAAAACTTAGATAATACACACTTAGGGGTTGTCATTATGATATGACCTTTTATAATATCTCTCTAATGATAATAATCGTCATTAATGAGGGCCACGTGGACCAATCACGTCACGACATTCAAAAATTAGATCTGATGGGGACTTAAGAAATTTTCTGAAAATTTGATTGATATTTCTCGAGTAAGAGGTATGCTACTCGAGTGCTTAGAATAGCACTCGAGTGGGTTGCTCTGACTACTCGAGAAGAGCTGATTCTGGAAATTTGATCGGCCTTTCTCGAGTGAAGAATAAGTTACTCAAGTACTAAAGCTGGATCTCGAGTGCTACACTTAGATTACTCGAGAGGAGGCAATCCTGAAAAATCTGAACGTTGAATTAAATCACTCGAGTAGTTAATGGATCACTCGAGTGCTATACTTACTTCTCGCAAGGTAGACTGAACTTCTCGAGAGCTTGGACTTGGAGAAAATTCTGTATAAGAATCTGATCACTCGAGTGTTGAAGCTGAACTACTCGAGTAATAAACAAACTACTCGAGTACAAATAAATTTCACTCGAGTGGTCTAAGAATTTCTCAAGAACTGACTTCTGTCACTCGACTTGATCTTCTCAACAACTCGAGTACTCAGCTCGAGTAATCGAGTACTTGACTTAGAAAATTTTCTGAGACATAAATAACATCACTCGAGAATGAGAGCAGATCTACTCGAGTACTGGACTTTGTTTCTCGAGTGCAAGATAAGAACTACTCGAGAACCACTTCCATACTCGAAATGTAGACTGGATTTACTCGAGTGCTGCTAAGTCTTCTACTCGAGTAAAAAAAAGGACTACTCGAGTACAACACTTAGAAATTTCTCAGTATTATGGATTTTGACTTCTTCATCCCAAACAACATCCCATCTTCATCCATTAGTCCATGTGCTTGAATATGAAGTGTATCCCAGTAGAGAGGCTACACATGAGTCAATACCTTAGATCACACTGAGAGGACTAAGTTGTCTATCTAAATCACCTAGAGGGGGGTGAATAGGTGAAATGCGTGCCAAATGCAGAATAAAAAATTAACACTGCACAGATAAGTAATCAAGCAATCACACAGACGACAAGAGATTTATAGTGGTTCCCCAATCTTGGGTACGTCCACTTTCCTCACCGATCTAGCAAATCACTAGACTCGGCTACTCCACTATCTCGGATTGCAAACCAATCCTACACCTCGGAACCATGTTCCTACAAAAACTCGATCCCAAACGGATCTACACTCGGAAGATAAAACTTCCTACCACTCGGAGATAGATCTCCTACAATGAAATTTATTTGAAAAGAAAAACACAAACAACAATTAGCACAGATCTGGATCTTTGACTTTATCTTCTTCTTGAGAGCTTTTCTATTTGAACAGAAACAGTTGAAGAAGACTAGAGAGAGACCCACGATTCTGAGATCTGGAATCACCACGATCAAGAAAATAAATTAGAGACGATGAAGCACGGAGAGATCGGATGATTCTTCTTGAGTCTGGATCGCTTGAGAATTTGAGATCGATAGCTACGGCTGAGAGAGAGAACGATCCAGAGCTTCTTCCGAAAACTTTAATGGCGGCGGAAAGAGAGATTAGGGTTTTCGGGATTTTCTCTTTCTTAAAAATTATTCTCTGTAAATGCGTGTATTTAGTCAAGTCTGAAAAGACCTATTTATAGGCGGTCTCCAACGGTCATAAGCATAATTAAGGATGACACGTGGACCAATCAGAAAAGACTTTTTGAAAATACACAAGGAAACTTGACTTAGAGAAATTCAGGAAATTCGAAAAGACATACTCGAGAGACAGAGACATACTCGAGTAATAGGTTACATACTCGAGTAGATATGGGGAATATACTCGAGTATCAAGATAGAAACAACTCGAGTGCTGTAGGGATCAATACTCGAGTAACTTAGAGAACCTACTCGAGTATGAGCAAATATACTCGAGTAAACACTTGGAAAAATTTCTCAGATAAGACTTGAAGAGCTACTCGAGTATAAGAGTTTGAGATACTCGAGTATGGGGAAGATAGACTACTCGAGTATCTTAGGAAAACTACTTGAGTTATCACTAACCTACTCGAGTATGAAAATCAGTCTACTCAAGTACAGAGTTACTTACTCGAGTATTTCAGAGAACTACTCGAGTATGTGGACTTGGAAACTTTCTAGGGTAAGAAGTCCAGATCTACTCGAGTTCAAACAGAGCGCTTACTCGAGTAACTAATCATCTACTCGAGTATAAGCTATCAGTTACTCGAGTGAAAGAAAATCTACTCGAGTATAAGCTTTCATACTTGAGTATATAGAGAATCCACTCAAGTAAGTAGCCCAACCTACTCGAGTACAGACTCACTTACTCTAGTATACTAAAGAAGTACTCGAGTATGTGGACTTGGAAAATTTCTTCTGAGATAGACTTCAAAACTTCATATTCCAAGTGCATGTTGATGAAGTGTGTCCCAATAGAGAGGCTATACATGAGCCAACACCTTGGATCACACAATGAGGAATTTCATTGTATGGTCCTGTGTTTGGTGACTCATTATAGACTGACATTGGTCTACACTTGGCAATAAGAACCTGCACACATACAACTCAAACACAATATCAAATACACCTTAATTCATCTTAGTTCAAGGTCTGACTTCCTACTAATCTGAGGTATTATGGAGACAATTCCCAACAATCTCCCCCTATTTGTAGATGTCACAACCCTCTACACTAAGGTGAATTACTTAGAGTAAAAAGAATAACAAAACATATACTGAAAAAAATGAAGCAGGAATAATAAAGATAGCCATAATTAGAATCAAATATATATATATAAATGATTTCAAAAGATTAAACGTCCATTTCCACATCCTCATTCACTCAAGAAGGGGCTCCTCTATGCAGTCTTTCTCTTTTAAGCTCTTGCCTTTCCAAGTAGCTGAAAGGTTTGGGAAAATAGGTCTTGGGCCTTGGAGGAGCAGCTGGATTGTTATATCCCCAATTTCTGTCATGTAATCTGATTTTGATTTGAGATACATCATATGATTTCCATTCTGCGTTGCTATAGTAGTGATCTCTATTTTCACCAAAATCTGTTACCAGCTTCAAGGTATCAAGGATAAGAGATTTGGAGGTAGGACTCCAAACTTCTGCATGGACAACTTCTGGTCTACCTTCTGTAGCTGGGGCAGGTTCTCTCCTTGGTGCAGAATGTCTAGCAGAAGCGTCGTCACCATATTTTCTTTTCTTTCTGGGGGCACCCTGAGAACTTAGAGGAAATTCATCTTGCCACACATCATCATAAGAAAGAGGAGGCTCAGTCATGTCACCAGAAGGTCTAGGTGAGAAGACTGGCACATACTCTGGAATGTTGGCCTGAGTTGGAAAGTTAGCCTGATCTGGAGCACTTGAGGTAGGATGTTCTTCAAGAGGATCTAGGACCTTTGGAATAATGGCAGGGTTAAGCTGGGAGTTGGGAAAGTTCTGGTTATGCACCCATACAGCAGTGTCATAGATATAGAACTTTACAGATTGAAGTTGAGCAAGGATGTCTGCTTTCATATCCTTGACTAGACTATCCATAGATGCTTTAGATTGTTTAGATATTTTTTCAACTTGTTCTTTGACTAACTTCTCCCCCTTGGTGATATCTACAGAGAGTTGGGCAATTGCTTCATCTCTAAAAGTACCAACTTCCTCACAAACTTTCATAACATTTGCGGTAGAATCCTTGTCCAATTGAATCTGATTATTTGCAACTGTTTCAGCTTGATCTTTGAGTACACCTATACTGATGATAGTGTGATCTAGGGCTTTGCCACCCAACTAAAATAGTCTCTTGAGCTAATCATTGTTTGCTTGAATTTCAGCAAATCCTCTACTCATCTCAGTTTCAAGAGTAGAGATCTTGTTGTTCACTGATGCCAGAGAATCATTAAAGTATTTTCTCTGTTCACGGAACATTTGCCCAATCTGAGTAACTAAATCTTAGGAGCTTGAGGGATCTGAGGCTGGGGCAGAGGCTGAGGGGACAGGAGCAACCCAGAGGGGAATTTCAGTAATCACAACTGAGCTTTCAGCTCTCTTGAATGGTGGTATCTCGACTGAATCTTCTGTATTGATGAAAGAGGGAAGAGAAGTCTAGTGTCCTCAGAGGAGCATCCACTGGTTCTGGAGACATGTCCTCATCATCAGACAGTAGATTAATCTCTGGCTGACCTTGCTGTTTATCAGGGGACTGATCAGGAGAGGTAGGGGGTACCTTTGCAGGGGAGGGAGAGGGATCCTTAGCAGGGGAGGGAGAAGGATCCTTAGCAGGGGAGGGAGAAGGATCTGCTTGAGAGTGATCCTCAGGAGATAGCATAACTGAATCATCTTGAAATACTGGAGCATCTGACCTGAGTTCATCAATCAGTCTGTTAATATCTTCAGCTATAGAAAGAAGGTTTTCTTGAGCTTGAACTTCTGATGTGACATCTTCTGGAGTTGGAGAAGGAGGAGGAGTAGGATCATGGATTAGATCTTGCTGAGAAGAGACTTCTGAAGCTTTGTGCTGAGGATTAGATGAGGCAGGCTCCCCCTCAACTATTGCACCCGAGGTGGTAATAGTGCGATGTAAAGGAGGAGATGGAATCCTGTCATCTGAGACAAGGGGCTCTCTGGGCTCATCTTCTGAAGTAACAGCTGCTTTTGAGGCTTGAGCAGTGTTAAGGAGTTTGATTTCATATCTTTGGATTGAGAGGATGGATACTTTCTTCATATGATGGAGGGGAGTGCCTTTAGATAAATCAAACACTGTAGGATTAATCTCATGGAAGAGGAGTGAGATAATCCTGGCATAGCTTAGTTTTTTCACACTTTCTCTGATTTTGTCCAGTATCATCATTCCAAACTGGAATTTCTTTCGGCAGACGATGGCTTGCATAACGTCAAAAAGATTTTGGGAAATGTCTCTGAGGGAATAGGTTTTGCACAGAAGAACTTTGTCAATCACATCCACAAGAAATTTGCCCTCTGAATTGTAATCTGTACGGCGGAACGAATATGCTTTATACGGGTTTATTCCACAGAAGAAGCTGGTTCTTTCGGAATCTTCAGGAGTCAGATCATCTTCTTCATCCACCACTGGCAATTTTAACAGAGTAGCTAAGGAAGTTTTGTCCAGACGGATTTTGATCCCACTGACCTTGGATTTTAGAACTGCACCATTTCTCTTGACCTTCAGATTTTTGAAGAACTCCTTGACTGTAGGGAAGATGACTTTGCACGGTGTCTGGAGGATGAACGAGAGTCCGGCGGTGTCGAACAGGATGAGCAGGTTTCGGAAATCATCAGAGAGGTCGGCTATACCTTCAGGGTCGAGCTCTGAGACGATTCCGATCTTGGAGGAGGGAGCCATCGGCGATTCTGGAGAACGGAAGACAAGAACAACAGAGCTCTGCGGGTTCCGGAATATGAAGCGTCGGCGGCTACTCGGGAGAATGAAGAGTGGAAAGGATTTCCGATTTCTAAATATATATATATGACCCTAATTAGATTTAAGTAGGAGTGATAAGGATAAAATCATACCTGATATGGAGTGCCAAACATTTTGGTGCGAATAGAAAAAAAATGAGAATTTCAAATATCTGATTGCCGTATACTCGAGTAGATTTCGCCATACACGAGTATGAGATGGAGCATACCCGAGTAGATCAAGTACATACACGAGTAGGTTACCAACTACTCGAGTATGTAGATTCAGTTACTCGAGTATTTCCGTTTATTCGTGTATATGTCTCTATATACTCGAGTATATCACTTTGATATACAATTTTCTTGAGTGAGATTTTACTGCCACTGATATCTTCAACTCTGAGCATGTCTTTAAATCCACCATCACTATTCCTCTTTGTTGAGCAGCCCGAGTTCCGTTTTGAAGAATGAAAACTTGGACTCCTCCAGCGGTTTGGTGAATATGTCTGCAACTTGCCTGTCTGTGAAGACATATTGTAGATCTATGTCTCCGTTTTCCACATACTCCCGGATGAAGTGATATCGAAGCTCTATGTGCTTTGTCCGGCTATGGGAGACTGGGTTGTTGGCGATTGCTATTATGCTGGATGAGTCGCAAAATAGAGGAACGTTCTGGAAATTGATGTTATAGTCTTCAAATTGATTCTTGATCCATAGAAGTTGTGCACAACAGCTGCCTGCAGAGATATACTCTGATTCAGCCGTTGAGATGGCTACACAGTTCTGATTCTTACTGCTCCAGGAAATAAGTCTCCTTCCGAGAAATTGGCAAGTCCCGGAAGTACTTTTCCTATCGTCTTTGCTTCCTGCAAAATCTGGCGGTTGCTCTACATACACTTCTTCCTTTATGTCGCCATTCAGGAAGGCGGACTTGACGTCCATCTGATAGACGGTAAAGCCCTTAAGTGCAGCGTAGGCAAGGAATAACCTTATCGCCTCCAGTCTTGCTACTAGAGCATATGTTTGGTCAAAGTCGATTCCTTCTTCTTGACGATAGCCCTTGGCGACAAGTCTGGCTTTATTCTTTATAATTGTTCCATCTTCGTCCATCTTGTTCCGGTAGACCCACTTTGTCCCAATGACGTTCTTCCTCTTGGGTCTAGGAACAAGTGTCCAAACTTTGCATCGTTTGAACTGATTGAGCTCATCTTCCATGGCTAGAATCCAGGATGCGTCGGAGTTGGCTTCCTCAAATTTCTTTGGTTCGAGCTGTTAATGAAAACTTAATTGTAAATTTTCGTTAGTTGTACATCGACGAGTTCTGACGCCATCCCGAGGATCTCCTATGATTTGGTCTAAGGGATGATCCTTCACGTGTCTGAACTCTAGAGTCCTTGCATCTGGGATCTCTTCAGCCACTGGAGTTGCATCTTCAGCTGGGATGTGTTCTTTATCTTGATCATCTACCTCTCCAATAGGGTTTGTAGAAGTGATCTTGATGAACATCTCATCTTTATCTTGAGTAGGTTCATCCAAGCTGAGTTCCTTCATCTTTGTACCTGCATCGTAGCCTTTAGTTATTCCTCGATCTGAACCTCCAAAGATGACCTTTGGTCCGTTGCAGACTGAGTTGAAGTTCTGGAGTAGGCTCCTTATCCCGGTCATGTGCCGAGAACATCCACTGTCCAAGTACAAGATTGGCATTTTGGTCGTCTTTGGACATACCTGCAATTATAATCACTTAGCCTTAGGAACCCAAACAAGTTTGGGTCCTTGGTCTCGAGTTAGAATACTCCCCCTACGAGCATTAGCCTCATGAGTGGTCATCCTTACGTTGCTAACTTGAGGGGTTGTAGCATTTTTAGGATTGAACCAACAATCGATGGCAAAATGACCAATTCTGCCACAGCACCAACAGTCGAATCTGTTGTATCTTTGCCTAGTGTATTCCTGCTTGATTTTCTGAAGAGATGGTCTAGCAGGAACTTCACTCTTAGAGGAGGAAGCTTCATGATGGTGGCAGCTACATGAAGTCTTCTCCTTCATAGGCTTTTCCACAATAGGTTTTACCTTTTGTGTCATCTTGATGTTATGACCACGAGCATATGGTCCATAGTTCTGAAGTTGAATCTCTTCATAAGGTGCCTTGAAGACACTCTCGCCAAAGTTACGAGGACGTGTCCAACCTTGGTATCTTGACTTAGGCTTCTCGGGGATCGGCCTAGAGAAGTGTCCATAGGTGGACTAATAGTCGAATTCATTCGTAGGAAAGATAACTTTCTTGAACATTACAGGTTCCAAGGGAGCTTTCCCTTTTTCTTTAGCTAGAGCCTTCTGGGCAGCCTTATTCTTTCTCTTGGCCTTGTTTCACCTAGAAGATTTACTAGAAGCACTAATGTGGCCTATACTAGCACCCTTGGCCTTAGCTGAGAACTCAGCAACGAGTGGAAGAACTGTCTTAGGCTTGGAGAAACTCTCAACAAGTTTCTTCTTAGCCTTGAGTTGTTGTTCCAATTCTTTGATGATTTCCTCTTTAAGGTCGAGGTGTTTGAGAGCTTGATTGTATTCTTCCATAGCAGCATCGAAGTTCTCTTGAAGAGAGTTAGTCTTGGTGACTTCTTCTCTCAAGCTGCTCTCACTAGCCTGTAGAGATTTTATCTCTTTGGCTTGAGTTTTCACGACTCTGCGACATTTTTCGTAAGCTGTGAGTAACTCTTTATATTGTCCCATGAGTTCAGATTCATCCTCAGAGGAATAGCACTCTTGCTCATTATCATCATCAGATTCAGAGAGAGGAGTGTTAGTTTTTACCTCCCTAGTGAACTGGGGGACTTGTTCATCATCAGAGTGAGCCATGAGCCCGAAGTAAGCTTCCTCTTCTTCACTTGACTCAGATGAGTTGGAGTCGCTGAGAGTTTTGCTCTTCTTGGCTAATAAGCTCTTCTCTGTCCTCTTCTTGTGGTATGAGGGTTTCTTTTCCTTTCTTCTGCCACCCTCTTTCTTCTTGTGAGGGCAGTCCACGATGACATGACCTGGCTTATTACAACAATAACAAACGATGTCAGTTGAAATCTGTTTGTTCTGTTTGGAGTTATACCTGTCATGGCTACTTGAGCCATTTTTTCGTTGATCACCGTCATGTCGTGATCTTCTGTATGAGGCATCCTTGCCTCTCCATTGCTTCTTTTTATTTAAGAATTTCTTGAACTGCCGCGAAAGCAATGAGAACTCTCCTTCAGATAGTTCTGAGCCTGAGGTGCTTTGCTCGGAGCCTTTTTCTTCACTTACTTCTTGAGGAGATGCTGGCGAGGCAGCTTTGCCCTTCCTTAAACTGTCAGCCTTTAAAGCAACCGACTTCTCTTTTGAGGAGAAGCGACTTTTCTCTTCTTCGGCTTTTCTGGAGTTGATCTGCAGTTCATAGGACATCAACTTGCTAAATAGATTCTGTGGATCTGTCTCTGCTAGTCTGCCAAACTCTCGGATGGCACATACTTTGTTGTCCCATTCTTTGGTGAGAGATCTCAGAAAATTATCATTCAGCTCCCCATTAGTAAAGACTCGGCCATACACTCTCAGTCCATTGACTATCTTAAAGAAGTTTTCAAATGTGTCAGCTATGGGTTCCTTGTGACCTTGTCGGAAGGCTTCATACTTCTGATTTAAGAGGGATCTCCGATTATCCCTAACTTCCTCAGTCCCTTCCATCAGAGTCACCAGGGATTGCCACATCTCCTTGGTAGATTGGCAATGTATAAGATTTTGCAGCATTGAGTCATCGACTGCACTTGCGATAATATTTTTAGCTTTCTTGTCTAGGGAGACAAGTGCAATCTCGTCCTTATCCAAGTCCATCAACTTCTTTGGGACCTTTTTGGTTGGGTCTATTGTTGATGCAGTCCTAGGAACATGGGGACCTTCTTCCACAATCATGAAGATCCGGGGATCTACTGCCTCCATGAAGAACTTAACTCTTTCCTTCCACATAGGAAAATTGTTCTTGGTGCAGATAGGGAGCTTAGCAAAATCCTTGGTCTTACTCATGCTTGATACTTCTCTGGAGACAACTTGGTGAGGATTAGATCAAGGTTTTAACCTTTTAACGATCAACCTCCCTCTGATACCAATTGAGAGAACTAAGTTGTCAACCTAAATCACCTAGAGGTGGTGAATAGGTGAAATGCGTGCCAAATGCGGAATAAAAAATTAACACAGCACAGATAAGTAATCAAGCAATCACACAAACGACAAGAGATTTATAGTGGTTCCCCAATCTTGGGTACATCCACTTTCCTCACCGATCTAGCAAATCACTAGACTCGGCTACTCCGCTATCTCGGATTGCAAACCAATCCTACACCTCGGAACTATGTTCCTACAAAAACTCGATCCCAAATGGATCTACACTCGGAAGATAAAACTTCCTACCACTCGGAGATAGATCTCCTACAATGAAATTTGTTTGAAAAGAAAAACACAAACAACAATTAGCACAGATCTGGATCTTTGACTTTATCTTCTTCTTGAGAGCTTTTCGGTTTGAACAGAAACAGTTGAAGAAGACTAGAGAGAGACCCACGATTCTGAGATCTGGAATCACCACGATCAAGAAAATAAATCAGAGACGATGAAGCACAGAGAGATCGGATGATTCTTCTTGAGTCTGGATCGCTTGAGAATTTGAGATCGATAGATGCGGCTGAGAGAGAGAACGATCCAGAGCTTCTTCCGAAAACTTTAATGGCGGCGGAAAGAGAGATTAGGGTTTTCGGGATTTTCTCTTTCTTAAAAATTATTCTCTGTAAACGCGTGTATTTAGTCAAGTCTGAAAAGACCTATTTATAGGCGGTCTCCAACGGTCATAAGCATAATTAAGGATGACACGTGGACCAATCAGAAAGGACTTTTTGAAAATACACAAGGAAACTTGACTTAGAGAAATTCAGGAAATTCGAACAGACATACTCGAGAGACAGAGACATACTCGAGTAAGATGTTACATACTCGAGTAGATATGAGGAATATACTCGAGTATCAAGATAGAAACAACTCGAGTGCTGCAGGGATCAATACTCGAGTAACTTAGAGAACCTACTCGAGTATGAGCAAATATACTCGAGTAAACACTTGGAAAAAATTCTCAGATAAGACTTGAAGAGCTACTCGAGTATAAGAGTTTGAGATACTCGAGTATGGGGAAGATAGACTACTCGAGTATCTTAGGAAAACTACTCGAGTTATCACTAACCTACTCGAGTATGAAAATCAGTCTACTCGAGTACAGAGTTACTTACTCGAGTATTTCAGAGAACTACTCGAGTATGTGGACTTGGAAACTTTCTAGGGTAAGAAGTCCAGATCTACTCGAGTTCAAATAGAGCGCTTACTCGAGTAACTAATCATCTACTCGAGTATAAGATATCACTTACTTGAGTGAAAGAAAATCTACTCGAGTATAAGCTTTCATACTTGAGTATATAGAGAATCCACTCAAGTAAGTAGCCCAACCTACTCGAGTACAGACTCACTTACTCGAGTATACTAAAGAAGTACTCGAGTATGTGGACTTTGAAAATTTCTTTTGAGATAGACTTCAAAACTTCATAGTCCAAGTGCATGTTGATGAAGTGTGTCCCAATAGAGAGGCTATACATGAGCCAACACCTTGGATCACACAATGAGGAATTACATTGTATGGTCCTGTGTTTGGTGACTCATTATAGACTGACATTGGTCTACACTTGGCAATAAGAACTTGCACACATACAACTCAAACACAATATTAAATACACTTTAATTCATCTTAGTTCAAGGTCTGACTTCCTACAAATCTGAGGTATTGTGGAGACAATTCCCAACACACACAATGAGGAATTACATTGTATGGTCCTTTGTTTGATCACCCAATGTAGACTAAAATTGTTGTACACTTGGCAATAAATCCTACAAACACATAACTAGAATAGAGATCAAATACAAACTAATTCATCTTAGTTCATGGGTGAATTAATACAAATCTGGGTTATTGTGGATACAATACCCAGCATAGATTAAGTATCAATTAGTTAGAGAGCATATGGAAAAGTAAAAACTCAGTCATGAGTGTGTCCCCATAATCATGATAGTGGCTAAACATCTATACTATACCACTAGTAGATGTCAAGGTCAACACCCTCAAGGTTGAGTGGGTATGTTGAACCATGTGTAGCTTCTGTTGCACCATATGAATCTCCTATTGCAGAACTCATCCTTCATGTAGGAAGATTAGTCTCAGATAAAGTATCTAGACTGTCAAGACTACCACTTGATGTCAAGCCTCTAAAGTGATATCAAATGGCATCAAGACTGAGATGGACTCAAGTGTCCAATAGAGAGAAGACAACAGTTGCTCCTATTGTGGAGGAGAAAATCCAGATGATGCAGGAACAGGTTCAACTTCCTGTTAAGTAGCAGCTAGCTGCTGTAGTGAATCATATATCATCACAGCAGTTCAGCAGGTTCTCAGGACTATGCACAATCTTAGGGGGAGATTATGTATAACATAGTCATAATGTTCTCTGAGACTGCGAAGGACTGCTGCAGCTGAGAAGACAGTCTTGCTGCTGGAGAAGGGGAACAACCAGCACTAGTGGAACTATGTTTTCAGCTAGCTCAAATGTTTTAGTGTTGTGTTGAATCAATGTATCAACACAAAAGGTATGAATCCTAATCAAGTAGATTGATCACTAGAAAAATTTCCTTAGTGTTATCAGCATAGGACTTGACTAGAATCAAGAGATAATCTCTCCCATGATATTTTCTACTTCCTCAATAGATATGCCTATTGAAGAAGACAGAAAGGGGGAGATATGTGTGGCAATACATAAGAGGGAGATATAGAAGCAATATTTGACCTGACTATGTCATGTTGAGTCGATTCATATTACTGGAAAAGATTCTAATAGTATTAGAAATGCAATGAATGACCACATATTGAGTCATGATTGTGTCAGTGCATAATTTGATTGTGTCAGTGCATATTTTGAGGTAAGTGCTTCCAGTGGTGCACTAATTAAATATTAAGTGGTATAAAAGAGAGTGCATATTACTTGAGCAATTGCTAGAGTAGTATGAGGATGCATTGACTTAACCTATTTAGTCAATACAATTAATGGAGCACATTGAATTTATGTAGCATAAGCTACCAGGTATAGCAGATTATAATCTGCAGCTGCATGAAATTATTCTGCCTATTATGGTAATGCCTCTTAATATTGCTGGGTGTTCTGTCTTCTTCAAATAGGGGGAGATTGTTAGGTCCATTGCCCACAATGTTCCCTAGAGTGGATATGAAGTGGCATCACCATTAATATTAAGAACATAGTTGTATTTGAAGTGTCCTTAAGTTCATGCATGTAGGTTATCCTAGATTGGACAGGTGAACAAAAAGAGTTAGCTAGAAGTTAGATAATTTAACTAAGGAAAAAGCATCAAGACAGCTGAGAAAGCTGAGAAGAATGTCTCAGCATAACTGCTGAGATAGCTGAGAATGAAGCGTTGAGACAGTCAATGCAGGTTTTCCTTGATTGGATAGGTGAACACAAAGAGTAAGCTAGAAGTCAGATAATTTGACTAGGGTAAAAGTGTCGAGATAGCTGAGACAGCTGAGAAGAATGTCTTAGCATAACCGCTGAGACAGTTGAGAGAGAATTCGTCAAACTGAGTTTAGAGTTCGTCGAGCTCAACTAAGCATTCGTCGAGCTAAGTTAAGAGCTTGAGATTCTGAGTTCGTCGAGCTTAGTTAAGAATTCGTCGAACTGAGTTCAGAGTTCGTTGAGCTCAACTCACCATTCGTCGAGCTAAATTCAGAGCTTGAGATTCAGAGTTCATCGAGCTTAGTTCACCTTTCGTCGAACTCAGTTCAAAGTAAGGCAGGCTGAGTCAAACAAACCAGTGTTTTTAAACACAGAAAATTTGCTAAGGCAGAAAGCCTTGAGTGAGGCGTGCTCACTCAATGCTCTCAATGCCTAAGATGTTGTAGAGGCAGAAATATGGTTAAGGCAAAAAGAGTTGAGTGGAGGTTGCTTACTCAACGCTGTCAATGCCTAGTGGAGACAGAATTTTGTCTAAGGAGTTTTTCGTTGAGTGATGCTCACTCACTCAATGCCAAGCACCAGAAAGCTGATAAAGCAAGTTGGTGTTGAGTGAAGCTAAATCACTCAATACCTAGAACAGATTTATATTCTAAGTAGTTTTACATTGAGTGAAGGTTACTCACCCAACGCCAAGAGACAGTGAATCTGTTTAAGTGTTTTGGCATTGAGTGCTTACTCACTCAATGCCTATACTAATATTGCTTGATTTTGGGCTAAGTCCACATCTGATGACGTCAGCAAGTAGATAAGTCAACATATTTCAAATAAGTGGCGGTATGGCTACAGTACGCGACAAATGTTGTCGTAGACTTACTATACGACAGTTGGTATTAAAGCAAGGTTGCTGCTGGCCATTAATTATGTGGGGATCACTGCTCAAGAGCCGTTGGGTCAAATTCAATAAAAGGAAAAGGCTTTTATAGAGGAAGAGAGGTTTCGCAGAAAGCGATTAGGCAGTTCTTCTTCTCCGTCATTATTGTGGCTGAAGAATATGAAGCTCAAGTCTACAAGATAAAGAGCAAGTTAGCTATTGGTATCAACATCTTCAACAACAAGATAGCTTTTATGATCTTCATCTATACCAGCAAGTTGCTCAGATGGATTCTCTGAGAAAAAGGTAGCAGCTTGGGCCGACCCTTGATGTAGGTACTTCACAGACCCAGCCAACAAATCCTAAAGAATATTTTCTTGAGGAGCTGTGAAGTAGGAGTTAGGGATGAGTAGTTGGCTCAGTTCAGAAAGGGGCAGAGAAGCTGATCTGCAAGTTACTTCAAGCACAAAGCAAGATCTTCATCCTTATTATTATGAAGAAAAGAGTAGGGTAAGGATTCTCCCAGCTCAAGTTGTAGCTAGATCTGCTATAGTTACTTCTCTTATTCCAGTTGGATAAAATCCCTGGGTCTAAGAAGAGGAAGTTAGGTCTAAGTATTTACTTAGTCCAGATAAGTAGACTAGGGAAATATATTTCCTGGAGTCAAGGTTGGGCTGAGTTTATCTAAGTCCAGGTAAATTGGCACAGTGAAATTTCACTTGTGGCCAATCATCACACCAACCAACATTCATCATGTAGGATCCAAGTGTGGATCTGAGTTGTAGGGATGTTTATCCTGAGTTGTAGGCCTTTGTGTAAGGCTGAGGTAGGTGACAAGTTTTGTCACTAAGATGTAGGTGCCTGGAAGGGCACTGAGGTTGGTACCTGGAAGGGTACTGAGCTGTAGGAGTGCTACAACACTCTAAGAGTAGGGCTTTATTCCTGAAGTTGTAGGGCTGAAAAGCTTGAGTTATAGGCCTTAAATATAAGGCTGAGGTAGGTGGCTTGAGGGTCACTAAGTGTAGGAGCACTGCAGAGCTCTGAGGTAGGATCCCTAGTGGATCTGAGGTAATGTTGTCCTCCTAGACTGAGTATAGGTCTTAACAGCCTGAGGTAGGTGGTCTGCTGACCACTGAGTTGTAGGCCCTTTTGGCTGAGAAGTAAGTCTTGGAGGAGACTTAGAGATCCTAAGGGATCTGAGGTGTAAGCTCTATTGTTGGGTACATTGGAAAATGTGTACCTGATTTGAAGAAGCCCAACTTAGCTCAATGATATACATCAAGGTGTATTTGATGTTGTTTTGAGTTGGCATGTGCAGGTGAAGAAGTATTAAAGAATGCAGAAAAATATTCTAAGTCCACGTGTCGACACCTGAAGAAATTGTGTCGACACTTCAGAATATTTGTGTCGACACTTCAGAATATCGGTGTCGACACAGAGAAAGATAGTCGACCACATATATGTCGACACTGGGAAGCAGTGTCGACACATAAAGAAAATCGTCGACCTCAGCACTGGGAAGCAGTGTCGACACAGTGAAAGATAGTCGACACCCAGAGAAAGTTAGTCGACCAGTGAAAGATAGTCGACTAGTGAAAGATAGTCGACCAGAGAAAGATAGTCGACTCACAGAAGAAGATAGTCGACCTCAACTGTGTCGACACAGGGAGGATGTGTCGACACCTTGAGATTGAGTTGACACATATTGGCAGAAGTCGACTATGCTTGTGTCGACACCAGAAGACTGAGTCGACACATTTTGGCAGAATTGAAGATTGCTGTGTCGACACCTGAAGGTTGAGTCGACACATACTGAGCTCTGAATCTACAACAACTGTGTCGACACACAGGAATTTTGTCGACACACTGCAGAGTCAAGACCAAGTTATTTTCTGAAGAAGCTGTGTCGACTTAAAGGTAACTTAGTCGACATCATCAAAGACTGTGTCAACACCAAAGTCACTTGTGTCGACACAGATAGACAGATTGGTCTCGACACTTTCTGACAGACTGTCTCGACATTTTGTTGTCCAAGGCTAAGGTACAGGAACTGTTTGAAGACTTGACAGCTGTAGGTTGCCACCGTTTAACTGAAGCTGTCAGACCTGTCAGAAAACAGTTAGAAACTGGATCAGCCGGTTACCATGAAGAAAGTCTATAAATAGACATATCCAGAAGAAAATAAATAGAGAAGAAGATCTAAGAAGAAAAAAAAAGGGATTACGATCCTATTGAAGTTTCAATTCAAGAAAGGGCTAAGCTCTAAAGAAGATCTTCATCAGAAGATCTAAGAAGAAGAAGTCTGAAGTATCTGAAAAGGTGTTGGATAGAGAGGGATCCAGTCATCTTGAAGAAGAAGAAGGAAGCCATCAGTGGTTTCTCAAGAAGCTGTTTGGAAATCAATTCAGCTAAGTTCAGATTCAAGAAGCTTTGAAGAAAGCTTAGTTTCAGTTGATTTCATCAGCTGATCAAGAAGTGTCTTGTCCTCTTCTCTCTCAACAAAGGCAAGACATTAAAATATCTTTTCTAAATTTCTGTAGGATCTGTTTACACAGATCTGAGTTGTAAGCCTGTGTTATAAAGGCTGAGTGTAGGAGAGGTGATCTCTGAGTGGTAGGGCTATTTGCCTGAGTGTAGGAGAAGGTTCTTCTCTGAGTGGTAGGCCTTGAGGCAAGGCTGAGGTAGGGCTGTTGAGCCTGAGTTGTAGGAACCTATCCAGGTTCTGAGCTGTAGGATCTGCGGATCTGAGAATAGTGGAAGTTTGGCCGAATCTAGCATACTGCTAGATAGGTGGAGGGGGAAAGTGGATGTACCCAAACCTTGGGGAACCACTATAAAACATTGTGCAATCTGTGATGTTTTAATTTCTGTGATTTCTGTGCTGGATGTTTTATTTCTGCAATTGAATTCTGCCTAGAAGTATAAACAAGCAATAAGAACCTATTCACCCCCCCCCTCTAGGTGTTTAGGTTGTCTTGAAAGTAAAACTATCAAGTGGTATCAGAGGGAGGTTCCTCAAAAAGGACTTAACAGTCTGAGGTAGATCTGAAAGGCAGAATCAAGATTCAAAAAGGTGGGTTCTGGTGAGAATCATAAGGAGCTAGGATCTATGAAATTACCCATATGCAAGAAAGAAATTTTTGGAATTTGGAAACAAAGAGTCAGATTGTTTATGGAGGCATCTGACCCAAGGATTTACATCACAGTACAGGAAGGCCCCTTCATTCCAATGAAGGTATCAGTTCTTGATGCAAATATCCAAACTCCAAAAAGTTATTCAGAAATGACCAAGGATGAAATCATCTTGGCAACCATGGATAAAAGAGCTCAGAACATTATTGTTAGTGCCATAGATGATTCAACATTTCAGAATCTGATTCACTGCAAGACCTCTAAAGAGATGTGGGACACATTGATTGTTTACATGGAGGGATCTGAAGAAGTAAGGCAGGACAGGAAATCTATGCTCAATTAGGAGTATGAAAGTTTTAGACAAGGAAAATCTGATAGCATAACTGAGTGCTACAAGAAATTCTATAGAATTGTGAATGAGCTTATGTCCTATGGAAGAGTCTTCAGTACTTATGAACTGAATGACAAATTCTTGAGATCCTTAACAAAGGATTGGGACACAAAGATCTGTGCCATAAGAGAAGTGGCTAAATTGGCAGAGATCTCTCCTCCCACCTTGTTTGGAAAGTTGCTATCCTATGAAATGCAACTTATGGTGAGGAAGGAGGAAGAAAAGAATTCAAGAGGAGAGCATAGAGAAAAGATTGTGGCATTCAATGCAGAAGCAACTAGAAAGAATAGGAGGAAATCACCATCTCCTCCTAAGGAAGTTGCAGAAGATAGTTCTGAAAATTCAGATAAGGGTTCAGAAAGCTGTGATTCAGATGCAGACTTTGCTGCATTCACAAGGCAATTCCAGAGGTTCTTGAAAAAGAAGCAATGGAAGTCTAGGCCTTCCACATCACAGCAAGTTGATGACTATTATCAGAAGAAAAGGTCATCAAGGAAAGAGAAGAGCAGATCAAAACCCAGCAAAGCCACTACTTCAAAGATTGTCTGCTATTGTTGCAATAGGCCTGGACATGTAGTGGCTGACTGTCCTGATAAGAGAAAGGAGTCTTCAGACAAGAAGAAGACTCATCAGAAAGGCAAGAAGGAGAAATCCTTTGTTGCAAAGAAAGATAAGAGTCTAACAGACCAGTAAACTTCAGAGTCAGAATCTGAAGCTGAAGCATATATTGGACTATATGCTGCATCTAAAGAAGAGGAGTTTCTGCAGTTGCTAGACTCCATCAATGAACAAAAGGATCATCAGTGTCTGGGGCTGATGGTAGGATCAGAAGAGGACATATGCCAGAATCAGTTTGGTCCTAATAAGGTAAAATGTCCTTCTATTACATCTGTTTGTAGTACAAGTGAAGAATCAGCTACATCTGCATCAAGAGATGTAGATGCATCTGAATCTGAAGGAGATGTCTATCAATTGATAGACAAGTATGGGGACTTGTTGCAGGCCCTTAAGAAAAGCAAGAACCTGGTTAAATCTCAGGCACAGGAAATTACTGAACTAAGGGTTGCTACAACTGAGTTAGAGAATGTTATTGATCAAAAATTAAATGAAATTGCCAAGCTGAAGAATATAACTATTATTCAGATGGGCACAATTAATTATACTAATGATCAAGTGAAGAGTCTGGAGGCCAGACTTAAAATTGAAAGGGATTTAGTGGCTAGTTACTCTAAGCCAAAATCTGTCTTACCCTTGATAGATGAATTTGTGACTCAAAAGGGTAAGGCTGGATTAGGATTTAAAGGTAACTCCAGGGCTGGCAGATTCAAGAGGAAAGGCAAAGCTCCTGTTCAGCCACTAAACCTTTCAGTCCCCATAAAGTTTAGTAAGGTGGAAGTGCCTTCTAACAAATATGATCATGAAGATATTCAAGGTCATATTAAGACTAATGTTCTGAAGAACAAGGGTGTAAATGCAAGCAGGCCTACCCATGGTCATAAACCAAATGGTTTTAAGAAATCAGTAGGTAAAGTTGCTGCAGCACCAGCAATGAACAGAAATTCTTCTGACAAGGATGTATCTAGATCTAGATACAATAAGTTTGAATGTTGGTGCTGTGGCAAGAGAGGCCATTTTGCACTAAACTGCTGGTATAACACAAGTGTTATAAAGAACAATAGTCTACCTGTTAGAAGAGGTTATGGTAGCTTTATTAATGCTAACCTGAACCAAGAACCCAAGACTTACTTGGGTTCTAAGGGTAAGTAATTCTGTGTTGCAGGATAGTCCAAGTGGCCATGCCCCTATATGGTACTTGGACAGTGGTTATTCCAAGCACATGACTGGAACAAAGGGGCTGCTGAAGGAGTATTCATCTGTCAAAGATGGACCTAATGTGATCTTTGGTGGATCTGAAAAAGGAGTCATCAAAGGGTTGGGTAACATTTCTTCTAACCTAATTACTATCACTCAAGTGGCTTATGTAAAAGGTTTGAAACATAATCTAATAAGTATAAGCCAGCTAAGTGATTTAGGATATGACATTTCATTTGTTAAAGATGGATGTCATATCAAAAGGTCAAGTGATCAAAAGATCATATTGACTGGGTATAGGAAGAGAAATGTATATTGTCTTAATTTTGAATGTGAGAATAAGGCTTCTTCCATCTGTCTTGTAGCTGATGACAATGCTTCTCATTGTGTTAAGTGGCACAAGAGATTGGCTCATCTAAACTACAAGACAATTGGCTAACTCTTTAGCAAAGAGTTAGTGAGGAATGGACCTCAAGTTATGTGTATAAAGGAAGGGATATGCTCAGCTTGTCAAAAGGGCAAGCAGACAAAATCCACCTTTCAAAGCCTTGAAAACAAGGATTCTGTGAGGTGCTTATACCTCCTGCATATGGATCTTTTTGGTCCTATGCCAGTTCACAGTCTAGGTAGGAAAGTCTACACTTTTGTGGTTGTAGATGACTATTCTAGATTCACATGGGTGTTCTTTCTAAGACAGAAATCTAAAACCCCAAGTGTATTACTTAATTTTGTAAAGCAAATTCAGAATGAACTGAATAGTACAGTGGTCAAAATCAGAAGTGACCATGGTACTGAGTTTCAATCTGAAAGCATATCAAAATTGTGTAAAGACTTTGGGATTTTCCAAGAGTTCTCCTCACCTAGAACACCTCAGCAAAATGGAATTGCAGAAAGAAAGAATAGAACATTAATTGAAGCAGGTAGAACTCTGTTGAGTGACACCTCTCTCCCAGAATATTTTTGGGCTGAGGTAGTTAACACTGCTTGTCATGTAATCAATAGGGCTACCATCACCAAAAGCCACAAAATGACTCCCTATGAGATTGTGAAAGGCAGAAAACCAAATCTATCTTACTTTAGGATCTTTGGTTGCAAGTGTTATATACTTAACAATGGCAAGTCATATTTAACTAAGTTTGCTGCCAAATCCCAGGATGGGATATTTGTTGGGTACAGCACAAATAGTAAGGCCTATAGAGTCTTCAACTTGACTACTCAAGTTGTTGAAGAATCTATGCATGTTGTGTTTGATGAAATAAGATTAATCAACTGTGAGTTGTCTTGTAGATCAAATGACTCAACAGGTATAAGCAAAAGTATGGACAAGCTCTCCATTACTGAAGTATCAAAGGAAGATGGAGCATTGGAAAATGAAGGCTTTTGTCCAGGGGGAGAACAAGCAGAAATCAAAACACAGGTCTACATTCAAGTTTCCTGTCACAAATGGAGCCTAAGAAGTTTGAAGAAGCTATCCAAGACCAACACTGGATTGATGCTATGCAAGAGGAGCTGAATCAATTCAGAAGGTGCAATGTCTGGGAGCTTGTTCCTAAACCAAGAGGCCACAACATAATTGGCACAAAATGGATCTATAGGAACAAGCTAGATGAAAGTGGAATAATAGTGAAGAATAAAGCAAGATTGGTTGCAAAAGGATACAGGCAGGAAGAAGGGATTGAATTTGATCAAACCTTTGCTCCAGTAGCAAGGCTGGAGGCAATCAGAATATTCCTTGCCTATGCAGCCTATCAAGACTTCAAAGTATACCAGATGGATGTGAAGTCAGCATTTCTGAATGAAGATCTTAAAGAAGAAGTATATGTAGAGCTGCCATCAGGTTTTGTAGATCCTCTTAAACCTGATTTTGTTTATAAGCTTAGGAAAGCTCTGTATGGGTTAAAGCAAGCTCCAAGGGCTTGGTATGAAACCCTGTCTACTTTTCTCATTGAGAATAAATTCTCAAGAGGAAAAATAGACAAAACTCTATTCCTTAGGGAATCCAAAGGTAAGATCATCTTAGTCCAGATATATGTTGATGACATAATCTTTGGATCTACTCAAAACAACCTTTGTAAAAAGTTTGCCAAACTCATGCAAGGGAAGTTTGAGATGAGCAGTATGGGGGAACTTAAGTTCTTCTTGGGACTCCAAGTAAGACAGACTGATGATGGCTTGTCCATATCCCAGTCTAAGTTCACCAAAGAATTGATTAAGAAGTATGGTATGGAGTCATCCTCCACCATGAGAACTCCTATGGGAACAAGTATGCCCATATGCAAAGATGATGCAGGTAAACCTGTTGATGAGACTCTGTATAGAGGAATAGTTGGCTCACTACTATATCTCACTGCTAGTAGACCAGATATTATGTATACTACATGTGTCTGTGCTAGGTACCAAGCCTGCCCTAAAGAATCTCATTATACTGCAGTCAAAAGGATCCTGAGATATCTTAAGGGCACACCTAATCTAGGTCTTTGGTACCCTAGGAATAGAGATTTTCTACTAACAGGCTATTCAGATGCAGATTTTGCAGGATGTAGAGAGGATAGGAAGAGTACTACAGGTACTTGTCAATTCCTGTGAGGAAGACTAATATCATGGAGTAGTAAGAAGCAGACCAGTGTGGCAATTTCCACAGCTGAGTCTGAGTATGTTGCTGCTGGAAGCTGCTGTGCACAGCTATTATGGATGCAGCATCAACTTAAGGATTATGGTATTCAAGTAAGTAGAACACCTCTTTTGTGTTATTCTAAGAGTGCAATTTCTATTGCTAATAATCCTGTTTCTCATAGTAGAACTAAGCATATAGAGATTAAATACCATTTTCTTAGAGAACATGTAGAAAAAGAAGACATCTCATTGGAATTTGTGAAAATAGATTATCAAATAGCAGATGTGTTTACTAAGCCCCTAGATGAGACCAAATTCAATAAATTTAAAATTGAATTAGGTATGTTAACCATTGATTAGTGTAATCATAAAATCATCAATAATGAAGTTGAAGTGGTAACAAGACATTCAAGTGATATAAAGACACATTGAAGTAGTATCAAGTACTTTGTAGTACTTATAAGTTGTGTTGAACAAACAGAAATTGGCTAAGTAAGATGGTGTCGACACATTCAGTAATAATGTGTCGACTCAGGGTAGTAATGTCGACAAGTCAGAGATATTGTGTCGACACAGAAAATATGTGTCGACACTTAAGAATCTTATTGTCGACTTATCCAGGAATGTAGTGTCAACTTCACCAGGATAGTGGTGTCGACACTTACAGATTTTGTGTCGACACTTATACTAAGAGTCGACACAGAATTTCTGATGCTCTACTATATATCTCTGGTGTCGACATATCCGCAAATTGGTGTCGACACATAATAGACGGACTTGAAGTCGAGTCAATAGAAGCTTGTGTCGACACATTCCATCTATGTCGACACTTATAGTCTGTTTTTGGCGACTTTTGATCTTCTTTAAACAGAAGGTATAAATAGGTCAAAAACTCATTCTGTCGACACGCTTACAAGGTTTTCGAGACTAAAACCCTGTGTCGACATTCTCCCTCTCTCTCTCTCTTTCTCTCATCTTTCAAGCTTTCTCGACTGATCTATGGCGCCAAAGATTGAAGATAATATAAATGAAGGATATGAGTTGGTGCGCCAGGCCTTTGCTGCTGCCCCACCAGATGTTCACGGGGTTATCTCTCTCCTCTCCAACTCGGGATTAGAATTTCTGGTCTCCGAACCATCGAAGATATGGAAGAAGGAGGTGCATGAGTTCTTTACTTCTGCATCTGTAGATTCTGAAAGTCACGAGATAAAATCCACAGTTCATGGGTCAACAGTGGAAATTACTCCAAGTAAGTTAAGAACAATTCTTCAATTACCTATAATTGAGAATGAAGAGGACGTCCCTGCTTCTAAATCAAGGGAGGCTCTTCAATGGTGTGGATTGGATTCCACCATGAAAATTGGAGCTGCTTTCAACAGGAAAGGAATGAATCAACAGGGCAAGTTTCTGTCTGAGGTGGTTGGCAAAGTAATTCTGTGCAAGCCAAGTGGACATGATAGGATTTCCGCCTATATGTTCAGCCTCATGACCAGGATTGTGTTTACAATTCCAACAGATTGGTCCACTGTAATCTTTGAAAAGATTAAGGAAGGAATCAAGAAGCCAAATCTGGCTAGAATAATGAGTATATACCTAACTAAGGAGATTCCTGATGTTATGCAACAACTACCTGGAATAAAAATTAATCACATGAGAAGGATGGACATGAGATTGTTTTCCAGATGGGATAGGGTGCTGACCAAAGAGATGCCTGAAGTGGAAAGGCAGGATTCACCTGAGAAATCCCCAGGTCATGCTACCAGTACTGAGCACCCACAAGAAGAGCAAGTAAGACAAGAGGTTGAAGATCAGCCTGCTTCTACACAAGTTCAGGATGCCACTGTACCTGCAATTCAAGGAGAAGAAGTAAGAATACCAGCTCAACAAGTTTATTCACCTACACAGGCTGTATCTACTCATGACCAGGTCCAGGGGAAGCAAGTGTCCTCACCTGCCCAGGACATCACCAATACTGAACAAGTACAGGGGGAGAAGCTGTCTGAGCAAGTGCAAGAGGAAGCTCAAATTGATTTATCTCAAGATTTGAATACTGTAGATGTTCCAGCCCAGAAGGAATATACTATAGATGAGTTATTTCCAAATGATGAAATAGTTACTGATAGAATGGAAGTGGAGCAAGCAATTGGGGGGGGGGGAGCCTGTGCATGTTGAGGCTGAACAACATGGCACTGAAGCAGATGTTCCTCCTCCTCCCAAAGAGAGAGTTCAAATTGATAGTACTTCTAATTCTGAGAATGAAGAAGCCAGGATGGCTAAGAAGAGAAAACTTATGGTCTTCAAGAGAAGGAGAAAGAACTATAAGCAGGCTCTACAGCCTACAACACATCACACTCCTTCTGAATTTGATTATAACAAGTTTATGGTCGATTTACAAGTGAAATTGGATGAACACAGAGTGGCTATTGAAAAATATGTTGATGAGAACAACAAGTCCCTGCAATTTGACTTGGCTCAGGATATAAAGTCTATTCGATTTGAAGTCAATATGCATAAGAAGGAGATGACAGATTGCTTCCTTAATGGAGGTAATGCTGTGGTATATTTGGCAAAACAACAACAGTCCATCATCCCTAAAGTGGATGATATTGCTTTAAAGCAAAGCTATGTTTTGGAAAATCAGATAAGGATGAATGACAATTTAACTGAATCTCATCAAGGGATCATTGATGAATTGAAAAAGACTATTCCAGGCCTGCCTGCAGCTAGAGTAAAGGAAATGGAAGAATTTGATAAGAAATTTCAAGCTGCTATTGATTCTGTTAAAACTGCTATCACTACCTCTCAAAAGGACATATCTGACAAGCTTCTAAAGTTAAAACCATTTTTTAAAGAGGGTGTGAATTATCTGGATGGACAAATCAGATTTCAGAAGGAAGATCTAAGAGATCATATTACTAGAGAAGCCATAAAGGGGGAGAGGTTGTTAGTTCATGCAGGCTCAGAGCACACCAAATGGGTGACCAATAGTATTCGAGCCACATTGGGATATCCACCTTTGTGTGATGATGCTATGGTGGCTGAGTTAGGAATACAAATAGGTCTACTTGAAGGCAATCAACCTGAGGTTGCCCAAGTCATTTACCCTCCTCCAGATTTTGATATGATTGATCAGCAAGTTCAAGGAATGTATAGTCCTCCAAAGGAGGTTAATAGGGTTGTTATTGGGAAAGTAGATAAGCCTGAGGCTACTTTGAAAGAACAGCAAGATGCTCTACTATCTAAGAAAAGATTTAGAGAGCAGGCTGAACTTAAGCCAGACTTTGAGCAGTGGAGTCCTACTTCCAGAAACATTATACTCACTGCATGGAAGGCTGTCAAAGACCAAGTACATGAAAGAGGCAAGTGGTTCAATGAGATGGAATGGCAGAAGTATGAAGCCAGGCAAGAGGCAATAGTACAGTTTAGAAGAAAGGCCAAGCTGGGTAGGCTGCCACCAGATGCTCAGGAGCCGAGCAAGTACTTTCCAAAGCCCTTTCATTATTTTGAAAGGCAAAGGCTCAAGGAAGAAGCTCTGAAGAAAGCTGAGCTAAAAGGCAAGAAACCAGCTGAAGATTCTGAAGCTCCTGTGAAGGCTCAAATCCAATCTGGCAAAGGGATTGTCATAAGAGAGCCTGATCAGTCTTAATTTTTAGTTCTTTCAAAGTGTTTTGTTATGTTTTGATCATTAAATGTAAAACTCTGTATTCAAACATTATCAAGTTATAAATAAAATGTTGTTTGGTATCATATAATGTTCATTCTGTGATGGATTGTTTTTATTTTGTTTATATTAAGTATTCCTGTTATGTCATATATCATCAGTTTATACTTTTTATAAATGGTGTATATCATTGGCTATAAGGATTATGACTTCTCCAAATAGGGGGAGATTGTTGGGTACATTGGAAAATGTGTACCTGATTTGAAGAAGCCCAACTTAGCTCAATGATATACATCAAGGTGTATTTGATGTTGTTTTGAGTTGACATGTGCAGGTGAAGAAGTATTAAAGAATGCAGAAAAATATTCTAAGTCCACGTGTCGATACTTGAAGAAATTGTGTCGACACTTCAGAATATTTGTGTCGACACTTCAGAATATCGATGTTGACACAGAGAAAGATAGTCGACCACATATATGTCGACACTGGGAAGCAGTGTCGACACATAAAGAAAATCGTCGACCTCAGCACTGGAAAGCAGTGTCGACACAGTGAAAGATAGTCGACACCCAGAGAAAGTTAGTCGACCAGTGAAAGATAGTCGACTAGTGAAAGATAGTCGACCAGAGAAAGATAGTCGACCAGAGAAAGATAGTCGACTCACAGAAGAAGATAGTCGACCTCAACTGTGTCGACACAGGGAGGATGTGTCGACACCTTGAGATTGAGTCGACACATATTGGCAGAAGTCGACTATGCTTGTGTCGACACCAGAAGACTGAGTCGACACATTTTGGCAGAATTGAAGATTGCTGTGTCGACACCTGAAGGCTGAGTCGACACATACTGAGCTCTGAATCTATAACAACTGTGTCGACACACAGGACTTTTGTCGACACACTGCAGAGTCAAGACCAAGTTATTTTCTGAAGAAGCTGTGTCGACTTAAAGGCAACTTAGTCAACATCATCAAAGACTGTGTCAACACCAAAGTCACTTGTGTCGACACAGATAGACAGATTGGTCTCGACACTTTCTGACAGACTGTCTCGACATTTTGCTGTCCAAGGCTAAGGTACAGGAACTGTTTGAAGACTTGACAGCTGTGGATTGCCACCGTTTAACTAAAGCTGTCAGACCTGTCAGAAAACAGTTAGAAACCGGATCAGCCGGTTACCATGAAGAAAGTCTATAAATAGACATATTCAGAAGAAAATAAATAGAGAAGAAGATCTAAGAAGAAAAAAAAAGGGATTATGATCCTATTGAAGTTTCAATTCAAGAAAGGGCTAAGCTCTAAAGAAGATCTTCATCAGAAGATCTAAGAAGATGTCTGAAGTATCAGAAAAGGTGTTGGATAGAGAGGGATCCAGTCATCTTGAAGAAGAAGAAGGAAGCCATCAGTGGTTTCTCAAGAAGCTGTTTGGAAATCAACTCAGCTAAGTTCAGATTCAAGAAGCTTTGAAGAAAGCTCAGTTTCAGTTGATTTCATCAGCTGAACAAGAAGTGTCTTGTCCTCTTCTCTCTCAACAAAGGCAAGACATTAAAATATCTTTTCTAAATTTCTGTAGGATCTGTTTACACAGATCTGAGTTGTAAGCCTGTGTTATAAAGGCTGAGTGTAGGAGAGGTGATCTCTGAGTGGTAGGGCTATTTGCCTGAGTGTAGGAGAAGGTTCTTCTCTGAGTGGTAGGCCTTGAGGCAAGGCTGAGGTAGGGCTGTTGAGCCTGAGTTATAGGAACCTATCCAGGTTCTGAGCTGTAGGATCTGCGGATCTGAGAATAGTGGAAGTTTGGCCGAATCTAGCATACTGCTAGATAGGTGGAGGGGAAAAGTGGATGTACCCAAACCTTGGGGAACCACTATAAAACATTGTGCAATCTGCGATGTTTTAATTTCTGTGATTGCTGTGCTGGATGTTTTATTTCTGCAATTGAATTCTGCCTAGAAGTATAAACAAGCAATACGAACCTATTCACCCCCCCTCTGGGTGTTTAGGTTGTCTTGAAAGTAAAACTATCATCTATGGAACAGGTTTTGGAGAAGTGTCTAGTCCAACAAGATAGTTGAATAGGTGGGAGGGAAAGTGGATGTACCCTAGTTAGGGGAACCACTATAAATCACTTTGTGTTTTTCTGTGTTATTTTCTTTATTCAGGTTGTGTACATCTTGAAAGCATAAAACAACTAAAAGCCAAAGCTCTTAAAGAAGAAACATAAAAGAACTAGAAAAGAGACCAATAACCTATTCACCCCCCTTATAGGTGATTTAGCTATCCTTGAGTTAAAGACTTTCAAGTGGTATCAGAGGGAGGTTACTCAAAAAGGACTTAATAGTCTGCGTAGACCTCAAAGGATAGTTAAAAGGTTTGTATTGGTGGGTTCAAAAGAGAACCATATGGAGTGGAGATCAATGAAGTTTCAAGTCTGTAGTGAGAGCAAGAACCACTTGGACTGTTGGTAGCTTTTGAAAATGATGATGTCTATGTAGATGCAAGAATAGAGATTAAGGCCTCTCTATCACACTAAGATTGTGACTTAGAGGTGGATGAAGTTGAGGAAGGTGAATGCAAATGCTATGGACTGATTACTACACCAGAAGAAGAAAAATTCATCCAGGATCAGCCTGGTCCAGATCAGGTACAATCTCTGTCTAGTTCTTCTTATTGCTCAGGGTATGAGTCTAGCTCAGACTCTGATGCTTCCTCATCAATTGATGATGAGAGTCCTATATCAGAAGATGATATCAATCAATTGATTAAGAATCATGCTGCACTTCTGAAAGCCTTCAAGAAAAGCAAGTTGCTTGTTAATAAACAAGTTGAGGAAATTGCCTCCCTCCAGTTAGCTGCTTCCCGGCAAGATAAGACTTCATCCTTGCTAACACTGAAAGAGAGGGAAGTAGCTTATTTGAAGATCATGGTAGATATCTATATTGAGTCCATAAAATATATGGACTTTATTATCAAGATTCTTGAAGAGAAACTTGAAAGGGAGAAGAGGATGGTGGAAAATTTCTCTAAGATAGTTGTTATCAAGAGAAAATCTGAATCTGAGTGGATTTCTAAAGTTATCCAATCTCAAAGTAGAGGACAAGCTCCTGTTGTGCCGCACTCAACCTTTCATAAGGTAATCCTCCCTTCTAACAGGTATGACCAGGACTGCATGGATGGTCACTATAAGAATGGGAATTCTTCTTGTAAGAATACAAGAGTATCTTCTAATGGAAGAAGAAAGGGTAGGGGAATGAGTGCCTTTAAGACTCCCCATGAAAAAGTACAAATGGCCCATGATGGACCATTTATATTTGGTGCCTCAGCCCCAACTCATAAGGGAAAGGTAGTGGCTTTCACTCAAGCCCATCCAATAAGGACTCAAACCAAGGGTCAGTCTACTGGTAAGCCAAACTTGGCTAGCTCTGATGATATAAACAGCTTGTCTTCTGCAAAGAAGACAGCTGTAAATACCATTCAGGTCAAGCAAAGGAAGCCTGCAGGAAGAATAACCTTCAGTCAGATCCTTGCTAAAAGGAACCTGAAGAAAGTTAATGCTCCTCTTCATTCTGTTCAGTCAGTAATTAACCACAATGCAAGACCTGCTCAGAAAAGAAGATATAGTATTCATGAGTGTTGGTGAGGTGGTAAGGTGGGGAATTTTGCCCTATATTACTGGCATAATCCTTCTATGTCTAGAGCAATAGTTAGCCTACCTGTCAGAAATTTTGCAGGTAGGCAAGTTAGATTTCAGTCTAATCAGAACCTAGGACCCAATACCTATTGGGGTCCTAAGGTAAGATAATTCTGTTTTGCAGGTTAGTCTAAGTGCCCATCCCCATGTGGTACTTGGACAGAAGATGTTCCAGAACTTGGACTGGAACAAGGAAGTTATCCTATGGATAATTCTCCAAGGATATGGATGTTGTGTACATTCCTGAAGAAGGGTACAAATGGTATCAAGTGGCATGGGAGAGCTGGGTCAGTTGTATCTACTCTTGAGATATGCTCCCTAGTCAAGTGGTACAATCACTATGGGAGTGGTAACTGGCCACGATCATGGATGAAGGCGAGCTGGATCCAACCAGCAGGAATGCCTGTTTAGACAAATTATTGCTGCCACACTAGCAAATTTTGAAAGGACAAGTAGGTTGTACTCATCTCTGAGGAAATCACAAGTAGTTCCTCTGTGAGCAGCAAGGAAGAGGTACATTGTGCTCAGCTGATAAAACTCACTATATAGAAGGGACAAGAAGTCAAGTAGTATCATCAGTTGAAATGATGACTGACAGTCATAAGGACATGATCTATGCAAATGCTGATGGGGAGCATGTTCAATCAAGGTTACTAGACAAGCCTAAATCTTACCCAAAGTTCCCCATCACAAAATAGATCAGCATTACTGTTGAGGATCATCTTGCCCACATGGACATTGCCGAAGTTGAGAGGGAAACTACCCAAGTGATGACACCTACTGGAAGAAGGCAAACCAATCAGTTTATTAGAACAGTTGGATAGCTCCATCTATTGTTGATATAAGTCAGCTCATTTCTTTTGGAATAGCAGTGTAAAGAAAGACTTGGTATCAGGATGAAAGGATGGCTCATGGAAAGATCATTCAAGGTTCAAGTGGTCTTAAGTCCAACAGTTGTAGGAAAAAATTAGGCCTGATGAGAAGAGAAAGGTGGCAGCTTCACCAATGGTATCATCTGTAATTAGCTAGGGGAGAAGAGAATCATAGCAGACCAGCTCCTCCCTATCTATTCAGAAACCATGAATGGATTGATCAAGTGGTGATCAGGTGTGCAGATAAATATGATGATCAAGATAGTACTCAGTGGGTTGAATACTCTTGTACTTCTAATCAGAAAGTTTAAGCCAAAGGCAATTCTGTTGCTAAAGAAGGGGAGAAGATCTGGCTCAGCAATAAGAGACTGTGCAAGGTGCAAGAGAGTTGCCTGCATCACGGAAGGTAAAAACTTCTTACAACTCGGAGAACAAATCTCCTACACTCGGAGAATAATCTCATACAAGATTGAAAAGAGATTTTACAATACAAACTAAAATTTTCTCAGATATGAAAATCTTCCCTAGGTCTTCCTTCTTGGATTGTTGGCTCTTTCGGAATATTGTAGAAGAAGACTCAGATCGATCTTGTTCTGAGAAGCTTTGACTCACACGATCAAGGAGTAGATGGAGAAAGATTAATCCCTTGATCTGTAAATCTCTGGATCGAAAGTTGCCTTGAAGATCTTGAACGAGAGCGGTGACTTTCTGTAGACGATGATGAATGGTCGGCCGATCCAAAACTTAGATAATACACGCTTAGGGGTTGTCATTATGATATGACCTTTTATAAGATCTCTCTAACGATAATAGTCGTCATTAATGAGGGCCACGTGGACCAATCACGTCACAACATTCAAAAATTAGATCTGATGGGGACTTAAGAAATTTTCTGAAAATTTGATTGACATTTCTCGAGTAAGAGGTATGCTACTCGAGTGCTTAGAATAGCACTCGAGTGGGTTGCTCTGACTACTCGAGAAGAGCTGATTCTGGAAAATTGATCGGCTTTTCTCGAGTGAAGAATAAGTTACTCAAGTACTAAAGCTGGATCTCGAGTGCTACACTTAGATTACTCGAGAGGAGGTAATCCTGAAAAATCTGAACGTTGAATTAAATCACTCGAGTAGTTAATGGATCACTCGAGTGCTATACTTACTTCTCGCAAGGTAGACTGAACTTCTCGAGAGCTTGGACTTGGAGAAAATTCTGTATAAGAATCTGATCACTCGAGTGTTGAAGCTGAACTACTCGAGTAATAAACAAACTACTCGAGTACAAATAAATTTCACTCGAGTGGTCTAAGAATTTCTCGAGAACTGACTTCTGTCACTCGACTTGATCTTCTCAACTACTCGAGTACTCAGCTCGAGTACTCGAGTACTTGACTTAGAAAATTTTCTGAGACATAAATAACATCAGTCGAGAATGAGAGCAGATCTACTCGAGTACTGGACTTTGTTTCTCGAGTGCAAGATAAGAACTACTCGAGAACCACTTCCATACTCGAAATGTAGACTGGATTTACTCGAGTGCTGCTAAGTATTCTACTCGAGTAAAAAAAGGACTACTCGAGTACAACACTTAGAAATTTCTCAGTATTATGGATTTTGACTTCTTCATCCCAAACAACATCCCATCTTCATCCATTAGTCCATGTGCTTGAATATGAAGTGTATCCAAGTAGAGAGGCTACACATGAGTCAATACCTTGGATCACACTAAGAGAACTAAGTTGTCTACCTAAATCACCTAGAGGGGGGTGAATAGGTGAAATGCGTGCCAAATGTGGAATAAAAAATTAACACAGCACAGATAAGTAATCAAGCAATCATACAGACGACAAGAGATTTATAGTGGTTCCCCAATCTTGGGTACGTCCACTTTCCTCACCGATCTAGCAAATCACTAGACTCGGCTACTCCACTATCTCGGATTGCAAACCAATCCTACACCTCGGAACTATGTTCCTACAAAAACACGATTCCAAACGGATCTACACTCGGAAGATAAAACTTCCTACCACTCGGAGATAGATCTTCTACAATGAAATTTGTTTGAAAAGAAAAACACAAACAACAATTAGCACAGATCTGGATCTTTGACTTTATCTTCTTCTTGAGAGCTTTTCGGTTTGAACAGAAACAGTTGAAGAAGACTAGAGAGAGACCCACGATTCTGAGATCTGGAATCACCACGATCAAGAAAATAAATTAGAGACGATGAAGCACGGAGAGATCGAATGATTATTCTTGAGTCTGGATCTCTTGAGAATTTGAGATCGATAGCTGCGGCTGAGAGAGAGAACGATCCAGAGCTTCTTCTGAAAACTTTAATGGCGGCGGAAAGAGATTAGGGTTTTCGGGATTTTCTCTTTCTTAAAAATTATTCTCTGTAAACGCATGTATTTAGTCAAGTCTGAAAAGACCTATTTATAGGCGGTCTCCAATGGTCATAAGCATAATTAAGGATGACACGTGGACCAATCAGAAAGGACTTTTTGAAAATACACAAGGAAACTTGACTTAGAGAAATTCAGGAAATTCGAACAGACATACTCGAGAGACAGAGACATACTCGAGTAAGAGGTTACATACTCGAGTAGATATGGGGAATATACTAGAGTATCAAGATAGAAACAACTCGAGTGCTGTAGGGATCAATACTCGAGTAACTTAGAGAACCTACTCGAGTATGAGCAAATATACTCGAGTAAACACTTGGAAAAATTTCTCAGATAAGACTTGAAGAGCTACTTGAGTATAAGAGTTTGAGATACTCGAGTATGGGGAAGATAGACTACTCGAGTATCTTAGGAAAACTACTCGAGTTATCACTAACCTACTCGAGTATGAAAATCAGTCTACTCGAGTACAGAGTTACTTACTCGAGTATTTCAGAGAACTACTCGAGTATGTGGACTTGGAAACTTTCTAGGGTAAGAAGTCCAGATCTACTCGAGTTCAAACAGAGCGCTTACTCGAGTAACTAATCATCTACTCGAGTATAAGATATCACTTACTCGAGTGAAAGAAAATCTACTCGAGTATAAGCTTTCATACTTGAGTATATAGAGAATCCACTCAAGTTAGTAGCCCAACCTACTCGAGTACAGACTCACTTACTCGAGTATACTAAAGAAGTACTCGAGTATGTGGACTTGGAAAATTTCTTCTGAGATAGACTTCAAAACTTCATATTCCAAGTGCATATTGATGAAGTGTGTCCCAATAGAGAGGCTATACATGAGCCAACACCTTGGATAACATAATGAGGAATTACATTGTATGGTCCTGTGTTTGGTGACTCATTATAGACTGACATTGGTCTACACTTGGCAATAAGAACCTGCATACATACAACTCAAACACAATATCAAATACACCTTAATTCATCTTAGTTCAAGGTCTGACTTCCTACAAATCTGAGGTATTATGGTGACAACTCCCAACAATCTCTCCCTATTTGTAGATGTCAGCACCCTCTACACTAAGGTGAATTACTTAGAGTAAAAAGAACAACAAAACATATACTGAAAAAAAATGAAGCAGGAATAATAAAGAAAGCCATAATTAGAATCAAATATATATATAGAAATGATTTCAAAAGATTAAACGTCCATTTCCACATCCTCATTCACTCAAAAAGGGGCTCCTCTATGCAGTCTTTCTCTTTTAAGCTCTTGCCTTTCCAAGTAGCTGAAAGGTTTGGGAAAATAGGTCTTGGGCCTTGGAGGAGCAGCTGGATTGTTATATCCCCATTTCTGTCATGTAATCTGATTTTGATTTGAGATAAATCATATGCTTTCCATTCTGCGTTGCTATAGTAGTGATCTCTATTTTCACCAAAATCTGTTACCAGCTTCAAGGTATCAAGGATAAGAGATTTGGAGGTAGGACTCCAAACTTCTGCATGGACAACTTCTGGTCTACCTTCTGTAGCTGGGGCAGGCTCTCTCCTTGGTGTAGAACGGCTAGCAGAAGCGCTGTCACCATATTTTCTTTTCTTTCTGGGCGCACCCTGAGAACTTGGAGGAAAGTCATCTTGCCACACATCATCATAAGAAAGAGGAGGCTCAGTCATGTCACCAGAAGGTCTAGGTGAGAAGACGGGCACATACTCTGGAATGTTGGCCTGAGTTGGAAAGTTAGCCTGATCTGGAGCACTTGAGGGAGGATGTTCTTTAAGAGGATCTAGGACCTTTGGAATAATGGCAGGGTTAAGCTGGGAGTTGGGAAAGTTCTGGTTATGCACCCATACAGTAGTGTCATAGATATAGAACTTTACAGATTGAAGTTGAGCAAGGATGTCTGCTTTCATATCCTTGACTAGACTATCCATAGATGCTTTAGATTGTTCAGATATTTTTTCAACTTGTTCTTTGACTAACTTCTCCCCCTTGGTGATATCTACAGAGAGTTGGGCAATTGCTTCATCTCTAAAAGTACCAACTTCCTCACAAACTTTCATAACATTTGCGGTAGCATCCTTGTCCAATTGAATCTGATTATTTGCAACTGTTTCAGCTTGATCTTTGAGTACACCTATACTGGTGATAGTGTGATCTAGGGCTTTGCCACCCAATTGAAATAGTCTCTTGAGCTCATCAGTGTTTGCTTGAATTTCAGCAAATCATCTACTCATCTTAGTTTCAAGAGTAGAGATCTTGTTGTTCACTGATGCCAGAGAATCATCAAAGTATTTTCTCTGTTCACGGAACATTTGCCCAATCTGACTGACTAAATCTGAGGAGCTAGAGGGATCTGAGGCTAGGGCAGAGGCTGAGGGGACAAGAGCAACCCAGGGGTGAATTTTAGTAATCACAACTGAGCTTTCAGCTCTCTTGAATGGTGGTATCTCGACTGAATCTTCTGTATTGATGAAAGAGGGAAGAGAGAAGTCTAGTGTCCTCAGAGGAGCATCCACTAGTTCTGGAGACATGTCCTCATCATCAGACAGTAGATTAATCTCTGGCTGACCTTGCTGTTTATCAGGGGACTGATCAGGAGAGGTGGGGGGTACCTTTGCAGGGGAGGGAGAGGGATCCTTAGCAGGGGAGGGAGAAGGATCCTTAGCAGGGGAGGGAGAAGGATCTGCTTGAGAGTGATCCTCAGGAGATAGCATAACTGAATCATCTTGAAATACTGGAGCATCTGACCTGAGTTCATCAATCAGTCTGTTAATATCTTCAGCTGTAGAAAGAAGGTTTTCTTGAGCTTGAACTTCTGATGTGAGAACTTCTAGAGTTGAAGAAGGAGGAGGAGTAGGATCGTGGATCAGATCTTGCTGAGAAGAGACTTCTGAAGCTTTGTGCTGAGGATTAGATGAGGCAGGCTCCCCCTCAACTATTGCACCCGAGGTGGTAATAGTGTGATGCAAAGGAGGAGATGGAATCCTGTCATCTGAGACAAGGGGCTCTTTGGGCTCATCTTCTGAAGTAACAGCTGCTTTTGAGGCTTGAGCAGTGTTGAGGAGTTTGATTTCATATCTTTGGATTGAGAGGATGGATACTTTCTTCATATGATGGAGGGGAGTGCCTTTAGATAAATCAAACACTGTAGGATTAATCTCATGGAAGAGGAGTGAGATAATCCTGGCATAGCTTAGTTTTTTCACACTTTCTCTGATTTTGTCCAGTATCATCATTCCAAACTGGAATTTCTTCCGGCAGACGATGGCTTGCATAACGTCAAAAAGATTTTGGGAAATGTCTCTGAGGGAATAGGTTTTGCACAGAAGAACTTTGTCAATCACATCCACAAGAAATTTGCCCTCTGAATTGTAATCTGCACGGCGGAACGAATATGCTTCATACGGGTTTATTCCACAGAAGAAGCTGGTTCTTTCGAAATCTTCAGGAGTCAGATCATCTTCTTCATCCACCACTGGCAATTTTAACAGAGTAGCTAAGGAAGTTTTGTCCAGACGGATTTTGATCCCACTGACCTTGGATTTTAGAACTGCACCATTTCTCTTGACCTTCAGATTTTTGAAGAACTCCTCGACTGCAGGGAAGATGACTTTGCACGGTGTTTGGAGGATGAACGAGAGTCCGGCGGTGTTGAACAGGATGAGCAGGGTTCGGAAATCATCGGAGAGGTCAGCTATACCTTCAGGGTCGAGCTCTAAGCCGATACCGATCTTGGAGGAGGGAGCCATCGGCGATTCTGGAGAACGGAAGACGAGAACAACAGAGCTCTGCAGGTTCCGGAATATGAAGCTTCGACGGCTACTCGGGAGAATGAAGAGTGGAAAGGATTTACGATTTCTAAATATATATATATGACCCTAATTAGGTTTAAGTAGGGGTGATAAGGATAAAATCATACCTGATATGGAGCGCAAAACATTTTGGTGCGAATAGAAAAAAATGAGAATTTCAAATATCTGATTGCCGTATACTCGAGTAGATTTTGCCATACACGAGTATGAGATGGAGCATACCCGAGTAGATCAAGTACATACACGAGTAGGTTACCAACTACTCGAGTATGTAGATTCTGTTACTCGAGTATTTCCGTTTATTCGTGTATATGTCTCTATATACTCGAGTATATCACTTTGAAATACAATTTTCTTGGGTGAGATTTTACTGCCACTGATATCTTCAACTCTGAGCCTGTCATTGAATCCACCATCACTATTCCTCTTTGTTGAGCAGCCCGAATTCCGTTTTGAAGAATGAAAACTTGGACTCCTCCAGCGGTTTGGTGAATATGTCTGCAACTTGCCTGTCTGTGGAGACATATTGTAGATCTATGTCTCTGTTTTCCACATGCTCCCGGATGAAGTGATATCGAAGCTCTATGTGCTTTGTCCGGCTATGGGAGACTGGGTTGTTGGCGATTGCGATTGCGCTGGATGAGTCACAAAATAGAGGAACGTTCTGGAAATTGATGTTATAGTCTTTAAATTGATTCTTGATCCATAGAAGCTGTGCACAACAGCTGCCTGCAGAGATATACTCTAATTCAGCCGTTGAGATGGCTACACAGTTCTGCTTCTTACTGCTCCAGGAAATAAGTCTCCTTCCGAGAAATTGGCAAGTCCCGGAAGTACTTTTCCTGTCGTCTTTGCTACCTGCAAAATCTGGCGGTTGCTCTACATACACTTCTTCCTTTATGTCGCCATTCAGGAAGGCGGACTTGATGTCCATCTGATAGATGGTAAAGCCCTTAAGTGCAGCGTAGGCAAGGAATAACCTGATCGCCTCCAGTCTTGCCACTAGAGCATATGTTTGGTCAAAGTCGATTCCTTCTTCTTGACGACAGCCCTTGGCGACAAGTCTGGCTTTATTCTTTATAATTGTTCCATCTTCGTCCATCTTGTTCCGGTAGACCCACTTTGTCCCAATGACGTTCTTCCTCTTGGGTCTAGGAATAAGTGTCCAAACTTTGCATCGTTTGAACTGATTCAGCTCATCTTCTATGGCTAGAATCCAGGATGCGTCGGAGTTGGCTTCCTCAAATTTCTTTGGTTCGAACTGTTAAAGAAAACTTAATTGTAAATTTTCGTTAGTTGTACCTCGACGAGTTCTGACGCCATCCCGAGGATCTCCTATGATTTGGTCTAAGGGATGATCCTTCACGTGTCTGAACTCTAGAGTCCTTGTATCTGGGATCTCTTCATCCACTGGAGTTGCATCTTCAGCTGGGATGTGTTCTTCATCTTGATCATCTACCTCTCCAATAGGGTTTGTAGAAGTGATCTTGATGAACGTCTCATCTTTATCTTGAGTAGGTTCATCCAAGCTGAGTTCCTTCATCTTTGTACCTGCATCGTAGCCTTTAGTTATTCCTCGATCTGAACCTCTAAAGATGACCTTTGGTCCGTTGCAGACTGAGGTGAAGTTCTGGAGTAGGCTCCTTGTCCCGGTCATGTGCCGAGAACATCCACTGTCCAAGTACAAGATTGGCATTTTGGTGGTCTTTGGACATACCTGCAATTATAATCACTTAGCCTTAGGAACCCAAACAAGTTTGGGTCCTTGGTCTCGAGTTAGAATACTCCCCCTACGAGCATTAGCCTCATGAGTGGTCATCCTCACGTTGCTAACTTGAGGGGTTGTAGCATTTCTAGGATTGAACCAACAATCGATGGCAAAATGACCAATTCTGCCACAGCACCAACAGTCGAACCTGTTGTATCTTTGCCTAGTGTATTTCTGCTTGATTTTCTGAAGAGATGGTCTAGCAGGAACCTCACTCTTGGAGGAGGAAGCTTCATGTTGGTGGCAGCTACATGAAGTCTTCTCCTTCATAGGCTTTTCCACAATAGGTTTTACCTTTGGTGTCATCTTGATGTTATGACCATGAGCATATGGTCCATAGTTCTGAAGTTGAATCTCTTCATAAGGTGCCTTGAAGACACTCTCGCCAAAGTTACGAGGACGACTCCAACCTTGGTATCTGGACTTTGGCTTCTCGTGGATCGGCTTAGAGAAGTGTCCATAGGTGGACTAATAGTCGAATTCATTCGTAGGAAAGATAACTTTCTTGAACACTACAGGTTCTAAGGGAGCTTTCCCTTTTTCTTTAGCTAGAGCCTTCTGGGCAGCCTTATTCTTTCTCTTGTCCTTGTTTCTCCTAGAAGATTTATTAGAAGCACCAATGTGGCCTATACCAGCACCCTTGGCCTTAGCTGAGAACTCAGCAACGAGTGGAAGAACTGTCTTAGGCTTGGAGAAACTATCAACAAGTTTCTTCTCAGCCTTGAGTTGTTGTTCCAATTCTTTGATGATTTCCTCTTTAAGGTCGAGGTGTTTGAGAGCTTGATTGTATTCTTCCATAGCAGCATCGAAGTTCTCTTGAAGAGAGTTAGTCTTGGTGACTTCTTCTCTCAAGCTGCTCTCACTAGCCTGTAGAGATTTTATCTCTTTGGCTTGAGTTTTCACGACTCTGCGACATTTTTCGTAAGCCGTGAGTAACTCCTTATATTGTCCCATGAGTTCAAATTCATCCTCAGAGGAATAGCCCACTTGCTCATTATCATCATCAGATTCAGAGAGAGGAGTGTTAGTTTTTACCTCCCCAGTGAACTGGAGGACTTGTTCATCATCAGAGTGAGCCATGAGCCCGAAGTAAGCTTCCTCTTCTTCACTTGACTCAGATGAGTCGGAGTCGCTGAGAGTTTTGCTCTTCTTGGCTAATAAGCTCTTCTCTGTCCTCTTCTTGTGGTATGAGGGTTTCTTTTCCTTTCTTCTGCCAACCTCTTTCATCTTGTGAGGGCAGTCCGCGATGATATGACCTGACTTATTACAACAATAACAAATGATGTCAGTTGAAATCTGTTTGTTCTGTTTGGAGTTATACCTGTCATGGCTACTTGAGCCATTCTTTCACTGATCACCGTCATGTCGTGATCTTCTGTATGAGGCATCCTTGCCTCTCCATTGCTTCTTTTTATTTAAGAATTTCTTGAACTGCCGCGAAAGCAATGAGAACTCTCCTTCAGATAGTTCTGAGCCTGAGGTGCTTTGCTCGGAGCCTTTTTCTTCACTTACTTCTTGAGGAGATGCTGGCGAGGCAGCTTTGCCCTTCCTTGAACTGTCAGCCTTTAAAGCAACTGACTTCTCTTTTGAGGTGAAGCGACTTTTCTCTTCTTCGGCTTTTCTGGAGTTGATCTGCAGTTCATAGGACATCAACTTGCCAAATAGATTCTGTGGATCTGTCTCTGCTAGTCTGCCAAACTCTCGGATGGCACAGACTTTGTTGTCCCATTTTTTGGTGAGAGATCTCAGAAACTTATCATTCAGCTCCCCATTAGTAAAGACTCGGCCATACACTCTCAGTCCATTGACTATCTTAAAGAAGTTTTCAAATGTGTCAGCTATGGGTTCCTTGTGACATTGTCGGAAGGCTTCATACTTCTGATTTAAGAGGGATCTCCGATTATCCCTAACTTCCTCAGTCCCTTCCATCAGAGTCACCAGGGATTGCCACATCTCCTTGGCAGATTGGCAATGTATAAGATTTTGCAGCATTGAGTCATCGACTGCACTTGCGATAATATTTTTAGCTTTCTTGTCTAGGGAGACAAATGCAATCTCGTCCTTATCCAAGTCCATCAACTTCTTTGGGACCTTTTTGGTTGGGTCTATAGTTGATGCAGTCATAGGAACATGCGGACCTTCTTCCACAATCATGAAGATCCGGGGATCTACTGCCTCCATGAAGAACTTAACTCTTTCCGTCCACATAGGAAAATTGTTCTTGGTGCAGATAGGGAGCTTAGTAAAATCCTTAGTCTTACTCATGCTTGATACTTCTCTGGAGACAACTTGGTGAGGATTAGATCAAGGTGTTAACCTTTTAACGATCAACCTCCCTCTGATACCAATTGAGAGAACTAAGTTGTCAACCTAAATCACCTAGAGGGGGTGAATAGGTGAAATGCGTGCCAAATGCGGAATAAAAAATTAACACAGCACAGATAAGTAATCAAGCAATCACACAGACGATAAGAGATTTATAGTGGTTCCCCAATCTTGGGTACGTCCACTTTCCTCACCGATCTAGCAAATCACTAGACTCGGCTACTCCACTATCTCGGATTGTAAACCAATCCTACACCTCGGAACTATGTTCCTACAAAAACTCGATCCCAAATGGATCTACACTCGGAAGATAAAACTTCCTACCACTCGGAGATAGATCTCCTACAATGAAATTTGTTTGAAAAGAAAAACACAAACAACAATTAGCACAGATCTGGATCTTTGACTTTATCTTCTTCTTGAGAGCTTTTCGGTTTGAACAGAAACAGTTGAAGAAGACTAGAGAGAGACCCACGATTCTGAGATCTGGAATCACCACGATCAAGAAAATAAATCAGAGACGATGAAGCACGAAGAGATCGGATGATTCTTCTTGAGTCTGGATCGCTTGAGAATTTGAGATCGATAGCTGTGGCTGAGAGAGAGAACGATCCAGAGCTTCTTCCGAAAACTTTAATGGCGGCGGAAAGAGAGATTAGGGTTTTCGGGATTTTCTCTTTCTTAAAAATTATTCTCTGTAAACGCGTGTATTTAGTCAAGTCTGAAAAGACCTATTTATAGGCGGTCTCCAACGGTCATAAGCATAATTAAGGATGACACGTGGACCAATCAGAAAGGACTTTTTGAAAATACACAAGGAAACTTGACTTAGAGAAATTCAGGAAATTCGAACAGACATACTCGAGAGACAGAGACATACTTGAGTAAGAGGTTACATACTCGAGTAGATATGTGGAATATACTCGAGTATCAAGATAGAAACAACTCGAGTGCTGCAGGGATCAATACTCGAGTAACTTAGAGAACCTACTCGAGTATGAGCAAATACACTCGAGTAAACACTTGGAAAAAATTCTCAGATAAGACTTGAAGAGCTACTCGAGTATAAAGAGTTTGAGATACTCGAGTATGGGGAAGATAGACTACTCGAGTATCTTAGGAAAACTACTCGAGTTATCACTAACCTACTCGAGTATGAAAATCAGTCTACTCGAGTACAGAGTTACTTACTCGAGTATTTCAGAGAACTACTCGAGTATGTGGACTTTGAAACTTTCTAGGGTAAGAAGTCCAGATCTACTCGAGTTCAAACAGAGCGCTTACTCGAGTAACTAATCATCTACTCGAGTATAAGATATCACTTACTTGAGTGAAAGAAAATCTACTCGAGTATAAGCTTTCATACTTGAGTATATAGAGAATCCACTCAAGTAAGTAGCCCAACCTACTCGAGTACAGACTCACTTACTCGAGTATACTAAAGAAGTACTCGAGTATGTGGACTTTGAAAATTTCTTCTGAGATAGACTTCAAAACTTCATAGTCCAAGTGCATGTTGATGAAGTGTGTCCCAATAGAGAGGCTATACATGAGCCAACACCTTGGATCACACAATGAGGAATTACATTGTATGGTCCTGGGTTTGGTGACTCATTATAGACTGACATTGGTCTACACTTGGCAATAAGAACCTGCACACATATAACTCAAACACAATATCAAATACATCTTAATTCATCTTAGTTCAAGGTCTGACTTCCTACAAATCTGAGGTATTGTGGAGACAATTCCCAACACACACAATGAGGAATTACATTGTATGGTCCTTTGTTTGATCACCCAATATAGACTAACATTGGTCTACACTTGGCAATAAATTCTACAAACACATAACTAGAATAGAGATCAAATACAAACTAATTCATCTTAGTTCATGGGTGAATTAATACAAATCTGGGTTATTGTGGATACAATACCCAACATTGATTAAGTATCAATTAGTTAGGGAGCATATGGAAAAGGAAAAACTCAGTCATGAGTGTGTCCCCATAATCATGATAGTGGCTAAACATCTATACTATACCACTAGTAGATGTCAAGGTCAACACCCTCAAGGTTGAGTTGGTATGTTGAACCTTGTATAGCTTCTGTTGCACCATATGAATCTCCTATTGCAGAACTCATCCTTCTTGTAGGAAGATTAGTCTCAGATAAAGTATCTAGACTGTCAAGACTACCACTTGATGTCAAGCCTCTAAAGTGATATCAAATGGCATCAAGACTGAGATGGACTCAAGTGTCCAGTAGAGAGAAGACAACAGTTGCTCCTGTTGTGGAGGAGAAAATCCAGATGATGCAGGAACAGGTTCAACTTCCTGTTAAGTAGCAGCTAGCTGCTGTAGTGAATCATATATCATCACAGCAGTTCAGCAGGTTCTCAGGACTATGCACAGTCTTAGGGGGAGATTATGTATAACATAGTCATAATGTTCTCTGAGTCTGCGAAGGACTGCTGCAGCTGAGAAGACAGTCTTGCTGCTGGAGAAGGGGAACAACCAGCACTAGTGGAACTATGTTTGCAGCTAGCTCAAATGTTTTAGTGTTGTGTTGTATCAATGTATCAACATAAAATATATGACTCCTAATCAAGTAGATTGATCACTAGAAAAATTTCCTTAGTGTTATCATCATAGGACTTGACTAGAATCAAGAGATAATCTCTCCCATGATATTTTCTACTTCCTCAATAGATATGTCTATTGAAGAAGACAGAAAGGGGGAGATATGTGTGGAAATACATAAGAGGGAGATATAGAAGCAATATTTGACCTGACTATGTCATGTTGAGTCAGTTCATATTACTGGAAAAGATTCTAATAGTATTAGAAATGCATTGAATGACCACATATTGAGTCATGATTGTGTCAGTGCATAATTTGATTGTGTCAGTGCATATTTTGAGGTAAGTGCTTCCAGTGGTGCACTAATTAAATATTAAGTGGTATAAAAGAGAGTGCATATTACTTGAGCAATTGCTAGAGTAGTATGAGGATGCATTGGCTTAACCTATTTAGTCAATACAATTAATGGAGCACATTGAATTTATGTAGCATAAGCTACCAGGTATAGTAGATTATAATCTGCAGCTGCATGAAATTATTCTGCCTATTATGGTAATGCCTCTTAATATTGCTGGGTGTTCTGTCTTCTTCAAATAGGGGGAGATTGTTGGGTCCATTGCCCACAATGTTCCCTAGAGTGGATATGAAGAGGCATCACCATTAATATTAAGAACATAGTTGAATTTGAAGTGTCCTTAAGTTCATGCATGTAGGTTATCCTAGATTGGACAGGTGAACAAAAAGAGTTAGCTAGAAGTTAGATAATTTAACTAAGGAAAAAGCGTCAAGACAGCTGAGAAAGCTGAGAAGAATGTCTCAGCATAACTGCTGAGATAGCTGAGAATGAAGCGTTGAGACAGTCAATGCAGGTTTTCCTTGATTGGATAGGTGAACACAAAGAGTAAGCTAGAAGTCAGATAATTTGACTAGGGTAAAAGTGTCGAGATAGCTGAGACAGCTGAGAAGAATGTCTTAGCATAACCGCTGAGACAGTTGAGAGAGAATTCGTCAAACTGAGTTTAGAGTTCGTCGAGCTCAACTAAGCATTCGTCGAGCTAAGTTAAGAGCTTGAGATTCTGAGTTCGTCGAGCTTAGTTAAGAATTCGTCGAACTGAGTTCAGAGTTCGTTGAGCTCAACTCACCATTCGTCGAGCTAAATTCAGAGCTTGAGATTCAGAGTTCATCGAGCTTAGTTCACCATTCGTCGAACTCAGTTCAAAGTAAGGCAGGCTGAGTCAAACAAACCAGTGTTTTTAAACACAAAAAATTTGCTAAGGCAGAAAGCCTTGAGTGAGGCGTGCTCACTCAATGCTCTCAATGCCTAAGATGTTGTAGAGGCAGAAATATGGTTAAGGCAAAAAGAGTTGAGTGGAGGTTGCTTACTCAACGCTGTCAACGCCTAGTGGAGACAGAATTTTGTCTAAGGAGTTTTTCGTTGAGTGATGCTCACTCACTCAATGCCAAGCACCAGAAAGCTGATAAAGCAAGTTGGTGTTGAGTGAAGCTAAATCTGTCAATACCTAGAACTGATTTATATTCTAAGTAGTTTTACATTGAGTGAAGGTTACTCACCCAACGCCAAGAGACAGTAAATCTGTTTAAGTGTTTTGGCATTGAGTGCTTACTCACTCAACGCCTATACTAATATTGCTTGATTTTGGGCTAAGTCCACAGCTGATGACGTCAGTAAGTCAACAAGTCAACATATTTCAAATAAGTGGCGGTATGGCTACAGTACGCGACAAATGTTGTCGTAGACTTACTATACGATAGTTGGCATTAAAGCAAGGTTGCTGCTGGCCATTAATTATGTGGGGATCACTGCTCAAGAGCCGTTGGGTCAAATTCAATAAAAGGAAAAGGCTTTTATAGAGGAAGAGAGGTTTCGCAGAAAGCGATTAGGCAGTTCTTCTTCTCCGTCATTGTTGTGGCTGAAGAATAGGAAGCTCAAGTCTACAAGATAAAGAGCAAGTTAGCTATTGGTATCAACATCTTCAACAACAAGATAGCTTTTATGATCTTCATTTATACCAGCAAGTTGCACAGATGGATTCACTGAGAAAAAGGTAGCAGCTTGGGCCGACCCTTGATGTAGGTACTTCACAGACCCAGCCAACAAATCCTAAAGAATATTTTTTTGAGGAGCTGTGAAGTAGGAGTTAGGGATGAGCAGTTGGCTCAGTTCAGAAAGGGGCAGAGAAGCTGATCTGCAAGTTACTTCAAGCACAAAGCAAGATCTTCATCCTTATTGTTATGAAGAAAAGAGTAGGGTAGGGATTCTCCCAGCTCAAGTTGTAGCTAGATCTGTTATAGTTACTTCTCTTATTCCAGTTGGATAAAATCCCTGGGTCTGAGAAGAGGAAGTTAGGTCTAAGTATTTACTTAGTCTAGATAAGTAGACAAGGGAAATATATTTCCTGGAGTCATGGTTGGGCTGAGTTTATCTAAGTCCAGGTAGATTGGCACAGTGAAATTTCACTTATGGCCAATCATCACACCAACCAACATTCATCATGTAGGAGCCAAGTGTGGATCTGAGTTGTAGGGATGTTTATCCTGAGCTGTAGGCCTTTGTGTAAGGCTGAGGTAGGTGACAAGTTTTGTCACTAAGATGTAGGTGCCTGGAAGGGCACTGAGGTAGGTACCTGGAAGGGTACTGAGCTGTAGGAGTGCTACAGCACTCTAAGAGTAGGGCCTTATTCCTGAAGTTGTAGGGCTGAAAAGCTTGAGTTATAGGCCTTAAATATAAGGCTGAGGTAGGTGGCTTGAGGGTCACTAAGTGTAGGAGCACTGCAGAGCTCTGAGGTAGGATCCCTAGTGGATCTGAGTTAATGTTGTCCTCCTAGACTGAGTATAGGTCTTAACAGCCTGAGGTAGGTGGTCTGCTGACCACTGAGTTGTAGGCCCTTTTGGCTGAGAAGTAAGTCTTGGAGGAGACTTAGAGATCCTAAGGGATCTGAGGTGTAAGCTCTATGGAACAGGTTTTGGAGAAGTGTCTAGTCCAACAAGATAGTTGAATAGGTGGGAGGGAAAGTGGATGTACCCTAGTTAGGGGAACCACTGTAAATCACTTTGTGTTTTTCTGTGTTATTTTCTTTATTCAGGTTGTGTACATCTTGAAAGCATAAAACAACTAAAAGCCAAAGCTCTTAAAGAAGAAACATAAAAGAACTAGAAAAGAGACCAATAACCTATTCACCCCCCTTATAGGTGATTTAGATATCCTTGAGTTAAAGACTTTCAAGTGGTATCAGAGGGAGGTTACTCAAAAAGGACTTAACAGTTTGAGTAGACCTCAAAGGATAGCTAAAAGGTTTGTATTGGTGGGTTCAAAAGAGAACCATATGGAGTGGAGATCAATGAAGTTTCAAGTCGGTAGTGAGAGCAAGAACCACTTGGACTGTTGGTAGCTTTTGAAGATGATGATGTCTATGTAGATACAAGAATAGAGATTAAGGCCTCTCTATCACACTAAGATTGTGACTTAGAGGTAGATGAACTTGAGGAAGGTGAATGCAAATGCTATGGGCTGATTACTACACCAGAAGAAGAAAAATTCATCCAGGATCAGCCTGGTCCAGATCAAGTACAATCTCTGTCTAGTTCTTCTTATTGCTCAGGGTATGAGTCCAGCTCAGACTCTGATGCTTCCTCATCAATTGATGATGAGAGTCCTCTATCAGAAGATGATATCAATCAATTGATTGAGAATCATGCTGCACTTTTGAAAGCCTTCAAGAAAAGCAAGTTGCTTGTTAATAAACAAGTAGAGGAAATTGCCTCCCTCCAGTTAGCTGCTTCCCGACAAGATAAGACTTCATCCTTGCTAACACTGAAAGAGAGGGAAGTAGCTTATTTGAAGATCATGGTAGATATCGATGTTGAGTCCATAAAATAAATGGACTTTAATATCAAGGTTCTTGAAGAGAAACTTGAAAGGGAGAAGAGGATGGTGGAAAATTTCTCTAAGATAGTTGTTATCAAGAGAAAATCTGAATCTGAGTGGATTTCTAAAGTTATCCAATCTCAAAGTAGAGGCCAAGCTCCTGTTGTGCCACACTCAACCTTTCATAAGATAATCCTCCCTTCTAATAGGTATGACCTGGACTGCATGGATGGTCACTGTAAGAATGGGAATTCTTCTTGTAAGAATACAAGAGTATCTTCTAATGGAAGAAGAAAGGGTAGTGGAATGAGTGCCTTTAAGACTCCCCATGAAATTGTACAAATGGCCCATGATGGACCATTTATATTTGGTGCCTCAGCCCCAACTCATAAGGGAAAGGTAGTGGCTTTCACTCAAGCCCATCCAACAAGGACTCAAACCAAGGGTCAGTCTACTGGTCAGCCAAACTTGGCTAGCTCTGATGATATAAACAGCTTGTCTTCTGCAAAGAAGACAGCTGTAAATACCATTCAGGGCAAGCAAAGGAAGCCTGTAGGAAGAATAACCTTCAGTCAGATCCTTGCTAAAAGGAACCTGAAGAAAGTTGCTTCTCCTCTTCATTCTGTTCAGTCAGTAATTAACCACAATGCAAGACCTGCTCAGAAAAGAAGATATAGTATTCATGAGTGTTGGTGAGGTGGTAAGGTGGGGAATTTTGCCCTAGATTACTGGCATAATCCTTCTATGTCTAGAGCAATAGTTAGCCTACCTGTCAGAAATTTTGCAGGTAGGCAAGTTAGATTTCAGTCTAATCAGAACCTAGGACCCAATACCTATTGGGGTCCTAAGGTAAGATAATTCTGTTTTGCAGGTTAGTCTAAGTGCCCATCCCCATGTGGTACTTGGACAGAAGATGTTCCAGAACTTGGACTGGAATAAGGAAGTTATCCTATGGATAATTCTCCAAGGATATGGATGTTGTGTACATTCCTGAAGAAGGGTACAAATGGTATCAAGTGGCATGGGAGAGCTGGGTCAGTTGTATCTACTCTTGAGATATGCTCCCTAGTCAAGTGGTACAATCACTATGGGAGTGGTAACTGGCCACGATCATGGATGAAAGCGAGCTGGATCCAACCAGCAGGAATGTCTGTTAAACAAATTATTGCTGCCACACTAGCAAATTTTGAAAGGACAAGTAGGTTGTACTCATCTCTGAGGAAATCACAAGTAGTTCCTCTGTGAGCAGCAAGGAAGAGGTACATTGTGCTCAGCTGATAAAACTCACTATATAGAAGGGACAAGAAGTCAAGTAGTATCATCAGCTGAAATGATGACTGACAGTCATAAGGACATGATCTGTGCAAATGCTGATGGGGAGCATGTTCAATCAAGGTTACTAGACAAGCCTAAATCTTACCCAAAGTTCCCCATCACATAATAGATTAGCATTACTGCTGAGGATCATCTTGCCCACATGGACATTGCAGAAGTTGAGAGGGAAACTACCCAAGTGATGACACCTACTGGAAGAAGGCAAACCAATCAGTTTATTAGAACAGCTGGATAGCTCCATCTATTGTTGATATAAGTCAGCTCATTTCTTTTGGAATAGCAGTGTAAAGAAAGACTTGGTATCAGGATGAAAGGATGGCTCATGGAAAGATCATTCAAGGTTCAAGTGGTCTTAAGTCTAGCAGTTGTAGGAAAAAATTAGGCCTGATGAGAAGAGAAAGGTGGCAGCTTCACCAATGGTATCATCTGTAATTAGCTAGGGGAGAAGAGAATCATAGCAGACCAGCTCCTCCCTATCTATTCAAAAACCAAGAATGGATTGATCAAGTGGTGATCAGGTGTGCAGATCAATATGATGATCAAGATAGTACTCAGTGGGTTGAATACTCTTGTACTTCTAATCAGAAAGTTTAAGCCAAAGGCAATTCTGTTGCTAAAGAAGGGGAGAAGATCTGGCTCAGCAAAAAGAGACTGTGCAAGGTGCAAGAGAGTTGCTAAGCATCAGAATGGATGGAGCTCGATGAAATAACCATCATTCATCGAACGGAGCTCGACGAAATCACCTTCATTCGTCGAACGGAGCTCGTAGAAATCTTAATGATACATCAAACTCAAAATTGTCAAGAAAAAAGAATTCTTGGCATCAGAACCATAACTTCCAGATAAGTAGAATTTTTTTATATTGATATTCTACTAGTGTAATCTAAGTTGCTAGGAATCCTTACTGTCATAGTAGGACAATGCATATGTAGATTAAGTATCAATTAGTTAGGGAGAATATGGAAAAGGAAAAACACAGTCTTGAGTGTATCCCCAGAATCATGATAGTGGCTAAATATCTTTACTATGCCACTAGTAGATGTCAAGGTCAACACCCTCAAGGTTGAGTGGGTATGTTGAACTTGGTATAGTTTTGTTTCTCCATGTGAATCTTTTATTGCAGAACTCATCCTTCTTGCAGTAAGATTAGTCTCAGATAAAGTATCAAGACTGTCAAGTTTGCCACTTGATGTCAAGCCTCTAAAGTGATATCAAATGGCATCAAGACTGAGATGGACTGAAGTGTCTAGTAGAGAGAAGATAGCAGTTGCTCCTGTTGAGGGGGAGAAAATCCAGATGCTGCAGGAATAGGTTCAACTTCCTATTAAGTAGCAGCCAGCTGTTGTAGTGAATCATATATCATCACAGCAGTTTAGCAGGTTCTGAGGACTATGCACAGTCTAAGGGGGAGATTATGTATAACATAGTCAAAATCTTCTCTGAGTCTGAGAAGGACTATTACTGCTGAGAAGACAGTCTTGCTGTTATACAAGGGGTACAACCAACACTAGTGGAACTATGTTTGCAGCTAGCTCAAATGCTGCAGTGTTGTGTTGTATCAAAGTATAAACACAAAAGGTATGACTCCTAATAAAGTAAATTGATCACTAGAAAAATTTCTGTAATGTTATCAACATAGGACTTTGACTAGGATCAAGAGATAATCTCTCTCATGAAATTTTCTACTTCCTCAATAGATATGCCTATTGAAGAAGATAGAAGGGGGGACATATGTGTGGCAATACATAAGAGGGAGATATAAAATCAATATTTGATATGACTATGTCATGTTGAGTCGGTTCATATTACTGGAAAAGATTCTAATAGTATGAGAAATGCAATGACTGACCACATGTTGAGTCATGATTGTGTCAGTGCATATTTTGATTGTGTCAGTGCATATTTTGAGATAAGTGCTTCAAGTGGTGCACCATTTAAATATTAAGTGGTATAAAGGAGAGTGTATATTACTTGAGCAATTGCTCAAGTAGTATGAGGATGCATTGACTTAACCTACTGAGTCAATATAATTAATGGAGCACATTGAATTAATGTAGCATAAGCTAGCAGGTGTAGCAGATTATAATCTGTAGCTGCATGAAATTATTCTGCCTATTATTGTAATGCCTCTTAGTATTGCTGGGTGTTTTGCCTTCTTCAAATAGGGGGAGATTGTTGGGTCCATTACCCACATTGTTCCCTAGAGTGGATTTGAATAGGCATCACCATTAATAATAAGAGCATAGTTGTATTTGATGTGTGCTTAAGTTCATGCATGCAAGTTGTCCTTGATTGGACAGGTGAACAAAAAGAGTTAGCTGGAAGTTAGATAATTTATGTAAGGCAAAAACATCGAGACAGCTGAGACAGTTGAGAAGAATGTCTCAGCATAACCGCTGAGACAGCTGAGAAGGAAGCATTGAGGCAGTCAATGCAGGTTGTCCTTGATTGGACAGGTGAACACAAAGAGTAAGATGGAAGTCAGATAATTTGACAAATATAAAAGTTTCGAGACAGCTGAGAAGAATGTCTCAGCATAATCGCTGAGACAGCTGAGAGAGAATTCGTCGAACTGAGTTCAGAGTTCATCGAGCTCAACTCAGCATTCGTCGAGCTAAGTTCAGTGCTTGAGATTCTGAGTTCGTCGAGCTCAGTTCAGAATTCGTCGAAATGAGTTCAGAGTTCGTCGAGCTCAACTCACTATTCTTCGAGCTAAATTCAGAGCTTGAGATTAAGAGTTTGTCCAGCTCAGTTCACCATTCATCAAAATTAATTCAATGTAAGGCAGGCTGAGTCAATCAAAGCCAATGTTTTTAAACACATAAAATTGGCTATGACAAAAAGCGTTGAGTGAGGCGTGCTCACACAACACTCTCAACGCCTTAGATGTTACAGAGGCAGAAATATGGTTAAGGTAAAAAGCATTGAGAGGAGGTTGATCACTCAATGCTATCAATGCCTAGTGGAGAAAGAATTTTTTCTAAGTAGTTTGGCGTTGAGTGATGCTCACTCACTCAACGCCAAACAGCAGAAAGCTGATTAAGCAAGTTGTCATTGAGTGAAGCTGAATCATTCAACGCCTAGAAATAGATTTATATTCTAAGTAGTTTGGTGTTGAGTGAAGGTTACTCACCCAACGCCAAGAGACAGTAAATATTTCTAAGTGTTTTGGCGTTGAGTGATGCTTACTCACTCAACACCTATGCTAATGTTGTTTGATTTTTTGCTAAGTCCATAGCCGATGACGTCAGCAAGTCAATAAGTCAGAATATTTCAAATAAGTGGTGGGATTGCTACAGTACGCGACAAATGTTGTCGTAGACCTACTGTACGATAGTTGGCGTTAAAGCAAGGTTATTGTCGGCCATTAATTTTGTGGGGCCCACTGCTCAAGAGCCGGTGGGTCAAATTCAATAAAAAGGAAAAGGATTTTATAGAGGAAGAGAGTTTTCGGAGAAAACGATCAGGCAGTTCTTCTTCTCTGCCATTGTTGTGGTGTTGAAGAATAAGAAGCTCAAGTCTACAAGGCGAAGAGCAAGTTAGTTGTTGGTATCAACATCTTCAACAACAAGATAGCTAGTGTGATCTTCATCTACACCAGCAAGTTGCTCAGAGGGATTCTCTGAGAAAACGGTAGCAGCTTGGGCTGACCCTTGTTGTAGGTGATTCACAGACCCAGCCAATAAATCCTAAAGAATATTATCTTTGGGAGCTGTGAAGAAGGAGTTAGGGCTGAGCAGTTGGCTCAGTTCAGAAAGGGCCAGAGAAGCTGATCTGCAAGTTACTTCCAGCACAAAGCAAGATCTTCATCGTTGTTGCTATAAAGAAAGGAGTAGGGCTGCGATTCTCCCAGCTCAAGTTACTGCTAGATCAGCTGCAGTTACTTCTCTTGTTCCAGCTAGATAAAATACCTGGGGCTGAGAAGAGGAAGTTAGGTCTAAGTATTTACTTAGTCCAGATAAGTAGACTCAGGAAATATATTTCCTTGAGTCAAGGTTGGGCTGAGTTTATCTCAGTCTAGGTAGATTGGCACAGTGAAATTTCACTTGTGGCCAATCATCACAACAACCCACATTCATCCTGTAAGATCCAAGTGTGGATCTGAGTTGTAAGGCTATTTAGCCTGAGCTGTAGGCCTTTGTGTAAGGCTTAGGTAGGTGACAAGTTTTTCACTGAGCTGTAGGTGCCTAGAAGGGCACTGAGGTAGGTACTTGGAAGGGTACTGAGCTGTAGGAGTATTGCAGCACTCTGAGAGTAGGGCCTTTTCCCTGAAGTTGTAGCGCTGAAAAGCCTGAGCTGTAGGCCTTAGAGATAAGGCTGAGGCAGGTGGCTTGAGGGTCATTAAGTATAGGAGCACTGCAGAGCTCTAAGGTAGGATCCCTAGTGGATCTGAGGTTGGGATGTCCTCCCAGCCTGAGTGTAGGGCTTAACAGCCTGACGTAGGTGGTCTGCTGACCACTGAGTTGTAGGCCCTTGTGGCTGAGAAGTAATCCTAGGAGGAGACATAGAGATCCTGAGTGATCTGAGGTGTAAGCTCTGTGGAGAAAGTTTTGGAGAAGTTCCTAGTCCAACAAGATAGTTGGATAAGTGGGAGGGAAAGTGGGTGTATCCTAGTTAGGGAACCACTATAAATCACTGTGTGATTTTTTGTGTTGTTTTCTTTATGCAGGTTGTGTACATCTTGAAAGTATAAAACAACTAAAAGCGAAAGCTCTTATAGAAGAAACATAAAAGAACTCGAAAAGAGACCAATAAACTATTCACCCTCCCCCCTCTCTAGGTTATTTAGCTATCCTTAAGTTAAAGACTTTCAATTGTCGTCAAAGATCCAGAACAATTTTAGATTATTTCTCTTTTTTAGAAACTATATAATTTTGTAATAGTACATTGTAAATTCAGAACTTTTAAAACTCTGGCAAAAATGAAATGAAAAAGTTTATTGGCTCTTTACTATTTTTGTCTTGTTGTTTTCATTGGCTTTGTATTTCTGTTATAGTACTTTAAATTTACATCATTATTATCTTGTTTTGGTATTGTTGTGTATATAATTGAATTGAGGTTATGACTTCTCCAAATATGGGGAGATTGTTGGGTACATTGGAAATAATGTACTTGTTTTGAAGAAGTCCTTTCAACTCAATGATATACACATAGTTGTATTTGATGTATGTTTCAGTTCATGCATGCAGATTATTCTATGTCATATTGATTGGATGGGTGGTCCAAGTGACATTGACAGATGGACTCAAACAAGCTGACTGGAAAGGCAGGAAATTGCCCAAGTCCACAAGCGTTGAGTGAAGCAAGCTCACTCAACGCCAAATATCAAGGCAGTTGATGAAGAAAATTGACTAAGTCTACAAGCATTGAGTGAAGCCAGTTCACTCAATGTCATACAGCTAATAGTGCTGAGTGATGTCAGGACAATCAAAGCCCAGTAAGTTGCAGCATAGAAGAAATGACTATATACAAAAGTGTTGACACACTTCACAACTATGTCAACACCTTTGTAGGAGAAGTGTCGAGATCAAAAAGATACAAGACAGTAGTGTCGAGACAAGTCAGATATCTCGACACCTTAAAGCTCAGGACAGTAGTGTCGATACAATACAACTGTCTCGACACGATGAAAAACTAAAGTACAGACTTAAATATGTCGACACCCATCAGATTGTAGTGTCAAGACAATTCAACTTTCTTGATATGGTGAAGATTTAAAGCAAATGTCGACACCCAGCAGATAGTTGTGCTGAAACAAGTCAACTATCTCGACACCTTCAAGTTCAGACTGGAAATTCTATCAAGTACAGATGTGTCGAGAATGCTAAGATGTCTCGACACCTTGCAGTTTACAGTCTAAGAACACTAAGTATTTTTGTGTCGAGACACTTGGGACTTCTCGACACTTATGATCCTAAAGTCTTACAAAGTCAAGACAGCTGAGTGTCAAGTCAAGTCAGAAGTGTCATGTCAGTTACAGTGACTTGACATCTCATCAGAATCTGTTTGAAGAAAAACTTGAAGTATGATGACATATGATGATGTCATCAATCAAAAGCCAGCCACTAGTAAAGGCTATAAATAGAGGGGTAATATACACAGAAATCAGTCAATCATTCAACGAATCAATTCACTCATTCTGATTTCTCCTAAGTTAGGGAAGGGCGGCAACTCCAAAAGTAGGAAGACACAGGTCTTCAAGAAAGTCTTCTGATCCTTTCAACAAGTTGATCAGAGGATTAAGGTGGATCTATTCTACAAGTTCTTCAAGGAAATCAAGCCTATCATCATCAAGAATATTACAGATCCAGTGATGAATCATTTCAGCCAGTCTGCTCATCAAGAACCAATCCTGTGCTGCTGAATTGAAGAATCTGAATTCTCAGATAAGTTAGATCTAAGAGTTGTTATTTTCTAAGATTACTTTCTTTCTCATTTTCCTCTTAAATTTGTAAGATCTCTTTGAGATTTGAGTGGGTAGGAGATATATTCTCTGCGTTGTAAGTCTAATTTATAAAGGCTGAGGTAGGGTTCTTGAGGGACCTGAGGTAGGTGATTTTTGTGGGATTTGAGGTGTAAGACTTGTATAGTCTGAGGTAGGGTTCTTGAGGGACCTTAGATAGGAGATTGGGTGGATCTCTGAGGTATGACATGTTGGTCTTAGGTATAGGTTTCTGGAAAGAAACCGAGTTTGTAATATCTGTTGATCTGAGTTGAAGAGGAGGAGATATAACCTTATCTAGCATATTGCTAGTGAGTAAGGAGAGGGAAAGTGGATGTACCCTAGATAGGGGAACCACTACAAAATCTCTGTGTTCTGTGGATTACTTGTGTTTTGTTCTTGTGAATGTTTATTTTCAAGTATGTTGAAATATCAAGTATACGTGCTAAAGATTTTAAAAGACACCTATTCACCCACCACCACCACCACCCCCCTCTAGGTGATTAACTACCCATTGATTTATCTTTTAGCAGGCCCTGGCGATGGCGGGGAGTTTGCTTACAGTAACGACAAAAATTATAAGTATTTTATCCGACCGCTGGGGAATGTAAATATTCGATCAGGTTACGCGACCTATCCTTGCTATGAGCCGATTAATGGAGAATGTAAGTATTTGATCCGGGTACCGGAGAATATAAGTATTTGATATGATGATGTGATTGTGGAGGGAGGGGGAGGCTCAAGTAATGTCGGGGTGTTGACCTGCAGTAATGACGCATAATGTAAGTATTCGATCCGACCGTTGGAGAATGTAAATATTCGATCCGATCGAGCGACCTAGCCTGGCTATAAGCCGATTGTCAAAAAATGTAAGTATTCGATCTGACGATATGACAACGAGGGGGAAGGCCCTGGCAATGGCATGGCATTGGCCTGTAGTAACGACGGAGAATGTAATTATTCGATCCGACTGCCGGAGAATGTAAATATTCGATCCGATTTCGCGACCTAGCCTGGCTATGAGCCGATTACCGGAAAATATAAGTATTCAATCTAGAGAGTGGCCTAACCAGATCGAAGGAGTCTCAAAGCGAGAATAAGGAAAACACAATGCAATATAATCAAATCAAGAAATAGTCTGCATGAGTTGTGACTCACGACTTTTAGGTCATAGAAAGTTTAAGACAAAAAAATAAGATAAGTATAGAGAAACAAGGATAAGGTAGTGTCGTGTTATTGGTGGGGAGGGGGGGTCTTCTTCTTCTAGGAAGAGCTTCCCTGCAGCGCGGTGAATTTGTTGCGTAGGTTGACATCTCTGGTTTCAAATGTGATTGCAACTTTTGGTTGAGCCTGTTTTAAGTAGAAGGCATGAGCCACTTCCTTACTTCCGCAAATGACCCCTATGCCTCTTGGGGTTCAGGAATTTCATGGATAGGTGAGGAATTGACGGGATCGCTCCAAAGACTGATTGGATTGGCCTTCCAAAGATGGCGTTGTAGGGCGAACTTAAGTCGATGATGACAAACTGGATATCCCGAGTAACCTGCCCCAGGAATTCACCCATTATTACTGGCAGGGTAATCGTTCCTTGAATGGGCACTCAAAAATTATCGAAACCATACATGGGTCCTGTAGAAGGATTGAGATGTTGGGGAGTAATTTTTATGCTGTAGAGAGTGGATAAAAGCAGGAATCGATTGAACTCCCATTGTCTATGAGAATTATTTTAATTTTAAAGCAGGGATCTATCCCTGCACTTATTATAAGCGGGTTCTGATGGGGAATCTATAACCCTTTGAGGTCTTCATTTCCAAAGGAGATGGTGGAATTCGGGTTGATTTCTGCATACTTATGGGTTTTGTCTGTAGTTTCAACTGAAAATATCTGGGTAGAGAGGAATGGGGGCCCGGTGATGGTTTCGATGTTTCCTACCATTTTCCTTGCTTATGGAGCCCCCTGCAACGCGGTCTACTGGTTTATTCCTTGATTTTGTACTTGATGACCTTGCACTTATCCCTATAAAAACCTCTAAGGAGTCCCTGGCAGACAAGGCGCTCGATTTCATTCTTCAACCCGAAACATTCCTCGGTAGTTTGACCAGTCAGGTGGTGAAACTCACAGTACTTTTGATGGCCAGCTCTGGGGTTTGGCGGAGGTACCATCGGTCGCTAAATTGTCGGATCATCCTGAATTATGTACATCACGTTGGTATGGGTGGTATTTAGTGGAGTGTATTCTCAAGGTGGACGCTGCCCCTCATTCCTCGGCTGGTCTCATTGATGGTTATCATTCTGATAGTAATCCTGGTGTTGCTCTTTATGCCTTATGGGGACTTGTTCTTTCCCCTCTTTCTCTTCTGCCCACCTTCAAAATATTGGCGGTGTGCTTCAATGTCCATGCCAGCTGCTATTTTGGCTTCAACCCAATGAATAATGTCTGGGTAACTAGGAACGATTTCCCTCATGAGAGCTAAATAGAAATCGCTTGGGCGGAGTCCACCAAGGAAGGCGCCTCTGAGAAGTTCGGGGTTGACCCCCGGTATTTGACGTGCTTCTGAGGTGAAGTGGTAGAAGAAGTCTTTGAGTTATTCTCCCTCATTCTAGCGGATACCCGGGAGGTGCAAGGGGTCCCAAAAAATTCTACGATTGGCAACAAACTTCTCTGAAAATTCCCTTGTTAACTCTGCAAAAGTGAACATAGTTACTTCTCGGAGAGAATGAAACCAAGTATGAGCCTGACCCTTTAAAGTGGCTGGGAAAACTTGACATAATAATTTATCTAGGGCACTGAAAATCCTCATTATGGTGAGGAAATGGTTTACGTGTTCAAGCGGATCCTCTGTTCCATCGAACGTCTCTATGTTGGGGTTCTTAAAGCCATACGGGACTAGATGTGCTAGAACCTAGGGGGAAAGTGGAGAGCCCTAATGGAGAGGGCGGTGTGCGAGGATGTCACGTCACCGAAGATGTCCATATTTCTGGGAAATCACCTCAAGAATCTCTTCGCAAGTAAGCCTTTCTCCCGGTGGCATGCAGGTTATTTCTTCCGGAAGATGCTAGTAGCCGACCCCTGCGCCCCGATGAGTGGGGTGTGTGGAGATGGTGGCATCAGAAAGTCTTCAGATTCATTCTCCCTCTGGGGTCTTGTTGAGGAAGAACGCAATCCTGACTCGGAGGAGGGGGATTAGCCGGTGTTGGAGGCTGAGGATGAGCTGGAAGAGCTATAATGTTCTGAAGGAGGGTGATCATCTCAATCTGATGCTCCTCCATATACTGCATGCGCCCTTCTAAGGCGGCTATGGTTGGGACGGAGGCCTTCTCGCCGAGAGTTGTATAGATGAGTGAGTGAGAAGGAGCCGGCTCAACGCGTCCTCTAGGGGGTGATCCATTGGTGGTACGGGTACACCTTGTAACTATAGGATCAAGTAACGAGTACCATTGTGTAGAGGGTACTGTCTTCTAAATCTTCAAAGGATTCTAGGAACAGGTTCCCACAAACGGTGCCAAACTGTTGCGGCCAAACTCGATGCCCCGGTCAGACCGTAGTAAATCGGATCGTCTTAGCTCACAGAGCAGTCGAGTGCACACACATACAATTAGAGAGATATTGTACACACAATGTTTTTGACATTGAAAAACACCTTAACTGGGTAAAAAACCACATGGTCAGATCTGTGCTGACCAAAATCAACTATTTTTCTGCGGTTACAGCTTTCTCGGAGAATCAAAGGCGATAGACCGCTTCTTGTTACACTTTGGGCGTCAGAGAGTAAAAGAGAGAAAAACTTATGCTCACGGCGGGTAACAAGTTGCATCGGATGAGAGGATTTGTAGTAGAATTGTGAACGTGCAGACTCTCGATGTATCAGGGATTTTCTCCTCGTCGCACACTTGAGGACTTAGGCGAATTTCCGGTGAAGTGGCTGCACTTAAGAGAATTTTGGTGGCAGAGCGGTGGCTTTAAAGTGGCTCGCAGGAGGAATCTGGCAGAGCATCGACCTGAGGAGAAAGAAAGAAGGAGAGCAAAAGATGAGAAATGAGGAGGCTCGGGGCTTCTTTTATGGGCTCCAGGAGGTAGTTATAGTAGTTATGTGGCTATCCGCACACCGTAACCATCGATATTATTATTTTTAGTATAGTTTTGAGCATATATTTTGCTCGTTATGTTTGTTGTTTGCAGGCCAAATATTTAAATAATATTGTTCCCCCACTAATTGGGATGGTAATGTTGGTGTTACTATTGGATCGTGAGGCGCCCTTAGAGGGGGGTGAATAAGTGTTAACACTAAATTTTTCTTTTAGTCTATTTTTCTGAGTGAAATAATAATAGAAATAAAAAGAAAATTTCTCCTAATCAATTATGAATTCTTAGTAAATCAGAAGAACACAAATGACTATAGTTTATTTAAAAAGGTTGCAAATAAAGTACAAAGATTCTCTATAAAGCTAGAGTTCAAGGCTATGAAAATATAAACTCCTTTTGATTTCACCGATCCTCCTACCAAGAACCGGCTGGCTATAGCGTATCTATCCCTAGATCTTGCTACTAGACTCCCCTAGATCTCACCATGATCTAGTCGCTGCACACAAGGCGGCAAAAACTCCCTAAGTCACATATGGACCTAGACGCCACGCACAATGCAGCGATTTCCTCCAAAGCCACACACGGACCTAGACGTCATGCACAAGGCGGTGATTTCCTCTATCGATTACAATAAAGAAATAAAGAATTACAATGAATTACTTTCAGAATGAAAACTCCCTCTAAATGAAACACTGAAGGTGTCGACGAAAGCTTGCTACGATTGCTTGAGATGCTGCGTACAAATCATTGCTCTTTTGTCCTTGAACCTTCTTGGAAAGATGGTTTTTTTCTGGATGCTAAAGCTCTCTGTACAGGATGCACGGGAAGGAACACTCCAGAAATATGAAATTCGTGATCACCAAAAAAAATGAGCTGTATATATATTTTGGCGATATTGCTGGCGATACTGGATATCGCCTGCCAACGATATCCTATCTGGCTGCCATGTGTCCTATAGATTCAAAACTTCTACGGGATGAATTGGTCGTGGCCAATCGTGTGCTATCGCATGAGCAATATCGATATCACCGGGTAATATCAATGTTAACTGAACGCCGTGGATATCGTGCGATAACTATTCCACGAGCTATCGCCATGTGGCTATACTGGATATCGCCAGACAATATCAGCTTATCTTTTCTTTACAATCTCGAATCCAAGCCAAAAATTATTTGAGTGTTATACCTATTATATCTTCACATCATAAACACACGATAATCAAATACAAATAAGATTTGTTATTAGCAAACCAAGAAGCGTGGAACGCATGCTCCAATAATCTCACCCTTTTAATATTAACAAATCCACTTAGAAAGCAATCATGAATAACATATAACGTGGTAGTAAATTGGATGAGCAAGACTAAGAATTTGTATGTGCACAAAACTACACTTGGATGTTACTCTCCCCCTACATGTGTACTCCCCCTAAATAAAGAAGTGTAATTTGTATTTATTGGAGCTTGAGGAGACCGGGCGATCTTATGTCTAACCGCGGTGGTCTATCTATCTTAGCGACGTAGTGGTTTTGTCTAACGGTCTGGTAGAGTACCTCAACCTGCGGTCTTCTCTGACATTTAGGCGACTTTCCTAGTTGCCTCTTGGTGTTCTGTAATTTGCTGTATAGTTGGCGGTTTGACCATGTCAAACTACGTAGACTGCCTGACTTGTATTTAGTCCCACATTGGTTGTTGTATTCTCCCATCTCCCCCGATTTCTATAAATAAGGGGGCATACCTATGTAATAATTATCTTTTTGAAGCAATAAAATTTGCGGTTTATTTACCTCTTGGCCATTTTCTCGCTCATTTTTCACATGGTATCAGAGGGAATCGATCCTTTGCTCAGTTTAGATTGTCATTTGTTTGTTAAACCATGACTGCTTCTTCCAGCTTGCTTCTCGCGCTGGCTTCTTCCTATTTGCTTCCCATCCTTCCCTCCCTTTCTTGTTGCTCTCCTGCACTTTCTTCTTTGTGTGTGTTCTGTTCGCGCGGCTTCCTTTGCTTAGTCGTATTTTGTTGTGATTTCTCAGCTGTTCGCTGCTTCTTTTCTTCTCTGTTGTAAGTTTCGCATTTTATTCGCGGCATCTTCCTTATTGGTGGTGTGTTGTCACCGTGACTGTGCAGACTCATTCTCTTCTCTCCCTCTTTCTTCTTCTTTTCTTGTCGCTACAGCTTCTCTAACCGTTGTGGGCTCCACAACCTGGTCGCGGCCTTTTTTCTTTCCGCTGGTGTGGTATCACCGTGATCCTGTGGTCTTCCCGCGTGGTTTGTTCGTTGCTCGGTCGCTGTGATTTCACTTTTCTCGTGTGGGTTGATTTCTCTTCTCGCGCGTTCTCTTCTTGGTTTGCTCCTCTTAGTGTCCGATCTCTCTGGCTTCTTTTCAAATCGTGCAGTTTGATTCTCTGCCTCTCTTTCTTTTTGTCGCTGGCTTTCTACGACTTGTTTGTCATCCTATTCGGTTTGGCTTCTTTTGTCGACTTGTTTCTAGTCGGGCAGTTAGTTTTTTCTTCCTTCTGGTTTCTATTTTCTTAGAGATAGTTTCTCTTCTCTCCTCTACATCTCGTGATCTTGTGGCATCCCCTGATAAGTGGCTTATTGACTTTGGTACCACTTATCACATGACCAACAACTCTCGTTTGTTCTCTTCTTTGCTTGAACAGAACATATTGTCTCCTTTTGTTATTATAGATGGGACTTCTGCTCATGTACATGGTGTTGGCACTATGTGTCTTTCTCCGTCTTTGCTGCTTGAGGACACTCTCTATTTCCCTACTTTCTCGTGCAATTTACTCTTTGTCCATGCTCTTTGTACTCAGTTAAATTGCACAATTACTTTTACGGGCACCACTTGTTCTTTCTCTGATTCTGTCTCCAAAGCAACGAATGATACTTGGACCGTCAGTGGTGGCCTCTTCTTTCTTGATCATGATGTTGCTCTTTTTGCTTCTTCATCTCTTTAGTAATGGCATCATCGTCTTGACCATCCTCCTTATCGCCTCATTCATAAACTTTTCCCAGACCTTCCTTCAATGGATTTTCCTTTGAATTATGAAGCCTGCCAGCTTGGCAAACATCATCGCTCTTCTTTCCCAGCATGAACGGGACGTAGTTCTTCGCGTCCTTTTGAACTTTTTCACTCTAACATCTGGGTTCCTTCTCTTACTGCTACTGTTGGTAGAGGTAGCTTATACTTTGTAACTTTCATTGATGATTTCTCACTGTATGCTTGGTTGTATCTCCTGAAAGATCATTCTGAACTTTATGCCGTGTTTACCGCCTTTTATATTGAGATCTTGATACAGTTTAAGGTGCCTATTCAAGTTCTTTGTACTAATAATGCCAAGGAGTATATCAGCCGATAATTTTTTGATTTTTGTGCGAACCATGGTTTGCTTCATCAAACTTCTTGCCCCTATACCTCTCAAAAAAATGGCATTTCTGAATGCAAGAATCGTCATCTCTTGGATGTGGCTCGCAATCTTCTGTTACAAATGAATATTTCTCGGTCCTATTGGGATCATGTTGTTCTTCTCTCCTGCTATCTTAATAATCGGATACCCTCATCTGTTCTTCAGGGCAAGACTCCATTTCCTATTTTGTATCCCGGGGCTGAGACATTTTCTTTACCTCTTAAAATTTTTTGATGTACGGTGTTTGTTCACGTACCTTCTCCTGGTCATGACAAACTTTCTCTCCATTCTGTTAAATGCATATTCCTTGGTTATTGTCCGACTCAGAAGGGATATCGCTGTTTTGATCCTATTCTGCGCAAATAGTATGTGTTTGCTTATGTTACCTTCTTTGAAGATACACCGTATTTTTCTCCTGCTTCTTCTCTCTTACCTTTTGATATTTCTTCTTCAATGTCTATTATCTCGGCACCTCTCCCGGAACCAACTCTTTCCACGACTATTCCTGTTACGCCGTCTCTTTCTCTCGAGACAGATTCTTTGCCCTTGGAGCCTTCTATACTTGTTGTCGGGCCTCTTCTTTCTTCTGGCAGTGAATTGCCTCCTTCGGACAAGAGTGATCTTGATCTTCTCTTTGCCTTGCGGAAGGGCATTCGACAATGCACTAAGCATCCTATTAATGTGATTGTCACCTATGCTCAGCTTTCCCCGGATGGCAAGCGTTTTGGTCTTGCTTTCTCTTCTACTGTTATACGGACTATGTATCAAGAAGCTCTTGGCATTCCTTAGTGGAAAGCCGATATGGATGAAGAAATGAACACATTAACTGAGAGAGGTACTTGGACTCTTATTCTCCCACCTCTGGGCATTGACGTGGTTGGCTGTCGGTGGGTCTTTGTTGTTAAGTATCTTCCAGATGGTTCGGTTGATCGCTATAAGGCGAATCCTCTGGCAAAAGATTTCATTTAGACGTATGAGGTAGATTTCATTGATGCTTTTTCTCATGTTACTCGTATCAGCACTATACGCGTTCTCTTCTCTATAGCTGTTAATCGAGACTGGTAGATGTCTTAGTTAGATGTGAAGAATGCCTTCCTTTATGGTGATTTGCAAGAAGTGGTTTACATAGAGCAACCTCCTAGGTATGTTGCTCAGGGGGAGTCTTAGGTATGCAAGCTTCGGAAGGAGATTTATGGTTTAAAGCAAATTCCAGGATCTTGGTTTGAAAGGTTTAGTGGAGTTATTTTTCTTATTTGGCTCAGTCAAAGCTCTGCTGATCATTCCTTGTTTATACGCAAGACTACTAAAGGCCTTGTGGTTCTTGCTGTCTATGTTGATGATATTCTTTTGACTGGTGATGATAAAAAAGGCATTGATCTAGCCAAACTACATCTTCGACAACATTTTGTTACTAAGGATATGGGACCTCCAAAGTACTTTCTAGGCATTGAGATTTCACGTAAGAGGAACTCGGTGGTTCTTTCACAACGAAAGTATGCGCTAGATCTCTTAAAGGAGACTGGTCTTCTTGGCACGAAGCCTGCTCATTGCCCGATGGCGGTTGGAGATGATAAGGGGTGGACTGAAGATTCTCCTCTTCTTCGAGATTTCACTGTGTATAGACGTCTTTTAGGCAAACTCATATATGAAAGTGAAGGGATAGATACTACTCTAAAGGGGGGTGAATAGAGTTATCAAATTTTGCACTAGACAAAACTTAATAGTCTGCCCAACTCCCTTGGAGTGAAATGCGGAATGAAAAGATTATAGATATGGAGAAAACCCTAAAGCCTAACACAAGTGTTGTGCACAAACTCAAGCTAACTGTAATTACAGTTAAGGCTTGGAAATCCTAAACAGCAACTAGCAAACCTAGTTATATCTAATCACGGCCACAATGCAGGAATTAAATTAAGCAAGCCAGACGACACAAGGAATTTATAGTGGTTCCCCAAACAACTTGGGTACGTCCACTCTTCTACCAACAAGGTAGGAATCCACTACAGGTTTTTGATCAGGTGCCCTGCCACCACAAGATCTGCTTCAGGTAGATCTAGAAACCCTTTAGACTTTTGATCAGGTGTCTAAAAATCGAACACAGGTTTTTGATCAGGTGCCCTGCCACCAAGGGATACTTTTGAAGGGAGTAATAACCCTGTACAGGAGGGGGAAAGAAGGTTAAGATATCTTCTCTATTTTACAATAGATTAGAGAAGCACAAAGACTTGCACTGAGCTAGAAAGCTCAAGGAATCAAGGCTCCCCCTGGCTCAAAGAATGTCCAGGTGAAGTCTTGCTTCAGTGCAGAAACTCTTCAGTAAAAACTGAAGGAAAAACTACAAGAAGATAAATAAAATATAAAATAGAAATCTTCTAGCAGCTATCTTCTTCTTCTTCTTCAAAAGAACTCTGAGTCTGAACTTCCTGGAAGTAGGAGAACTCAAGTTGAAGAAGAGCAGAAGAGCTTAACACTTCTCAGTTGAATGAAGATTGCTGAGAGCAATGAACTTGGACTTGATGAAAGCTTGAATGCTTAAAATGAATAACTGGTTAGCTAGTTAGCTAGCTCAAATCCTTCTCCAAAGGATTCCTTTTATAGCAGCAACAAGCAACGGCTCTTTTCAATTTGAACTGTTTGTCTTCTTCTGAAACTTGAAACCTGGGCTGCAAATATCACAAAGACAAACAAACTCTGCAGCAAAATATTCTATAAAAGGGATAAACCTTTTTCAAGGAAGCTGCAGGAAGCAATCTGATAATAAAGGTACTAAATAAAATCACATCAGAGACAAACTCTTTATAGCATAAGGAAGACTTTTCAGTCTAACGGCTATAAAGGACTGACAGCAGATAAAGTAAAATACAGTGTCAACTAATAAGAAAAACAACTTTATCTGAAAAGATTTTACTCAGGCAGAAGGGATGGAGCAGATATTGCCTGGAAATATTATCATAAAACAACTGAAATAAAATGCCAGATAATGTATTAAAATAGAATAAATAAATACAAAATAAAAAGGCAAACAGAAAACGTCGAACGACCCTCGGAGATCGTCGACCGGCGCACGGAGATCGTCGACCTATCGGGCCGATAGTCGAACGATCCAGATAGTCGAACTATCAAGAAAAATAGTCGAACTACCTCGGCAGATAGTCGACCTATCAGAACAGATTGTCGATCTATCAGATAGTCGATTTATCCAGACAGATAGTCGAACTATCAAGCACAAACAGATAGTCGACCTATCAAGCAGATTGTCGACCTATCACAGAAAACAGATAGTCGACCTATCAACAGATAGTCGACCTATCAAAACAAAACAGATAGTCGATCTATCAACAGATAGTCGAGCTATCAAAGAAAGCAAAGATAGTCGATCTATCAACAGATAGCCGATCTATTAAAGACGACAGATAGTCGACCTATCAACAGATAGTCGACCTATCAAAGCGGAACAGATAGTCGACCTATCAACAGATAGTTGAGCTATCAAATAGTTGAACTATCAGGACAGATAGTCGAACTACCAAACCAAGCAGATAGTCGACCTATCAACAGATAGTCGATCTATCAAAGAAAGCACAGATAGTCGACCTATCAACAGATAGTCGATCTATCAAAGCAAGCAGATAGTCGACCTATCAACAGATAGTCGAACTATCAACGCAGATAGAACGTCGACCAACTGATAGACGATAGTCGATCAGCCGATAGACGATAGTCGAGCGGCGTTCGACTATAGTCGAACGAACAAACTACTTAACCAAATTCTTCATCTGGAAAAGCGGGGACTCTACAGCTAGACCACTAACCATTGACCATAGATATTTCTTGGGTCAAGGGACTAAAAAGACAAGACTAAACTCAAATCAAACTAGGGTACCAACAATCTCCACCTATTTGAGTTAAGTCTCTCAAAAACTAAAACACAGAACTAGCTATAGAACAATAAAAACAATACAGAAAATAGATAAGCAACTAAATAGCAATTATCAATCAATCAGATAAATAACAGCAGTCAAACAAAATTAAGAATCTACAGAATCTGGTTTAGGGACAGAAGAGCTAGGAACAAAAGAAACTTTCCGCAAGGGATCAATAGCTTCTTTCTTGGACAGCTTCAAATCTTGCACACCAATAATCTTCAGTTCTGCAGCCCTTGGAACAACTGCTTCTGGGTGCTTTTCCATATATTTAGAAGGATCAAAAACTTCAGGGCTAACCTAGATTTTATCTAATTCCTTCATTCTAAACTTTGACATAGTAGTAAATCCTGTAGAGTCCTTTCCTTCAGCTTTGGCTTTCTTTATCTGAGCTGATCCAACAAGTTCTAGAAATCGAGCCATCCTGAAATCAGGATCTAACTCTTGGCTTTCATACACATTTTCAGATGATGTATCTATAGGCTTCACAGTTTTAAATTTAACAGATAAATCTAATAAACTTTCAGCTGTACCTTTAATTTCTTGAACAACTAAAGATGGAGGAGGAGCAAATTCAGCAAACTTTTTACTTGATTTTTCAGAGAAGATGGTTCTTTTACCTTTTGCAACATCCTTAGTAACATGAACTGGTATATCAGGAGAAACCTTTCTCTTGGGAGAAGGAGGAGGTGAAAATGTTGGCTTTTGATATATAACCTCCTTTACTTGATCTTTAACCTCAGTATCATGCCTTTGAGTACCAGTATATGATTTGCCTTGGTGGCTCTGAGAACTTTTACTTGAATGAGGCTGATAAGGAGCAGATTTTGCAGATGGAGCAGATGGATTAGCAGATAAATTGCCAGAGGCTCCTGCACCGGGAGGTGGAGGAGGAGGACCTTTGGGTGTCCATCTGGAAGCAGGACTATCATATCTCTTAGATTTCTTTCTCTCCTTTTGCTGGTTCTTGGAAAACCACATCCAATGTTGGAAGTCTTTCGACTTAGGGTCGATCCCTTTCAATATGTAATAGGGAGTATCATTGTCTCGATTGGGAGGAGGAGGAGCAACAGCTTTCCTTTTTCTCTTTGCAGCTTTCCTTTTCTTAGAGTCCTCAGATATATCTGAATCATCTTCATCTTCAGAATGAGATGAAGAAGGATGATCATAAGGGTCATAGGCTTCTGATACAGCCTTTTTCTTTGCTTTCAGATCAACTTTCTCTTTTTCTTCTTCCCTGGCATCCTGAGCCAGAAGAGAATCCAGATCAGGTCCTGGAGAGTCATCCCATACAGTAGATTTTTCATCTTGCAAAACTTTTTCTTTCTCTTTCAAAATATCTTGTACTCTTTGCTTCCAGGCAGCTCTTGCTTTCTCTTCTTCTAAACTCAGTACTGGGGTCTTTTCATCCAGACTTTTAGATTCAACATCTTCTATGTCTTCTTGAACAACTAAAACATCTGAAACAGATTCTCGAACAACTACTTCTACTTGAGCAGCTATATCTTCTTTAATATAATCTGTAGATTCATGAACACAAATCTGCTATATAAGCTAAAAGCATTCCTTCTAGGTATTCACAAACTAGCAAATCAATTAACTCGTCAAAAAAACGGATGAGTGAATTACCTTCATACTTTACCAACTCCCAGGATTCATCTAGATAGGATGTAATAATGCCTTCTAGGAAACGGGCAACCAAAGGAGTGGTGAGATCTTCTAAACAAACTTTTACAGCAAATTCAGATAACATAACTGCATCAGATATTTCTTTTTCAGATAACACTGAAACTGATTCTTCTTGAGCTGGAGCAGTATCTTCTTGAACTGTCATCACTATATCTGTCACCGCTGGAGGATCTGCTGGAGGGGAGGCTGGAAGCTCTGAGACATCTTTATAGACCATCTCCCCCTGCCTGGTTTCAGTGGGAACTGAAACCAGGCCCCTGGAAGAAGAGGGCTCAGCAGAATTAGAGAGGGATTGGATGGTGGCAGTCAAAGTAGCAATGGAGGAAGCAAGTGGAGCAATTGCCTCTTCAATCATGATTTTGATTGAAGGGGTAATCAACTTCACAATGCTGGAAATGAATTCTGGAGTGATTTCAAAAGAATGTGGGGGAACTGCAGATGATGGAAGATCAGCAGGAGGAATGTATTCCTGTTGAACTAGAGAACGAACAGGAGATGGAGAATGATGTGGAGAATGAACTAGAGAATGAATAGGGAACTGACGAGGTGTTGGAGTCCTCTCAGATCCTAACAAATCAAAACTAGGATCAGATATCCTAGCCAGATGAGAAGGAATAGGAGATGCAGGAGGAGAAGGAATAACAACCGTGGTTGTATCTCGAACAAGAGAAGCAGGAAGTCGTACTTCAGCTGAAGTTGATGGAGCTTCAACTGAGGTAGACAGAACTGAAGAGGATGGAACTACTTCAGTAGAAGTTGATGGTAAGGCAGAAGAAGATGATGGAAGAGAAAGATGAGCTGAGCCAGCTTCTAGAGGGTGAGGAGTGACTGAATCAGTCCTTGTGCTCTCGGATGTCGCTGGAGCAACCCCTGAAGGAGCGGGCTTCACAAATGTCCTCTTCCACTTGGAGAACAAGTTCAGATCCATCTTCTTGCTGGCATTAATTGTTGTAGCAGTTGAAACTAGCAGCTGAGAATACTTCTCTTTCAGAAAAATTCCAATAACCCTGCCTAGGGTAACCTCTTTCTTACTATTCTTCTTCCTTATCAAATCAAACAGAACACCTGCCCAATTGATCCTTTTCTTGTTAACAATTGCACACATGAGTGCAAATTGTTGTCTTGTGATGTTATCGTGGGCAGAGTGTTTGCCTAGCAGCACCTTTCCGACAATCTCAGCAAGAAATTTGATTTTGAAGGGAAAATTTACCTTGAGGAGCTTCGAGGGAATGCCTTCTGCATGTCCCAACTCAATCAACATTCTTCCAAATTCCGGAGCATCTTGCTCAAAATCTTCTTCGCCATTGATCAATCCAAAAACATCGGTCAGAACGGCGGGAGACAAGATTACCTCTTCTCCGGCAATAGTTCCGATCATCGAATCTTCAGTAGACGATGAAGTAAACGCCCATTCTTTAATCTCTGGGATGTTTAACTTAATCCTTGTAGACATTAGTCTTTCTAACCCTCGATCTCTACATAACTAGAGGATTTCCACAATCCCTGATTCACAACAGCTGAAGGCATCGAAGTCGACACTGAATCCTGCGTCGAACTTCACAACTGCGAGCAATACTGGAGAAATCGCCATTGAAGGAGCTGGAGAGGGCGCGAGAGAGACGGAGAAGACGAATCAGTAGAAAAAAAATCGCAAGACAGGAGCAAGCGGGAAGACGGAATGCGAAAGGACGCTCTCCATCGACGATAAAACAAAAGATCTTTTAACCTAGGTCAACTATCGGCTTTATATTAGACCGGAGATAGTCGATCTACTTAAAAGATACAGGAGACAATGGTCGAACGGTCGTTCGACGATCGGTCCAGAAGCAGAGTAGTCGATCAATCGTTCGACTATTTCTATCTTCTCAAACAACAAGCTGTCGTCATCCAGAGATCGACGATGAGCTCGACTTGTTCGACTATGGTTGAACGCCGGTCAACGATCTTCAAACAGGCAAGCTTTCATCAACCATAGGTCGACGATGGGCTTGACCCGATCGACTATCTTCGAACATCGTTCGACTATCTTCAAACAAGTTTCAACAAGGCAGAAGATACACTTAGTCTCTTACATTGATCATGCCTAGTTGAACTAAAAAGAACAGATGTTTCTGTTCATCTAAGGGCTTGGTGAATATATCACCTCTCTAAAACTCAGTGGATATGAACTCAAGACAAATCTTGTTCTTTTCCACACAATCTCTCAGGAAATGGTACCTGATCTCAATGTGCTTCGTTCTAGAGTGGTGCACTGGATTTTGTGCAATTGAGATAGCACTGGTACTATCACACATGATTTTGGTGTTCTTGTGTGAGTAACCATAATCCACAAGCTGGTTTTGAATCCACAGGATTTGTGAACAACAACTGGCAGCTGCTATATATTCAGCCTCTGCAGTTGAAGTTGAGACAGAAGCCTGCTTCTTACAGAACCAAGAGACCAATCTCTCTCCCAGGAACTGACAAGTTCCTGAGGTGCTCTTCCTGTCAACTCTGCAACCAGCATAGTCAGAGTCAGAGTATCCAATTAACTCAAATTCTGACTCTGCTGGGTACCAAAGTCCTAGATCTGGACATCCCTTCAGGTATCTCAGGATTCTCTTGAGAAGAATCAGATGAGATTCCTTGGGGTTGACCTGGAATCTAGCACAAAGGCATGTAGCAAACATTATATCCGGCCTACTTGCAGTTAAATATAATAGGGAACCAACAATGGCCCTATAATTCTTTTGATCAACTGGCTTGCCGTGATCATCAGAATCAATAACTATATTAGTAGCCATAGGTGTAGGCATTGCTGAAGCATCAGCCATCCCAAATTTCTTTACCAATTCCTTGGCATATTTGGATTGGGATATGAAGATACCATCAGCATCTTGCTTAACTTGGAGACCAAGAAAGTAAGACAGCACACCCATACTACTCATCTCAAACTTAGAGTGCATCAGGTCAGAAAACCTTTTGCAAAGTTTGGGATCAGTGGAGCCAAATATAATATCATCCACATACACTTGAACTAACAGGATTGTGTCCTTGTGATGCTTGACGAAAAGGGTTCTATCAACTACTCCCCTAGTAAAATTGTGCTCTAACAGGAAACTAGCTAAAGTCTCATACCAGGCTCTGGGGGCTTGCTTTAGTCCATAAAGAGCTTTCTGCAACTTGAACACATGTGAGGGCTGAGTTGAAGAAACAAACCCTGGTGGTTGTTCAACAAACACCTCTTCCTTAAGCTCACCATTCAGGAATGCACTTTTGACATCCATCTGAAAAACCTTAAACTTCATGTAGGCTGCATAGGCCAAGAAGATCCTTATTGCTTCTAGCCTTGCAACAGGAGCAAAGGTTTGGTCATAATCTATACCTTCCTCCTGTCTGTAGCCCTGAGCTACAAGCCTAGCTTTATTCCTTACAATAATGCCATTTGCATCCAACTTGTTTCTATACACCCACTTGGTGCCTATGATCAGTTGGCCTTTAGGTCTTGGAACCAAAGTCCAAACTTTACATCTCTCAAACTGATTGAGTTCCTCTTGCATAGCAATGATCCAGTGGGGATCTAGCTCTGCATCTTTAAAGGTGAGGGGCTCAACCTGTGAGAGGAAATAAGCGTGCATCACATCCTGTCTTAACTGATGTCTTGTTTGAACACCAGCTGATATGTCTCCAATCACTTGAGATGTAGGGTGATCTCTAAGTGTGACAATATCAGCAGGTGGGTTGTGATCTTCAGCAACAGTTGGGATTAATTCCTCAGGAGGAATTTGATCTACTGTTGGTGGAACAACAACAGCTTCAGCAATGTCTTCATCACTGTCTGATTCAGTGATCTGAAGAGTTGATAGTTGAAGAATTTCTTGAGTAGCATTAGGTACCTGCAATGAACTGGGGGAAGGAGAATTTTCCTTCTCCTTGTAAAACATCTGAGACTCATCAAAAGATACATGCACAGATTCTTCAATTTTACAGGTTGATTTGTTATAAACCCTATAAGCTTTGCTTACTTGGGAATATCCAAGCATAATTCCCATTGAAGCTTTTGCTTCAAATTTTCTAAGGTATTCTTTATTATTATTATGAATATACACAACATAACCAAACACTCTAAAATAATTAATTTTAGGTTTCTTTCCTTTAAGCAACTCATAAGGAGTTTTACACCTAAGCTTGTGTATCAGACTTCTATTCAAGACATAATTGGCTGCACTAACAGCTTCTGCCCAATAGGAAAGAGGCATGATAGCATCTGCCAATAATGTGCTAGCAGCTTCAATGAGTGTTCTGTTCTTCCTTTCAACTACCCCATTTTGTTGGGGAGTTCTAGGAGCTGAGAAGCTATGTTTGATACCTTCTCTCTCACAGAATTCTTGCATGAGAAGAGAGTCAAACTCAGTACCATGATCACTTCTGATCAAGGCCACATGAGTAGAGTACTCAGTCTGCACACATAGTAGAAAGTCTGTAAGGGCTTTGAAGTTATCAGCCTTAGTTCTCAAAAAGAAAACCCAACTGAATCTAGAGAAGTCATCTATAATTACTAAGGTGTAATACTTTCCTCCTAAACTCTGTACATTTATTGGGCCAAAAAGGTCCAAATGTAATAAGTACAAGATTTTAGGAGAATCACTTTTATTTACAGATTTAAAAGAATTCTTGGTTTGCTTGCCTAGCTGACAAGCCTTGCAAAGGCTCTCCTTCTTGTAGGGGCAAGAAGGTAAACCTCTAACAAGGTTGTGTTTAGATAACCTAGATATATTTTTAAGGTTAACATGACTAAGCCTCTTATGCCACAAAGAATTATTATTAATTGTTACTTCATTAAACAGGCAGATTTCAGAATGAGTTGAATTGAAATCTACTAAATAAATATTACCTAATCTAATGCCTACTAAAACAACATTATTATTTAAAGTAATATTACAAGAGGAGTTAGAAAATGAAACCTGGTAGCCAGCATCACATAGCTGGCTGACTGAAATCAAATTGTGTTTCAGTCCTGTCACATATGCAACTCTCTTGAAAGTAACAGCTCCAATAGTGATTCTGCCATAGCCTTCTGTCTGACCACAGCTTGAATCTCCAAAGATAACCTTTGGGCCAAGCTTAGCTTTGAACTTTGACAGATGATTTTTATTACCTGTCATATGCTTGGAACATCCACTATCCAAATACCACTTATTTTGAGTGATAGGATAGGTCATCACCTGCAAATAAAACAATTTAAACATTGTGGACCCAGGTAACCTTGGGTCCCTTGTTTTTCACAAAAGAAAAACTAGAAATAAATGAAAATGCAGGCTGAGGGTGATAACCTAATGGGTGAGATATCCTAGGTGGAATTCTCCATGCAGATGATGGGTCAACAAACCTAGGGTTTCTATTTTCATTTAGGTTTCTACGGGTTTGATGATGATTTTGAAAATCATATTGAAAACGTCGATCGACGTTCGACGATGGGCGCTCAGATCGTCAAGCTTCGTTCGACCATTGAGCTTCCGATCGTCGAGCAGCGTTCGACGCTCTTTGTAATTCTTTAAAAAATTTCTTCCTCTTTTCTCTCTTAGCTTTATTTAAAGTTTTATTAACTTGATTTACTTGCTCAGTGTTCTTTATCCCATCAGCTGAGATAAAGTTCACTAGAGTTGAAAGATTATTTTTAAGAATAACTGGGGGTTCACTGGGAGAAGCTCCTAAGCCTAGTTTGTTATTGCCTGACCTAGAGTTAGTCATGCTGGTTATCTCTAACAGCTTAAGGCTTCTACCATTTAGAGATTCTTCTAACCTCTTAGATTTAGCTAACTCTATTTTAAGAAATTTAATTTCTTCACTACAAGTAGTGAGATCTTCCTTTAACTTAATATTTTCTGTAGCAATTAATTCTGAGTCAGCTAACTTATTTCTAAGTTCTTTAATCTCCTTTTCTGAACTAATTAAGTCTAAGCATAAGGATTTAAAATCTAATTTAAATTCTTCAGAAGTGAAGTCATAAGAAGATAGTACCTCATCTTCTGTTGGCATTTCTTCCTCTGAATCTGAACTCTCTGCAGCTGAATGATTGCTGCAGGCATCTATTGTCATTAGGCAAACTTCCTTTGCCTTCTTCTCTTCCTCATCCTCACTGGAGCTAGAGGAGGAAGATTCTTCATCAGAATCACTCCAGGTTTCAGCAATGAAACCTCTCTCCTTCTTCTTGTTCTTGTAGGAGGATGGCTTGGAGTGCTTCCTGTGCTGTTCCTTTTCTTTCCTCTTATCTTTGTTCTTCTCCTCTGGACAATCTGGTAAGATGTGTCCAGGCTTCCTGCAACCATAGCAAATAATTTCTTTAGCAGGTGAACGGTCATACCTTGGTTTGTCTTCATAGCGTGAAGACTTCTTTCTGAATTCTTTTCTCCCCATTTTGAGGAACCTCATGGCAAACAATGCCATTAGCTCCTCATTGGATTGGCTGCCTTCAGAAGCATCAGCAGCCTTAAGAGCTAGAGATTGCTCTTTTCTTGTTGGAGTAGGGGTCTTTGCTTCAGCTTCTACTTCCCTTATCTTTAGCACTTGCTCAAAAGATTTGAGCTTGCCGAGAAGAGCTTCTGTTGAGATCTCTGTTGTACTTCTGGCTTCCTTGATGGGCCAGATCCTCAGATCCCATGTGCTAGGGAAGCACATAAGAATCTTATCATTGACCTCTGTCAATGATATGTCCTTGTCAAGGGTCCTCAGCTCATTGATGATTGAGCTGAGCCTTGTGTACATGGCTTCAACTGATTCAGCATCAGTTTTCTTGAAGTTCTCGTATTGTGAGATAAGGTTGGACCTTCTATCCTTCCTTTCATCAGCTGAACCAGCTACAATCTGGTTCAGTGTACCCCACATAGCTTTTGCTGAGGAGCATTCAGCAACCTTCTGGAATACCTCATCAGACATTGTTTGAGCCAGAATGTTCATCGCCTTGGCATCTGCTATCTTTGCCTTCTTGTACTCATCATTGTAGTCTGGAGGAGGCACTGCACTCATATCAGATGATGAGGCAGAAGCAGCAGCAGGTGCTCTTGGGGGTCCTGACAAAATAAAAGCAAAAATACATTCATCAATAGAATTCATATATAATTTGATCCTTGCCTTCCAGATGCCAAACTTAGCTAAGTTGCATGCTGGAGGTATGGTGCTAGAATAATCTTTGGACTGGGCCATGATAGTGATAGTGAATATCTATAAACTTTGGTATCTATCAGGATCTTGTGACTTAGGTGTTAGCCTATTCAGTCAGTCAACCTCCCTCTAATACCAATTGAAAGTGAAGGGATAGATACTACTCTAGAGGGGGGTGAATAGAGTTATCAAATTTTGCACTAGACAAAACTTAATAGTCTGCCCAACTCCCTTGGAGTGAAATGCGGAATGAAAAGATTATAGATATGGAGAAAACCCTAAAGCCTAACACAAGTGTTGTGCACAAACTCAAGCTAACTGTAATTACAGTTAAGGCTTGGAAATCCTAAACAGCAACTAGCAAACCTAGTTATATCTAATCACAGCCACAATGCAGGAATTAAATTAAGCAAGCCAGACGACACAAGGAATTTATAGTGGTTCCCCAAACAACTTAGGTACGTCCACTCTTCTACCAACAAGGTAGGAATCCACTACAGGTTTTTGATCAGGTGCCCTGCCACCACAAGATCTGCTTCAGGTAGATCTAGAAACCCTTTAGACTTTTGATCAGGTGTCTAAAAACCGAACACAGGTTTTTGATCAGGTGCCCTGCCACCAAGGGATACTTTTGAAGGGAGTAATAACCCTGTACAGGAGGGGGAAAGAAGGTTAAGATGTCTTCTCTATTTTACAATAGATTAGAGAAGCACAAAGACTTGCACTGAGCTAGAAAGCTCAAGGAATCAAGGCTCCCCCTGGCTCAAAGAATGTCCAGGTGAAGTCTTGCTTCAGTGCAGAAACTCTTCAGTAAAAACTGAAGGAAAAACTACAAGAAGATAAATAAAATATAAAATAGAAATCTTCTAGCAGCTATCTTCTTCTTCTTCTTCTTCAAAAGAACTCTTAGTCTGAACTTCCTGGAAGCAGGAGAACTTAGGTTGAAGAAGAGCAGAAGAGCTTAACACTTCTCAGTTGAATGAAGATTGCTGAGAGCAATGAACTTGGACTTGATGAAAGCTTGAATGCTTAAAATGAATAACTGGTTAGCTAGTTAGCTTGCTCAAATCCTTCTCCAAAGGATTCCTTTTATAGCAGCAACAAGCAACGACTCTTTTCAATTTGAACTGTTTGTCTTCTTCTGAAACTTGAAACCTGGGCTGCAAATATCACAAAGACAAACAAACTCTGCAGCAAAATATTCTATAAAAGGGATAAACCTTTTTCAAGGAAGCTGCAGGAAGCAATCTGATAATAAAGGTACTAAATAAAATCACATCAGAGACAAACTCTTTATAGCATAAGGAAGACTTTTCAGTCTAACGGCTATAAAGGACTGACAGCAGATAAAGTAAAATACAGTGTCAACTAATAAGACAAACAACTTTATCTGAAAAGATTTTACTCAGGCAGAAGGGATGGAGTAGATATTGCCTGGAAATATTATCATAAAACAACTGAAATAAAATGCCAAATAATGTATTAAAATAGAATAAATAAATACAAAATAAAAAGGCAAACAGAAAACGTCGAACGACCCTCGGAGATCGTCGACCTATCGGGCAGATAGTCGAACGATCCAGATAGTCGAACTATCAAGGAAAATAGTCGAACTACCTCGGCAGATAGTCGACCTATCAGAACAGATAGTCGATCTATCAGATAGTCGATCTATCCAGACAGATAGTCGAACTATCAAGCACAAACAGATAGTCGACCTATCAAGCAGATAGTCGACCTATCACAGAAAACAGATAGTCGACCTATCAACAGATAGTCGACCTATCAAAACAAAACAGATAGTCGATCTATCAACAGATAGTCGAGCTATCAAAGAAAGCAGAGATAGTCGATCTATCAACAGATAGTCGATCTATCAAAGACGACAGATAGTCGACCTATCAACAGATAGTCGACCTATCAAAGCGGAACAGATAGTCGACCTATCAACAGATAGTCGAGCTATCAAATAGTTGAACTATCAGGACAGATAGTCGAACTACCAAACCAAGCAGATAGTCGACCTATCAACAGATAGTCGATCTATCAAAGAAAGCACAGATAGTCGACCTATCAACAGATAGTCAATCTATCAAAGCAAGCAGATAGTCGACCTATCAACAGATAGTCGAACTATCAACGCAGACAGAACGTCGACCAACTGATAGACGATAGTCGATCAGCCGATAGACGATAGTCGAGCGGCGTTCGACTATAGTCGAACGAACAAACTACTTAACCAAATTCTTCTTCTGGAAAAGCGGGGACTCTACAGCTAGACCACTAACCATTGACCATAGATATTTCTTGGGTCAAGGGACTAAAAAGACAAGACTAAACTCAAATCAAACTAGGGTACCAACAATATATCTGACTGTTACTAGACCAGATATCTGTTATGCGATTGGAAAGGTCAGTCAGTTTATGCAGGATCCTAGAGAGTGTCATCTTCGGTCTTCCATGAAAATTTTGGAGTATGTGAAAGGGTCTCCAACAAAGGAATTGTTGTTTCAGAAGAATAATCATCTGAAGATTGAAGCATATTCTGATGTCAGCTATGCTGATAATGAAGAAGATGGAAAATCTACATCAGGTTTTTGCACCTTTGTAGGAGGAAACCTTGTTAGCTGGAAAAGCAAGAAGTAGGCAGTGGTCTCAAGCTCAAGTGCTGAAGCAGAGTATAAGAGCATGGATTCAACTACCTGTGAGTTGATGGTTACGAGCGCTTATACTGGACTTGGGAGAAGTCTATGATCATCCTCTTCCTATGTTCTGTGACAACAAGACAGCCATATATTTCGAGGAATCTTATCTTTCATGAGAGGACGAAGCATATCGAGGTTGATTTCCACTTCATTAGAGAGGAGATTTTGAAGAATCAGATTTGCACTCCGTGTGTTACCTCCGAGAGAGAATTAGTTGATTTCTTCACCAAGCCAGTTACCCCTTCCGAGGAGGTTTGTAGCAAGCTGGGCATGGTAGATATATATGCTCTTGCTTAAAGGGGGAGTTTTGGAGCTTGAGGAGACCGGGCAGTCTTATGTCTAACCGAGCGGTCTATCTATCTCAACAACCTAGCAATTTGGTCTAGCAGTCTGGTAGAGTACCTCAACCTACGGTCTTCCCTGGTAGTCAAGCGACTTTCCTAGTCGTCGCTTGGTGTTCTATTATTTGTTGTATAGTGGACGGTTTGACCATGTCAACTGCGTAGACCGCCCGACTTGTATTTAGTACCACATCGGTTGTTGTATTCTCTCATCTCCCCCGATTTCTATAAATAAGGGGGCATACCTATGTAATAATTATTTTTTGGAGCAATAAAATTTGCGGTTTATTTACCTTTTAGCCGTTTTCTCACTCATTTTTCACAGTATTGGTGTTAATAGGAACTAACTGAAAAAGTTTAAACTGAATGAATGATTTCTCAAGAAATTTCTCCCCCTTTCGGTATTATCAAAAGAAATGTGAGAATGAAACTTGTGATCAAAAATAGAGAAAATGGTAAAGTAAAACAAGAGAAACAAGTGTATAAAGGGTATGCGGAAGCAAAATAGGCCAATATCACAAAGTGTAAAAAAGTGTAGTACATGTGAAACAATGTATTTGAAATGATGAGTGTGAGTGAACACGAACATTGGTGAATTCATACACTTATATCATAGTTATATACACTAGTGAACATAATTATAATCATTTACGATCCAATTCTCATGAGAAGAAATGTTAGAGATGATAATGTAGTGTACAAGTGAAAGTTAGAGGAAAATTTCATATGTAGAAACTTAAAACGTACATGAACACGGAAGTGTTAAAAAACCTAACGAAGAAATATACACAATTAAATGTACTTATACCCAAGAATTGAATTGAGAGCACAAAGATCAAATGAATAGCCATATAAAGATTACACAAGACACTTTATAATTCTATCCAAGGTGCTCAACCTCACAATGCATATGAAGACTTATCAGGAGGGCAAGTAGTGCTTGGTGGAGGTTCTTTATCAGCCCTTTTTTTGTTTTTTCTTATATTTTTTTCTGTTGTATTTTTGTATTCTTCTTAATAAGAATAAACTGCTTCTGTTAGGCTTGACACATGACTCCGAATTCACTTGTGCGATAATATATGATAAGCAAATCTGAATTGTACAAAGAAAACAATGATAAAGCAAGAGTTTCATCATGACTTTTTAGTGGTTATGGTAGAACACTCACATAGGTAGTAATGGTAAATACATATGAAAATTTCCACAATTGTGTGTGAGATAACATTATCATAAATAAAATATTTCTCATACTTAGAGGCAGGCGAAAATAATTTCTCAATTAAAATACACTAGGAGAGTTGTTTATACAAAATGATAATAAAGTTGTGAATATGACAAAATGTTTGAGGTAGCCCAATATAATAAAATATATATTGGACAATACCTAAAAAAGATAAAGGAAGAATATTGTGCATCCAAATCAATATGTGACAGATAAAAAAATTTAGTAATTTCAGGTTATCGCCAGGCGATATTGGATATCACCGATCGACGATAGCGCAAAATTATAAATAATGCCAGATTTGGAGTCAAAGCACCGTTTGTAGCATAAAAGAGAAGTAAAAAACACCATACTGGAATGCATAAATTAATCAAATTTCTGACAAAGAGTCTAAAACTAAAACCAACTCCAGCAGAGGCGGTAGAGTGGGAAAATCAAGTCATAAAGCTTCCATGATATTCAATGAGCTGACCTTACGAAACTAGAAGCAGCGGTTAGAGCTCGACTTAAGACCAGGAAGATACCAGTATTGGGGATAATAGAGGCTTCTGAGATTTCTGGCAGAAAATGACTTTTGGAAGAAATCTCCTAGAGACACCCAGTATCGCCAAGCGACAGTACTTTTCATTTTATTTCTTGTTTCTATGATGAACAAGTATTGTAATAATTTTAATAGACTATTATGTGACATTTCTGAGTGTAGTTCAGTACAATTATGATATAATATGCTTGTTATTTTAATCTTAATTTTTGATAATTAATTTGTTTTTTAATTAAATTTTTTTGTCATAATATTTATGTTAATTCATCAACTTGAAATGTCTAGGATTCCTAATTCTAGTCTTAACATTGAAAATGGGAATCTAGAAGTAGTTTTGTGAAAATGCCCGCAAGCTGTGAATCTATGCTTATAAAATTAACCTTTACTGATTTTTATTTTATATGGTCTTTAATGAAATGATGGTGAACATCCATATGTTTAGATCTAGAATGATGAACTGAATTATTAGTTAAATAAATTGCACTTTTATTGTCACACCTTAATTCTATAGTTTCTTGATTTATTCCAAAACCTTCTAATGTTGATTTCATCCAAAGAGCATGTGCACAACAATTACCTAGTGTAATGTATTCGGCCTCGGTGGTGGATAGGGCAATAGAATTATGTTTCCTACTTGATCATGAAATAAGTGATGGGCCTAAAAAGTGACAAGTGCAAAAAGTGTTCTTACGATCTAATGAACATCCAGCATAATCAGAATCAGAATAACCTTACAAAAAGAAAATATCGTTATGTGGATACAACAAACCTATTTTAGTAGTACCAATAAGATATCTAAAAATATGTTTAACCAATTTTAAATGTGATTCTTTAGGATTAGCCTGAAATATAGCACATAAAAAAATTGCAAACATAATATCAGGTCTATATGCGATTAAATATAAAAGAAATCCTATCATCCCTCTATATAATGTCTGATCAACAGATATTCCACTTTCATCTTTTCCTAGTTACAAAGAAACACTCATATGGGTATTTACTTGCTTTAGATTTTCAAATCCAAATCTTTTCAAAACATCATGAATATATTTAGATTGACAAATAAAAATACCATCATGTCTTTGTGTAATTTGAAAAATAAGAAAATAAGTAAGTTCTCCTATCATGCTCATTTCAAACTCATTTTTCATAATTTTTGCTACATTATCACATAACTTTTCCTCAGTGACTCCAAAAATAATATCATCAACATAAATTTGTAAAACTATTAAATTATCATGAACATGCTTAATGAAGAGTGTACAATCATCACTACCCATTTTGTAATCATTTTTTAACAAATATAAAGTCAATCTATCATACCATTCTCGGGGTGCTTGCTTTAAACCATAAAGATAATTTTCTAATTTATATACATGATCAGGAAATTTTTCATTAACAAAGCCTGGAGGTTGTTCTACATAAACCTCTTCCCTAATATACCCGCTAAGAAAAGCAGTGTTTACATCCATTTGAAATAATTTAAATCTTTTAAAGCTAGAGAATGCAAGAAAAATTCTAACTGCTTCTAAACGTGCTACTAGTGCAAAAATTTCTTCAAAATTTATTCACTCAATTTTAGAATATCTTTTTGCTACAAGTCTAGCTTTGTTTCTAGTGACCCTAGATTCACTATCCATTTTATTTTTAAAAATCCACTTAACAGGTACAATGGGATGATTTTAAGGTCTTTCTACAAGTTTCCAAACTTTTTTACTTCAAATTGACTAAGTTCTTCATTCATAGCTAAAAACCAAGAATCATCATTTAAAGCAGTTTGCATATCTTTTAGTTCTATATTAGATATAAAACACAGGTTTGAAAATAAATCATGTAAATATCAATGAGTACTTACCCATCTTGATGGTTCTCTAGTGACCAAATCTTGTGGATGGTTTTTTACAAATCTCAATTCACTTGGAGGAACATATTCTTCCACTTCTTCTTCTTCTTTTTCTTCTTTATCGTCTTCTTCATTTCCAAATATTTTATCATCATCCGACCTTAGTGAAGGAAGGGGTTCTTCATCATTACCTATAGGGCTTGTTTCTACACAAAAAAGAAGTTCATAAAATTTAACATGAATTGATTCTTCAACTATTTTTGTCCTCCTATTATTGACTCTATAAGTTTTACTAGTTGAAGAATAACCAATAAATATACCTTCATCACATTTTTTCATAGAATTTTCCTAATGTGCCCTTAGTGTTCAAAATGAAACATTTACAACCAAAAACTCTAAAATAAGATACATTCGGTTTCTTTTGAAAATATAATTCATAAGATGTTAATTTTAAAAATCGTCGAAGCATAACATGATTAATAACATAACATGCAGTATTTATAGCTTTGGCCCAAAATGATCTAGGTAGTTTGTATTCAGATAATATAGTGCAAGCTAGTTCTTGAAGAGTCCTATTTTCCTCTCTACCACACCATTTTGTTGCGGTATGCGAGGAGCAGAAAATTCCTGCTTAATTCCTAACTCATTACAAAAAGTGTTGGGTCCATTGATCATCATGACCCAGATTTATAAGAAATCAAACAAGTCAATGACACACACACTAGTTGTATTTGATGTGTGTTTGAGATTATACATGCAGGTGGACACCAAGCAAGCTGGTGGATAGGCAGTAATTTGCCTAAGTCCACAGGTATTGAGTGAAGCATGCTCACTCAATGTTAGGTGTAGGGTGAAAACTTGAGGAGATGACTAAGGACAAAAGTGTCGAGACAAAAGTGTAGAGACAAAAGTGTCAAGACAAGAGTGTCGAGAAAAAAGTGTCGAGATAAAAGTGTCGAGATAGCTGTGTCGAGACAATTCAGTTATCTCGACACCTTGAAGATCAATCAGTTAGTAGGTACTAGATAGGATGGAAGTCGCCTAAGTCCACAGGCGTTGAGTGAAGTCTATTCACTCAACGCCAGGTAAGCAAAATCAATGAGTATAACTAGGTTAGTCTAAGCCTAACAATTGGCAAGCTGAAATTGTGGCTAAGGCCACAGGCGTTGAGTATAGTCTACTCACTCAATGCCATACAACTAAAAGTTGTGAGACAGGCAAGGCCTAAGAAGAAATAGCTGAAAATGTGGCTAAGTCCACAAGCATTGAGTGAAGTGTACTCACTCAACACCTTTTAGCTAAAAGTTGTGAGGCAAGCAAAGCCTAAGAAGAAATGGCTGAAAATTTGGCTAAGTCCACAGGTGTTGAGTGAAGTGTACTCACTCAACATCATATAGCTAAAAGTTGTGAGACAGACAAAGCCTAAGAAGATTCAGGCATAAATTTGGCTAAGTCCACAGGCGTTGAGTGAAGCCCACTCACTCAACGCCATAACATCAAATTCGTTGAGTATTGCTAAGTTAGTCAAATCCACAGAAAATCTGTGTAGTTATTTTGACTAAGTCTACAGGCGTTGAGTGAAGCTTACTCACTCAACGCCATATGATAAAAAGCATTGACTGATTCAGACACAGAAAATTGGCTAAGTCCAAATGCGTTGAGTGTAGCTTACTCACTCAATGCAAGATAACAGAAGAATATTTGTTAAGTAGTTTGGTGTTAAGTGAATCTTACTCACTCAACGCCAAGTGACAGAAAGATTGGCTAAGGCAAAAAAGCGTTGAGTGATGAAGACACACTAAACGCTCTCAACGCCAGAGAAGTAGAAATATTTACTAAGGCAAAAAGCATTGAGTGGACTCAACGCACTCAATGCCTAATGACTGAAACATTTTCTAAGTATTTTAGCTTTGAGTGAAGGTTGCTCACTCAATGCCTAATGACAGAAAATCTGTCAAAGTGTTTTGGCATTGAGTGATGCTTACTCACTCAACGCCTATACAATTGATGCTTGATTTTGGCTAAGTCCGTAGATGGTGATATCAACATGAGTCATCAAAAGTCAACGCAGTTTAAATTCATTGCGGAAAAGATGGAGTAAGCCATTGATGGCGTCGGCGGCCAGCTTTTGTCGTCTTCTACAAATGAAAGGTAGTAAATCGGCAATTAAGGTTGTGCTCCACAGCGTAAAGAGTCGTTGATCAACGAGCAATAAAAGGGAAAGATTGGCTGAGTCAACAACAAGCAATTAGGGTTTTATGATTTTACAATTGCGACTGAACCTTGTCTTTTTCCTCGCCATTACTGCCGAGTCTGATGGTCATGTTCAGTTCAGTCAACCTGAAAGCGAAAAGTGATAGCAGCTGCAATATTAATCTGCGACAGTAAGGTTAGGACTGATTCCTGAAAGAGAAGAGGCAGAGACTTCTGTAAGCTACGTCCAAAATAAGCCATTGATTCATTTGAATATATCTGTCAACTTGTTGTTATGAAGAAGAATTTAGGGGAGACTAAGTTTTTATCCAGGAAAATAGACCCAGAGATCTTTTTCTAGTGTCTACTTGTTTCAAATCTTTGTTATTTTTTGTAGGATCCAATCTTGGATTTTAGTGTAAGATTCTTGAGTGAATCCGAGTATAGGCCTGTATTATAAAGGCTGGGGTAAGATTTGTTGTAGATCTAAGTGCAGGATTCTTGTGTGAATCTGAGTGGTAGGCATGTGATATAAAGGCTGAGGTACGATCTAGTTGGGATCTGAGTGGTAGGGTATATTGTCTGAGGTGTAAGTCTTGAAGAAGACTGAGTGGTCTTACGGGATCGTGTTGTAAGCTCCTTGGAGCCGAATTTTGGGGGGAGAGCCTTGTCTAACACACTGTTAGAAGGGTGCAAAGGGACAGTGGACGTACCCAAACTCTGGGAAACCATTATAAAATATTTGTCTCCTCTGGTTGATGTTCTTGAAATCTAACTTAACAAATCACCAAGAACAGCAAATAAGGTATAGGTCTAGATAATTAAAAAAGAGACCTTAAACCTATTCACCCCCCCCCCCTTAGGTGTTAGTTGGCCTTGAAAACAAAGTCTTTCAAGTGGTATCAGAGAGAGGTTTCTCTTTAAGGACTCAATAGTCTGAGTAGATCTCCAAGGTCAGCAAGAAAATCTATCTTTATGGGTTCAGGAGTGAACTATAAGGAGTCGGGTACCATGAAGCTTCCCATCTGCAGTTTGGATGTAAGATCTGGTTCCCCTTTTTCTGGGGCTAATCCGGATCTTATGCCCAGAACCGCCGCCTTACGGTGACACTAACACACGGGTTAGTCGATACTGCAAGTTGCCGATTCTGCCGGCTAGTACGATCATAAATCTGTTCGGCCAATATGAGAAGTAGAAGTATAAAAAGAGTAAATATCACAGTCCACGGCCACAGTACTAATCATATATATATCAAATGAAAAGTACAAGAAAATGTAGTCCATAATGAGTGCAAATATAAAGGAGAGTAATAAGGGCTTATGCCCAGTACATCAAATCAAATCACTCTCTCTCTCAATCTAACAGCAGCGGAATCTATCATCTCATCTCATCACACCTGAACATATGCTCCAGTAGTGGTAGTAGGTGGTATCGGCATCTGCTCCTCAAGTCCTGCCTCCTCGACGTCTTGGTCCATCTTCTCGTGCTCCTAAAATGATATGGTCACCGACCATTAGTCAAAATGACTAAGTCATTTCCTCCACACCTCACCCCGTAACTCCTAGGCACCGAGCGGGAGGACAAAGCGGAGGACAACAAGGGGTAGCAAAAGTGAAAGCAGATGACAAGAGTTAACTAGCAGTTGTAATAGGTATTGTTATCCTACTCTAGCAGTTCTAAGTATGTAATACAGGTAAGTAAAAGCAGTACTAGTAAAAGAAGGACTGAAAGTAAGAGCAGGAAGTAAAGTAAGCTGAAATGTAAAGCTATCTATCATCACAGACGTACCTTAACTTATAAAAATGCCCATACAAATTTATAAGTTAAGGTTTCCAGAAATTTTAACTTATCATATAAAAGAGCCCATACTAATTTATATGATAAGGATCTATGAAGCGTATGCCCTAAAATGTATGAATGATTATGATGCAATTTATGTATCAGGCAAGTGCAACTCACACACAACGACTCCGTGATCACAGACCTTTAGTTCCCACTTTTCGAGAGCTAGCATCACTCTCAGGCACCGTCATTGTGGCTACGGCAGCAGCGGAACGGGCGCTTCCGCTTTCTAGGCGGGTATACACACTACCAGGGCAAGTGATGTAGGGAATATCCTTGAGATTCATCACGGAGGCCACGACGACGCTTATGACACGATCTACGATCTCTAACCCGCACGCTAACGAAAACGAAGCCACAACAATTATTTTTATTTATCGTTCGCGCTAACAATACGGATCGCCGTTCCGCAAATAGATCGAATGTTGGCTATAGGCCAAATTCTTTCCGGCTAAATGGGATAATATTGATCCCGAGCGAGCTTTGGGGTTGTACCAAAATAGATCCACCAAGAACAAATGATTCGAAAGATGGTAGGATCTATCCCAATAAAAGAAAAGCGAGGATCGCCAATCCTCTTACGAATCTTTCGAAAATCCAAACGAAAAATACTGATCTATTATTTGATTAACCGCGAAGAAAAACAAATCGGAAAAATAACGCAAAATTCGTCCACCACAAGAACTATCTAGAGAAAGAAGACTCTTGGTAGAAAGTTTCGTTACCCCTCTCGGATTTGTAGATCCGTGATGCGTGGATCTACCAAGTTTGATCGCTCCTCCTTTGAACGTCCACAGGAAACGCGCTACAGATGATGAACGTACTAATCTCCTTCACTTCACGCCGTGGAGGAAAACACCTATCTTCTTCCTTGCAAGCAACCTCTCTTGCATGGGCCGAAGTATCCTTGGAAGAGAGGATCTCGGGTGGCCGTGAACAAGAGGGGAACGAGAGTAGCCGAGCACAATAGAGAGGGTGCGGCCGAGAGGAAGAGGGGGAAGAGGTGGTGGCCGAACTCGAGGAGGAGAGAGCCTTGAGGCCGGCAACTTGGAGGAAGAAGGAAGAGGGGGGGCGGCGGCTAAGAGAAGAAGAGAGGGAAATTAGGTTTAGGCAATTTCAAAATTTGATTTCAATTAAAGTCTAACACAAAATGAAGAGTTCAAGGCCTTATATAGGCTTACATCTCAAAGCAAATAACATGTGGCTAAAGGCACACCACATAAAGAAAAATGCAGAAATTAAATAATGTTTTTAAAGAGCCAACATGAAACGGCTATTAGCACACCAAAACAAAAAAATATCAAATATGATTTTTGTTGCGAGGGCGAAGCCTGTAGCCATGACCGCTACGACGTCGCACGTCCTTTGCCGGTACATCTTCAACATAGTCAAGCTCCAGTTGGCCGTCCTGGTGGCTGTCGCCATCACCGTCGCCATCACCGTCGCCATCAATCCTTCGCTGCTCATAAGGACTCATCTCCGATGAGCGGGCTGACATATAACAGCGTACGAGGTCCGCGTCAAGAAGATCCATCTGTGCAGCAGAGATCCAAGAGTCGTCCGAAGCCGGACGACCATGCCAACGAACCAAAAACCTGTGAATGTCGCCGTCGGGGGTGGGAAACATATCATCCTGCAAAATCCTGTCAGGTAAGAAATCTGTCCGTGGAAACCTCGGAAAAGCGTTAGGTGAAGCAGAAAAATATGTTTCATTATCAATAGACGGCATACCTCCCGTAGAATTCGAAGGAGAGAACGATCTAGAATTGAGCTCACCCCCCACCCCATTAGATTGTATAGTGGAATTATTAAACGGAGAGACAGACAGTTCAGGTGGTGGAGCAACAAAAAGCGTTAAATCTGAAATGTTAAACACAGGGGAGATTCCCCAATCAACGGGTAATTCTAATAAATAAGCATTTTCGCCTAATTTCTTCAAAATTCGAAAAGGACCGGCTTTCTTGTTCGCTAATTTTTTTATGGTGCCCGAAGGCATCCGTTCAGGGATATGACGAACCATAACCAAATCGCCAATGTTCAAGGAGACTGCTCGCCTATGTACGTTAGCATTCGATTGATAGATAGAATATTGCTTAGCTAACGTCTTGCCAATGTGCTCATGGAGAGTGTGAACGTGTGAAGCGAAGTCCTTTGCAAATTGACTTAACTTAAAAGAAGGCGATAATGGAACCAAGTCAAGAGGCACTGGCGCCTTATAACCATGCACTATCTCATTCGGAGACAACCCAGTGGACCTGTTCTTAGAATTATTGTACGCTAGTTAAGCATGCGGAAGAATAAGATCCCACGTACCTTTATGTTCGCCCACTAAACAACGAAGTAACCCGCCCAAGCTACGGTTGACAACTTCCGTTTGCCCATCCGTTTGGGGATGATAGGCCGACGAAAACATTAGTTTAGTGCCCATGAGTTTCCAGAGTGTCTTCCAAAAATAACTTGTAAATTTTACATCTCTATCACTCACGATCGTTTTGGGAACACCCCGATGTGCCACGACTTCCTTGAAATATAATTTTGCGACATTTGAAGCATCGTAGGTATTATTACTAGCGATGAAATAGGCCATTTTAGAGAAACTGTCTACTACGATAAGAATAGAATCGTGACGCCTAAATGTCATGGGTAACCCCAAAATAAAATCCATGCTGACATCTTCCCATGGTACCGATGGAATCGGGAGTGGAGTGTAAAGACCCGTGTTGGTCTTGTTCCCCTTGGCTAGTTGACAAATACGACAACTTCCTACGACTTTGTTAACCATGGGTCTGAGGCCCGGCCAAAAGAATTTATCCTCTACGAGTGTTATCGTTTTGTCTCTACCAAAATGTCCGCCTAGCCCTCCGCTATGCAACTCCCATATGATAAAATGTCGTAATGACGAGCGGGGAATACATAGTTGCAAATGTTTAAATAAATATCCGTCACGGATATAGTACGCCGAAATGGTGGTAGGGGAGCTGTCCTGAGTGGCGAGATAAATTTCCCTAAAGTCTGGGCATTGGACATATTCATCTTTAATCCTCTCAAATCCTATAACTGATACTTCCATGGTAGTTAGTAATAAGGTGACCCTACTCAACGCGTCCGCCACACGATTTAATGTACCCTTCAGATGCTTGATAATGAAGGCGTACTCCTGTAGGTATGAAATCCATTTAGCGTGCCGTGGGCTAATCTTATTTTGAGAATTAACAAATTTGAGGGCCTCATGGTCCGATAATATCATGAATTCTTTTGATATAAGGTAATGTCGCCAATGTTGGAGACAACGAATCACTACATAGAATTCGCGATCATAATTTGAATAGTTTAACTTTGGGCCGGATAGTTTCTCACTAAAATATCCTAGCGGATGTCCCTCTTGACTTAATACTCCTCCGATTCCTATCCCCGATGCGTCGCATGATAGTTCAAACACTTTACTAAAATCCGGTAATCGTAGTAAGGGGCTTCAGACATCCGTTCCTTAATCGTTTGAAAAGCACTAGTGGCCGCTTTAGTCCAACTAAATTCTCCTTTCTTCATACATTCAGTGATGGGTGTCATAATACTACTAAAATTCCGAATAAATCTTCGGTAAAACGTGGCCAACCCGTGGAAACTTCGAACTTCTCTTATATTCTTGGGTTCCGGCCACTCTTTAATTGCTTGAACCTTCTTTGGATCCACATGAATGCCATCTGAGCTCACGATGTATCCTAAGAACTCTACGGAAGACGCACCGAATGCGCATTTTTTTTTTAGATTAATAAATAAATTCTCTTTGCGCAATGTGGTAAGGATTGTTCTTAGGTGAGTTTCATGATCCCCCGGAGAGATGTTAAACACCAAAATGTCGTCGAAATAGACCACTACAAATTTTCCCATGTAAGGTCTAAAGACTTGGGTCATCAATCGCGAAAACGTACTCGGTCCATTGGTAAGTCCTTCTCCAAGCACTAGCCATTCATATAGTCCATCCTTAGACTTGAATGCTGTCTTCCATTCGTCCCCCTCCCGTATTCGTATTTGATGATAACCGCTCTTAAGATCCAATTTAGAGAACACGGCGGCTCCTGATATTATATCTAGTAAATCATCCAAGCGGGGAATGGGGAACCGATACTTGACAGTTATTTTATTTATAGCCTGATAGTCGACACACAATCGCCACGTTTTATCTTTCTTTGGGACTAACAAGGCAGGGATGGCACAAGGACTTTTACTATGACGTATAAATCCTTTCGCTAACAAATCTGAAATTAATTTTTGCAACTCCTCATGTGAGGAGGGATTGAGGCGGTAATGGGGCTGATTCGCCAACGAAGAACCCGGGACAAAATCTATCTCATGCTGGATATCACGCATAGGTGGCAACTAAGGTGGTAAGTCCACCGGGTAGACATCCTTATACTCTTCTAAGAGAGTTAGAAGAGATAACGGGAGGCTCGCTAATGAGGGTGCATCCTCCTTAGCTTGTAGACAAACTAGAGCGTAGATAACGCCATCCATGAAAGTCTCTCGCTCTAACTCTTTCCTACTTATTAGACTTATCGTTTTCTTTTCTACCGGCACAATGGTATCTTTGGACGCAGGTGACGGATCCTTGGGCGATGATGGTTTCAAAACAATGGTCTTACCATTGAATTTGAACTCATAAGTGTTGGCTCGTCCAAAATGAGTCACTTCATAATCATAAAGCCAAGGTCTTCCTAGTAAAACATGACACACGTCCATGGGGATTACGTCGCACCACACTTTATCAACGTAGTTTTTTAATGTTAGTGGCACCAAGCATCGCTTAGAGACCGCTATTGACGTCTTGTTTACCCACGCGATCTTATAAGGATGTGGGTGCGGCTCGGTGACTAAATGCATGCGTGCGATAGCATTTTCTGACACGACGTTCATGCAACTACCACTATCAACAATTAGTTTGCACCATTTTTCACCGCACTTAAAATTTAAGGTAAATATATTTGTCCGGTTATACTCGTCCAACGCTCGCGGTGTGGCCAAAATACATCTCATCACCATCATGTAAGAATCGTCCTCCATGTCACTCGGTTTGCGATCAGATTCTGCCCCATAGTCGATATCGGCAGGCTCAGTCGTGGAGTCTAATAGGGCTAACGGTTTGCTCTTCGTGGGACACTCACTAGCATAGTGCCCTTGGATTCCGCAGGAATAACACGTGGCGTTAGTCTTGCTAATCCGTCCTATCGACACTCGCTCGCCGGTGGGATTTCTATTATTCCTAGCGCTAATGATAATGGACTCTGAATCCGTGGATCGATACTTTCCCTTATCTCGCGTGGAGGAAGATGGATGCCGGTCCTAAGAGGGACTTTCCCTTCTGAAAGTTCCGCCCTTTGACCTTGTAGGCGTTGTGTTTTTCAATATCCAAGGCGACATTGAAGGTGGTGTTAAGGTCCGTGTGACCATAACGCAAGAGCTTGCCTTGAATGTCCGAGTTGAGTCCCTTACGAAATCGGGAGAGTGTGACTTCGGGCATCTCACGAACATCACAACGCACCTACATATCCTTAAGTTGTCCCATGTATTCTGCTACCGAAGAGTTACCTTGACGAAGGGAGGCTAAGTCGTCGAACATTTGTGTCCGGTGATAAGTGGGAACATATTGGTCGTGGAGAAGTGCTTTCATGGCAGCCCACCCAATTGGGGGTGCTCCATTAACCGTACCTAATCGTCTCTCTTCGTTCAACCAGTATGTCTTAGCCCTTCCTAGTAGTTTCATCCGCGCAACCTTCACTTTCTCAACGTCTGTCAGGTCGTGCCATTCAAAATAACACTCGATTCCCATAATCCAGTCTAGGAATAACTGGGGCTCTCCCATGCCATCATATGATGGTGAGTCTATTTTTACGGCCCTAGTTACGTCGAACTCATAATGACCTCGAGGTGGGTACTCATCGTCCAGATCACGTGGGTGATTTTGTCTTTCCTCTCGCTGGTTGGCGGCCGGGGGTTGGGGACCCGGTCGGTTTCTGCCAACGCCGTTGTTTCGGGGCGCCGCTTGGTTTACAGCGAGCCCTTCAATTAACTGTGTCAGTGCGTCAAACCTAGCGTTAAACTCTTCTCGTAGCTCGGCAATCGTGGCGGGAGCATGCTCATCACCTTGGTTGTTTGCCATGTGTGAGGTGGAGGGAAGATATTCAGTGCCCAGCCTAGTGCGCATGAACGAACGGGACAAACAACAATTTTGACCTGATTTAAATTACGTGTTTGAATTTTTTGACACAAAACTATTGAGCAACAGAAAAAACTTTTTCAGACTTTTTTTCTTAGAAAAATGAGGAGAAAATTCAGAATTTTTTTTGTAATTTTCTGCAGAAATTTTGTTTTGTGTTTTTACTAATTGCAGCCCAACTATGTAAAATTCGGATTTGACGTGATTCGTAACGGAAGTGCGCACCCTAGTGAACGAGGATATCCCTAGGTAAAATGAAAGGATGGTGTCGATTGGGAAATCAACACAACCTGGCTCTGATACCAAATTGATATAGGGAATATCCTTGAGATTCGTCACGGAGGCCACGACGACGCTTATGACACGATCTACGCTCTCTAACCCGCACGCTAACGAAAACGCAGCCACAATAATTATTTTTATTTATCGTTCGCGCTAACAATACGGATCGCCGTTCCGCAAATAGATCGAATGTTGGCTATAGGCCAAATTCTTTCCGGCTAAATGGGATAATATTGATCCCGAGCGATCTTTGGGGTTGTACCAAAATAGATCCACCAAGAACAAATGATTCGAAAGATGGTAGGATCTATCCCAACAAAAGAAAAGCGAGGATCGCTAATCCTCTTACGAATCTTTCGGAAATCCAAACGAAAAATACCGATCTATTATTTGATTAACCGCGAAGAAAAACAAATCGGAAAAATAACGCAAAATCCGTCCACCACAAGAACTATCTAGAGAAAGAAGACTCTTGGTAGAAAGTTTCGTTACCCCTCTCGGATTTGTAGATCCGTGATGCGTGGATCTACCAAGTTTGATCGCTCCTCCTTTGAACGTCCACGGGAAACGCGCTACGGATGATGAACGTACTAATCTCCTTCACTTCACGCCGTGGAGGAAAACACCTATCTTCTTCCTTGCAAGCAACCTCTCTTGCATGGGCCGAAGTATCCTTGGAAGAGAGGATCTCGGGTGGCCGTGAACAAGAGGGGAACGAGAGTAGCCGAGCATAATAGAGAGGGTGCGGCCGAGAGGAAGAGGGGGAAGAGGTGGTGGCCGAACTCGAGGAGGAGAGAGCCTTGAGGCCGGCGGCTTGGAGGAAGAAGGAAGAGGGGGGGCGGCGGCTAAGAGAAGAAGAGAGGGAAATTAGGTTTAGGCAATTTCAAAATTTGATTTCAATTAAAGTCTAACACAAAATGAAGAATTCATGGCCTTATATAGGCTTACATCTCAAAGCAAATAACATGTGGCTAAAGGCACACCACATAAAGAAAAATGCAGAAATTAAATAATGTTTTTAAAGAGCCAACATGAAACGGCTATTAGCACACCAAAACAAAAAAATATCAAATATGATTTTTGTTGCGAGGGCGAAGCCTGTAGCCATGACCGCTATGACGTCGCACGTCCTTTGCCGGTACATCTTCAACATAGTCAAGCTCCAGTTGGCCGTCCTGGTGGCCGTCGCCATCACCGTCGCCATCAGCAAGACCTCTCCTGTACGCCTCTGTACACCGACAAGTGCACTCTAGAGTCTCTGCATACTATTGCTAGCTACCTGCTAGTCTTTTAGGTTGGGTGCATGTCTTCGGGGATTGTCTACCTGACCGCAGTATTAAACAACATACTGGCCCCTCCACCCGTACACCTCACCCGAGTCACCGTACTGCCATCGGTGTGACGATTGGCCCAGTACCGCGTGACCCACCACTAATTTATGCACATGCAAGTATTACATCTCGAGTCTCCAGCTCCTAGGACCAACCTGTCTTGATTCCTCCAACCCTACCCGAGTGAGCAAGTAGTCAACGGACTCCAAGTCCCTCCAACCCGACACGGGTGAGCACATAGTCATACCAATTCCTTTCAATCCGGCACGGGTGAGCAAGTAGTTACCGGACTCCAAGTCCCTCTAACCCGGCACGGGTGAGCACATAGTCATACCAATTCCTTTCAATCCGGCACGGGTGAGCAAGTAGTCAACAGACTCCAAGTCCCTCCAACCCGGCACCGTGATAAGAACAAGTACAGTTTTACCTAGCCTATTAAGCTACTCTTGCCTACCGGTTGTTATACTTAGTGCCTTAGGGTTAATCCCAGGACTGTCCAAGGTATTCCAATTGAAGGGGTCTCGAAGGCACTAGGAACCAAGATGGGATGACAAGCCCAAAGTTCACTTTCGCAAGGATAATTACTGATAGTTTTACTTTCAAGATAACCTAAACACCTAGAGGGGGGGTGAATAGGTTCTAATTTCTTGTTTATACTTCTAGGCAGAATTCAATTACAAATTAAAACATCTAGCACAGCATTCACAGACAACTAAGCATCACAGATTGCACAATGTTTTATAATGGTTCCCCAAGGTCTGGGTACATCCACTTTCCCCCTTCACCTATCTAGCAGTATGCTAGATTCGGCCAAACTCCCACTATTCTCAGATCCTCAGATCCTACAGCTCAGAACCTGGATAGGTTCCTACAACTCAGGCTCAACAGCCCTACCTCAGCCTTCCCTCAAGGCCTACCTCTTAGAGAAGAACCTTCTCCTACACTCAGGCAAATAGCCCTACCACTCAGAGATCACCTCTCCTACACTCAGTCTTTATAACACAGGCTTACAACTCAGATCTGTGTAAACAGATCCTACAGAAATTTAGAAAAGATATTTTAATGTCTTGCCTTTGTTGAGAGAGAAGAGGACAAGACACTTCTTGATCAGCTGATGAAATCAACTGAATATGAGCTTTCTTCAAAGCTTCTTGAATCTGAACTTAGCTGAGTTGATTTCCAAACAGCTTCTTGAGAAACCACTGATGGCTTCCTTCTTCTTCTTCAAGATGACTGGATCCCTCTCTATCCAACACCTTTTCTGATACTTCAGACTTCTTCTACTTAGATCTTCTGATGAAGATCTTCTTTAGAGCTTAGCACTTTCTTGAATTGAAACTTCAATAGGATCGTAATCCTTTTGTTTCTTCTTCTTAGATCTTCTTCTGTTATTTTTCTTGGCTTCTTATTTCCTTCTGAATGTCTATTTATAGAATTTCTTCATGGTAACCGGCTGATCCGGTTTCTAATTGATTTCTGACAGGTCTGACAGCTTCAGTTAAACGGTGGCAACCCACAGCTGTCAAGTCTTCAAACAGTTCCTGTACCTTAGCCTTGGACAGCAAAATGTCGAGACAGTCTGTTAGAAAGTGTCGAGACCAATCTGTCTATCTGTGTCGACACAAGTGACTTTGGTGTTGACACAGTCTTTGATGATGTCGACAAAGTTGCCTTTAAGTCGACACAGCTTCTTTAGAAAATAACTTGATCTAGACTCTGCAGTGTGTCGACACAAGTCCTGTGTGTCGACACAGCTTTTGTAGATTCAGAACTCAGTATGTGTCGACTCAGCCTTCAGGTGTCGACACATCAATCTTCAATTCTGCCAAAATGTGTCGACTCAGTCTTCTGGTGTCGACATAAGCATAGTCGACTTCTGCCAATATGTGTCGACTCAATCTCAAGGTGTCGACACATCCACCCAGTGTCGACACAGTAGAGGTCGACTATCTTCTTCTGTGAGTCGACTATCTTTCTCTGGTCGACTATCTTTCACTAGTCGACTATCTTCCACTAGTCGACTATTTTTCTCTGGTCGACTATCTTTCACTAGTCGACTAACTTTCTCTGGGTGTCGACTATCTTTCACTGTGTCGACACTGCTTCCCAGTGCTGAGGTCGACGATTTTCTTTATGTGTCGACACTGCTTCCCAGTGTCGACATAAATGTGGTCGACTATCTTTCTCTGTGTCGACACTGATATTCTGAAGTGTCGACACAAATATTCTGAAGTGTCGACACAATTTCTTCAGGTGTCGACATGTGGACTTAGAATATTTTTCTGCATTCTTTAATACTTCTTCACCTGCACATGTCAACTCAAAACAACATCAAATACACCTTGATGTATATCATTGAGCTAAGTTGGGCTTCTTCAAATCAGGTACACATTTTCCAATGTACCCAACAATCTCCCCCTATTTGGAGAAGTCATAACCCTATAGCCAATGATATACACCATTTATAAAAAGTATAAACTGGTGATATATGACATAACAGGAATACTTAATATAAACAAAATAAAAACAATCCATCACAGAATGATCATTATATGATACCAAACAACATTTTGTTTATAACTTGATAATGTTTGAATACAGAGATTTACATTTAATGATTTAATCAAAACATTACAAAATACTTTGAAAGAACTAAAAATTAAGACTGATCAGGCTCTTTTATGACAATCCCTTTGCCAGATAGAATTTGAGCCTTCACAGGAGCTTCAGAATCTTCAGCTGGCTTCTTGCCTTTTAGATCAGCCTTCTTCTTTGCTTCTTCCTTGATCCTTTGCCTTTCAAAATAATGAAAGTGCTTTAAAAAGTACTTGCTCGGCTCCTGAGCATTTGGAGGCAGCCTACCCAGCTTGGCTTTTCTTCTAAACTGTATTATGGCCTCTTGCCTGGCTTCATACTTCTGCCATTCCATCTCATTGAACCACTTGCCTCTTTCATGCACTTGGTCTTTGACAGCCTTCCATGCAGTGAGTATAATATTTCTGGAAGTAGGACTCCACTGCTCAAAGTCTGGCTTAAGTTCAGCCTGCTCTCTAAATCTTTTCTTAGATAGTAGAGCATCTTGCTGGTCTTTCAAAGTAGCCTCAGGCTTATCAACCTTCCCAATAACAACATTGGTAACCTCCTTTGGAGGACTATACATTCCTTGAACTTGCTGATCAATCATATCATAATCTGGAGGAGGGTAAATGACTTGGGCAACCTTAGGTTGATTGCCTTCAAGTAGACTTGTTTGTATTCCGGACTCAGCCACCATAGCATCATCACACAAAGGTGGATATCCCAATGTGGCTCGAATACTATTGGTCACCCATTTGGTGTGCTCTGAGCCTGCATGAACTAACATCCTCTCCCCCTTTATGGCTTCTCTAGTAACATGATCTCTTAGATCTTCCTTCTGAAATCTGATTTGGCCATCTAGATAATTCACACCCTCTTTAAAAAATGGTTTTAACTTTAGAAGCTTGTCAGATATTTCTTTTTGAGAGGTAGTGATAGCAGTTTTAACAGAATCAATAGCAGCTTGAAAGTTCTTATCAAATTCTTCCATTTCCTTTGCTCTAGCTGCAGGCAGGCCTGGAACAATCTTTTTCAATTCATTAATGATCTCATGATGAGATTCAGTTAAATTCTCATTTATCCTTATCTGATTTTCCAAGACATAGCTTTGCTTTAAAGCAATATCATCCACCTTAGGGATGATAGACTGCTGTTGTTTTGCCAAATATACCACAGCATTACCTCCCTTATGGAAGCAATCTGTCATCTCCTTCTTATGCATATTGACCTCAAACCTAATAGATTTTATATCTTGAGCTAAGTCAAATTGCAGGGACTTGTTGTTCTCATCAACATATTTTTCAATAGCCACTCTGTGTTCATCCAATTTCACTTGTAAATCGACCAAAAACTTGTTATAATCAAAGTCAGAAGGAGTGTGATGTGCTGTAGACTGTAGAGCCTGCTTATAGCTCTTGCTCCTTCTCTGGAAGACCATAAGTTTTCTCTTCTTAGCCACCCTGGCTTCTTCATTCTCAGAATCAGAAGTACTATCAATTTGAACTCATTCTTTGGGAGGAGGAGGAACAGCTGCTTCAGTGCCATGTTGTACAGTCTCCACATGCACAGGCTCCCCCTCAATTTCTTGCTCCACTTCCATTCTATCAGTAATTATTTCATTATCTGGAAATAACTCTTCTATAGTATATTCCTTCTGGGCTGGAACATCTGCAGTATTCAAATTTTGAGATATATCAATTTGAGCATCGTCTTGCACTTGCTCAGACAGCTTCTCCCCCTGTACTTGTTCAGTATTGGTGATTTCCTGGGCAGGTGAGGACACTTGCTTTCCCTGGACCTGTGCAGAAATAGAAATATTAGAAATGTCTTTTGTAGGAAAGTACACCAGCTCCCCCTGAACCTGTACCTGGTCATGAGTAGATACAGTCTGTGTAGGTGAATAAACTTGCTGAGCTGATATTCTTACTTCGTCTTCTTGAATTGCAGGTATTGTGGCATCCTGAACTTGTGTAGAAGCAGGCGGATCTTCAACCTCTTGTCTTACTTGTTCTTCTTGTGGGTGCTCAGTACTGGTAGCATGACCTGGGGATTTCTCAGGTGAATCCTGCCTTTCCACTTCAGGCATCTCTTTGGTCAGCACCCTATCCCATCTGGAGAATAATCTCATGTCCATCCTTCTCATGTGATTAATTTTTGTTCCAGGTTGTTGTTGCATAACATCAGGAATCTCCTTACTTAGGTATATACTCATTATTCTAGCCAGATTTGGCTTCTTGATTCCTTCCTTAATCTTTTCAAAGATTACAGTTGACCAATCCGTTGGAATTGTAAACACAATCCTGGTCATTAGGCTGAACATATAGGCGGAAATCCTATCATGTCCACCTGGCTTGCACAGAATAACTTTTCCAACCACCTCAGACAGAAACTTGCCCTGTTGATTCATTCCTTTCCTATTGAAAGCAGCTCCAATTTTCATGGTGGAATCCAATCCACACCATTGAAGAGCCTCCCTTGATTTAGAAGCAGGGACATCCTCTTCATTCTCAATTATAGGTAAGTGTAGAATTGTTCTTAACTTACTTGGTGTAATTTCCACTGGTGACCCATGAACTGTTGATTTTATCTCATGACTTTCAGAGACTACGAGTGCAGAAGTATAGAACTCATGCACCTCCTTCTTCCATATCTTAGATGGTTCGGAGACCAGAAATTCTAATTCTGAGTCGGAGAGGAGAGAGATAACCCCGAGAACATCTGGAGGGGCAGCAGCAAAGGCCTGGCGCACCAACTCATATCCTTCATTCACATTATCTTCAATCTTTGGCGCCATTGATCAGTCGAGAAAGCTTGAAAGATGAGAGAATGAGAGAGAGAGGGAGAATGTCGACACAGAGTTTCGAAAACCTTGTAAGCGTGTCGACAGAATGAGTTTTTGACCTATTTATACCTTCTGTTTAAAGAAGATCAAAAGTCGCCAAAAACAGACTATAAGTGTCGACACAGATGGAATGTGTCGACACCAGCTTCTATTGTCTCGACATCAAGTCCGTCTATTATGTGTCGACACCAATTTGCAGTTATGTCGACACCAGAGATATATAGTAGAGCATCAGAAATTCTGTGTCGACTCTTAGTATAAGTGTCGACACAAAATCTGTAAGTGTCGACACCACTATCCTGGTGAAGTCGACACTACATTTCTGGATAAGTCGACAATAAGATTCTTAAGTGTCGACACATATTTTCTGTGTCGACACAATATCTCTAACTTGTCGACATTACTACCCTGAGTCGACACAATATTACTGAATGTGTCGACACCATCTTACTTAGCCAATTTCTGTTTGTTCATCACAACATATAAGTACTACAGAGTACTTGATACTACTTCAATGTGTCTTTATATCACTTGAATGTCTTGTTACCACTTCAACTTCATTGTTGATGATATTGTGATTACACTAATCAATGGTTAACATACCTAATTCAATTTTGAATTTATTGAATTTGGTCTCATCTAGGGGCTTAGTAAACACATCTGCTATTTGATAATCTGTTTTCACAAATTCCAATGAAATGTCTTCTTTTTCTACATGTTCTCTAAGAAAATGGTATTTTATTTCTATATGCTTAGTTCTACTATGAGAAACAGGATTATTAGCAATAGAAATTACACTCTTAGAATCACACAAAAGAGGTGTTCTACTTACTTGAATACCATAATCCTTAAGCTGATGTTGCATCCATAATAGCTGTGCACAGCAGCTTCCAACAGCAACATACTCAGACTCAGCTGTGGAAATTGCCACACTGGTCTGCTTCTTACTACTCCATGATATTAGTCTTCCTCCCAGGAATTGACAAGTACCTGTAGTACTCTTCCTATCCTCTCTACATCCTGCAAAATCTGCATCTGAATAGCCTGTTAGTTGAAAATCTCTATTCCTAGGGTACCAAAGACCTAGATTAGGTGTGCCCTTAAGATATCTCAGAATCCTTTTGACTGCAGTATAATGAGACTCTTTAGGGCAGGCTTGGTACCTAGCACAGACACATGTAGCATACATAATATCTGGTCTACTAGCAGTGAGATATAGTAGTGAGCCAACTATTCCTCTATACAAAGTCTCATCAACAGGTTTTCCTGCATCATCTTTGCATATAGGCATACTTGTTCCCATAGGAGTTCTCATGAGGATGACTCCATACCATATTTCTTAATCAATTCTTTGGTGAACTTAGACTGGGATATGGATAAGCCATCATCAGTCTGTCTTACTTGGAGTCCCAAGAAGAACTTCAGTTCCCCCATACTGCTCATCTCAAACTTCCCTTGCATAAGTTTGGCAAACTTTTTACAAAGGTTGTTTTCAGTAGATCCAAAGATTATGTCATCAACATAGATCTGAACTAAGATGATCTTGCCTTTGGATTCCCTAAGCAATAGAGTTTTGTCAATTTTTCCTCTTGAGAATTTATTCTCAATAAGGAAAGTAGACAGGGTTTCATACCAAGCCCTTGGAGCTTGCTTTAACCCATACAGAGCTTTCCTAAGCTTATAAACAAAATCAGGTTTAAGAGGATCTACAAAACCTGATGGCTGCTCTACATATACTTCTTCTTTAAGATCACCATTCAGAAATGCTGACTTCACATCCATCTGGTATACTTTGAAGTCTTGATAGGCTGCATAGGCAAGGAATATTCTGATTGCCTCCAGCCTTGCTACTGGAGCAAAGGTTTGATCAAAGTCAATCCCTTCTTCCTGCCTGTATCCTTTTGCAACCAATCTTGCTTTATTCTTTACTATTATTCCACTTTCATCTAGCTTGTTCCTATAGATCCATTTTGTGCCAATTATGTTGTGGCCTCTTGGTTTAGGAACAAGCTCCCAGACATTGCACCTTCTGAATTGATTCAGCTCCTCTTGCATAGCATCAATCCAGTGCTGGTCTTGGATAGCTTCTTCAAACTTCTTAGGCTCCATTTGTGACAGGAAACTTGAATGTAGAACTGTGTTTTGATTTCTGCTTCTAGTTTGCACCCCCTGTCTTGGATCACCTATTATCTGATCAGCTGGATGATCTCTTAAATGTCTTGTAGCTGGAGGAAGATTCCCTTCTGGTTGAACATTTCTAGCTCCTTCATTTAGCTGAATTTCTTGGTTTTCATCAGCTTCTATAGTGTCTTGTTCTCCCCCTGGACAGAAACCTTCATTTTCCAATGCCCCATCTTCCTTTGATACTTCAGTAATGGAGAGCTTGTCCATACTTTTGCTTATACCTGTTGAGTCATTTGATCTATAAGACAACTCACAGTTGATTAATCTTGTTTCATCAAACACAACATGCACAGATTCTTCAACAACTTGAGTAATCAAGTTGAAGACTCTATAGGCCTTACTATTTGTGCTGTAACCAACAAATATCCCATCCTGGGATTTGGCAGCAAACTTAGTCAAATATGACTTGCCATTGTTAAGTATATAACACTTGCAACCAAAGATCCTAAAGTAAGATAGATTTGGTTTTCTGTCTTTCACAATCTCATAGGGAGTTATTTTGTGGCTTTTGGTGATAGTAGCCCTATTGATTACATGACAAGCAGTGTTAACTGCCTCAGCCCAAAAATATTCTGGGAGAGAGGTGTCACTCAACAGAGTTCTACCTGCTTCAATTAATGTTCTATTCTTTCTTTCAGCAATTCCATTTTGCTGAGGTGTTCTAGGTGAGGAGAACTCTTGGAAAATCCCAAAGTCTTTACACAATTTTGTTATGCTTTCAGATTGAAACTCAGTACCATGGTCACTTCTGATTTTGACCACTGTACTATTTAGTTCATTCTGAATTTGCTTTACAAATTAAGTAATACACTTGGGGTTTCAGATTTTTGTTTCAGAAAGAACACCCATGTAAATCTTGAATAGTCATCTACAACCACAAAAGTGTAGACTTTCCTACCTAGACTGTGAACTGGCATAGGACCAAAAAGATCCATATGCAAGAGGTATAAGCACCTCACAGAATCCTTGTTTTCAAGGCTTTGAAAGGAGGATTTTGTCTGCTTTCCCTTTTGACAAGCTGAGCATATCCCTTCCTTTATACACTTAACTTGAGGTCCATTCCTCACTAACTCTTTGCTAAAAAGTTGGCCAATTATCTTGTAGTTTAGATGAGCCAATCTCTTGTGCCACTTAACACAATGAGAAGCATTGTCATCAGCTACAAGACAGATGGGAGAAGCCTTATTCTCACATTCAAAATTAAGACAATATACATTTCTCTTCTTATACCCAGTCAATATGATCTTTTGATCACTTGACCTTTTGATATGACATCCATCTTTAACAAATGATATGTCATATCCTAAATTACTTAGCTGGCTTATGCTTATTAGATTATGTTTCAAACCTTTTACATAAGCCACTTGAGTGATAGTAATTAGGTTAGAAGAAATGTTACCAAACCCTTTGATGACTCCTTTTTCAGATCCACCAAAGATCACTTTAGGTCCATCTTTGACAGATGAATACTCCTTTAGCAGCCCCTTTGTTCCAGTCATGTGTCTGGAACAACCACTATCCAAGTACCATATAGGGGCATGGTTACTTGGATTCACCTGCAACACAGAATTACTTACCCTTAGAACCCAAGTAAGTCTTGGGTCCTTGGTTCAGGTTAGCATTAATTAAGCTACCATAACCTCTTCTAACAGTTAGACTATTGTTCTTTATAACACTTGGGTTATACCAGCAGTTTAGTGCAAAATGGCCTCTCTTGCCACAGCACCAACATTCAAACTTATTGTATCTAGATCTAGATACATCCTTGTTAGAAGAATTTCTGTTCATTGCTGGTGCTGCAGCAACTTCACCTACTGATTTCTTAAAACCATTGGGTTTATGACCATGGGTAGGCCTGCTTGCATTTACACCCTTGTTCTTCAGAACATTTGTCTTAATATGACCTTGAATATCTTCATGATCATATTTGTTAGAAGGCACTTCCACCTTACTAAACTTTATGGGGACTGAAAGGTTTTGTGGCTGAACAAAATCTTTGCCTTTCCTCTTGAATCTGCCAGCCCTGGAGTTACCTTTAAATCCTAATCCAGCCTTACCCTTTTGAGTGACAAATTCATCTATCAAGGGTAAGACAGATTTTAGCTTAGAGTAACTAGCCACTAAATCCCTTTCAATTCTAAGTCTGGCCTCCAGACTCTTCACTTGATCATTAGTATAATTAATTGTGCCCATCTAAATAATAGTTATATTCTTCAGCTTGGCAATTTCATTTAATTTTTGATCAATAACTTTCTCTAACTCAGTTGTAGCAACCCTTAGTTCAGCAATTTCCTGAGCCTGAGATTTAACCAGGTTCTTGCTTTTCTTCAGGGCCTGCAACAAGTCCCCATACTTGTCTATCAATTGATAGACATCTCCTTCAGATTCAGATGCATCTACATCACTTGATGCAGATGTAGCTGATTCTTCACTTGTACAACAAATAGATGTAATAGAAGGACATTGTACCTTATTAGGACCAGACTGATTCTGGCATATGTCCTCTTCTGATCCTGCCATCAGCCCCATACACTGATGATCCTTTTGTTCATTGATGGAGTCTAGCAACTGCAGAAACTCCTCTTCTTCAGATGCAGCATATAGTCCAATATATGCTTCAGCTTCAGATTCTGACTCTGAAGTTTACTGGTCTGTTAGACTCTTATCTTTCTTTGCAACAAAGGATTTCTCCTTCTTGCCTTTGTGATGAGTCTTCTTCTTGTCTGAAGACTCCTTTCTCTTATCAGGACAGTCAGCCACTACATGTCCAGGCCTATTGCAACAATAGCAGACAATCTTTGAAGTGGTGGCTTTGCTGGGCTTTAATCTGCTCTTCTCTTTCCTTAATGACCTTTTCTTCTGATAATAGTCATCAACTTGCTGTGATGTGGAAGGCCTAGACTTCCATTGCTTCTTTTTCAAGAACCTCTGGAATTGCCTTGTGAATGCAGCAAAGTCTGCATCTGAATCACAGCTTTCTGAACCCTTATCTGAATTTTCAGAACTATCTTCTGCAACTTCCTTAGGAGGAGATGGTGATTTCCTCCTATTCTTTCTAGTGGCTTCTGCATTGAATGCCACAGTCTTTTCTCTATGCTCTCCTCTTGAATTCTTTTCCTCCTCCTTCCTCACCATAAGTTGCATTTCATAGGATAGCAACTTTCCAAACAAGGTGGGAGGAGATATCTCTGCCAATTTAGCCACTTCTCTTATGGCACAGATCTTTGTGTCCCAATCCTTTGTTAAGGATCTCAAAAATTTGTCATTCAGTTCATAAGTACTGAAGACTCTTCCATAGGACATAAGCTCATTCACAATTCTATAGAATTTCTTGTAGCACTCAGTTATGCTATCAGATTTTCCTTGTCTAAAACTTTCATACTCCTGATTGAGCATAGATTTCTTGTCCTGCCTTACTTCTTCAGATCCCTCCATGTAGACAATCAATGTGTCTCACATCTCTTTGGAGGTCTTGCAGTGAATCAGATTCTGAAATGTTGAATCATCTATGGCACTAACAATAATGTTCTGAGCTCTTTTATCCATGGTTGCCAAGATGATTTCATCCTTGGTCATTTCTGAATAACTCTTTGGAGTTTGGATATTTGCATCAAGAACTGATACCTTCATTGGTATGAAGGGGCCTTCCTGTACTCTGATGTAAATCCTTGGGTCAGATGCCTCCATAAACAATCTGACTCTTTCTTTCCAAATTCCAAAAATTTCTTTCTTGCATATGGGTAATTTCATAGACCCTAGCTCCTTATGATTCTCACCAGAACCCATCTTTTTGAATCTTGATTCTGCCTTTCAGATCTACCTCAGACTGTTAAGTCCTTTCTGAGTAACCTCCCTCTGATACCACTTGATAGTTTTACTTTCAAGATAACCTAAACACCTAGAGGGGGGGGTGAATAGGTTCTAATTTCTTGTTTATACTTCTAGGCAGAATTCAATTACAAATTAAAACATCTAGCACAACATTCACAGACAACTAAGCATCACAGATTGCACAATGTTTTATATTGGTTCCCCAAGGTCTGGGTACATCCACTTTCCCCCTTCACCTATCTAGCAGTATGCTAGATTCGGCCAAACTTCCACTATTCTCAGATCCTCAGATCCTACAGCTCAGAACCTGGATAGGTTCCTACAACTCAGGCTCAACAGCCCTACCTCAGCCTTCCCTCAAGGCCTACCTCTCAGAGAAGAACCTTCTCCTACACTCAGGCAAATAGCCCTACCACTCAGAGATCACCTCTCCTACACTCAGCCTTTATAACACAGGCTTACAACTCAGATCTGTGTAAACAGATCCTACAGAAATTTAGAAAAGATATTTTAATGTCTTGCCTTTGTTGAGAGAGAAGAGGACAAGACACTTCTTGATCAGCTGATGAAATCAACTGAATCTGAGCTTTCTTCAAAGCTTCTTGAATCTGAACTTAGCTGAGTTGATTTCCAAATAGCTTCTTGAGAAACCACTGATGGCTTCCTTCTTCTTCTTCAAGATGACTGGATCCCTCTCTATCCAACACCTTTTCTGATACTTCAGACTTCTTCTACTTAGATCTTCTGATGAAGATCTTCTTTAGAGCTTAGCACTTTCTTGAATTGAAACTTCAATAGGATCGTAATCCTTTTGTTTCTTCTTCTTAGATCTTCTTCTGTTATTTTTCTTGGCTTCTTATTTCCTTCTGAATATGTCTATTTATAGACTTTCTTCATGGTAACCGTCTGATCCGGTTTCTAACTGATTTCTGACAGGTCTGACAGCTTCAGTTAAACGGTGGCAACCCACAGCTGTCAAGTCTTCAAACAGTTCCTGTACCTTAGCCTTGGACAGCAAAATGTCGAGACAGTCTGTTAGAAAGTGTCGAGACCAATCTGTCTATCTGTGTCGACACAAGTGACTTTGGTGTTGACACAGTCTTTGATGATATCGACAAAGTTGCCTTTAAGTCGACACAGCTTCTTTAGAAAATAACTTGATCTAGACTCTGCAGTGTGTCGACACAAGTCCTGTGTGTCGACACAGTTATTGTAGATTCAGAACTCAGTATGTGTCGACTCAGCCTTCAGGTGTCGACACATCAATCTTCAATTCTGCCAAAATGTGTCGACTCAGTCTTCTGGTGTCGACACAAGCATAGTCGACTTCTGCCAATATGTGTCGACTCAATCTCAAGGTGTCGACGCATCCACCCAGTGTCGACACAGTAGAGGTCGACTATCTTCTTCTGTGAGTCGACTATCTTTCTCTGGTCGACTATCTTTCACTAGTCGACTATCTTCCACTAGTCGACTATTTTTCTCTGGTCGACTATCTTTCACTAGTCGACTAACTTTCTCTGGGTGTCGACTATCTTTCACTGTGTCGACACTGCTTCCCAGTGCTGAGGTCGACGATTTTCTTTATGTGTCGACACTGCTTCCCAGTGTCGACATAAATGTGGTCGACTATCTTTCTCTGTGTCGACACTGATATTCTGAAGTGTCGACACAAATATTCTGAAGTGTCGACACACTTTCTTCAGGTGTTGACATGTGGACTTAGAATATTTTTCTGCATTCTTTAATACTTCTTCACCTGCACATGTCAACTCAAAACAACATCAAATACACCTTGATGTATATCATTGAGCTAAGTTGGGCTTCTTCAAATCAGGTACACATTTTCCAATGTACCCAACAATTACTTTTACTTGATGTCTACCCAAGATCCACAACCAACTCTCATTATTACTTTAGGACTAACCTAATGACTTAAGGTATCATTATTAGAAGGGCGACGGTCTTCCGCCGGCCTCCGCTCAAGTGGTTACCCCAAGACTTGCACTTTTACTCTCGTCACTAAGACGACACTAACCACCAGGGTTATATTTCCAATCATATTCCCTAGCTCAATTGTCGATCTATCCTCTGGTGGACCTTATGGTACAATCTACTTTTACTATGCGCAGCCCATGACCTAATACCACCCCGAAATCGAACTTCCAATTCCTTGGGTCACCAACCCCCAAATATTTATCCTAGGGTGGTATGAACTAATAAAATGAGCATGGTGATTTTTATGATTTTCCTAGGTCATTAAGGCCTCTAATTAAATCATTTAAATTATTCCTTAGGTCATTTTACACATGAAGTGGTATCATTGAAAATCTACTGACCTAAGGGAATTTTCTTGAATTGCATATGGGTAAAACATTGTTGTCTACAAGATTTCATAATTTTCCTTTTAATATTTCTATTTATCCCATAATTAATACAAATTCATCATAAATACCATTTTCCAAATGAAGTAGAAGAAATACATAAACCAAAATTCCAGGAAAATTACTGAGCAATTATATCATTAATTCATGACTAATGGCAGAGTTTCATTAACTTCTATAGTGTAATAGCCTATCAATTTCCATTCTTAACTATTTACCAAAATGCCATTTTTCTAACTTAATAATTATCAGTGTGTCCAAAAATTCTAAAAAAAATCTACAAAACTAATATTACAATTATACAACTCTAGAATTATTTATATAATTTTCTAACATGTAATTCCACCAATTCATGATTAAATACAAAAAGGGTAAAATAGTAATTTCAAGGTATTTTGCTCCAACAATTCTCAAACAGAGATATAAAATTTTCATAAGTCAATTAAAACATCATTCTTTGACTTGACAAATTTGGGAATTTCCTTTGGTCAAAATCTATTTTTCCAATTTATTTTCCAAAAAGACCTATATTTTGAAAATTCCAATTAATGGGATTTTTTGATCCCAAAAATCCCATAATTAATTCTAGGGGTGAACTTTACCCTAATGAATCACTGGAATAGATCCCATGATTTTTGAATGCCTCAACAAGGCTAAATACACAATATTTCATTTCTTGTTAATAGCACCCCAAGGCTATAAGTAACCAACACATGCAAGTGGGTTAACCTAACATGCAGTGGTCCAATTGTACTTAAATTTCTACCAAGCACCAATGATGTCCCTAAGGACCTGCCACCAAAATTTGGGGCTATTTGGAGGCTTAACACTCCAATTATACCATTTATTTAATTATTGATATTATGACCAAAACTATAGGAATTTTGTCTCAAAAAATTCTCCATTTTTGGCAGGCGCTAGAACTGCCCAAATAAGCCACATGACCAAAATTTCAGGTCATGTGGACATCTGGTTTGGCATGGGCTTCATTTTTGATTTCTGCCCTAGCCTAGGACCAGTCCTAGTAAAAATGTCCTACAGGCCAGATCATTGGACCAAAACCTATGTTTAGGGTGGCATTTTAAAGTTAACACATCAATCTACATTTTTAATTCAGAGTTCAACTTATGTTGAGGTCTATAAGTATCCTAAAAATCATATTCAAGCTGACAGTATTTTTGTGACAGAATGAAACACTATTCATTAATTAAATACACTATATCATATAAATAATTATAGCACCAATCTTAATGCAAAAATGGACGGAATCCGTTCATCTTCTCCAATGATTTAACGGCCCTGATTGCAGATTTCTGGGCCACCTTGCGGGGTGTTTTCCGGCCGACTGAGGCGGCGCCATGGCCGGCCAACAGTGCCACCACCTTCACGGTGGTGGTGTCCAGCTTTTGCCGGCGGTGAGGAGGCGGGAGGAGGCGGCGCTGGCGATCCTGAGAGGTGGAAAAAGCTTGGGAAAAACGAGATTTGCTCACATGGCATCGGGCTCAATTGAGCCCGATATCTCTCCTAACTAATCTAAGAAGCTAGTACAGGTAGAGGTGAAGCGAAACGGACCTGGATTGGAGCTTGGCGGCGAGTTCGGCGGCGGTTTGGCATGGTGGTGGTGCGCCAGCGAGCTCCTGCTCAAAAGCTCGATTCTCCACCATTTTTCTTGCTCCAGCACTCGTTCTCCACTCCTCTCGACCTTCTGAAGCTGAATGGAATGGTTTGTTTGGGCTGAAGGGGAGTATGTGGGGAGATATGGCCGAGGTGAGCTCGGGGTGAAGCTTTGGATGCTTCACCCATGGTGCCAAGTGGCTCTCAGCCTCTAATTCCTTCTGGAATGATGTGAGGAGGTCAGCCAGCACCTTTTTGGGCTGAAGGAGCCAAGGCCAAGAGGCTTCCATCCCCAAAATCCTCCTTCTCTCCACTTTCTCTCTCCTTCCACTCCCAAAATTCCATTTTTACCCCTTTGCATGTACTCTCTCTCCTGGTTATGAGGGGTAGGGGCTATCAAGGTGCTTTGGCTGCTAGTGGGCTTCACTTGGTGGGCTTGGCCCAAGGGAAGTGGCTTGGTCATCATTTCTCTTCTTTAGGCCATTATGTTGACTTTGTTGACTTAGAGAGTTGACTTTGTCAACATGATGAGTGGGATGACCCCACTTGATGGTCATGAGCCTAATGGCACCACCCAACTTGGATTGGGCCAAGGGGGTGCCCTACATAGGTCAATTGGGCTTATGAGTGTGGGTTTGACCACTTTAGATCCAAGGTTGACTTGGGTTAACTATGGTCAAAGTGTTGACCTAGTGACATGCCCTAGGGTCCACTTAGATTGTAATTAGGGTTTGGGCGGTGTGGTGTGGTCATGGTGTGACTAGGGTCCTTATTCAGCCTAGTTTGACCTAGTTTGACTTGGTCCTGTAGTGGGCCCCACATGGCTACAACCCACTACCTAAGGTCAAACCTAGCTAATTTCCCTAAAACCCACCCCATGCCTAACCCAATCTAAGTTAAGGGGTCTAGAAGTAACATGGGATGTTACAAATCCTATAAACAAAAAATAATAATTTCGTCCCCGAAATTTAAGTTCGGGTCTACGGGGTTCTATTTGCAAGAATTTCAAGAAACTTTAAAACATACATTAAAAGTACCTGATGTAAATAGCTCCGGGTGTTGCTCCAGCATCAGATCCCTCGGCTCCCAGGTGTGCTCCTCCCGTCCATGGTTGGACTACAACACCTTCACGAGAGGGACCTTTTTCTTCCGCAATACTCGGACGGTCGTATCGTCAATCCAGATCGGCTCCAATCTAACTGATCTGTCAGGCTCTACTGGTCCGGCTGTAGTAGTAATGTGCTGCTCCGGCCGAAGGATAGCTCTTCGCAAGGAAGAGACATGGAAGATTTCATGTAAGGTACTCAACTCCGGTGGCAGCTGTAGTCGGTAAGCCAAGGGGCCGATCCGCTCCAGGATCAAGTAAGGCCCCATATATCGCGGACTGAGCTTCTTGTGCTTCCGCACCCGAGAGACACCATGTACTGGACGTATCTTCAGGAAAACCCTTTCCCCAACTTGGAACTCCACCTTCCGGTGCCGAGCATCATAGTACTTTGCCTGCCTGCTCTGTGCCTCCAATAGCCGATCCCTGATCAAACGAATCTGGGCCTCCGTATCTTCCACAAAATCTGATCCGAGAGCTCGAGCATCCACATCCTGAATCGAAGATAGCGGTGTCCAGCACTTCCTCCCATAGAGTGCCTCATAAGGAGCCATTCCGATGCTGGCCTGGTGGCTGTTGTTGTATGAAAACTCAATCAGTGGTAGTAGCCTCTCCCAAGGTTTCCCTGTATCCAATATACATAGCTTGAGCAGGTCCTCCATAGTCCGGATCGTCCGCTCCGTCTGACCATCGGTCTGTGGATGGAAGGAAGTGCTAAAGGTGAGTCTGGAGCCCAAGTAAGCATGCACTGCCCTCCATTCCCTGGAGGTGAAGCGACCGTATCTGTCTGAAACAATAGACTTGGGGACGCCATGGTATCGGATGAACTGCTCCACAAACACTCTCACCAACACAGCAACTGGGGTATCCTTTCTGACCGGAATGAACCACGCTACCTTGGTCAATCTGTCTACAATAACCCAGATGGAATCATGCCCAGAATGGGAGCGAGGTAGCCCGTGTACAAAATCCATGGAGATGTCCTCGAACTTCCACTCTGGGACTGGCAGTGGATGTAATAGACCACCCGGGCTCTTGCACTCGGCCTTCACTCGCTGGCAGGTCTCGCAATGTGTTATAAAATAGATGATCTCCCTCTTCATCCCTGGCCAGTACATGGTCCGTCATAAGTCAGCCAACATCTTGGTGATACCGGGATGCACTGAGTATCTAGAGCAGTGTGCCTCTCTGAGGATGTCATCCCGGATACCATCTCCTGTTGGAACGTATACTCGACCACAAAATCGAAGAAGATCGTCCTGCAGCGTGTAGTCCTCATACTTTCCCCCTTCCAGGGCGGCGAAAATAGGCTCCAAATTAGCATCCAATCTCTGATGTGTAAGTATGCGCTTCCGGATATCATCATCACCGACCAAAGAGCTCAAGTTCTCTCGGTATACCACTGGCTCGGCCTCCGAAACCATGGTAATGTGCATATCCTCCATCATGCGAAGCAGCTCTATAGACATCACCCGAGGCTCCGATCCGGAAGTGCCGGCTCTCCTGCTTAAGGCATCCGAAACAGTGTTCGCCTTCCCCGGGTGATAATGCATCTCATAGTCATAGTCGCAGAGGAACTCAAGCCATCTCCTCTGGCGCAGGTTTAGGTCCTTCTGCGTGTCAATGTATTTGAGATTCTTGTGATCTGAATAGATATCACAATGGATCCCATATATGTAGTGTCTCTATGTCTTGAGGTCGAAGACCACAGCCCCGAGCTCGAGATCATGTACTGGATAGTTATGCTCATGCTTCTTCAACTATCGTGAAGCATAAGCGATAACGTGTCCCTGCTGCATTAGGACAGCACCCATCCCCTGATGGGAGGCATCTGTATAAATCTAGAATCCTTCACTCCCAGATGGGAGTGCAAGGATGGGGGATGAAGTGAGTCGGTCCTTCAGCTCCTGAAAAGACGCTTCGCACTGCTCTGTCCAATCAAACACCGCATCCTTCTTCATCAAGGACGTGAAGGGGAGGGCTATCCTCGAGAACCCCTCCACGAACTTGCGATAATAACCTGCTAAACCCAAGAAACTGCGGATGTCTGACGCTGTCTTTGGCCGGGGCCAATCCCGCACTGCCTCTACTTTGGTTGGATCTACTGCTAATCCAGCCCCGCTGATAATATGCCCCAGGAAACCGACCTCCTGCATCCAAAACTGGCACTTCGAGAACTTGGCATACATCTGAAACTCCCCAAGTCTCTGTAAAACCTGTGCCAAGTGCCCGGTATGCTCCTCCTGAGTTCGGGAGTAAATCAGGATGTCGTCGATGAATACTATAACAAAGCGATCCAAATAAGGTTCGAACACACGATTCATGAGCGTCATAAATGCTGAGGGGGCATTTGTGAGCCCAAATGGCATGACCGTGAATTCGTATAATCCATAACGTGAGCTGAATGTTGTTTTCGGTATATCTTCCTCCCGGATGCGCAACTGATAATAGCCGGATCGTAAATCTAGCTTAGAAAACCAGAAAGCTCCCTAAAGCTGATCAAACAACTCATCTATCCGGGGCAACGGGTAGGTGTTCCGAACCGTCAACCTGTTCAATTCCCTGTAATCTATACACAGACGGAGGGATCCATCCTTCTTCTTTACAAATAAAACCGGTGCTCCCCACGATGACGAACTCGGCCGCACAAATCCCGAATCCACTAACTCCTGAAGCTGCGTCCTGAACTCTGCCAGCTCCCTGGGAGCCATCCTATAAGGTGCCTGGGACACTGGTCTCGCTCCCAGCACTAGCTGAATTTTGAAGTCCAGATCTCGAGACGGTGGTAGTCCGGGCAATTTCTCCGGGAATACATCGGAGAAATACCGGACCATCGGGATATCGGCTATGGAACTCTCGACTGTCGCCATCTCGAAGCATATGAGGTACACCTCCTCCCCCTGCTCGTAGGCCTTGATAGCCTGTACAGAAGATAAAGATAGATGGGGGATGGGACGAATACCTTCAATGGTGACATAGGAATCGCCATGTCTGAGTGTGATCCTCTTCGAGGGGCAGTCTATCTAAGCATGGTTCCAATGGAGCCATGTCATGCCCAAAATCAAATCGAAGTCTGGTAACTTTAAGACCGCTGCCGGAGCTTCGAACGCCTTGCCTCCGATCTCGGCCTCCATGTTGCAGCTAACCGTAGTCCGTAACTCCGAGCCATCAGGAAGACATACCCTCCTCTCTATGCCAGGGAACCTTTCCACGCCCTCTAGTCCTTCAATAAAGGTGTCCGACACAAAGGAGTGCGAAGCACCCGTGTCGAAGAGGGTATGAGTTGGCTTGCCGCTGATCATAACTATGCCTGGGTTTGTTGAGTTCAAAGATAAAGATTATTTCTAAGGTTCTCAAGGTACTTATTAAAGTTGAAATTTCTAAATCTTGCAATAATTAAAGTACCTCTAATCACTTCCTCAGCGTTCCTCTGCTCTGTGAGGTCCAATGCATACACCTGCTCTAGATCTCAGCCACGGCCGTAGTGTCCTCGGCCTCGGCCTCGACCTCGTCCTCGTCCTCGGCCCTAGTGAGCTGGAGGGGCCACTGGAGGTGGAGGAGGAGGAGGAGGGAGTGGGTGGATCTGATGATGGCACTGCGACCTGATGTGTCCAAGCTGGCCGCATCCAAAGCACGTGAGCTGTCTCTGGCCACGATCCTCCTGTCTCATCGGCTCGTGAGTCTGTAGAGGTGGGGGAGCCAGCACTATAGGAGGCCTCTGCTCCTGCCTGTAGTTGGGACGACGACGTCCCCCACCCCTCCTATAGCTGATAACCTTGCCCCTCTGGGATGCCCTGCTACCATCTCCGGATGACGACCCCTCAAGCGGTCTCTTCCCTCTGCCTTGTACCATCAGCTGGTCAGCCTCCAGCTTTTTCTCCATCTCAATGATCTGTGCAGTGGTGTCATGCGATATGAACAACAAGGGCTGCCTCAAAGTGTCCTGAAGCCCATGATAGAACCTCTTAGCATACTTCCAGTCATCCCAGTCATGGAATCCCGCGAACCTAGCCAAGTGGGAGAACTCTCTCTGGTACTCGATCACGGATCGGCTTCCTTGTTGGAGATTCAGAAATCTAGCTTCCAAAGCATCTCGGTCTGTGGAGGATACGTAGTGCTCCAAGAACTCATCACTGAATTCCTCCCAAGTAATATCCATCAGCTCCCTGTCAGCGTATGTAGAGTCTCGAACTGACTTCCACCACCTCTTCGCATGAGCCTCCAGTACTGAGGTGGCAAGAGGAACAGCCTATCTGACAGGGCAGCTGATGCTAGCTAATAGCTCCTGAATGGTCTCCAACCACTCCTCCGTCTTCACGGCATCTTCTGTCCCGCGGTACACCGGTGGCGACAGACTCTTAAAAGCATTCAACCAGTTCGACCCGGGGTTTGGCAGCTGTGCCGGGGCTTGCTGGGCTCTGAAGGCATCCAGGATAGCCGTCAGAGTTTGCCCCATCTCTGTCTCCATGAACGGAATGGCAGCTGGAGGAGGAGGAACCGCATCCAGTGGGGGCTGCATAAGGTAAGGTAAACGTCAAAATTGGCCTAACTCATTGTTTAATGGACTGTTTTACGTGACTTTTGCACATGGGCACACCATTGCTTCTGCTGCATAGTTTGTCTGCAAAGTAATGCTCGAGCGGGGTATTCCAGTGTTGTGGACTTCATTCTCATATAATCGTTGTTCGAGTGATACCAGTTTGTAAGATCCGGTTCCCCTTTTTCCGGGGCTAATCCGGATCTTATGCCCAGAACCGCCGCCTTACGGTGACACTAACACACAGGTTAGTCAACACCGTAAGTCGCCGATTCTGCCGGCTAGTACGATCATAAACCTGTTCGGCCAATATGAGAAGTAGAAGTATAAAAAGAGTAAATATCACAGTCCACAGCCACAGTACTAATCATATATATATCAAATAAAAAGTACAAGAAAATGTAGTCCATAATGAGTGCAAATATAAAGGAGAGTAATAAGGGCTTATGCCTAGTACATCAAATCAAATCACTCTCTCTCTCAATCTAATAGCAGCGGAATCTATCATCTCATCTCATCACACCTGAACATGTGCTCCAGTAGTGGTAGTAGGTGGTATCAGCATCTGCTCCTCAAGTCCTGCCTCCTCGACGTACTGGTCCATCTCTTCGTGCTCCTAAAATGATATGGTCAACGAGCATTAGTCAAAATGACTAAGTCGTTTCCTCCACACCTCACCCCGCAACTCCTAGGCACCGAGCGGGAGGACGAAGCGGAGGATAACAAGGGGTAGCAAAAGTGAAAGCAGGTGACAAGAGTTAACTAGCAATTGTAATAGGTATTGTTATCCTACTCTATCAGTTCTAAGTATGTAGTACAGGTAAGTAAAAGCAGTACTAGTAAAAGAAGGACTGAAAGTAAGAGCATGAAATAAAGTAAACTGAAATGTAAAGCTATCTATCATCACAGACGTACCTTAACTTATAAAAATGCCCATACAGATTTATAAGTTAAGGTTTCTAGGAATTTTAACTTATCATATAAAATAGCTCATACTAATTTATATGATAAGGATCTATGAAGCGTATGCCCTAAAATGTATGAATGATTATGATGCAATTTATGTATCAGGGAAGTGCAACTCACACACAACGACTCCGTGATCACAGACCTTTAGTTCCCACTTTTCAAGAGCTAGCATCACTCTCAGGTACCGCCGTTGTAGCTACGGCAGCAGTGGAACGGGCGCTTCCGCTTTCTAGGCGGGTATACACACTACCAGGCCAAGACCTCTCCTGTACGCCTCTGTACACCGACAAGTGCACTCTAGAGTCTCTGTGTACTATTGCTAGCTACCTGCTAGTCTTTTAGGCCGGGTGCACGTCTTCGGGGATTGTCTACCTGACCGCAGTATTAAACAACATACTGGCCCCTCCACCCGTACACCTCACTCGAGTCACCGTACTGCCATCGGTGTGATGATTGGCCCAGTACCGTGTGACCCACCACTAATTTATGCACATGCAAGTATTACATCTCGAGTCTCCAGCTCCTAGGACCAACCTGTCCTGATTCCTCTAACCCTGCCCGAGTGAGCAAGTAGTCAATGGACTCCAAGTCCCTCCAACCCGATACGGGTGAGCACATAGTCATACCAATTCCTTTCAATCCGGCACGGGTGAGCAAGTAGTCAACGGACTCCAAGTCCCTCCAACCCGGCACGGGTGAGCACATAGTCATACCAATTCCTTTCAATCCGGCACGGGTGAGCAAGTAGTCAACAGACTCCAAGTCCCTCCAACCCGGCACCGTGATAAGAACAAGTACAGTTTTACCTAGCCTATTAAGCTACTCTTGCCTACCAGTTGTTATACTTAGTGCCTTAGGGTTAATCCCTGGACTGCTCAAGGTATGCCTATTGAAGGGGTTTCGAAGGCACTAGGAACCAAGATGGGATGACAAGCCCAAAGTTCCCTTTCGCAAGGATAATTACTTTTAGTTTATGTCTACCCAAGATCCACAACCAACTCTCATTGTTACTTTAGGACTAACCTAATGACTTAAGGTATCATTATTAGAAGGGCGACGGTCTTCCGCCGGCCTCCGCTCAATTGGTTACCCCAATACTTGCACTTTTACTCTCGTCACTAAGATGACACTAACCACTAGGATTATATTTCCAATCATATTCCCTAGCTCAATTGTCGATCTATCCTCTGGTGGACTTTATGGTACAATCTACTTTTACTATGCGTAACCCATGACCTAATACCACCCCGAAATCGAACTTCCAATTCCTTGGGCCACCAACCCCCAAATATTTATCTTAGGGTGGTATGAACTAATAAAATGAGCATGGTGATTTTTATGATTTTCCTAGGTCATTAAGGCCTCTAATTAAATCATTTAAATTATTCCTTAGGTCATTTTACACATGAAGTGGTATCATTGAAAATCTACTGACCTAAGGGAATTTTCCTGAATTGCATGTGGGTAAAACATTGCTGTCTACAAGATTTCATAATTTTCCTTTTAATATTTCTATTTATCCCATAATTAATACAAATTCTTCATAAATACCATTTTCCAAATGAAGTAAATAAAATACATAATCCAAAATTCCAGGAAAATTACTGAGCAATTATATCATTAATTCATGACTAATGACAGAGTTTCATTAACTTCTATAGTGTAATAGCCTATCAATTTCCATTCTTAACTATTTACCAAAATGTTATTTTTCTAACTTAATAATTATCAGTGTGTCCAAAAATTGTGAAATAAATCTACAAAACTAATATTATAATTATACAACTCTAGAATTATTTCTACAATTTTCTAACATATAACTCCACAAATTCCTGATTAAATACAAAAAGGGTAAAATAGTAATTTCAAGGTATTTTGCTCCAAAAATTCTCAAACAGAGATATAAAATTTTCATAAGTCAATCAAAACATCATTCTTTGACTTGACAGAATTTGGGAATTTCCTTTGGTCAAAATCTATTTTTCCAATTTATTTTCCAAAAAGACCTATATTTTGAAAATTCCAATTAATGGGATTTTTGATCCCAAAAATCCCATAATTAATTCTAGGGGTGAACTTTACCCTAATGAATCACTGGAATAGATCCCATGATTTTTGGATGCCTCAACTAGGCTAAATACACAATATTTCATTTCTTGCTAATAGCACCCCAAGGCTATAAGTAGCCAACACATGCAAGTGGGTTAACCCAACATGCAGTGGTCCAATTGTGATTAAATTTCTACCAAGCACCAATGATGTCCCTAAGGACCTGCCACCAAAATTTGGGGCTATTTGGCGGCTTAACACTCCAATTATACCATTTATTTAATTATTAATATTATGACCAAAACTATTGGAATTTTGTCTCAAAAAATTCTCAATTTTTAACAGGGGCTTGAACTTCCCAAATAAGCCACATGCCCAAAATTTCAGGTCATGTAGACATCAGGTTTGGCATGGGCTTCATTTTTTATTTCTGCCCTAGCCTAGGACCAGTCCTAGGAAAAATGTCCTACAGGCCAGAGCACTGGACCAAAACCTATGTTTAGGGTGGCATTTTAAAGGTAACACATCAATATACATTTTAATTTCAGAGTTCAACTTATGTTGAGGTCTATAAGTATCCTAAAAATCACATGCAAGCTGACAGTATTTTTGTGACAGAATGAAACACTATTCATTAATTAAATACACTATATCATATAAATAATTATAGCACGAATCTTAATGCACGAATGGACGGAATCCGTTCATCTTCTCCAATGATTCAACGGCCTTGATTGCAGATTCCTGGGCCATCTTGCAGGGTGTTTTCCGGCCGACTGAGGCGGCGCCATGGCCGGCCAACAGTGCCACCACCTTCACGGTGGTGGTGTCCAGCTTTTGCCGGCGGTGAGGCGGCGGGAGGCGGCGGCGCCGGCGATACCGAGAGGTGGAAAAAGCTTGGGAAAAACGAGATTTTCTCACATGGCATCGGGCTCAATTGAGCCCGATATCTCTCCTAACTGATCTACGAAGCTAGTACAGGTAGAGGTGAAGCGAAACGGACCTGGATTGGGGCTTGGCGGCGAGTTCGGCGGAGGTTTGGCATGGTGGTGGTGCGCCGGCGAGCTCCTGCTCAAAATCTCGATTCTCCACCATTTTCCTTGCTCCAGCACTCGTTCTCCACTCCTCTCGACCTTCTGAAGCTGATGGAATGGTTTGTTTGGGCTAAAGGGGAGTATATGGGGAGATATGGCCGAGGTGAGCTCGGGGTGAAGCTTTGGATGCTTCACCCATGGTGCTAAGTGGCTCTCAGCCTCTAATTCCTTCTGGAATGATGTGAGGAGGTCAGCCAGCACCTTTTTGGGCTGAAGGAGCAAAGGCCTAGTGGCTTCCATCCCCAAAATCCTCCTTCTCTCTACTTTCTCTCTCCCTCCACTCCCAATATTCCATTTTTACCCCTTTGCATGTACTCTCTCTCCTGGTTATGAGGGGTAGGGGCTGTCAAGGTGCTTTGGCTGCTAGTGGGCTTCACTTGGTGGGCTTGGCCCAAGGGAAGTGGCTTGGTCATCATTTCTCTTCTTTAGGCCATTATGTTGACTTTGTTGACTTGGAGAGTTGACTTGGTCAACATGATGAGTGGGATGACCCCACTTGATGGTCATGTGCCTAATGGCATCACCCAACTTGGATTGGGCCAAGGGGGTGCCCTACATAAGTCAATTGGGCTTATGAGTGTGGGTTTTACCACTTTAGATCCAAGGTTGACTTGGGTCAACTATCGTCAAAGTGTTGACCTAGTGACATGCCCTAGGGTCCACTTAGATTGTAATTAGAGTTAGGGCAGTGTGGTGGCGTCATGGTGTGGCTAGGGTCCTTATTCATCATAGTTTGACCTAGTTTGACTTGGTCCTGTAGTGGGCCCCACATGGCTACAACCCACTACCTAGGGTCAAACCTAGCTAATTTCCCTAAAACCCACCCCATGCCTAACCCAATCTAAGTTAAGGGGTCTAAAATTAACATGGGATGTTACAAAGGAAGGGTTTGACATCTAGAAGGAGATGATTTGGCTATTCATGGAGGCAGCTGACCCTAAAATCTTCATCACTATCAAAGAAGGGCCTTTCATCCCTATGAAAGTGTATGCTTTAGATGCAAATGTCCAGACCCCCAAGACCTACTCTGAAATGACAAAGGATGAAGTCATCTTTTCCACTATGGAAAAGAGAGCACAAAATATAATAGTTAGTGCCATAAGATGACTCCAACTTTCAGAATATGTTACACTGCAAGACTACAAAGGAGATGTGGGACACACTATTGGTCTACATGGAGGGTAAAGAGGAAGTAAGAGATGACAGAAAGTCCATGCCCAATCAAGAGTATAAGGCCTTCAGGTATAGCAAGACTGATAGCATAACTGAGTGTTATGAAAGATTCTTCAGGATTGTCAATGAGCTGAGGACATATGGAAGTGTCTTCAGCACTTATGAGCTGAATGACAAGTTTCTCAGATCCCTAACTAGAGACTGGGATACTAAAATATTTGTAATCAGAGAGGTGGCAAATCATGTTGACACTCCACCAGCAACTCTGTTTGGGAAGCTAATGTCCTATGAAATGCAGCTGATAGCCAGGAAAGAGGAGGAGAAAGTCAGCAAGACCCAAGCTAAAGAAAAATCTGTGTCCTTCAAAGCTGAAGCCACAAGGAGGAGAAGAAGGAAGACACCTTCTCTACCAAGGAGGGATGCTGAATCTGACTCAGAAAAATCAGAGACCAGCCCATCAAACTGTCATATGTCTGATGAAGACTTTGCTGCCTTCTCCAGGCAGTTCCAGAAGTTTATGAAGAATAAACACTGGAGAAGCAGCCCCTCTTTCTCCTCTCTTCCCATAAAATACTACTACAAGGGCAGGAAGAAATCCTCTAAGGAGGATAAGTATGGTTCTAAACCCAACAAACATGTTTCATCTAAAGTGGTTTGCAATTGCTGCAGCAAGCCAGGACATATAATAGTCGACTTCCTTGTCAAAAGAAAGGAATTTGGTAAAAAGGACCACCAGTACAAAGGCAAGAAGGAGAAATCCTTCATTGCTAAAAAGAACAAGAGCTGGACTGACTCTTCCTCTTTAGAGTCAGAAAGAGAATAGGATGATAAAGACTACATTGGGCTTATTACTGCTATGTTGTAAGAAGAATGATAGTTTTACTTTCAAGATTACCTAGACACCTAGAGGGGGGTGAATAGGTTCTTATTTTCTTTTCAAACTTAAGGCAGAATGATTAAGTAATTAAATACTATTTTCTATGAGTTCTGCAGCTACTTTAGCAATCACAATCACACAATTTAGAACTACACATCACAGATTGCAAGCAGTATTTATAATGGTTCCCCAAGATCTGGGTACATCCACTTTCCCCCTTCGCCTATCTAGTAGTGTGCTAGATTCAGCCAAACTCCTTTCTTTATCTCAGATCCTCAGATCCTACAGCTCAGAATCCAAAATGGATTCCTACAACTCAGAGTGATACCACACTCCTACAGCTCAGGCAATTTAGCCCTACCTCAGTCTTTATTCAAGACCTACAACTCAGAGATTATCTCTCCTACACTCAGCCTTTATAAATTAGGCTTACAACTCAGATCTATTAAAAGATCCTACAAAATTTGAGTAAAATATATTTTTATCTTGCTCCTGGTGAGAGAGATGGAACAAGACAGTGTTCTTGATCAGCTTCTTGATAAACCAGATGGATAAAATCAACTGGAACTTAGCTTTCTTCAAAGCTTCTTGAATCTGAACTTTGTTGAGTTGATCTTCTTTGAAATAAACTGATCAGCAGCTTTCTCCTTAGATTTCAGAATTTGAATCTGAATCTTCTTGACAGATAAGTTCAGAATCTGTTTCCTTTGAAATTTGAGACAGCTTTCTTCTTGCCTTCTTTTGACTGGATCTCTCTCTATCCAAGTCCCTTGAAGATACTTCAGAATTCTTGACTGAATTCTACTTAGACAGATTCTGATAGTTCAATCAGAATATCTTCTTAGATCTGCAAAGATCTTCTTCTTATTGTTACTTGTTATTCAGTGTTCATTTTTCAGTTGTGTAGTTTTTCTTTCAGACACTATCCGTCTATTTATAGCCTTCATTCCTGGTAACCGGCTGGTCCGATTCCTAACAAACTTCTGTCTGTATCAATCACGTCAGTTAACCTGTAGAGACCCATAACTGTCAATTCTTCAAACTGCCAAGGAGTCTTTATTTCTGCCAGAAAGTGTCGAGACAAACTGTCAATATGTATCGAGACAATTGTTAAAATGTGTCGACACAATTTGATTGAGTGTAGACACAATCCTTTGTGATGTCGACACATATGTCTTGATGTTGACACAGCTTCTTGACACAACTTTTTGAGAATGTGTCGACATAGATAGTTGTATGTCGACACAATTACTTCAGCCACAGACTTATTGTTGATTCTGCTATGTGTCGACACGAGTCTCTAAGTGTCAACTTAGCTGTTGTTGACTCTGCCTCTGTGTGTCGACACAGCCTCCTGGTGTCGACACAGTTGATGTCGACTATAATCTTATGTGTGTCAACACTGCCTCCCGGTGTCGACACATTTGATGTCAACTCATTATCTCTGTGTCGACACAGCCTTCTTCAAGTGTCGACACAATCTTCCTAAAGTGTCGACACATCTTATTCTGGTGTCGACACATGGACTTTAGAAATTTTTTCATACTTTTAACCTGCACATATTCAACTTAAACAACATCAAATACACCTTGATGTATATCATTATGCTAAGTTAGGCTTCTTCAAATCAGGTACATATTTTCCAATGTACCCAACAATCTCCCCCTATTTGGAGAAGTCATAACCCATATTAGCTAATGATATACACCACTTATGATAATAAAAAAAATGATGATGTATGTAAGCTTAATATTACAGAAAATATTAACAATCTAAACATTTGCACAGATTCATCACAGAGATAAAAAGATATACACAAAAATTAACTAAAGAGCAAGATTTTGTGTATTATGTCAAAATGATTGTTTACTAAATGTTTAACACTGAATGTTTCACATTACACATTTTTAAACTAAAACTAAGACATCTTAGACTAAGACTGATCAGGCTCCTTTATAACAATCCCTTTTCCTGGCTGTACTTGTGCCTGCACAGAAGGTTCAGTTTCTTGCATGGGCTTTTTGCCTTTAAGATCAGCCTTCTCCTGAGCCTCAGTCTTCAGTCTTTATCTCTCAAAATAGTGATACGGCTTGGGAAAGTATTTGCTAGGCTCCACAGCATCAGGAGGTAGCTTTCCCATCTTAGCTTTCCTTCTATACTGAACAATAGCCTCCTGTCTGGCTTCATGCTTCTGCCATTCTTATTCATTGTACCACTTGCCCCTTTCTTGGAATTGATCTTTTACAGCTTTCCAGGCAGTTAGTATGAGGTTTCTAGAGGTAGGGCTCCACTGTTCAAAATCAAGTTTTAGTTCAGCTTGCTCCCTAAATCTCTTCTTTGACAGTTAAGCCTCTTGTTGAGCCTTGATTGCAGCTTCAGGCATGTCTACTTTTCCAAGTATAATATTTGAAACCTCCTCTTGAGGACTATTGTTGGGTCTTGTTTCCACAATGACCTTAATTTGAAGAAGTCCTCCTAAAACTAAAATGAATTGCTGTTGTATTTGATGTACTTGTTTAGATGTGCTTGCAGGACTCTATTGTCAAGTGTAAACCAATGTCAGTCTACAGTGGGTCACCTAGCACAGGACCATACAATGTAATCCCTCATTGTGTGATCCATGGTGTTGACCCATGTGTAGCCTCTCTATTGGGATACACTTCACTTCACAAGCATTTGAACTCATGGGACCTTGAAGTGTTGCTGATCATTAGTAGGAGAAATGGATTTCCAAGGGAGAAATTATTCCAAGTCATATACTCGAGTAGTTCTTTGGATATACTCGAGTAGTCCAAAGAACATACACGAGTAGATACTATGATACACGAGTAGATGCTTTCACTTACTCGAGTATCTAGTTTTTCCTCTCTCGGAATTTTGCCTAAGTGTTTCTACACGAGTGGTTATCTATATACTCGAGTAGTTAAACTAATATACTCGAGTAGACCAAAGTCAAGTACTCGAGTAGTTAAATTTATATACTCGAGTGGATTGACTTACTCGAGTAGTTAAACTAATATACTCGAGTAGACCAAAGTCAAGTACTCGAGTAGTTAAATTTATATACTCGAGTGGATTGACTTACTCGAGTAGTTCAGCTGATATACTCGAGTATGTATTTACTAGATACTCGAGTCAGTTCTTCCAGATACTCGAGTAGGTTACTCAAGATACTCGAGTCAGTTCTTCCAGATACTCGAGTAGGTTGCTCAGGATACTCGAGTAGTTTATACTATACTCGAGTAGTCTGGTTTTTCACAGATTATTTTCCAAGTCCAGATTATACGGGATTATTTCAAATCCTCTAATATTATTGGTCCACGTGTACATGATTAAGGTTGGATTTGACTGTTATAGAGATCCTATAAATAGGTCTTGTCAAAACGTCAAACCCTAAGAAATTTTTCTGAATCTAATTTCTATCGCTCGCATCGGGAAGCCGTCAAGTTCACGACCGACAAAACACTGTTCATCTTCTTCGTCGCCGGTCTTCTCTGATCCAAGGATTCAGACAAGAAGTTTCAGAAGATCAAGCTATTCTCAATCGACAGATCCAACTCTTGATCTTGCTGATTCTAGTTTTTCAGATCCAAGAGATTTCGCTTTGTCTTCCTCGATCTATTTTCTGCCGAGCCCTAACTCTGAAGAAGGAAGAAAGGATTGAAAATCCAGATCTGAATATCTCTGTTTGTATATTTTTGTATACATCTTTTATTCTTGTAGGAGTCTTGACTCCGAGTTCTGTAGATCCGGTTTGGATCGAGATTTGTAGGAAGGTTTTCTTCCGAGTGTAGATCCAGTTGGGATCGAGTTTTGTAGGAACGTTGTTCCGAGGTGTAGGATCGTTTTGATCCGAGATAGTGGAGTAGCCAAGTCTAGTGGTTTACTAGATTGGTGAGGAAAGTGGACGTACCCAAGGTTGGGGAACCACTATAAATCTTTTGTCGTCTGTGATTGCTTGGTATTGAGCTGTGCTGGTTCCTTATTTTTTTTTTATTCCGCAAATAGACGCACATCTCACCTATTCACCCCCCTCTAGGTGATTTAGGTAGACAACTTCCTCTCTCAATTGGTATCAGAGGGGGAGGTTGATCTTTAAAAGGTTAACACCTTGATCTGATCCCTCCTAGTTGTCTTTCTGAGTTTATCAAGCATGGACAGAGCCAAGGATTTTTCTAAGCTCCCAGTGTGCAATAAGGCAAACTTTCCCATGTGGAAAGAGAGAATAAAACTTTACATGGAAGCTGTTGACCCCCGCTTATTCATGATAGTGGAGGAAGGCCCTTATATCCCTATGATTGCCTCCACTAGTGATCCTATAAGGAGGTGCCAAAGAAGTTGATGGATCTTGATAAGAATGAGATTGCACTTGTCTCCTTAGACAAGAAAGCCAAGAACATCATCGCAAGTGCAGTCAATAATTCTATGTTGCAAAACCTCATTCACTGCCAATCTGCCAAGGAAATGTGGAGATCTCTAATTATCTTGATGGAAGGTACAGAAGAAGTAAGGGATGATAGAAGATCCCTTCTAAATCAGAAGTATGAAGCCTTCAAGCAAGGACCAAAGGAAGCTATTGCTGACACATATGAAAATTTCTTCAAGATTGTCAATGGATTGAGGAACTATGGCAGAGTGTTCACAGATGGTGAACTAAACGATAAGTTCCTAAGATCCTTGACAAAGGATTGGGACAATAAGATATGTGCCATCAGAGAGTTTGGAAGATTAGTAGAGACTGACCCTCAGAACCTCTTCGGAAAGCTTATGTCATATGAGCTTCAAATCAATAATAGAAAAGCTGAAGAAGAGTGCAACAGGCCCTCATCCCAAGATATGTCAGTTGCTCTAAGGGCAGACAGCTCAAGGAAGGCCAAAGCTTCTTCCACTCAAGGAGACTATGAAGAAGAAGAGTCCGAGCCAAGCACCTCAGGCTCAGATTCATCAGATGAAGAGTTTCATCTTCTCTCCCGACAATTCAAGAAGTTTCTTAGCAATAAGAAACAAATGAGAGAAAATGATTCCTCGTCCAGAAGATCACGTCCTGATGGTGATCGTCACAGCAGACATGACAGGTATAAATCTAAACCGAACAAACATGTTTCTTCTAACGTTGTTTGTTATTCCTGCAGTAAGCCAGGGCACATAAGCACTGAGTGCCCTCTGAAGAAGAAAGAAGGAAGAGGCATAGAAAAGAATTCCCCTCAAGGGAAAAGGAAGAAAGAAAGAAGCTTCATTGCCAAAAAGCCAAAGACCCTCAGTGACTCTGACTCATCTGAGTCAAGTGTGGATGAAGAAGCCTACTTCGGGCTTATGGCTCTTTCTGACCAAGAGGACAAAGACAACAGTAACACCTCATATACCGGGAAGGTAAATTCTCACACACCTCTTTCTGCCTCAGATTCTAACTCAAATGGTCATGATGGCTACTCTTCTGGGGAGGACGATTTTGAATTGGTAAATCAGTATCAAGTCTTATTGACTGCATTTGAGAAATGCCGGAAGGTAGTCAAATCGCAATCAAAAGAGATTGCATCCCTCAAAGAGGTGGAATCAAATCTGAGGGAGGAGATTGACCAAATGACCCCTCTCAGAGATGAAGTTCAATCTTTGAAGGAGGAAATCAAAGACTTTACTGAATTAGTAAATCATAAAGATTTTCTCCTGGATGAATTGGAAGCAAAGCTAGTCATTGAACGAAAGCTGGTTGAAACTCTCACCATGCCTACAACTGTGCTTCCAATCACTAATGGAGAAACCTCCTTTGGGAAAAATAGCAGTATAGGACAAAAATCAGCCAAAGGTAAAGGCAAGGCCTTCCCAAGCCAAACCGTTGCCTTACTGAAATATGATCCTTACAATCATGGGCCAAATAAGAAGAAGACACCGAAAGCTAAAACTGGTGTAACAAAGGCCAAGGAGACAAGGAAGCCATGTACCTGTTGCAATCATGAGGCTTCCTCCTCCAAGTCAGTTGCTCTTGCTAGACCCCCCATCCATAAGGTAAAGCAAGAGAACAAGAGAAGGTACAACAGGTTTAACTGTTGGTGTTGTGGCAAAGTTGGTCACTTTGCCATAGATTGCTGGTTTAATCCCAGCTATGTTTTAACTCCTCAAGTTGATAATGTGAGAAAGACCACTCATAATGTTAACTCTCATAGGGGGAGGATACTAACAAAAGACCTAGGACCCAATCTTGTTTGGGCTCCTAAGGGATTGTAATCTTGTTTATGCAGGTATGTCCATAGGCCAATAAAATTCTTATCTGGCAATTGGACAAGTAGTTGTTCCAGAAAATTCTTGGAACTAGAAGATTAAGGGGGAGTTTCTAGTAGTCCCCTATTTAAAGAGGTCAGAAAGGGGGAGAGCAAAAGGAAATGGTTTATAGAGATGAAAAAGGAAAAGAAAATGCAAATCCAAATGAAGATTTCAGTAAGGGGGAGAAATGCAAAGCAATTCTAGTTAAGAAATGTAAGTCAATGCATTCTCTTTTACGTCATATTGTTTTAATATCTCTGGCAATTCAATTTAGTAGATGGTGTTCTGACTTCTTCAAATAGGGGGAGATTGTTGGGACTTGTTTCCACAATGACCTTAATTTGAAGAAGTCCTCCTAAAACTAAAATGAATTGCTATTGTATTTGATGTACTTGTTTAGATGTGCTTGCAGGACTCTATTGTCAAGTATAAACCAATGTCAGTCTACAGTGGGTCACCTAGCATAGGACCATACAATGTAATCCCTCATTGTGTGATCCATGGTGTTGACCCATGTGTAGCCTCTCTATTGGGATACACTTCACTTCATAAGCATTTGAACTCATGGGACCTTGAAGTGTTGCTGATCATTAGTAGGAGAAATGGATTTCCAAGGGAGAAATTATTCCAAGTCATATACTCGAGTAGTTCTTTGGATATACTCGAGTAGTCCAAAGAACATACACGAGTAGATACTATGATACACGAGTAGATGCTTTCACTTACTCGAGTATCTAGTTTTTCCTCTCTCGGAATTTTGCCTAAGTGTTTCTACACGAGTGGTTATCTATATACTCGAGTAGTTAAACTAATATACTCGAGTAGACCAAAGTCAAGTACTCGAGTAGTTAAATTTATATACTCGAGTGGATTGACTTACTCGAGTAGTTAAACTAATATACTCGAGTAGACCAAAGTCAAGTACTCGAGTAGTTAAATTTATATACTCGAGTGGATTGACTTACTCGAGTAGTTCAGCTGATATACTCGAGTATGTATTTACCAGATACTCGAGTCAGTTCTTCCAGATACTCGAGTAGGTTACTCAAGATACTCGAGTCAGTTCTTCCAGATACTCGAGTAGGTTGCTCAGGATACTCGAGTAGTTTATACCATACTCGAGTAGTCTGGTTTTTCACAGATTATTTTCCAAGTCCAGATTATACAGGATTATTTCAAATCCTCTAATATGATTGGTCCACGTGTACATGATTAAGGTTGGATTTGACCGTTATAGAGATCCTATAAATAGGTCTTGTCAAAACGTCAAACCCTAAGAAATTTTTCTGAATCTAATTTCTATCGCTCGCATCGGGAAGCCGTCAAGTTCACGACCGACAAAACACTGTTCATCTTCTTCGTTGCCGGTCTTCTCCGATCCAAGGATTCAGACAAGAAGTTTCAGAAGATCAAGCTATTCTCAATCGACAGATCCAACTCTTGATCTTGCTGATTCTAGTTTTTCAGATTCAAGAGATTTCGCTTTGTCTTCCTCGATCTATTTTCTGTCGAGCCCTAACTCTGAAGAAGGAAGAAAGGATTGAAGATCCAGATCTGAATATCTCTGTTTGTATATTTTTGTATACATCTTTTATTCTTGTAGGAGTCTTGACTCCGAGTTCTGTAGATCCGGTTTGGATCGAGATTTGTAGGAAGGTTTTCTTCCGAGTGTAGATCCAGTTGGGATTGAGTTTTGTAGGAACGTTGTTCCGAGGTGTAGGATCGTTTTGATCCGAGATAGTGGAGTAGCCAAGTCTAGTGGTTTACTAGATTGGTGAGGAAAGTGGACGTACCCAAGGTTGGGAAACCACTATAAATCTTTTGTCGTCTGTGATTGCTTGGTATTGAGCTGTGCTGGTTCCTTATTTTTTTTATTCCGCAAATAGACGCACATCTCACCTATTCACCCCCCTCTAGGTGATTTAGGTAGACAACTTCCTTTCTCAACTATACATAGTTTGCACCTGCTGATGAATCATGTCAAAATCTGTAGGGGGGTATATGACTTGAGCAACCTCTGGTTGGTTGCCTTCAAGTAGACCTTGTGGCTGTACTCCTGACTCTGCCATATTATCATCATCACAAAGGGGTGGATATCCCAATGTGGCTCTGACACTGTTAGTGACCCACTTGGCATGTTCTGAGCCAGCATAAATAAGTACCCTCTCCCCCTTTAGGACTTCTCTTGCTACATGATCACTGAGATCTTCCTTCTGAAACCTGATCTGACCATCTAGATAATTAATGCCATCTTTGAAGAAGGGTTTCAACTTATTAAGTTTTGTAGTAATTTCCTTCTGGGAAGTGGTTATGACTGTCTGTACTGAGTCTAAAGCAGTTTTGAACTTAGTGTCATATGCTAGCATTTCAGCTGCCCTAGCTTCAGTCAATTTAGTCATGGTTGTTTGAAATTGAGCAAGAATATCTGTGTTGGCAGTTGTCAGATTGTCATTTAGCCGTTTCTAATTTTCAAGAATGTATCCTTGATTAATAGATTTAGCATCTATTTCTTTCTTCATTACCTCTTGTTGTTGGGCCAGATATACAACAATATGTGCCCCTTTTGTAAAACAATCAGTCATTTCTCTTTTATGTTGATTGACTTCAAATCTTATAGACTTTATATCTTGAGCCAGATCAAACTGAAGATTTTTATGACTTTCATCAACATATTTTTCTAGAGCTTGTCTTTGTTCATCCATTTCCATTTGAAAAGTTACCAAGAACTTGGCATAATCAAAATCTGAAGAGGTGGGTGGTGTTGTTTGAAGTGCTTTCTTATTGCTATGGCTTCTTCTCTTGAAGACCATAAGCTTCCTTTTCTTTGTCTCTTGAATTTCTTCATTCCCAGAATCAGAGGAACTCTCAATCTGAACTCTTTCTTTTTGTGAGGTAGGGATTTCAGTTTCAGTAGCATGAGGTTCCTGTTCACCTTCACCTGGTACCCTCTCTTCACTAGCTTGCTCCCCCTCAACCCTTTGGGTGTCATCTTTATCTGCTGTGTCTACAGCCACTTTGAATAGATCATCCATTGTATATTCCTTTGGTGTTTGAGGAGGTGATGGAACATTGATTCTCTCTATAAGATCATCTAGTCTAGCAGTATCTATCTCCTCTGATAAGTCAATCCTTTTTGCTTCTTCTGAATGTGCAGTACTAGGCTCCCCCTGAACCTGTGCAGGTATCTGTTCTTTCTGTACTTGAATTGTTTCAGTACCAAGCTCAGTGTGATGATGAGCTGGAGACTTCTCAACTGTCTTTTGCCTGTCTTCTTCAAGCATATCCATGGATAGAACTCTATCCCACCTAGAGAACAACCTTATATCCATTCTCCTCATATGATTGATCTTGGAGCCTGATAGTTTTTGCATTACTTCTAGAATGGTTCCAGCTAAGTAAAGACTCAGTATTCTAGCCATGTTTGGCTTCTTGATTGCCTCCTTGATTTTGTCAAACACAACTGCTGACCAGTTGGTGGGAATGTGAAATACAATCCTAGTCATTAGGTTGAACATGAAGACAGAGATCCTATCATGTCCACCAGTCTTGCCCAGCACCACTTTCCCAATAACTTCAGAAAGGAATTTACCCTGATTATTCATGCCTTTTCGATTGAAGGCAGCACCAATCTTCATGGTGGGATCCAGTCCACACCACTGAAGTGTTTGACTTGTTTGTGAGGCTGAAACCTCCTCTTCATCGTTTATTCTTGGAAGATGAAGGATTCTGGTTAATCACTTCTGAGTCACCTTGACACTTGTGTCCTGAATAGTTGATTTGATTTTTATACCAGTAGAATCCACAGATGCGGTGGTGTAGAATTCAAGAACTTCCTTATTCCAGACCTTGGTGGGTTCTGAGACAAGGAATTCAAGTCCACTGTCTATGAGAAGAGACACCACCATCTTAATCTCTAGAGCTGCATCGTCGAACGCATGCCTAACCAGTTCATATCCCTCGTTGTTAGAATCTTCGATCTTTGGAGCCATTGAATCGTTGAGAAAGCTTGAGAAAAGAGAGAAGAAGGATTGTCGACACACAAGGTTTTTGTCTCGAAACCCTGGTGAGCGTGTCGACAAAATACGGCTGAGACCTATTTATACCCTTTTATGCCAAGAAGATCAAAAGGTGGGCAAAAATAGTCAAATTGTGTCGACACAGACAATATGTGTCAACACAAATTCTGAATAAGTCGACAACAATACTCTAGTTGTGTCGACATGTCGCTCTTAGACTATGTCGACATAAAATTCCTGATGTGTCGACACATCTACTCTGTATCGACACCATTTTCCTGAGTTTGTCGACACAAATCCTCTGTGTCGACACTTAAATCCTGAATGACTCAACACAGTTTTACTTAGCCAAATTTTGCTAAACTAATCTATAGTTAGCATGCCTAATTCAATTTTAAATCTATTGAATTTTGTTTCATCCAGAGGCTTAGTAAATACATCTGCAATTTGATAATCTGTCTTAATAAATTCTAGTGAGATGTCTTCTTTTTCTACATGTTCTCTAAGAAAATGGTATTTTATTTCTATATGCTTAGTCCTACTATGTGAAACAGGATTATTTGCAATAGAAATAGCACTTTTTGAATCACATAATAAAGGTGTTCTACTTACCTGGATACCATAATCTTTTAGTTGATGCTGAATCCACAATATTTGTGCACAGCAACTTCTAGCTGCAACATACTCAGACTCAGCTGTGGATATTGCCACACAAGTCTGCTTTTTACTACTCCATGATATCAACCTTCCTCCCAAAAATTGACATGTACATGTAGTACTTTTTCTATCTTCTCTGCAGCCTGCAAAATCTACATCTGAATAACCTATTAGTTGAAAATCTCTATTCCTAGGGTACCAAAGGCCTAGATTTGGTGTGCCCTTTAAATATCTCAAAATTCTTTTAACAGCAGTGTAATGAGATTCTTTAGGGCATGCCTGGTACCTAGCACAGACACATGTAGCATACATAATATCTGGTCTACTAGCTGTGAGGTATAATAGAGAACCAACTATTCCTCTATACAAAGACTCATCTACAGGCTTACCTGTATCATCTTTACATATAGGAATATTTGTTCCCATAGGAGTTTTCATGGTAGAGGAAGATTCCATACCATATTTCTTTATCAACTCTTTGGTGAACTTAGACTGGGATATGGACAAGCCATCATCAGTCTGTCTTACTTGGAGTCCCAAGAAGAACTTAAGTTCCCCCATACTACTCATTTCAAACTTCTCTTGCATAAGTTTGGCAAACTTCTTGCAAAGGTTGTTCTCTGTAGACCCAAAAATTATGTGATCCACATAGATTTGGACTAAGATTATCTTGCCTTTAGACTCCCTAAGGAATAGAGTCTTGTCTATTTTGCCTCTTGAGAATTTGTTCTCAATAAGGAAAGTAGACATGGTGTCATACCAAGCCCTTGGGGCTTGTTTTAACCCATATAAAGCTTTCCTAAGTCTAAAAACATAATCAGGTTTAAGAGAGTCTACAAAACCTGATGGCTGTTCCACATTGACTTCTTCTTTTAGATCTCCATTCAGAAATGCTTATTTCACATCCATTTGGTATACCTTGAATCCTTGGTATGCAGCATAGGCAAGAAACATCCTGATTGCCTCCAGTCTTGTTACTGGGGCAAATGTCTGATCAAAATCTATTCCCTCTTCCTGCCTATATCCTTTAGCAACCAGTCTTGCTTTGTTCTTTACAATTACACCACTCTCATCTAACTTGTTCCTAAATATCCACGTTGTTCCAATGATGTTCTGGTCTTTTGGTTTAGGAACAAGCTCCCAGACTTTGCACCTTCTGAATTGATTAAGCTCCTCTTGCATAGCATTAATCCAATGTTGGTCTTGGATGGCTTCTTCAAATTTCTTAGGCTCCATTTGAGATAGGAAACTTGAGTGCAGGACTGTGCTCAGATTTCTACTTCTAGTCTGCACTCCTTGACTTGGATCACCTATTATTTGATTTGTTGGATGGTCTTTAAGATGTCTGATAGCAGGAGGTAGATTTCCTTCTGGTTGATTATTTCCAGTCCCTTCATTATGATGCACTTCCTGGGAGTCATCAGCTTCTATAGAATCATGTACTCCCCCTGGACTGTAGTCAACAGTTTCCATCTGTTCATTTGCTGTTGAACCTTCTGCAATGGAAAGCTTGTCCATCCTTTTGCTTATACCTGTTGGACTGTATGAACTATAAGGCAACTCACAGTTGATTAATCTTGATTCATCAAACACAACATGTACAGATTCTTCTACAACTTGAGTAGTCAAGTTGAAGACTCTATAGGCCTTACTATTTATGTTGTACCCAACAAATATCCCATCTTGGGATTTGGCAGCAAACTTAGTTAGATATGACTTGCCATTGTTAAGTATATAGCACTTGCAACCAAAGATCCTAAAGTAGGATAGATTTGGTTTTCTACCTTTCATAATTTCATAGGGAGTCTTTTTGTGGCACATGGTGATAGAAGCCCTATTGATCACATGACATGCAGTGTTTACTGCCATAACCCAGAAATATTCTGGAAGAGAGGTGTCACTCAATAAAGTTCTACCTGCTTCAATCAATGTCCTATTCTTTCTTTCAGCAATACCATTTTGCTGAGGTGTTCTAGGTGAGGAGAACTCTTGGAAAATCCCAAAGTCTTCACATAATTTTGTCATACTTTCAGATTGAAATTCAGTGCCATGGTCACTTCTGATTTTGACCACTGTACTTTTTAGTTCATTCTGAATTTGTTTCATAAAACAAAGTAAGACACTTGGGTTTCTGATTTTTGTCTCAGAAAGAACACCCATGTATATCTAGAATAGTCATCTACAACCACAAAAGTGTAGACCTTCCTACCTAGACTATGAACTGGCATAGGATCAAAAAGATCCATATATAAGAGGTATAAGTACCTCACAGAATCCTTGTTTTCAAGACTATGAAAGGAGGATTTTGTCTGCTTGCCCTTTTGACAAGCTGAACATATCCCTTCCTTTATACACTTAACTTGAGGACCATTCCTCACTAACTCTTTGCTGAAGAGTTGGCCAATTATCTTGTAGTTAAGATGAGCCAACCTCTTGTGCCACTTGACACAATGAAATGCATTATCATCAGCTATAAGATAGATGGGAGAAGTCTTGTTCTCACATACAAAATTAAGACAATAAACATTTCTCTTTCTATACCCAGTCAATATGATCTTTTGATCACTTGACCTTTTGATATGACATCCATCCTTAACAAATGAAATGTCATATCCAAGATCACTCAGCTGACTTATGCTAATTAGATTATGTTTCAAACCTTTTACATAAGCCACTTGGGTGATGGAAATTTGGTTTGAAGAAATGTTACCAAACCGTTTGATGATTCCTCTTTCAGATCCACCAAAGATTACTTTAGGTCCATCTTTGACAGATGTGTACTCCTTCAGCAGCCCCTTTATTCCAGTCATGTGCTTGGAACATCCACTGTCCAAGTACCATATAGGGGCATGGCAACTTGGACTTTCCTTCAATACAGAATTACTTTCCCTTAGAACCCAAGTAAGTCTTGGGTCCTTGGTTCAGGTTAGCACCATTCATATTAAGACTACCAGCAGCTCTTCTAACTGGTAGACTGTTGTTCTTCCTTATATTTGTGTTATGCCAGCAGTCTAAGGCAAAATGGTCTCTCTTGCCACAACACCAACATTCAAACTTGTTGTATCTAGGTCTTGATACACCCTTGACAGAAGAATTTCTGTCCAGTGTTGGTGCTGCTGCAGCTTCACTCACAGATTTCTTATAACCATAGAGTTTATGAACATGGGTAGACCTATTGGCATTTACACCCTTATTTATCTGAACATTAGTCTTAATATGACCATGAATATTCTCAAGATCATATTTGTTAGAAGGCACTTGCACCTTTCTAAACATAACTGGGACTGAAAGATTTAGAGGCTGGACAGGAGCTTTGCCTTTTCTTTTGAATTGGGCAGCCCTTGGGTTACCTTTGAAGCCTAATCCTACCTTACCCTTTTGAGCCACAAACTCATCTATTAATGGTAAGACAGATTTTGGCTTAGAGTAACTAGCCACTAAATCTTTCTCTATTCTTAGTCTGGCCTCCAGACTCTTAATTTGATCATTGTTATATTTGATTGTGCCCATCTGAATATAGGTTATATTTTTCAGTTTGGCAATCTCATTTAACTTTTGATCCATTACTTTTTCAAACTCAGTTGCAGCCACCTTAAGATCAGCAATTTCCTGAGCCTGAGTTTTGACTAGGTTCTTGCTTTTCTTAAGAGTCTGCAATAAGTCCCTATATTCATCCATCAACTGATGAATATCAACTTCAGATTCAGATCCATTCACATCACTTGATGTAGATGAATCTGACTCTGAACCAGTACTAAAATCAGAAGAACTAGAAACATTTTGTACCTTACTAGGACCAGGTTGATCCTGGCAATGGTTATCTTCTAACTCAGCCATCAGACCCATGTATTCCTTGTCTTCTTGATCATGAATGAAATCCATCAGTTGCAGAAATTCCTCTTCTTCATTGGCTGCATACAATCCTATGTATGCGTTTGCTTCAGATTCTGACTCTGATGAGGACTGATCTGAAAGACTCTTATCCTTCTTTGCAACAAAAGATTTCTCCTTCTTGCCCTTGTGTTGAGTCCTTTTTCTGTCTACTGACTCCTTTCTCTTTTCTGGACATTCAGCTACCATATGTCCAGTCTTATTGCAGCAATAACAAACAATCTTAGAAGTTATGGCTTTGCTGGGCTTAGTTCTGTTTCTCTCATTTCTTGAGGATTTTCTCTTCTGATAGTACTCATCTACTGGCTGTGATGTGGAGGGCCTGGACTTCCACTGCTTCTTTTTCAAGAACTTTTGAAACTGTCTTGTAAAGGCAGCAAAGTCAGTATCTGATTCACTGCTCCCTGATTTCTGACTATCTGAATTTTCTGTTATTTCTTCTGTAGCTTCCTTGAGAGGAGATGAAGACATCCACCCTTTCTTTATAGTGGCTTCAACTTTGAAAGCCACAGATCTATGCTCACCTTTTATACTTCTTTCTTCCTCCTTCCTAGCCATCAATTGCATTTCATATGAAAGCAATTTTCCAAACAAGGTTGGAGGAGAAATATCAGCTAACTTGGCCACTTCTCTAATGGCACATATTTTGGTATCCCAATCCTTTATTAAAGATCTGAGAAACTTGTCATTCAGCTCATATGTACTGAAGACTCTTCCATAGGACATTAGTTCATTCACAATCCTATAGAATTTCTTATAACACTCAGTTATGCTATCAGACTTTCCTTGTCTGAAGCTCTCATATTCTTGGTTGAGCATTGATTTTCTGTCTTGTCTTATTTCTTCAGATCCTTCCATATAGACAATCAAGGTGTCTCACATCTCTTTAGAGGTCTTGCAATGCATCAGATTTTGGAAGGTGGAATTATCTATTGCACTTACTATGATGTTTTGAGCTCTCTTGTCCATAGTGGCTAAGATGATTTCCTCCTTTGTCATTTCTGAAAAATCCTTACGAGTTTCCTGATTTGCATCTAATACAGAAATCTTCAGTGGAATGTATGGACCTTCTTTCACTGTGATATAAATTCTTGGTTCTGAGGCCTCCATAAACAGCCTAACTCTTTCCTTCTAGATTCCAAAGATTTCTTTTCTGCAGATGGGAAGCTTCATAGATCCCAACTCCTTGTGATTCTCACCTGAACCCATTTTCTTGATTCTTGATTCTGCCTTTAGATCTAACTCAGACGGTTAAGTCTTACTTTGAGCAACCTCCCTCTGATACCACTTGATAGTTTTACTTTCAAGATTACCTAGACACCTAGAGGGGGGTGAATATGTTCTTATTTTCTTTTTAAACTTAAGGCAGAATGATTAAGTAATTAAAGACTATTTTCTATGAGTTCTGCAGCTACTTTAGCAATCACAATCACACAATCTAGAACTACACATCACAGATTGCAACAAGTATTTATAGTGGTTCCCCAAGATCTGGGTACATCCACTTTCCCCCTTCGCCTATCTAGCAGTGTGCTAGATTCAGCCAAACTCCTTTCTTTATCTCAGATCCTCAGATCCTATAGCTCAGAATCCAAAAAGGATTCCTACAACTCAGAGTGATACCACACTCCTACAGCTTAGGCAATTCAGCCCTATCTCAGTCTTTATTCAAGACCTATAACTCAGAGATTATCTCTCCTACACTCAGCCTTTATAAATTAGGCTTACAACTCAGATCTATTAAAAGATCCTACAAGATTTGAGTAAAATATATTTTTATCTTGCTCCTGGTGAGAGAGATGGAACAAGACAGTGTTCTTGATCAGCTTCTTGATAAACCAGATGGATAAAATCAACTAGAACTTAGCTTTCTTTAAAGCTTCTTGAATCTGAACTTTGTTGAGTTGATCTTCTTTGAAATAAACTGATCAGCAGCTTTCTCCTTAGATTTCAGAATTTGAATCTGAATCTTCTTGACAGATAAGTTCAGAATCTGTTTCCTTTGAAATCTGAGACAGCTTTCTTCTTGCCTTCTTTTGACTGGATCTCTCTCTATCCAAGTCCCTTGAAGATACTTCAGAATTCTTGACTGAATTCTACTTAGACAGATTCGGATAGTTCAATCAGAATATCTTCTTAGATCTGCAAAGATATTCTTCTTATTGTTACTTGTTATTCAGTGTTCAGTTTTCAGTTGTGTAGTTTTTCTTTCAGTCACTATCCGTCTATTTATAGCCTTCATTCCTGGTAACCGGCTGGTCCGGTTCCTAACAAACTTCTGTCTATATCAATCACGTCAGTTAACCTATAGAGACCCACAGCTGTCAATTCTTCAAACTGCCAAGGAGTCTTTGTTTCTACCAGAAAGTGTCGAGACAAACTGTCAATATGTGTCGAGACAATTGTTAAAATGTGTCGACATAATTTGATTGAGTGTAGACATAATCCTTTGTGATGTCGACACATATGTCTTGATGTCGACACAGCTTCTTGACAAAACTTTTTGAGAATGTGTCGACACAGATAGTTGTATGTCGACACAATTACTTCAGCCACAGACTTATTGTTGATTCTGCTATGTGTCGACACAAGTCTCTAAGTGTCAACTTAGCTGTTGTTGACTTCTGCCTCTGTGTGTCGACATAGCCTCCTGATGTCGACACAGTTGATGTCGACTATAATCTTGTGTGTGTCGACACTGCCTCCCGGTGTCGACACATTTGATGTCGACTCATTATCTCTGTGTAGACACAGCCTTCTTCAAGTGTCGACACAATCTTCCTGAAGTGTAGACACATCTTCTTCTGGTGTCGACACATGGACTTTAGAAATTTTTTCATACTTTTAACCTGCACATATTCAACTTAAACAACATCTAATACACTTTGATGTATATCATTATGCTAAGTTAGGCTTCTTCAAATCAGGTACACATTTTCCAATGTACCCAACAAAGAAGAAGACAACTGCTGTCATGGATTGATGGCTCTGACTGATGAAGAATCTAGCCAGGAATAGCATGGTTAACTAAGGTAAATTCTCTATCCAAGTCTTCTTCTGAGTCAGGCTATGAGACCAGCCCAGATTCTAAAGCTCATTCATCAAGAGATGAAGGAGATTTTGAGTCTGAGGAAGATGTAAATTCTATAATTGACAAATATGGTATCCTTCTGAGTGCTTTTAAGAAAAGCAAGCTGCTAGCTAAGAAGCAAGCTAAGGAAATTGCTTCCCAGCATGCTGATTCAGCTTCACTGCTTGATCAGAAAATAAAAGAGATCAGTGAGCTGGAAACTATCTCCTTCATTCAGATAGGTACCATAGAGTACCAAGAAAATAGAATAAGGGACCTGGAAGTGCTGCTGGAGAGGGAGAAGAGAATAGTGGAAAACAGACCAAGACCTCCTTCAAGAGCATTGGGGTCAAAGACTCAGTGAGTTGCCTATACGTCCTGCATATGGACTTGTTTGGTCCTATGTCAGTTCAAAGTCTAGGTAAGAAAGTATACACCCTTGTGGTTGTTGATGACTTTTCTAGGTTTGCTTGGGTGTTCTTCTTTAAGAGAAAGGATGAAACACTTGAAGTCTTCAAGACTTTTGTCGAGCAGATATAGAATGAACTATACAGTACTGTGGTCAAAATCAGAAGTGACCATAGGACTGAATTTTAGTATGCAAGCATGACAAGCTTCTGTGAAGAGCAAGGGATTCACCAGGAATTCTCCTCTCCTAGAACACCCCAGCAAAATGGAATTGCTGAGAGGAAAAATATAACCCTCATAGAGGCTGGTAGGACCTTGTTAAGTGACACATCTCTCCGAGAATATTTCTGGTCTGAGACAGTAAATACAACATGTCATGTCCTTAATAGGGCTTCTATCCCCAAAAGCCACAAGAAGACTCCCTATGAGATCTTGAAAGGAAGAAAACCAAACTTATCCTACTTCAGTATTTTTGGTCGCAAGTGTTATGTATTGAACAATGGAAAGTCCTATATGACAAAGTTTGCTGCCAAGTCTCATGAAGGGAGTTTTGTTGGGTACAGCAATAACAGTAGGGCATATAGAATCTACAACTTGACAAGTCAAGTTGTAGAAGAGTCAGTTCAAGTTGTCTTTGATGAATCAGACATGATTAACTATGAGCTACATAGCTCCTCTTATAGTTCTACTGGCATAGAGCAGGTGATGGACAAGCTTACTGTTAACCTTGAAATCGGCGATCCCTCCCAAGATGGCTAACTCACAAGTCGCGGACTGCTCTGTCTCATCCGGGGATTCACAGCCTATTTTCCAGCTAACCACGCGGATAGACTTCTCTGTCCGCGCGGCTAGGCTAGCCGCCCGGTAGTCGCCAACTCTACGATGGAGCGGCCTACTTCCCAATCCGCACCATCAAGTCTCCTCTCCAGCCCGCCACCAGTTCCCAGACTCTCCTTTAGGTCACCGCAAGCAAGAACTAGCCGACCAAGGCTCTTCTTCAGTCCGCCTGCGAAAGGCAGCCTCGCATCCCAGTCAGCGACAAACTTTTTAACATACTGCTTGGTATTGCACCACCTAAGCATGGGGCGGATTCCACCTCAGTGCGCTAGCAGTAGGCGGACACAATCCTATCTCGTCCAAAAGTGGCGGACTCGGTCTCAGTCCGCCAACAAATGGAGGACAGTCAACCCGCCAGTATGTGGCAGACTCTCCTCTTCCCAGTAGTAGGCGACTGTTGGGTACACTGAAAAATATGTACCAGATTTGGAGAAGCCTCATCTTACTCAATGATATACATCAATTTGTATTTGATGGATGTTTGAGTTTCATTGTGCAGGTGTAAGGTTGCAAGAAATATTTCTAAGTACAAGTGTCGACACTTGTGAAAAACTTTATCGACACCCAGGCATTGTGTCGAAACCTGAAGAAGGTTTGTGTCGACACCCTGAATTGTGTCGACACCTAAGGCAGGAAATGTGTCGACACCTAAAGCAGAAGTTATGTCGACACCCAGGAGTTATGTCGACACAAGAAGAAAGGCATGTGTCGACACTCAGGAATTGTGTCGGCACCTGAAGAAAGTTTATGTCGACACACAGGACTTGTGTCGACACACACTCAACGTTATTTGTCTACAGCTATGTCAAGAACAGAAGCAGTTGTGTCGGCACAAATGACTTATGTCGACACACACTCAACGACATCTGGATGATACTCAACGCCATCTTATAGCAACAGCTATACTGGATCTGAAGACTTGTGTCGAAGCACAGGACTTGTGTCGACACACACTCAACGACAGCTGGATATACACTCAACACCATCTGCCATCATCAGTTCTGTCAAGACCAGGAGTAGTTGTGTCGACACACAGGACTTGTGTCGACACATACAAACAGAAGCTATGTTGAGTAGCTGAAGAATGACTATGTCAACACATGGAGTGTTATGTCGATATCATCAAGACTTGTGTCGACACTAAGTCTATTTGTGTCAACACATGTGAAGCGGTTTGCTGAGTGGTTATGCTGAGTTGTAAAGTCTTTAAGGAATCAGCTGTCATGACTGGTGACTCGACAAATGTCATAACCAACATGTCTGACACCTTTGTTAGAACTGTCAGAAGGTTGTTACAAACCGGATTAGCCGATAAGCATGAGGAAACTCTATATAAGGGACTGATCCTTGACAACCAAAACAACAGAACTAAGGAAATACTCAAGCAATTTCAGGAAAGAGAATCTGACAACAAGAAAAGGGGAAACCCTTAAGAAGGCAGATCCAGAGCAGTCTGCAAGAGAAGATTCAGATCTTATTTTGAATTCAAGGAAGGAGCTGATAGGAGATCAACCTCTATATCAAGAAGAGTTCAACCTTATTTTGTTCTATCAAGAAGCTTTGAAACAGCTAAGTCAGCTTGAATCTGAAGATTCAGTTTATTCAAGAACTGATCAAGAAGCTCACACCTATAGAGAGATCTATCTGGTGATATCTTTGTATCTCTTAAACAATTAATTTCTTGTAGGATCTTTTGTAAGATCTGAGTTGTAAGCTATAATTATAAAGGCTGAGGTAGGGCTTAGGGCCTGAGGTGTAGGACTTGTGATAGTCTAAGTTATAAACCTAGTGATAAAGGCTTAGGTAGGGCTGAGGCCTAATGTAGGATTCTTGGAAAGAATCTGAGGTAATACTTGTATAAGTCTGAGCTGTAGGAACCAATCTGGTTCTGAGTTGTAAGATCTGTGGACCTGAGCTAGTGGAAGGAAGTTGGGTTGAATCTAGTTCTCTACAGGATAGGCGAAGGGGGAAGTGGATGTACCCAAACCTTGGGGAACCATTATAAATCTATTGTTTGTTGTGCTGTGATTTCTGTACTGAAGATTGTATTTCCTGTGCTGTTTTAATACTAGTTAATTGCTTGATTATAAAAGAAAATTAGAACCTATTCACCCCCCCCCCCCCCCCCTCTAGGTGTCTAGGCTCTTTAAATAAGTCTTTTAAGTGGTATCAGAGGGAGGTTGCTCAAAGATTGACGTAACAGTCTGAGTGAATCTCCAAGGCAATAAACAGATTTCTAGAATGTGTTCAAATGAGAATCAAAAGGAGTTTGGATCTATGAAACTGCTTATCTGCAAGAAAAGAATGCTTTGGCATTTGGAAGGAAAGGGTCAGATTATTTATGGAAGCTTCTGATCCAACAATCTACATTACTGTACTAGAAGTACCCTTCATTCTAATGAAGGTATCAGCTCTGGATGCAAATATTAGAACCCCTAAGAACTTTTTTGAAATGACAAAAGATGAGATCATTCTGGCAACACTAGACAAAAGAGCACAGAACATTATTGTAAGTGCTATATATGATGCCACATTTCAGAATCTGGTGCATTGTAAAACCTCTAAAGAAATGTGGGACACCCTAATTGTCTACTTGAAGGGAACTAAAGAGGTCAGAGAAGATAAGAAATCTATATTGAATCATGAATATGAGAGCTTTAGACAAGTCAAGACTGACAGCATAGCTGAATGTTATAGAAAGTTCTTCAGGATAGTTAATGAGCTGATCACCTATGGATGAGTCTTCAGCACTTTTGAACTGAATGCCAAATTTCTCAGGTCTCTGACAAAGGACTGGGACACAAAGAATTGTGCCATCAGAGAGGTGGCCAAGCTTGCTGATACACCTCCTCCCATATTGTTTGGAAAGCTACTATCATATGAAATGCAGCTTACTGCCAGGAAGGAGGAAGAGAAGAGCAGCAGGTCTGAGTACAAGGACAAATTAGTAGCCTTCAAGGCTGAAGGCACAAGAAAGGGCAGGAGAAAATCTCCTTCTCCACTTAGAAGGAGTGCTGAGGCAGAAGAAGGAATTCCTGATACTACCTCATCAGACAGCCATACCTCTGATGAGGACTTTGCTGCCTTTATAAGGCAGTTCCAAAGGTTCCTGAAAAATAAGAAGAGGAGAACCAGACCATCAAGAACCTTTTCCAAGGATGAGTATTACAAGAAAAAAAAGAATCCCAAGGAGGACATGTATGCCTCAAAACCTAGTAAACAAACTAACTCTAAGATTGTTTGTTATTATTGCAACAGGCTAGGACATGTCATAGCTGACTATCCATACAAGAGGACTGAATCTAAGGACAAGAAGAAGCATCAATTGAAGGGCAAGAAGGAGAAATTCTTTATTGCTTAGAAACAGAAGAGTTGGATAGACTCTTCATCTTAAGGATCAGGAGAAGAAGATGATACAGAAGCATATGTTGGGATGTTCTCAAAAGAAGAGGATTCAAGGGAACTAGAATTCCTGCAATTGCTGGACTCCATAAATGGAGTGGAATACCATTGTTGTAGAGGGCTGATGGCTCTGTCAGAAAATGATCAATGCCAGGATCAGCCTGGTCCAAGTAAGGTATACAATTCTTCATCTCAACACACCTGAACATGTGCTCCAGTAGTGGAAGTAGGTGGTATCGGCATCTGCTCCTCAAGTCCTGCCTCCTCGACGTGCTGGTCCATCTCCTCGTGCTCCTAAAATGATATGGTCACCGACCATTAGTCAAAATGACTAGCTCGTTTCCTCCACACCTCGCCCCGTAACTCCTAGGCACCGAGTGGGAGGACGAAGCGGAGGACAACAAGGGGTAGCAAAAGTGAAAGCAGGTGACAAGAGTTAACTAGCAGTTGTAATAGGTATTGTTATCCTACTCTAGCAGTTCTAAGTATGTAGTACAAGTAAATAAAAGCAGTACTAGTAAAAGAAGGACTGAAAGTAAGAGCAGGAAGTAAAGTAAGCTGAAATGTAAAGCTATCTATCATCATAGACGTACCTTAACTTATAAAAATGCCCATACAAATTTATAAGTTAAGGTTTCCAGGAATTTTAACTTATCATATAAAAGAGCTCATACTAATTTATATGATAAGGATCTATGAAGCGTATGCCCTAAAATTTATGAATGATTATGATGCAATTTATGTATCAGGCAAGTGCAACTCACACACAACGACTCCGTGATCACAGACCTTTAGTTCCCACTTTTCGAGAGCTAGCATCACTCTCAGGTACCGCCGTTGTGGCTACGGCAGCAGCGGAACGGGCGCTTTCGCTTTCTTGGCGGGTATACACACTACCAGGCCAAGACCTCTCCTGTACGCCTCTGTACACTGACAAGTGCACTCTTGAGTCTCTGCATACTATTGCTAGCTACCTGCTAGTCTTTTAGGTCGGGTGCACGTCTTCGGGGATTGTCTACCTGACCGCAGTATTAAACAACATATTGACCCCTCCACCCGTTTAACTCACCCGAGTCACCGTACTGCCATCGTTGTGACGATTGGCCAAGTACTGCGTGACCCACCACTAATTTATGCACATGCAAGTATTACATCTCGAGTCTCCAGCTCCTAGGACCAACCTGTCTTGATTCCTCCAACCCTGCCTGAGTGAGCAAGTAGTCAACGGACTCCAAGTCCCTCCAACCCAGCACGGGTGAGCACATAGTCATACCAATTACTTTAAATCTGGCACGGGTGAGCAAGTACTCAACGGACTCCAAGTCCCTCCAACCCGGCACGGGTGAGCACATAGTCATACCAATTCCTTTCAATCCGGCACGGGTGAGCAAGTAGTCAACAGACTCCAAGTCCCTCCAACCCGGCACCGTGATAAGAACAAGTATAGTTTTACCTAGCCTATTAAGCTACTCTTGCCTTCCGGTTGTTATACTTAGTGCCTTAGGGTTAATCCCAGGACTGCCCAAGGTATGCTCATTGAAGGGGTTTGGAAGGCACTAGGAACCAAGATGGGATGACAAGCCCAAAGTTCCCTTTCGCAAGGATAATTACTTTTAGTTGATGTCTACCCAAGATCCACAACCAACTCTCATTGTTACTTTAGGACTAACCTAATGACTTAAGGTATCATTATTAGAAGGGCGACGGTCTTCCGCCGGCCTCCGCTCAAGTGGTTACCCCAAGACTTGCACTTTTACTCTCGTCACTAAGATGACACTAACCACCAGGGTTATATTTCCAATCATATTCCCTAGCTCAATTGTCGATCTATCCTCTGGTGGACCTTATGGTACAATCTACTTTTACTATACGCAGCTCATGACCTAATACCACCCCGAAATCGAACTTCCAATTCCTTGGGCCACCAACCCCCAAATATTTATCCTAGGGTGGTATGAACTAATAAAATGAGCATGGTGATTTTTATGATTTTCCTAGGTCATTAAGGCCTCTAATTAAATCATTTAAATTATTCCTTACGTCATTTTACACATGAAGTGGTATCATTGAAAATCTACTGACCTAAGGGAATTTTTCTGAATTGCATATGGGTAAAACATTGCTGTCTACAAGATTTCATAATTTTCCTTTTAATATTTCTATTTATCCCATAATTAATACAAATTCTTCATAAATACCATTTTCCAAATGAAGTAGAAGAAATACATAAACCAAAATTCCAGGAAAATTACTGGGCAATTATATCATTAATTCATGACTAATGGCAGAGTTTCATTAACTTCTATAGTGTAATAGCCTATCAATTTCCATTCTTAACTATTTACCAAAATGCCATTTTTCTAACTTAATAATTATCAGTGTGTCCAAAAATACTGAAATAAATCTACAAAACTAATATTACAATTATACAACTCTAGAATTATTTCTACAATTTTCAAACATGTAATTCCACAAATTCATGATTAAATACAAAAAGGGTAAAATAGTAATTTCAAGGTATTTTGCTCCAACAATTCTCAAACAGAGATATAAAATTTTCATAAGTCAATTAAAACATCATTCTTTGACTTGACAGAATTTGGGAATTTTCTTTGGTCAAAATCTATTTTTCCAATTTATTTTCCAAAAAAACCTATATTTTGAAAATTCCAATTAATGGGATTTTTGATCCCAAAAATCCCATAATTAATTCTAGGGGTGAACTTTACCCTAATGAATCACTGGAATAGATCCCATGATTTTTGGATGCCTCAACTAGGCTAAATACACAATATTTCATTTCTTGCTAATAGCACCCCAAGGCTATAAGTAGCCAACACATGCAAGTGAGTTAACCCAACATGCAGTGGTCCAATTGTACTTAAATTTATACCAAGCACCAATGATGTCCCTAAGGACCTGCCACCAATATTTGGGGCTATTTGGAGGCTTAACACTCCAATTATACCATTTATTTAATTATTGATATTATGACCAAAACTATAGGAATTTTGTCTCCAAAAATTCTCAATTTTTGGCAGGAGCTAGAACTTCCCAAATAAGCCACATGCCCAATATGTCAGGTCATGTGGACATCTGGTTTGGCAAGGGCTTCATTTTTGATTTCTGCCCTAGCCTAGGACCGGTCCTAGGAAAAATGTCCTACAGGCCAGACTACTGGACCAAAACCTATGTTTACGGTGGCATTTTAAAGGTAACACATCAATATACATTTTTCATTCAGAGTTCAACTTATGTTGAGGTCTATAAGTATCCTAAAAATCACATGCAAGCTGACAGTATTTTTGTGACAGAATGAAACACTATTCATTAATTAAATACACTATATCATATAAATAATTATAGCACGAATCTTAATGCACGAATGGACGGAATCCGTTCATCTTCTCCAATGATTCAACGGCCCTGATTGCAGATTCCTGGGCCACCTTGCGGGGTGTTTTCCGGCCGACTGAGGCGGCGCCATGGCCAGCCAACAGTGCCACCACCTTCACGGTGGTGGTGTCCAGCTTTTGCCGGCGGTGAGGCGGCGGGAGGCGGCGGCGCCGGCGATCCCGAGAGGTGGAAAAAGCTTGGGAAAAATGAGATTTGCTCACATGGCATCGGGCTCAATTGAGCCCGATATCTCTCCTAACTGATCTAAGAAGCTAGTACAGGTAGAGGTGAAGCGAAACGGACCTGGATTGGGGCTTAGCGGCGAGTTCGGCGGAGGTTTGGCATGGTGGTGGTGCGTCGGCGAGCTCCTGCTAAAAAGCTCGATTCTCCACTGTTTTCCTTGCTCCAGCACTCGTTCTCCACTCCTCTCGACCTTCTGAAGCTGATGGAATGGTTTGTTTGGGCTGAAGGGGAATATATGGGGAGATATGGCCGAGGTGAGCTCGGGGTGAAGCTTTGGATGCTTCACCCATGGTGCCAAGTGGCTCTCAGCCTCTAATTCCTTCTAGAATGATGTGAGGAGGTCAGCCAGCACCTTTTTGGGCAGAAGGAGCCAAGGCCAAGTGGCTTCCATCCCCAAAATCCTCCTTCTCTCCACTTTCTCTCTCCTTCCACTCCCAAAATTCCATTTTTACCCCTTTGCATGTACTCTATTCTGTTTATGAGGGGTAGGGGCTATCAAGGTGCTTTGGCTGCTAGTGGGCTTCACTTGGTGGGCTTGGCCCAAGGGAAGTGGCTTGGTCATCATTTCTCTTCTTTAGGCCATTATGTTGACTTTGTTGACTTGGAGAGTTGACTTGGTCAACAAGATGAGTGGGCTGACCCCACTTGATGGTCATGAGCCTAATGGCACCACCCAACTTGGATTGGGCCAAGGGGGTGCCCTACATAGGTCAATTGGGCTTATGAGTGTGGGTTTTACCACTTTAGATCCAAGGTTGACTTGGGTCAACTATGGTCAAAGTGTTGACCTAGTGACATGCCCTAGGGTCCACTTAGATTGTAATTAGGGTTAGGGCAGTGTGGTGGCGTCATGGTGTGGCTAGGGTCCTTATTCAGCCTAGTTTGGCCTAGTTTGACTTGGTCCTGTAGTGGGCCCCACATGGCTACAACCCACTACCTAGGGTCAAACCTAGCTAATTTCCCTAAAACCCACCCCTTGCCTAACCCAATCTAAGTTAAGGGGTCTAGAAGTAACATGAGATGTTACAAAGGAAGGGTTTGACATCTAGAAGGAGTTGATTTGGCTATTCATGGAGGCAGCTGACCCTAAAATCTTCATCACTGTCAAAGAAGGGCCTTTCATCCCTATGAAAGTGTATGCTTTAGATGCAAATGTCCAGACCCCCAAGACCTACTCTGAAATGATAAAGGATGAAGTCATCTTTGCCACTATGGAAAAGAGGGCACAAAATATAATAGTTAGTGCCATAGATGACTCCACCTTTCAGAATATGTTACACTGCAAGACTGCAAAGGAGATGTGGGACACACTATTGGTCTACATGGAGGGTACAGAGGAAGTAAGAGACGACAAAAAGTACATGCTCAATCAAGAGTATAAGGCCTTCAGGTAGAGCAAGACTGATAGCATAACTGAGTGCTATGAAAGATTCTTCTGGATTGTCAATGAGCTGAGTACATATTGAAGTGTCTTCAGCACTTATGAGCTGAAAGACAAGTTTCTCAGATCCCTAACTAGAGACTGGGATACTAAAATATTTATAATCAAAGAGGTGGCAAATCATGTTGACACTCCACCAGCAACTCTGTTTGGGAAGCTGATGTCCTATGAAATGCAGCTGATAGCCAGGAAAGAGGAGGAGAAAGTCAGCAAGACCCAAGCTAAAGAAAAATCTATGGCCTTCAAAGCTGAAGCCACAAGGAGGAGCAGAAGGAAGACACCTTCTCTACCAAGGAGGGATGTTGAATCTGACTCAGAAAAATCAGAGACCAGCCCATCAAACTGTCATATGTCTGATGAAGACTTTGCTGCCTTCTCCAGGCAGTTCCAGAAGTTTATGAAGAATAAACACCGGAGAAGCAGCCCCTCTTTCTCCTCTCTTCCCATAAAATACTACTACAAGGGCAGGAAGCAATCCTCCAAGGAGGATAAGTATGGTTCTAAACCCAACAAACATGTTTCATCTAAAGTGGTTTGCAATTGCTGCAGCAAGCCAGGACATATAATAGTCGACTTCCCTGTCAAAAGAAAGGAATTTGGTAAAAAGGACCACCAGCACGAAGGCAAGAAAGAAATCCTTCATTGCTAAGAAGAACAAGAGCTGGACTGACTCTTCCTCTTTAGAGTCAGAAAGATAAGAGGATGATAAAGACTACATTGGGCTTATACCTGCTATGTTGTAAGAAGAAGAAGACAACTGCTGTCATGGACTGATGGCTCTGACTGATGAAGAATCTAGCCGGGAATAGCCTGGTCAACTAAGGTAAATTCTCTATCCAAGTCTTCTTCTGAGTAAGGCTATGAGACCAGCCCAGATTCTAAAGCTCATTCATCAAGAGATGAAGGAGATTCTGAGTCTGAGGAAGATGTAAATTCTTTTATTGAAAAATATGGTATCCTTCTGAGTGCTTTTAAGGAAAGCAAGCTGCTGGCTAAGAAGCAAGCTAAGGAAATTGCTTCCCAGCATGCTGATTCAGCTTCACTGCTTGATCTGAAAATAAAAGAGATCAGTGAGCTGGAAACTATCTCCTTCATTCAGATAGGTACCATAGAGTACCAAGAAAATAGAATAAGGGACCTGGAAGTGCTGCTGGAGAGGGAGAAGAGAATAGTGGAAAACAGACCAAGACCTCCTTCAAGAGCATTGGGGTCAAAGACTCAGTGAGTTGCCTATACCTCCTGCATATGGACTTGTTTGGTCCTATGCCAGTTCAAAGTCTAGGTAAGAAAGTATACACCCTTGTGGTTGTTGATGACTTTTCTAGGTTTGCTTGGGTGTTCTTCTTTAAGAGAAAGGATGAAACACTTATAGTCTTCAAGACTTTTGTCGAGCAGATATAGAATGAACTATACAGTACTGTGGTCAAAATAAGAAGTGACCATAGGACTGAATTTTAGTATGCAAGCATGACAAGCTTCTGTGAAGAGCAAGGGATTCACCAGGAATTCTCCTCTCCTAGAACACCCCAGCAAAATGGAATTGCTGAGAGGAAAAATAGAACCCTCATAGAGGCTGGTAGGACCTTGTTAAGTGACACATCTCTCCGAGAATATTTCTGGTCTGAGACAGTAAACACAACATGTCATGTCCTTAACAGGGCTTCTATCCCCAAAAGCCACAAGAAGACTCCCTATGAGATCTTGAAAGGAAGAAAACCAAACTTATCCTACTTCAGTATTTTTGGTCACAAGTGTTATGTATTGAACAATGGAAAGTCCTATATGACAAAGTTTGCTGCCAAGTCTCATGAAGGGAGTTTTGTTGGGTACAGCAACAACAGTAGGGCATATAGGATCTACAACTTGACAAGTCAAGTTGTAGAAGAGTCAGTTCAAGTTGTCTTTGATGAATCAAACATGATTAACTATGAGCTACATAGCTCCTCTTATAGTTCTGCTGGCATAGAGCAGGTGATGGACAAGCTTACTGTTAACCTTGAAATCGGCGATCCCTCCCAAGATGGCTAACTCACAAGTCGTGGACTGCTCTGTCTCATTCGGGGGATTCACGTCTTATTTTCCAGCTAACCGCGTGGATAGACTTCTCTGTCCGCGTGGCTAGGCTAGCCGCCCGGTAGTCGCCAACTCTACGATGGAGCGGCCTACTTCCCAGTCCGCACCATCAAGTCGTGCGGTTAGCCGGGCGGGTAGCGGTCTCCTCTCCAGCCTGCCACCAGTTCCCAGACTCTCCTTTAGGTCACTGCAAGCAAGAACTAGCCGACCAAGGCTCTTCTTCAGTCCGCCTGCGAAAGGCAGCATCGCATCCCAGTCAGCGACAAACTTTTTAACATACTGCTTAGTATTGCACCGCCTAAGCATGGGGCGGATTCCACCTTAGTCATCTAGCAGTAGGCGGACTCAATCCTATCTCGTCCAAAAGTGGCGGACTCGGTCTCAGTCCGCCAACAAATGGAGGACAGTCAATCCGCTAGTAGGTGGCAGACTCTCCTCTTCCCAGTAGTAGGCGACTGTTGGGTACACTGAAAAATATGTACCAGATTTGGAGAAGCCTCATCTTACTCAATGATATACATCAATTTGTATTTGATGGATGTTTGAGTTTCATTGTGCAGGTGTAAGGTTGCAAGAAATATTTCTAAGTACAAGTGTCGACACTTGTGAAAAACTTTGTCGACACCTAGGCATTGTGTCGACACCTGAAGAAGGTTTGTGTCGACACCCAGAATATTGTCGACACCTAAGGCAGGAAATGTGTCGACACCTAAAGCAGAAGTTGTGTCGACACCCAGGAGTTATGTCGACATAAGAAGAAAGGCATGTGTCGACACTCAGGAATTGTGTCAGCACCTGAAGAAAGTTTATGTCGACACACAGGACTTGTGTCGACACACACTCAACATTATTTGTCTACAGCTAAGTCAAGAACAGAAGCAGTTGTGTCGGCACAAATGACTTATGTCGACACACACTCAACGACATCTGGATGATACTCAACGCCATCTTATAGCAACAGCTATACTGGATCTGAAGACTTGTGTCGACGCACAGGACTTGTGTCGACACACACTCAACGACAGCTGGATATACACTCAACACCATCTGCCATCATCAGTTCTGTCAAGACCAGGAGTAGTTCTGTCGACACACAGGACTTGTGTCGACACATACAAACAGAAGCTATGTTGAGTAGCTGAAGAATGACTATGTCAACACATGGAGTGTTATGTCGATATCATCAAGACTTGTGTCGACACTAAGTTTATTTGTGTCAACACATATGAAGCGGTTTGCTGAGTGGTTATGCTGAGTTGTAAAGTCTTTAAGGAATCAGCTGTCATGACTGGTGACTCGACAACTGTCATAACCAACATGTCTGACACCTTTGTTAGAACTGTCAGAAGGTTGTTACAAACCGGATTAGCCGATAAGCATGAGGAAACTCTATATAAGGGACTGATCCTTGACAACCAAAACAACAGAACTAAGGAAATAGTCAAGCAATTTCAGGAAAGAGAATCTAACAACAAGAAAAGGGGAAACCCTTAAGAAGGCAAATCCAGAGCAGTCTGCAAGAGAAGATTCAGATCTTATTTTGAATTCAAGGAAGGAGCTGACAGGAGATCAACCTCTACATCAAGAAGAGTTCAACCTTATTTTGTTCTATCAAGAAGCTTTGAAACAGCTAAGTCAGCTTGAATCTGAAGATTCAGTTTATTCAAGAACTGATCAAGAAGCTCACACCTATAGAGAGATCTATCTGGTGATATCTTTGTATCTCTTAAACAATTAATTTCTTGTAGGATCTTTTGTAAGATCTGAGTTGTAAGTTATAATTATAAAGGCTGAGGTAGGGCTTAGGGCCTGAGGTGTAGGACTTGTGATAGTCTGAGTTATAAACCTAGTGATAAAGGCTTAGGTAGGGCTGAGGCCTAAGGTAGAATTCTTGGAAAGAATCTGAGGTAAGACTTGTATAAGTCTGAGCTGTAGGAACCAATCTGGTTCTGAGTTGTAAGATCTGTGGACCTGAGCTAGTGGAAGGAAGTTGGGCTGAATCTAGTTTTCTACTGGATAGGCGAAGGGGGAAGTGGATGTACCCAAACCTTGGGGAACCACTATAAATCTATTGTTTGTTGTGCTGTGATTTCTATACTGAAGATTGTATTTCCTGTGCTGTTTTAATACTAGTTAATTGCTTGAATTATAAAAGAAAATTAGAACCTATTCACCCCCCCCCCCTCTAGGTGTCTTTAAATAAGTCTTTCAAGTGGTATCAGAGGGAGGTTGCTCAAAGATTGGCCTAACAGTCTGAGTGAATATCCAAGGCAATAAATAGATTTCTAGAATGGGTTCAAATGAGAATCAAAAGGAGTTTGGATCTATGAAACTGCCTATCTGCAAGAAAAGAATGCTTTGGCATTTGGAAGGAAAGGGTCAGATTATTTATGGAAGCTTCTGATCCAACAATCTACATTACTGTAGTATAAGTACCCTTCATTCTAATGAAAGTATCAGCTCTGGATGCAAATATTAGAACCCCTAAGAACTTTTTTGAAATGACAAAAGATGAGATCATTCTGGCAACACTAGACAAAAGAGCACAGAACATTATTGTAAGTGCTATATATGATGCCACATTTCAGAATCTAGTGCATTGTAAAACCTCCAAAGAAATATGGGACACCCTAATTGTCTACTTGAAGGGAACTAAAGAGGTCAGAGAAGATAGGAAATCTATGTTGAATCATGAATATGAGAGCTTTAGACAAGCCAAGACTGACAGCATAGCTGAATGTTATAAAAAGTTCTTCAGGATAGTTAATGAGCTGATCACCTATGGATGAGTCTTCAGCACTTATGAACTGAATGCCAAATTTCTCAGGTCTCTGGCAAAGGACTGGGACACAAAGAATTGTGCCATCAGAGAGGTGTCCAAGCTTGCTGATACACCTCCTCCCATATTGTTTGGAAAGCTACTATCATATGAAATGCAGCTTAATGCCAGGAAGGAGGAAGAGAAGAGCAGCAGGGCTGAGTACAAGGACAAATCAGTAGCCTTCAAGGCTGAAGGCACAAGAAAGGGCAGGAGAAAATCTCCTTCTCCACTTAGAAGGAGTGCTGAGGCAGAAGAAGGAATTCCTGATACTACCTCATCAGACAGCCATACCTCTGATGAGGACTTTGCTGTCTTTATAAGGCAGTTCCAAAGGTTCCTGAAAAATAAGAAGTGGAGAACCAGACCATCAAGAACCTTTTCCAAGGATGAGTATTACAAGAAAAAGAAGAATCCCAAGGAGGACATGTATGCCTCAAAACCTAGTAAACAAACTAACTCTAAGATTGTTTGTTATTATTGTAACAGGCCAGGACATGTCATAGCTGACTGTCCAGACAAGAGGACTGAATCTAAGGACAAGAAGAAGCATCAATTGAAGGGCAAGAAGGAGAAATTCTTTGTTGCTTAGAATCAAAAGAGTTGGACAGACTCTTCATCTTAAGGATCAGGAGAAGAAGATGATGCAGAAGCATATGTTGGGATGTTCTCAAAAGAAGAGGATTCAAGGGAACTAGAATTCCTACAATTGCTGGACTCCATAAATGGAGTGGAATACCATTGTTGTAGAGGGCTGATGGCTCTGTCAGAAAATGATCAATGCCAGGATCAGCCTGGTCCAAGCAAGGTATACGATTCTGATTATTTTACTTGATTAGAATCAAAAGCATCTGCATTGTTGGGTATTGCATCCACAATAGACCTGATTTGAAGAAGCCCCTGAACAAGCTAAGGTGAATTGAAAATGTATTTGACAATTCTATCAAGTTGTGCTTGCAGTTATTCCATGCTAAGTACACGGCAATGCTAGGGTGCAGCGGGTCAATATACACGGGTCTACGCAACGTAATCCCTCGTTGCGTAGATCAGTGTGTTGATTCACGTGTGCTCTCTCTATTAGAGTGTACTTATTTTCAAGTACAGGGTCAAGGTAGATCAAGAGCAGAAGGAGCAAAGATGGGTCAAAGACCAAGTCATCAAAAGAAGGAAGAGAGAAAACTCTTCCAAGTCAAAATTGATGAGAATCGCTAAGTGATTCCTGCCGACTTCGACGGGAATCGCTAGTGATTCCCGCTGACTTCGACGGGAATCGTTAGTGATTCCCTTCGATTCGTGGAGAATCAGTTAGCCTCTCCCGCTGACTTCTTCCGGCTGACAGTTTTCAAATAGGGATTCTGCCAAGGCAAAATCGACGGGAATCGTGAGTGATTCCCGCTGACATCGATGGGAATCACCAACGATTCCCGCCAATTTTGCCTTAGGAAAATTTCCTCGTTCATTGGACCGAACCAACTTGTCGTGCGCTGTTTCGGCCGAGGCTAGGGTTTATCCTTGTGGGCCTCAAAATGGCCATTAGGGTTGGCTCCGGGTATATATATATGCGTATTTTGAACCTCTACAGACAGATTTTCACGTAGAAATGAAAGCAGCCGACGCCGTGCCTTAGACGATTGCAGAAACCACCGATCTCCTGTAGCCGCTCGCAAGCTCGTCATCGCCGCTGAACTCCGATCTTATTTGATATTCAAACGACAGTACTGAGTCAAGCCGAGCGTCTCACGCATCTCTCTTGAGATCTCTTGTCTTCTGATTCGTTGAACGAGATTTGTTCTCCATTCCGAATTGGATGAGACAACTGATCCGACTGAGATCGTTCGTAGACCTTGCTTGCTTTGTCAAGAAGTTTGGATCTATAAAGTATCGCTGCCACAATCACTTGCCTCCGCCGATCTTGAGAAGACCGATTCCAAGAGAGAAATCCGGTTGTGGACTCTTCGTATTTTTCGTGCAAGCTACAACGAACGAAGAAGGACATCGGAATCTCTAAAATCTTTGTTTGTATTTTCTTTTACATTCAATTTTGGTTTGTTGTAAAGGAATTTTCATTCCTTATTATAAGGGTTGGGTGCAACCCGTGGTGGTGGATTTGTGACTCCTTTGTTGAAAGGGTTCCTTCCGTAGTGTGAGGATTAGATTTCAATCCGTTTGGAGAAGCGACCGAGTCATCCCTTGGTGGGAGATAGGTCGAAGGGGGAAAGTGGACATACCCAAATCGGGGAACCACTATAATTCTTTGTGTGTTTTCTGTGCTCTGTTTGTTAATTTGTGCAGGTAAATTTAATTCCGCAAAATACTGCATGACACCTATTCACCCCCCCCCCCCATAGGTGGATTTAGTCGACACTAGAGACTTTCAGGTGGTATCAGAGGGAGGTTACTCATCAATAAGGTTAACACCTTGAGTAAGATCCTATGTCTAGTATCAAGAAGAAAGAAGATCTCAGGATTGGACCGACTCAAGTATTCAGGAAAGATTCCAGTATGCACCAAGCTGAATTTTCCCATCTGGAAGGAAAGGATCAGGTTCTACATGGAAGCAGTCGATCCCCGACTCTTCATGATAGTAGAGAAGGGCCCTTGTATCCCCACTAAGGCCTCCACCATTGATCCGACCAAGATGGTGCCCAAGAAGCTCTCCGTAATGGATAAGGATGAGATGGTTCTTGTCAGACTAGACAAGAAAGCTCAAAACATCTTAGTAAGCGCCGTCGATGATTTCATGATGCAGAATTTCAGCAACTGCAGGACTGCCAAGGACATATGGCACTGCCTGATCATTCTGATGGAAGGCATAGATGAAGTAAGGGATGATCGAAGATCCCTTCTGAACCAGAAGTATGAGGCCTTCAGGCAAGGTCCCAAGGAAGAAATCGGAGTGACATTCGAGAACTTCCTGAAGATCGTCAATGCCCTGAAGGGTTATGGAAGAGTGTTCATCGATGGTGAACTAAAAGACAAAGTCCTTAGATCCCTTACTAAGGAATGGGACACCAAGATCTGCGCCATCAGAGAATTTGGCAAGCTGGCAGAAACTGATCCCCAGATTTTGTTTGGAAAGCTAATGTCCTACGAGCTTCTGCTAAACACCAGAAAAGCTGAAGAAGAAGCTGATAAGGCCGCAACCAAAGAAATGATTGTGGCCCTGAAAGCTAATCACTCAAGGAAAGACAGGGTGCAGCCTCGTCCCGCTCTTGGAGAAAGGCTGAGGAAGAAGACTCTGAGCCATGCTCATCCGGCTCAGAGCTATTTGAGGAAGAATTCTCCTTCATCACTCGAGAGTTCAAGAAGTTCCTCAAGTTGAGGAATCAGAGAAAAAAGGATGGCTCCTCCTCCAGACATAAGAAGAAGAATTACTCTTCTGACAGGTATGAGTCTAAACAGAACAAACATCATTCTACTGACATTATCTGCTTTGGATGTAATAAGCCAGGTCACATCATTGCTGATTGCCACCAAAGCAAGAGAGATAAGGGGAAAGGAGAGGAGCACAAGTCCTCTAGAGATAAGAAGAAGGAGAGGTGATACATTGCTAAAAAGCCAAAGACACTTAGTGAATCTGACTCTTCAGACTCCAGTGATATGAGGAAGCCTGCTTCAGGCTAATGGGTCGCTCTGACTCAGATGGAGACTATCCCCCATTTACTGGGAAGGTAAAAGATCGCACCCCCCTCTTTTACTCTTACTCTTACTCTGAGTCTCCTGAAGATGACCACGAGGACAGTCCATCTACCCGTGAGGCTGAACTCCTCGAAAAGTATGAGCTTCTGCTCAATACTTTCGAAGAGTGTCGAAAGAGGTTGAGCGCTCAGAAAAAGGAAGTCAAATTCCTTAAGGCTGAGGGTGTGTCCCTAAGAGAAGAGATAACTAGCTTAATTTCTCTCCGACAGGAACACCTTGACCTGACTTCTGAGCACTCAGATTCTCTAAGGCTCCTTGACAAAAAATAGGAAGAAATCAACAAGCCGGAAGAAAAGCTTGCGGCAGAGAGGAAGATTGTCAAAAGCTTCTCTATGCCCAAGACCGTTCTTCCTCTGGTTGATGAATTCTCTACTCAGGCTAAGTGGGCTGGCATAGGGCATGTGGCTGTGTCTGGTAAATCATCCAAGAGAAACAGAAATCGGTGGAAAAATAAGGCTACTAAGAGGGCCTCTGCTGCAAAAAAGGGAAAGGCCCCACTCGGTCCTATTTCATTCAGAAAGCATGTCTTTCCTTGCAATGAGCAGGACTTTGAGTCAACCTATGGCCACTTCTTCCGGCCCTCGGTTGAAAAGCCCAAGAGTTGGTATGATGGTTGGACCTTCCCCCGCAACTACGATGAGAGTGTCTTCAAGGCACCTTATGAGAAATCCAAGTGGAGAATTATGGCCACTTCTTTAGCGGCCATAATAGGAAGCAGGCACCAAAGGCCAAGCCTGTCTTACTGAAGGAACAGGAAGTGAAGAAGTCATGTGACTGCTGTCATAATGATGCCTCCACCTCCAGATCCAAGGCCCCAGTTGGACCCACTGTTCTAAGTGTGAAGCAGGAGACTAGGAACCGGTATAACAAGTTTGACTGTTTGTGCTGTGGCAAAGTTGGTCACTTTGCCGTGGATTGCTGGTTTAATCCAAGATACAATTAGACTCCTTTTGTTAGTAATGCGAGGCCGACCACTCGTAGGGTTAACCAACCGAGGGGGAGTGTGCTAACAAGGAATCTAGGACCCAAGTTCGATTGAGTTCCTAAGGAAAACTAATTCTGTTTTGCATGTATGTCCAAAGGCCACCAAAATGCTAATCTGGTACTTGGACAGTGGATGTTACCGGCATATGACCGGGACAAGAAGCTTGTTGCGTGATTACTCCCCAGTCGAAAATGGACCCAAAGTCATCTTTGGAGGATCTGATCAAGGAGTCACCAGGGGTCTTGGTATGATTTCCAATGGTGTATTCTCTATCACAGACGTTGCCTATGTTGAAGGGTTAAACCATAACCTGATCAGTGTAAGAAAGTTGTGTGATAAAGGATACGATGTTAAGTTATGTAAGGAAAAGTGCTTGATAATATCGTGTGCCTCTTCGGAGATGATATTAACTAGCATTAGGAGCAGAAATATTTTTTGCTTAAATTTTCTTAGCTTAGACTCTTCTACCCCTATTTACCTAGTAGAAAAAGACAGTGCATCTCTATGTGAACAATGGCACAAGAGATTGGCGCATATTAATTTCAAAACTATTAGTATGTTGTTTTCTAAGAATTTAGTAAGGGATGCCCCTACTATTAAGTGCATCAAAGATATCCCTTTTCCTGCATGTTAGAAGGGCAAATAGACTCGGGCTACCTTTAAGGGCATTGCTGACAAAGACTCTACCATATGTCTTTATCTTCTACACATGGACTTGTTCGGTCCAGTGCAAGTTCATAGCTTAGGAGGCAAATCCTATACGCTAGTGATTGTTGATGATCACTCTCGGTTTACATGGGTGTTCTTCTTGAAACGAAAGTCAGATACGTTTGACATCTTCACTAATTTTATCAGGCAGATTCAGAACGAACTTAACTGCTCCGTGGTCAAAATTAGAAGTGACCATGGCACAGAATTCGAGTCTGGAGCTATGACAGAATTCTGTGAAGAATATGGTATCTTTCATGAGTTTTCCTCCCCGCGTACTCCTCAGCAAAACGGAGTTGCGGAGAGGAGGAATAGAACGCTCATTGAGGAATGTACGACAATGTTGAATGACGCTTCTCTCCCAGAGTACTTCTGGGCAGAGGCTGTCAATACAGCCTGTCACGTGCAAAACCAGGCCTTGATCAACAAGAATCATCGTAAGACGCCTTATGAGCTATTAAAAGGCAGGAAAATGACCATGTCCTATCTAAGGATTTTTGGTTACAGATGTTATGTACTCAATAATGGAAAGTACCCACGTACTAAATTCGGATAAAAATGATTCGAAGGCATCTTCATGGGCTATAGTAGCCATAGTCAGGCATATAGGGTTTTCAATAAGAAAACCCTAGTGGTAGCGGAGTCCATTAATGTTGTATTTGATGAAGGAAGCCTGCTTCATAGCAATTTTTCCAGTGGCATTCTTGAAGATGCAGGTGCAAGGCTTGAACAGCTAAGTATAGATGAGACTGCTAAAGATGAAACTCCCAAGTACGTCAAGGTCTCCACCTCAACGCCACCTGGAGAAGATGACGGTCAGGATAGAGAAATTTTCCCAGAAAAGGGAGGAGCCCGAGAAGCTGTTGGAGCTCCAGATGCCAGACTCTTAGAGCTCAGACAGGTGAGGGATCACCCAAGAGATCAGATAAGAGGAGATCCTCGAGACGGTGTCAGAACTTGCAGAGGTACAATTAACGAGATTCTGCACCTAAGTTTTCTGTCACAGGTTGAGCCAAAGAAGTTCGACGAAGCGAACAAAGATGCATCATGGATATTGGCAATACAAGATGAACTGCATCAATTCGAACGATGCAACGTCTGGACGCTAGTTCCCAGACCAAAGAAACAGAATGTGATTGGCACTAAGTGGATCTTCAGAAACAAACTGGATGAATACAGAGTCATCATCAAGAACAAGGCCAGACTGGTGGCTCTAGGTGATAGATAAGAGGAGGGGATTGACTTCGACCAAACCTTTGCACTAGTTGCAAGGCTTGAAGCGATCAGATTGTTCCTGGCGTATGCCTCTCACAAAGGATTCACTGTCTATCAGATGGACGTGAAATCAGCTTTTCTCAATGGAAATTTAAAAGAGGAAGTATATGTCACACAACCCCCAGGTTTTGTTAATCCAACATTCCCTAATCATGTTTACTTTCTTAATAATGAATTATATGGCTTAAAACAAGCTCCTCGAGCGTGGTATGAGACTCTGTCTAGTTTTCTTCTTGAGAACAAGTTCTCAAGAGGAAAAATAGATAAGACATTGTTTCTTAGGGAAGTCAAAGGCAAGATTTTGCTGGTGCAAATCTATGTCGATGACATAATCTTCGGCTCAACGGACAACAATCTTTGCAAGAAGTTTTCTTAACTTATGCAAAGAAAGTTTGAAATGAGCAGTATGGGAGAGCTAAATTATTTCTTGGGACTTCAAGTGAAACAGTCTGAGGATGGAATTTTCATTTCTCAGACGAAGTTCACAAATGAACTCCTCAAGAAATTTGGAATGGAGAGCGCAACCTCTATGAGGACTCCAATGGGATCCACTGTGTCTCTCGACAAGGATGAGAAAGGGAAACCTTTTGATGAAACCAAATACAGAAGCATAATTTGATCCCTGCTCTATCTTACTGCTAGTAGATCGGATATTATGTTTTCCACATGCGTTTGTGCTAGATATCAGGTGAACACTAAGGAATCTCATTATGTCACTACAAAGTGGATTCTTAGATACCTTAAGGGTACACCAAATCTTGGCTTGTGGTACCCACGAAACAATGATGTCGAGCTGATAGGCTTTTTAGATGCTGACTTTACAGGAAGCATGGATGATAGGAAAAGTACTTCCGGGACATGCCAATTCCTAGGAAGAAGGCTTATATCGTAGAACAGTAAAAAGCAGAACTGTGTCTCAACCTCTACAGCTGAATCTGAGTACATCTCATAAGGCAGCTGTTGCGCACAACTTCTATGGATCAGAAGTAAACTCGAAGATTATGACTTGCAGTTTAGAGAATTTCCTATGTATTGCGACTCCTCGAGCGCAATTGCAATTGCGAACAATCCAGTGTCGCACAGCAGAACAAAGCATATTGAAGTGCGCTACCACTTCATTTGGGAGCATGTGGAAAACAAAGATATATCTCTCTGTTATGTCCCCACGGATAAGCAGATTACAGATATCTTCATAAAGCCCCTAGACGAGGCCAAGTTCAGTCTCTTCAAAACTGAACTCGGTATGCTGAACTATGAAGATTGAAGACTGAAGGGCTCAAGGCTCTTGGATTAAGGGAAAGCATCTGCTAGGAACTCAAGATCGAGTACGGATGCAAGAACTGAGGGGGAGCATTTTATTCCAAGTGAAGTCCCAGATTTGCAGAAGCCGAAAAGGGGGAGATTACCCTCTCGGCCAAGATTAAGGTGGCTGCCAATGCTAAGTAGGCCACAAAGACTATGTTGCTCTCAGGAAAATGGTAATGAATTTCACTCTCAACTGAACTTTCAGTTTATGATTTTCATTCACATCTGTTCTATTCACCTTAGCTTGTAGGTTTAGGCTTCTTCGAATAGGGGGAGATTGTTGGGTATTGCATCCACAATAGACCTGATTTTAAGAAGCCCCTGAACAAGCTAAGGTGAATTGAAAATGTATATGACAATTCTATCAAGTTGTGCTTGCAGCTATTCCATGCTAAGTACATGCTAATGTTAGGGTGCAGTGGGTCAATATATACGGGTCTACACAACATAATCCCTCGTTGCGTAGATCAGTGTGTTGATTCACGTGTGCTCTCTCTATTGGAGTGTACTTAATTTCAAGTACAGGGTCAAGGTAGATCAAGAGCAAAAGAAGGAGCAAAGATGGTTCAAAAACCAAGTCATCAAAAGAAGTAAGATAGAAAACTCTTCCAAGTCAAAATTGACGAGAATCGCTAAGTGATTCCCTTCGACTTCGACGGGAATTGCTAGTGATTCCCGCCGACTTCGACGGGAATCGTTAGTGATTCCTGCCGATTCGTCGAGAATCAATTAGCCTCTCCTGCTGACTTCTTCCGGCTGACAGTTTTCAAACAGGGATTCTGCCAAGGCAGAATCGACAAGAATCGTGAGTGATTCCCGCTGACATCGACGGAATCACCAACAATTCCCGCCGATTTTGAGTTAGGCAAATTTCCTCGTTTGCTGGACCAAACCAACTTGCCGTACACTGTTTCGACCGAGGCTAGGGTTTCTCCTTGTGAGCCCCACAACGGTCATTAGGGTTGGCTCCTGGTATATATATATACGTATTTTGAACCTCTACAGACAGATTTTCACGTAAAAACGAAAGCAGCTGACGCCGTGCCCTAGCCATTTGCGGAAACCGCCGATCGCCTGTAGCCGCTCGCAAGCTCGTCGTCGCCGCTAAACTCCGATCTTCTTTGATCTTCCGACGACAGTACCGAGTTAAGCTGAGCATATCACACATCTCTCTTGAGATCTCTTGTCTTCCGATTCGTTGAACGAGATTTGTTCTCCATTCCGAATTGGTTGAGACGACTGATCCGACTGAGATCATTCGTAGACCTTGCTTGCTTCGTCAAGAAGTTTGGATCTACAAAGTATCGCCGCCGCAATCACTTGCTGCCGCCGATCTTGAGAAGACCCATTCCAAGAGAGAAATATGGTTGTGGACTCTTCGTATTTTTCGTGCAAGCTACAACGAATGAAGAAGGACATTGGAATCTCCAAAAGCTTTGTTTGTATTTTCTTTTACATTCAATTTTGGTTTGTTGTAAAGGAATTTTCATTCCTTGTTGTAAGGGTTGGGTGCAACCCGTGGTGGTGGAGTTGTGACTCTTTTGTTGGAAGGGGTTCCTTCCGTAGTATGAGGATTGGATTTCAATCCATTTGGAGAAGTGACCGAGTCGTCCCTTGGTGGGAGATAGGTCGAAGAGGGAAAGTGGACGTACCCAAATCGGGGAACCACTATAATTCTTTGTGTGTTTTCTGTGCTCTGTTTGTTAATTTGTGCAGGTAAATTTAATTCTGCAAAAGACTGCACGACACCTTTCCCCCCCCCCCATAGGTGGATTTAGTCGACACTAGAGACTTTCATTCATCAAGAGATGTGGATGGTTCTGAGTCTTAAGAGGATGTACACCAACTCATTGATGAGTATGGTGGGTTGTTGCAAGCTCTAAAGAGAAGCAAGCTTCTTGTCAAGGAGCAGGCTAAGGAGATTGAATCTCTTAAGCAGACAGCATTAGAATCATCCAAGCTGATTGATTTGAAACTAAATGAGGGTTCCAAACTGAAGAACATAACTGTCATTCAGATGGGCACAATCTCTTTCAAGGAAAATCATATCAAGAATCTGGAGGCAAGACTTCAGAAAGAAAAAAAGTTAGTGGCTAAATTCTCTAAGCCAAAATCAATCTTGCCTTTAATAGACAACTTCATTTCTAAAAAAGGTCAGAATAGTCTAGGCTTTAAGGGAAGAACAAGGGCCACCAATTCACATGGAAAAGGTAAGGCCCCAGTTCAGCAACTGGCCTCTAAGCCCCTTATTTTCTTTAAGAAGGTGATGCAACCTACAAACAGGTATTATCATGAAATTACTGGTCACTGTGAGTATGGAGATCACATTGGCAAGTGTGCCAATTCCAGTAGGCCACTCTATAGGCAAGCCCATCAGGTTCAAAAGGAATTCTAGGGGTTTGCTGCTCCAGCACCTACACTCAAAAGAACTGCTGGCAACAAGGTTATGAAGTCTGTACCTAAGAGAAGGTGCAACAGATTTGAGTGTTGGTGTTGTGGAAGGTAGGCCACTTTGCTATGGATTGCTAGTTTAACAAAAGTGTTAAAACCAAGAATAGTTTACCTTTCAGAAAAGCTGCAGGTAAACATAATAATTTTCAAACTAATAAGAACCTAGGACCTAAAACTAATTTGGGTTCTAAGGATGAGTGATTCTTTATTTGATGCAGGTGAATCCAAGTGGCCATACTCCTATATGGTACTTGGATAGTGGATGTTCCAGACACATGACAAGATCAATAAGAATGTTGAGGGACTATGTACCCATAGAGAATGGACCCAAAGTCATCTTTGGTGGATCAGAAAAAGAAATCATCAAAGGATTTGGTAACATTTCTAGTGATTCAATTACCATCACTAAAGTTGCTTATACGAAGGGTCTAAAGCATAACCTGATTAGCATAAGTAAACTTAGTGATCTAGGTTATGACATCTCTTTCCTCAAAGAGGAGTGCCAAATAAGGAGGTCAAGTGATCAAGAGATCATTTTGACTGGTACTAGGAAAGGGAATATATATTATCTTAACCTAGACTGTGAGTTTAACAACTCACCCATTTGCCTAGTTGCAGGTAAGAAAGCTTCACTATGTGTCAAATGGCACAAGAGACTAGCTCATCTGAACTACAAGTCTATAGGACAGCTGTTTAGCATGGGATTAGTGAGGAATGTTCCTCAAGTCAAAGATTCAATGAGATGTTTATATCTCTTGCATATGTATTTGTTTGGTCTTATGCCAATTCATAGTCTTGGTAGGAAAGTATACACTTTTGTTATTGTGGATGACTATTCCAGATTCACATGGGTTTTCTTCTTGAGACAGAAATATAAAACTCCTACTATTTTCCATACCTTTGTTAGACAAATTCAGAATGAATTTAACAATTTAGTGGTCAAAATCAGAAGTGACCAGGAACTGAATTTCAGTCTGAATGTATGACAAAGTTCTGTGAAGAACTGGGGATCCATCAAGAGTTCTCCTCACCAAGAACACCTCAGCAAAATGGTGTTGCTGAAATAAAGAATAGGACTCTAATTGAGGCAAGTAGAACACTGCTTAGTGACACCACTCTCCCTGAGTACTTCTGGGCAGAGGCAGTAAATATTACATGTTATGTACTCAATAGAGCGTCCATCAATAAGAAACATAAGATGACTCCCTATCAGATTTTGAAAGGTAGAAAACCAAATATTTCCTACTTCAGAATCTTTGGTAGCAAGTGTTATATCCTAGTTAATGGTAAGCACTACCAAACTAAGTTTGCTGCCAAATCCCTAGAAGGGATATTTATTGGGTATAGCAATAATAGTAGGGCATAAAGGATCTATAACTTGACTACCCAGGTTGTAGAATAATCAGTTCATGTTGTATTTGATGAGTCTAAATTGATTAGCAGTGAATTGTCTAGTTCTTCAGTTAGTTCTATAGGTCTAACAGACAGGCTGGACAAGCTGACCATCAACGATGAAGCTCCTGCTAGGATGGATGAAGAAAAAGATGCATGCTGTCCAGGGGGAGAACAAGACTCACGGGATGATGAAGACAATGAGGAGCATCAGGTTGAGGAAAATGAAGAAGGCCATGAGGTTGACAGGTTTCCTCCAGCTAGAAGACACCTGAAGGTTCATCCAGCTCACCAAATCATAGGTGATGCAAGTCAAGGTGTACTAACTAGGAGTAAGAACATGAACACAGTTTTATGTTCAAGTTTCTTGTCACAGATAGAACCCAGGAAGTTTTAAGAAGCCATGCTTGACACAAACTAGATTGATGTTGTGCAAGAAGAGCTGAATCAATTCAGAAGGTGTAAAGTCTGGGAACTGGTTCCTAAACCAAAGGGTCACAACATTATAGGAACCAAATGGATCTACAGAAACAAACTCTATGAGAATGGCACTATAATCAAGAACAAGGCCAGACTAGTAGCTAAAGGCTACAGGTAAGAGGAAGGGATTGACTTTGATCAAACCTTTGCCCCGGTGGCAAGGCTGGAGACTATAAGGTTATTTTTGGCCTATGCTGCCTATCAAGGGTTCAAGGTATATTAGATGGATGTAAAGTCATCATTTCTGTATGGTGACTTAAAAGAGGAAGTCTATGTCGAACAACTATAAGGATGCAAAGAAGACAGGAAGAGTACCACAGGAACCTGACAATTCCTAGGTGGAAGGCTGGTGTCATTGTGCAGCAAGAAGCAGACTAGTATAGCTATATCAATAGCTGAGTCCTAATATATAGTTGCAGGCAATTGCTGTGCACAATTATTATGGATAAAGCACCAACTTGAAAATTATGACATCAAGGTAAGAAGAATTCCATTATTTTGTGATTCTACTAGTGTTATTTCTATTGCTAAGAATCATGTATCTCACAGTAGAGCCAAGCATATAGAAATTAAGTTCCATTTTATAAGAGAACATGTGGAGAAGGAAGATATTAATCTAAAATTTGTAAGCACAAATAGTCAAATTGCTGATATTTTTACAAAACCTCTGGATGAAACTAAATTCAATCATTTTAAAATTGAATTAGGTATGTTGAACCTATAATAGGTCAGCACAAGCATTCCTAAGTAGATTATGTAAGCATAATTTTTCTCAGGAAATTTGTCTAAGTACAAAGTTTGTGTCGACACAAACAAATTGTGTCGACACACTCAGTATATTGTGTCGACAAAGAAAAAGGATGTGTCGACACAGAAACAGTATCTGTGTCAACAGAAGTATGGGTGTCGACACAACTATGTCGAGACTTTAAGTTAGCTGATTTTTGTGTCGACACACAAAAATCAATGTCGACACTCTGTGTCAAGACATGTCAAGTCCATGTCGACACTGACATAAGTATGTCGACACATAGACGTGTCGACTAAACCTAAGTATTGTTGAGACCTAGTATTATTACTAAGGAGTGTCTTTTGAACTCCCCTTTACACTTAGACTATAAATAGGTGAAGCCAAAATCTTGTCGACTACGCTTTTAGATTTCTCAACTCTTGACCGTGTGTCGACTTCGATATTCTTTTCTCTTCTCTCTCTCTCCCTTTCATCAATGGCGCCTATCAAGGATGACAAGGTGAATGAAGGGTATGAACTGGTTCTTGATATATTCACGACAGCGTCTCTAGAAATCCAGGGTGTAATTACCCTAATTTCAGAGAATGGTTTGGAATTCTTGATCTTAGAACCGACCAAGATCTGGAAGAAGGAAGTCATGGAATTCTATTCATCAGCCACCGTGGATATAGATGGGAAGAAGATTCAAGCCATAGTATAAGATTCCCAGGTGAAACTTACTCTGAAGACGATAAGGAAATCACTCCACCTTCCTAAGGTTAAGTATGACGATGACATCATTCCATCAATGATAAAATATGCCTTAAGCTGGTGCGGGCTAAGCCCTAATATCAAAGTTGGATCATCCATTACCAGGAAAGGGATGAATTCACAAGGAAAATTTCTATCTGAAATTATAGGCAAGGTAATTCTGTGTAAGACTAGTGGACATGACAGAGTTTCAGTCTCCATGTTCAATCTAATGACAAGGGTTATCTTCATTGTAAAAACAGACTGGGCATCTGTAGTATTTGACAAAATACAAGAAAGAATAAAGAAAGCAAATCTAGGAAGGATCCTCAGCTTATGTCTATCTTCAGCAATACCAGATGTAATGAGCCAACTTGCAGGATCCAAGATCAACCATATGAGAAGAATGGATGTAAGAATTCTGTCTAGGTGGGATAGAGTTTTAACCAAGGAGGTTTCTACTCCACAAAAAATGACAAAGAAAGAAAAGAAGAAGAAGGAAGTTGTTCAGTAAGTAGAATCTTCTAGTGATTCTGAAGAGGAAGTGGCCTTCAGTTCAGATGAAGACAGGCCACAAAAAGATGCTCAAGATCAAGTAGAGAGCAGTGTGCTCCCAGAGCAATAGGTAGTCACTACTCTAGGGGAGAAAATCCTGAATTAGTAGCACAAGATACTATACTTTCTGAGCTACCTGCTCAAGGGGAAGGAATAGATGTTGCTACTCTAGAGAGTGAGTATGCAGCAGATACAGTAATGGATATTGTATCATATATCAACAAAGAAACATTGGACATTGCTGAGAAGGAGGCACAAGATGTGCAAAATGAGCAAGTAAGTATCTCCCTTATAGAACAGGCCCTGAACAAAAATCTGGATGTCTAGGGAGAACCTTTTGTTTTCCAAACTAACCTTATTCCTCTTGTACAGATACAACAAGAGGTAATAATGGAAGAGTTATTTCCTGATTTACCTATTGCAAGGACTGAGGGGGAACAATCCCAGGTAGAAAAGAACCTACCAAGAACTGAGGGGGAGAAGCTACTACATGACCCATCTAATAAAGACACAGTAGACATAGAAAGCTCATCACAACCATCTGATGAGGAGGAAGCCTCTATGGCTAAGAAAATAAAAATGGTTGAAATCAGGAAAAGGAGCTCAGGCTACAAGAAAGTCTTGCACACAGTCACACAACCACCTACTCCAAGAATGGACTTTAGTTCATTACTGGTCCAAATACAAGTAAAATTGGATAAAAAAGGCAATCTCTAGAGAAGTATATGGATGAGTCAAATAAGGAACTGCAGTTTCAGCTGGCTCAAGACATAAAGTCAATTAGATTTGAAGTCAATCTGCACAAGAAAGAGATGACAGATTTCTTCCATAAAGGAGGCAATGTTGTAGTATATTTGGCTGAGCAACAACAGCTGTTGAAGACTGAGGTTGAGGACATTACAACAAAGCAAGGGTATGTTTTGGAAAATCAATTCAGGTCCAATGAAAAGCTCAAAGACTCCCATACAGAAATCATCCAGAAACTTGGAAGTATTTCAATAGATTTGAAAACTGAAATATCAAAGCAACTACAAGAAGATCTGGCTACTGTCCACACAGCTATTGGAGCCTCTCAAAAGACCATTTCTGAGTACCTAACTAAGTTCAAAGCTTACTATCAAGAAGGTACAGAATATCTGGCTGATCAGATAAGATTTCAAAAGACTGATTTGAGAGATCATATCACTAGAGAAGTCATAAAGGGGGAGAGGTTGTTAGTCAAAGCTAGCTCTGATCATGTAAAATGGATCTCTAATTATATCAGAGCTACACTTAGCTTTCCTCCTTTGTGTGATGATGACAATGTTGCTGAGTCTGGAGTACAACCTGCAAATATTGAAGGAGATCAGCCTGAAGTGGCACAGGTTATTTATCCTCCTGCTAACTTTGACATGGTTCAACAAGAAGTGCAGAAAATGTACATCACTACACAGGAGGCACAAAATGTGATTATTGAAAAAGTAGACATGTCAGAGGCTGCCAAGGATGCTCAGAAGGAAGCACAGCTGTCAAAGAAAAGGTTCAGAGAACAGGCTGAGTTGAAGCCAGATTTTGAGCAATGGAGCCCTACTTCCAAGAATATTATTTTGACTGCCTGAAAGGCTGTAAAGGATAAGACTTATGATAGGGGTAAGTGGTATTCTAAGCAAGAATGGAATAAGTATCAAGCAAGGCAAGAAGCTATTCTTTAGTACAGAAGAAGTGCAAAAGCTGGGAAGTTAGTTGCTAATGCTCCGGAGCCTAGCAGGTACTTCCCCAAGCCTTTTCACTATTTTGAAAGGAAAAGGATAAAGGCTGAAGAACTGAAGAAGAAGGATCTCAAAGGGAAGAAACCTGCTGATGATACAGAACCTACTGTGCAGGCAAATATTAAGTCTGGGAAAGTCATTGTAATTAAGGAGCCTAGTCAATCATAGGATAGATAGGCTTATGTGTAAAACAATGTAACGTTTTGTTTTTGTTCTAAGGAAAAACATGTAAACCCAGTATTTTCTGATTAATAAATAAAATCAGCTTCACTATTGCTTTGAGTTATTTACATTGTTTATATGTTATCCTGCACTGAAATGAATGTATATCTATTCTTATGTGTTTTATTATAAGTGATGTATATCTTTGACTAAGGGTTATGACTTCTCCAAATAGGGGGAGATTGTTGGGTACACTGAAAAATATATACTAGATTTGGAGAAGCCTCATCTTACTCAATGATATACATCAATTTGTATTTGATGGATGTTTGAGTTTTATTGTGCAGGTGTAAGGTTTGCAAGAAATTTTTCTAAGTATAAGTGTCGACACTTGTGAAGAACTGTGTAGACACACAGGCATTGTGTCGACACCTGATGAAGGTTTGTGTCGACACCCAGAATTGTGTCGACACCTAAGGCAGGAAATGTGTCGACACCTAAAGCAAAAGTTGTGTTGACACCCAGGAGTTATGTCGACACTAGAAGAAAGGCATGTGTCGACACTCAGGAATTGTGTCGACACCTGAAGAAAGTTTGTGTCGACACACACTCAATGCCATTTGTCTACAACTAAGTCAAGACTAGAAGCAGTTGTATCGACACACACTCAACGACATCTGGATGACACTCAATGCCATCTTACAGCAACAGCTATACTGGATCTGAAGACTTATATCGACACACACTCAACGACAGCTGGATATACACTCAATGCCATCTGCCAGCATCAGTTATGTCAAGACCAGGAGCAGTTGTGTCGACACACAGGACTTGTGTCGACACGTACAAACAGAAGTTGTGTCGAGTAGTTGAAGAATGACTATGTCAACACATGGAGTGTTATGTCGACATCATCAACACTTGTGTCGACACTAATTCTATTTGTGTCGACACATGTTAAGCAGTTTGCTGAGTGGTTAGGTTGAGTTGTAAAGTCTTTAAGGAATCAGCTGTCATGATTGGTGACTCGACAGTTGTCATAACCAACAGGTATGACACCTTTGTCAGAACTATTAGAAGGTTGTAACAAACCAGATCAGCCCGTAAGCATGAGGAAACTCTATATAAGGGACTGATCCTTGACAACCAAAGCAACAGAACTATGTAAATACTCAAGCTATTTCAAGAAAGAGAATCTGACAACAAGAAAAGGGGAAACCCTTAAGAAGGCAGATCCAGAGCAGTCTGTAAGAGAAGATTCAGATCTTATTCTGAATTCAAGGAAGGAGCTGACAGGAGATCAACTTCTACATCAAGAAGAGTTCAACCTTATTTTGTTCTATCAAGATGCTTTGAAACAGCTAAGCCAGGTTGAATCTGAAGATTCAGTTTATTCAAGAACTGATCAAGAAGCTCACACCTACAAGGAGATCTATCTGGTGATATCTTTGTATCTCTTAAATAATTAATTTCTTATAGGATCTTTCGTAAGATCTGAGATGTAAGCCTATAATTATAAAGGCTGAGGTAGGGCTGAGGGCCTGAGGTGTAGGACTTGTGATAGTCTGAGTTGTAAGCCTAATGATAAAGGTTGAGGTAGGGCTGAGGCCTGAGGTAGGATTCTTGGGAAGAATCTGAGGTAAGACTTGTATAAGTCTGAGCTGTACGAACCAATCTGATTCTGAGTTATAAGATCTGTGGATCTGAGCTAAAGGAAGGAAGTTGGGCTAAATCCAGTTCTCTACTGGATAGGAGAAGGGGGAAAGTGGATGTGCTCATACCTTAGGGAACCACTATAAATCTGCTATTTGTTGTGCTTTGATTTCTGTACTGAAGATTATATTTCCTGTGCTGTGTTAATACTAGTTAATTGTCTGAATTATAAAAGAAAATTAGAACCTATTCACCCCCCCCCCTCCCCCCTCTCTAGGTGTCTAGGCTCTTGAAATAGGTCTTTCAGCGACCTGCCTCCAGGTCACCTAGCAGAAGGAGGAACTTCAGCAGCAGGCATCCTGCCTCCAGGTCGCCTAGGAGAGGGCGACCTGCCCCCTCAGCCCGCCTAGCAGGTACAACATACTCCTTCTATTCGGCAAAAGGTGGCAGACTCGGTCTCAATCCGCCTAAGGGAAGTGGACTTGCTCCGCCCTCCAGCACTCTTCATTAGGAAGCACAACACAAAGCAGACTCAATGCCAGTCTGTCAAAAGGTGGAGAACTTATCTCATCTAGCAAAAGAGGTGGACTCCCTGTCCTCCGTGTACCAGGCAAACTCTTTGTGCAGTCCTCCAGAAGCACTTGCTTTATGCATTGGCTTCTCCCAGCAGTTAGTGAACTCCTCTTCAGTCTGCAGTATGTCGCGGACTCAATAACAGCTCGCCCATAACATCGGGGTAATGTCATCAAGCCCAGTTCTGGAAGATTCCTCATCGTGCCTATAAATAGCCCCCACACTGCTCATTTGCAGAGGACCCAAAGAGGACCCCCAAAGACAAGCATCTGGAGTAATATTGGCAGCAAACCTTATGGATACAAATTTCTGTCCGCTAACCCTTCTCGCGGGTTGACCGCCTGTCCGTGCGGCCTCAGTGGCTAAGCCTTGAGGTTTAGTCCCTAAGCTTGGCTCAAGGAGCCTGTCCCACCGACCTCAGTGATCTTTCCTGCCTGATTTCGCAGTCCGCTCGACCTCAGGCAGCGAGCTGCGGGATTAGCAGTCTGCGCGGTCTGCCAAACTATTTGATATGTCCGCGCGGCCTCTGGAAATCTCTTCCTTCTAGCTGTCAGCTTCTCCCCTTATACCCTTTATATTTTTCCCATGTAAAGGAGCAAACTAAAGCTGTAATATTGATTCATAATCAAAGGAATGCCCATCGCAGGAGTGGCATTTAAGCTGCGGCGGGCGAACTCTGTTGTTGTGGCTGCAAGCTGCCCCCCTCTTCTTCCCTTCTCCCTTCTCTCGGCCTCAATCGCCAACCCCTAACCGTTAAAATAAGAGGTTGCTCGATAGTTCCTCATCAACCTCCCACTATCCTCGCAACCCGGATCGATCATGCTCCACTCTCGAGCGTGCAGAGCCATTTTCACATCAACAGTTAACACGCGACCTTTAGATTTTGAACAGATGGTGAAAACCAACGGTTAGCCATGACAGAGCATCAACCTGCCGAGAACCTTGCTCCTTCAAGTCCTAGTGAAGATCCTCTCTGGGAATCCTTGGAGCAATCGCGTCAGGAAACTGCCCAGCAGTTCCAAGCAATCAACTGTACTCTAGCTGCTATCACGCAATGATTAGATGTGCAATCCATAGCAGCACCAGTTCCTCCAGTAAATCCAACACCAACATTGGATAATCCGCAAACTTATCCTCCGGCCTATCTGCCGGTCTATCCTCCTGTTTATCCAACAACCTATCCGCCAGGGCAGGTAGCAGCTCCTTTGCGATCTCAAAATGACGAGTTCATAGCTCGTCAAAACTTCTTCTGGGAAGCTGCCTGATAAAGTCCAACAAGATGTTTGAATTTTCAGGGAAGTCATCCCAACCCTTCAGCTCCCGCAGTTTCTCCTCCCGTAGTTGTTTTTCCTTTCTATCCTCCTACTCATTTTTCAACTGCAGCTTATCCTCCATTTTTCCTTTTCCTTATGTTCAAGGAGAACAGGGAGATCCATCGGAATTTACAGATAGTATCTGGCAAAAACCAACTCCAGCTCACTTCATAGAGTCGCGATTACCAACTTATACTTAGGAGTCCAACCCAGTTGTACACTTACAAGCTTTTGAGTCAGTCGTCACCCTCAAGACTCTTACCGATGCTACCAAGTGCAAGCTCTTCATAACGTCCTTTGATGGACAAGCAAGAGAATGGTTCTACGGACTTCGTCCTCAGTACGATGCTTCCTTTGCGGATCTGCAAAGAGAGCTTCTACTCAGGTTTTCTACCTCTATTGATGTCGTATTTTTTTGCTCTATGTATAAACTATGTAGATATGCATAAGCTAGATATATTATAATCTCAGGCAAGTGCACCTATCAATCATAGTATAGGAGAAATCTACATCTCATGTCGTATTCCACAGGGTCTTTTCAAGTACTCATACTCACCCTCACTCTATCATCATAACTACAATTAAAATTGATTGTTATCCTAAATTAACCGAACTAGGACTACTAGGGTAAAGATACATTTGAGGATTAAGGGAAGTAAAAAAAGCAGATAATCTAAGAGTAATCATAGGAGAATAATCACTCATTAATCCAATTCTATGTAATCACGTAATAACAAGATTATCAAATTCGTGTATTGTAAGGGTTAAACCTTTATCGAATTCTCTCTCGAGCAATTCAACATCTAAACTAAAGTTGAGTAAATTTTCTCACAAAAAATTCACAATACTCAAATTTGCATTAATAATAAGAAACCCTATCTAATACTTTAATTTATGAAATCCTATCTCTAAGATACCCTGAGTCCAATTATCTGCATTACCATTATAAAAACGACATATCTCTCGATCATGCAATTTGAAATACAAAGGGAAATAACACCAGAATATGAACGTATGAACATCATCACAAACATCCAATTTCTCAATCTAGAGGTTTGGAATTCGAATAAAACAAATAATAACTTCAAATCTAGGATTAATCTCTTTGTTTGAAAGCTTACATACGAATAAAATACCACAAATCTGATATAAAAACTAGCATACATGATTACCGAATCGTTTCATAAAAATAAATCTCATGCGAAATATAAAAAAATAAAGTTAGATTCACTAATAGAAGGGGAAGATTAAAAGAGATACATGAAGATTAAAACCATACGAATTATCTCCTTCGATCTCCCCTCCGCCGAATGCTCTACTTTTATCCTCTAGAAGTTCTCCAAGTTCATCAATCAAAAATTTCATATTCTATTTTTCCTACAGGTTTTTATAGTCTCCTTGCAAACAGGGTCGAACACGGGTTCCGACACGGCCGTGTCACAGGCCATGTGGACCATTCAAAGGCAGTTAACACGAGAAGATGTGTCTGGTCGTGGGCCGTGTCATCTGACATGGCTTGGAACACGTCTGTGTTGTTCTTTGTGTTCTTCGCACACGGCTTGGTTGGTAGCAGGCCTTTAATTCTTCCCGAAAAGGATACGGGTAGTGATACGTGCGTGTTCCTACTCATTTGCTGCTCTATCTTTTCTTCCAAGCCTTCTAATCTATCCAGATAAGGACATGGGTAGTGACACGAGCGTGTTCCTACCCGTGTGTGCCCAATTCCAGTCCTGTCATCCATCATGTTGGATCCGTGAACTCCTCTGTTTTCTCCAAGACTATTAGTTCCAAGGGCTTATAATACCTGAATTAATAAGATGAATTAATAAATAAATAGCTTAATACAAGAAATAAAGGAAACTCCATACTGTGCTCTTCTATTCATGATAACTCAAATTCTTAACTATTTTCGCACAATTATAATGACTGGAGGTATATAATAGTGGACATGATTACAAATATGATAGTAAAAAGACATATATAATTGTACTCATCAAATACCCTCAGACTTAAGTGTTTTCTTGTCCCTAAGCAAACTAATTCAAAATTTTGGAATACCGATAGGTAATTTTTTTCTTTCGCAAGCTGGTTGCCGTGAATTTAAAGAGAAATTTTATGTTGTAATTGTATAGGAAATAGTATAGTAGACTTTTCTAAGTATAACTTTATCTTAAAATTCCTCCCATATATCTCTTAACTATCTTTCACTCTTTCCTAGAAATAGAATTACAATCATCCATAAATGTGAGGAGAAAATAATAATCTTAATAAGATAGGCATTAGTGTTTCAAAAATTTTAAGTATCAATATTGATAATCATAAGCTTGCCTTTTCACACCCTCTTCACAACACTAGTTAGAATTAGTAAGGTTGGATCCTTAGGACTTGTATTATGATGTAACCTTTTGGCTTAGGATAGAAGATTATAGGTGGGGTAATCAAAGATAAATGTGATGGTTCATATCACACCTATATAACAATTGAGCCTCTTGTCGGTAATTACCCTAACATACATCAATATTATAAAAGCACCCCCTGACTTCACCATTATTATACTTCCCATATTGTTTTCTTTCTTTCTTCTGATGGATACTCTTTATTTTTGTTAGTTGTTCTTATCCAAGGGTCCATAGTAGGGATCATTCCAAGTGGGTGTTAGTGTACACCACTCAGGCCACATATCACTATTTTTTTCAAGGGTCCATAGTAGGGATCATTCCAAGTGGGTGTAAGTGTACATGCACTCAGGCCACATATCACTATGAACAAACTCATTCCAAGAAGGTCTCAATGATAGATGTGCTAATAGGAAAGGATTTTTGGCCTTGGTAAATTGTAGTAGTAGAGTATCAAAAGGCATAGGGATTAGGTTCAAATTGGGTGTGCAAGGGTATAATGTTTAGGGTTTTGGGCTTGCAAGGCTCAAGCTATCCAAAGGGAAGCCTAAATCATTTCCGCCCTAACTAATTAACTTATGTGAATGTTTTGAGGGTCGATAGGGGAAAAGTTCTGGAGACCAATAAAGGGTATTCTTCATTTTCAGTCTATAATACAAAATTATCAAAATGTTACACTCATCGACTCGCTTTATTATAGATAATTATATTTTCGAAAATAGAGTGATTGTTAGTTAATAATATAGAGGACTAATACAAAAAATAAGTAATATAGAGAAAATTAAACTAATGAATTTCTATACATAATTACTAATCACAAATTTGTACACTCAATGAGTCTACTTCAATTCATTTTAATCAGCGTACGAAAGTAAATTAGCTAGTTATACTCCCAAATGAGTGAATTAATGAAAGCTTAAAGATGTAAAAAACAATTTTATTAAGGGTTTTTAACAACATTGAGTATGATGTTGGCAAAAAAAAAATTAACCAATTGTGATCATGTCCAGCACTGAAATATTAGAATTAAACTACATCCATCCCCAGACTTAAAATTTGCAATGTCCTCATTGCAATATAAAGAAGTGATAAAACAAAGACATCAATATGTAAAGAAGTGACTATCAATAAAATAGAAGAGCATAAGAAGTAAATAGGAGCAAATATGATAGCATATATATTAACTGATGATACAGGTACAAATAGATGATACTGAGATATATGTCCAAATAACTTAAGATACATGTCAAAAATAAGTTGGTGGGTCAGCCTGTTCATCGGGGAAGTGAGGCGGGTAAGGAGCTGTCGGTCGTGGACTAGAGATCCCCAAGTGAGACCTGATCTGAAATATAGCATCCTTTGTCTGCTTCTATGAATCCTTTATACGCTGAAGTCGCGGCGAGAGCTTGGTCTCATAAAAGTGCTGGAAGTCACACGAGTACTGAGAGCGCGATCAAGGAGGAGGAGCAGAAGACTCTCCCTGAGTTTAGGTAGACTGGGTTGGAGGAATCAGAGGCTCATCGAGGTCATGATCAACATGGTCATCATCGTCATCATCTGAATGTAGTCCACGCCTTGCAATGGAATAAATACATCCACCCTGACCCTGACGGGCAGTGACGAGGAGGAGGGATCGAAGGCTAGCCATAGTGATAGGCATAGTCTTTGCGACCACAGTCATCGGGGGAAGGGAAGAAAATATGTTCATGTTCTTAGCCAGGCATGTAATGTAGGGTGCTACACAAATAGACCCTATACGTGAGTTATCGTCCTAGTGAAGAATGAACTGCGCTAACATATAACCCAAATGAATGTGGTAACACGATGACATGCTATAGAGATACAACATGTCCTGCCTACTTACGAAACCAGAGCTTTCGCCCTGGCCACTCAATGTGTGACTCAACAGATGATGTATGTAATGGAGAGCGGGAGAACTCAATTTTGAGGCCTTAGACTTCTTGTCCTAATATGGAGATACATCGAAGGTGAGCCGAGCCCAAATATTGGCGGCGTGATCACGAGAAGGGAGATCAAAGTGAAGGTCAGAGTAAGCGGTACTGTAAAGGAATGAGTCCTCATACACCCCTAAATATTGTATGAACTATAGAAGAGAAAGGGTATAATTAGTACCCGCTACTCGAAATGAAATGACCCCCTCTTGCGTGTTAGTCTGTTCAGTGAAAGTCGGCCTAAGGTTTAAGTAGAAGGAGGACATGAACTCTAACGTGAGCTCCTTTAATCCCAACTCCTCAATACTAAAAAATTGGTCCCACCCCATTACAGAGATTAACGCTCGAACTTCCGTGGCTAAATGAATCTCCTCTAACATGCTCCAGTCAATAGTTCGAATGTCTTGAAATTTTTTTGACTGGAGAAGATTTTAACAGTTAATGTGCGCCGGATCTATAAACTCCTATGGCGCAGCAGCGTCGCATCTTTCCATAGATAATGCTTGGAGATTTGGGTGATGATGGCGTCCCCTTATGCACGTCCCGTTGACATGATCTTCAAATAAGAAAGGAAGAAGAGGAGGAAAAATGAGGAAAGAAATAAATGAGAATTTGAGAACAAGAAGAAGGAGAAAAGAGTGGAGAAGAAGAAGAAGTTGAAAAATAAGAACATAATCCAAAAAATTTTACCGAGGAGGTTAGATCGTGAAGAGAGGAGGCGAATCTGTGAAGATTGAAGGAAAGAGCTCGAATCCTGAGTGAAGAAGAGAGTGCTGGAAGGTAGGGCTGAAGCAAGGAAATGAAGATGAAGAAGATGGCATGGCCTTATAATATGTTGAACACGGGTAGCCATGCGGCCGTGTGTGGACCCGTGTTTAGGAATCTTTAACTGCATGGAACACGGGCTACGAAAAGACGTGCGGTCAAACTGGCAGGAAAGCAGTGCGCTAGGCAGACACAGTCCACAACACGAGCGTGCGTGCACTCGTGTTCTCCTCGGGCACAGTGCATTAAAATGCACACGGTTATACACACAGTTTGGTAGGTAGCCGTTTTCTTCTCAGGATGAGGAAATCGTCGATCTCAGAATCTGCACACGGTCATCCATACGGGTGTGTGTTAACCCGTGTACTGCTCGGGTTGATTATATAAAAAGTGGAGCTATAACGAAATGGCAACGCACACAGGTGGGTATAAACCCTTGTGGTGATCGGGATGAGTCTTTCCTACTTCAGGTTTCATATTGAACACGGCTGGGTGAGAAAATGTGTTACGAACACGGCCTGGCACACGGGCGTGTGTCCACCCGTGTGATGCTCGGGAAAAATGACTCCTACTCATTTTAAATCGAACACGACTGGGCTAAAGGAAACGTGTATGAACACGACATGGAACACGGGCGTGTGTATACCCGTGTCCTATGAATTGGAATTTCCTCCTAAGTAATTTTTGTAATATTTTTATACTAATATTTAACTAAAATTTTGTCAAAATTTTATAAACTAAGAAAAATTACTACATAACACTTAATCCTAATCTAGCCGGAGGCCTGATTCTTGGCGAGCGAAGTCTTGAGGAAACGCACCATAATAGAGTTTTAATCGGCGCCTGTTAACTTTAAAATCTCCCTTCTCAGGGTGGGTTAGTTCGATGGTGCCATAGGGAAAAACTTCTTTGACCTGAAAGGGTCCGAACCACTTAGACCTTAACTTTCCTGGGAATAAACGAAGTCGGGATTTGAAAAGGAGTACTTTGTCACCTTTTTAGAATGTCTTGGATTTGTGAAGGTGACGGTCATGGAATAACTTAGTCTTCTCCTTATATATCCGGGATTTTTCATAAGTCATGGTTCTCCACTCATCTAACTCATTAAGTTGAAGTTTTCATTTCTCCCTTATAGAATTGGTGTCAAAAGTTAAAGAGTGTATTGCCCAATACGATTTATGTTCTAATTCTATAGGCAGGTGACATGATTTACCATAGACTAATCTAAAGGGGGTAGTCCCTATAGGTGTTTTGAAGGCGGTCCTATATGCCCACAATCAATCGTTTAATTTCTTAGACCATTGTTTCCTATTTCCTTCTATAGATTTTTCTATTATTCTCATAAGTTCTCTATTCGAAACTTCAACCTGACCGCTAGTTTGTGGATGGTAAGGAGTGGCTATCCTATGTGTGACCCCGTATTTTTGTAAGACTTTATCTAACTGTAGATTATAGAAATGTGTACCCCTATCGCTAATAAGAGCCTATGGTGTGCCAAATCGTGCAAATAAGGATTTCAGAAACTGAATTACTACTCTATTATCATTAGTAGGGAGAGCTTGCGCCTCTACCCACTTCGATACATAATCTATAGCTACCAAAATATATTTATTCCCATAAGAAATTGGGAATGGTCCCATAAAGTTAATCCCCCACACATCAAACACTTACAATTCAAGAATAAATTTTTGTGGCATTTTATGTAATTTAGAGATATTACCTGATTTTTGACAAGAATCACATGAAAGCACATATCTTTAGGCAACCTTGAATAGAAAGGGCCAATAAAAACTGGAATCAAGAACTTTTTTAGCTGATCGGTTTGCTCCAAAGTGACCACCTGTAGGGCCTGAATGACACTACTCCAGGATTTTCCAGCCCTCTTCCGCTGATATACATATACGTATAATTGAATCTACACATATCTGAAAAAAATAGGGGTCCTCCCAAAAGTAATATTTCAAGTCAGAGAAAAATTTCTTTTTCTACTGATATAAAAATTCTTTTGGAAGGACCTTAGCCACAAGATAGTTTGCATAATCGGCAAACCACGGATAATCAACATTTATATTTATAAATAATGCAAATAACGATTCCTCCATAAATGTATCACTAATCTCAGATTCATCTAACATTACTCGTAGATGATTTTCTAAATGTGAGAGATGATCTGCTGCTAAGTTTTCTGCTCCTCGCTTATCCCTAATTTCCAAATCAAATTCTTACAATAAAAGAACCCAACGGATGAAATGAGGTTTGGCTTCTGCCTTGGCTAGTAAATATCTTAGGGCAGAGTGATCTGTGTATAGTACCACCTTAGACAATGTTAAATAGGATCTAAATTTATCGAAGGCAAATACCACTGCTAGGAGTTATTTTTCTATAGTTGTATAATTCTCCTATGCATTATTAAGTGTTTTGCTAGCATAATATATAGGGTGAAAGTGTTTGTTTCGGCGTTGTCCTAAAATAGCTCCTACCGCAAAATTACTAGCATCGCACATGATCTCGAAAGGTTGAATAAAATTAGGTGCGATCATAATAGGAGAATTAATTAATATTTATTTTAAAAACTCAAAAGCTTGTAGACACTCTTGATCAAAAATAAAATGTGTGTCTTTTTCTAAAAGCCTAGTAAGTGGTTTAGTTATTTTAAAGAAGTCTTTAATAAACCGACGATAGAATCTGGAGTGACCTAAGAAGCTTTTCATTGCCTTAATGTAGGTTGACGGTGGCAACTTTTCTATGATTTCAATCTTCGCTCTATCTAATTGAATTCCTTGGCTTGAGATCTTATGGCCAAGTACTAACCCTTCTTGCACCATGAAATAGCACTTCTCCCAACTAAGTACTAGGTTTGTTTCCTCACACCTCCTCAGAACTTTTTATAAATTCTTCAAACACAAATCAAAAGAATCACCAAAAATAGAGAAATTATTCATAAATACTTCCATAATATCTTCAACATACTCATTAAATATAGCTAATATGCACCTTTGGAAAGTGGCGGATGCATTACGTAAACCAAATGGATGCGTCTATAGGCAAAGGTACCAAATGGGCAAGTGAATGTTTTTTTCTCCTAGTCTCCTAGTGTTATAGGGATTCGAAAATAACCAGAAAGTCCATCTAAAAAACAATAATAAGAATGGCCTGATAATCATTCTAGTATTTGATCAATGAAAGGTAGAGGGAAATGGTCTTTCCTAGTGACATCGTTTAACTTTCAATAATCAATACAGACACGCCAACCGGTTGTTGTTCCCATTGGAATTAATTTATTCTTATCATTTGCTACTATCGTTAGACCACCCTTCTTAGGAATGACTTGTACAGGAATAACCCATGAACTATTTGAAATAGGGTATATCATTCCAGCATCTAACAGCTTAACAATCTCAGCCTTCACTACCTCTTTCTTATTTGGATTTAGCCTACATTGCGGTTGAATAGAGGACTTATAGTTTTCTTCCAAAAGGATTTTGTGGGTGCAAAAATTAGGGTTGATACCTTTTATATCAGATATTTGCCATGCTATAGCATCGTTATATTTCTTCAGCACAATTATTAATTTAGCTTTTTTAGTTTTAGAAAGATTAGAAGAAATAATAATTAGGTAAGAAGAATTAGATCCTAAGAATGCATACTCAAGATGATCCGGTAATTTTTTTAGTTCTACTATCGGTGGATCCTTAGTATTATTCTTAAGAACTTCAAGATCTCCTTGTGTAATCAAACTATACTCAATATTCTTATTCATCGAAATGGAGTTATCTAAATAATATAAATATTCAACAATATCTTCACTTTTGTCTTCTTATAGATAATAGTTAGTGATGCAAATTTCCAAAGGATCTCTATAATATAAATCAGAATTTATATAAGTCATAAAATTATCAACACCATGAAAAAAATAACAACAATCATCATTATCCAAGGATTGCTTCATTGTATTATTGATTTGAAAAATAACTTCATCTTCCCCTACTCGCAAAACTAACTTACCATCAAAAACGTCAATAAGAGCTTTAGATGTGGCTAAGAATGGATGACCTAGTATGAGTGGCACTTTGATATTTTCGTCCATATCTAGAATAACAAAATCGGCGGGGAATATAAACTTATCTACCTTAACCAATACGTCCTCTACTATTCCTCTAGCATACTTAACTGACTGATCTGCTAGTTGAATACTCATTCTAGTAAGGCTAAGTTCTCCTAGACCTAGTTTCAAATATAGTTTATAAGGCATTAAGTTTATACTAGCTCCTAAATCTGCTAAAGTTTATTCACTTGTAAAACACCGATTAAACATGGAATTGAAAATGAACCGGGATCCTTAAGTTTTTGTGGTAATTTGTTTTGCAAAATAGCGGAACATTCTTCACTAAGTGTTACTAAAGATAGTTATTCTATTTTCTTTTTTATTTGAAATCAAATCCTTTAGAAATTTAGCATACTTAGGCATTTGAATGATTTCAGAAAAAGATAAATTAACATGTAATTGTTTAAACATAGTTAAGAATTTACCATATTGCGCATCCATGCTCTCCTTGTTCAGCTTTGCTGGATACGGTAATGCTAGTTGATACTCCATTGGCTTTGAATGCATCTCGTTCTGTCCTTCACCACTAGACTCCTCTTGGGGTGCTTACTTTATAATCCTTTGGTCTTGTAATTCCTTTCCACTCCTCAATTGGATTGCTTTTGTTGTTCCTTCGAGTTTGTTTCAGTATTACCCGGAAGTGTTCCTTGTTGTCTTTCAGATACTCTCCTTGCGAGCTGACCAATCTGGTTCTCCAAATTCCGAATAGAGCCCTCTTGATTCCGGAAAGCTACATCGGTTGTTTGCATGAAATTTTGTAAGTACATCTTCTAATGTTGGCTTCCTTTGCTCCGATTATTGTTGTTGTCCAAACACCGGTTGTTTACCTTGATTTCCTTGTCCTCCCTAAGAGAAATTGGGGTGGTTCCTCCTTCCAGGATTGTATGTAAAACTATATGGGTTGTTTACTTGGTTGAAAGGAGGTATGGTTTTGTTGCCCATATAGTAAACATGTTCTTGCACTTGAGGTTCACAACCAGGCATTCCACTAAATGAAGGGTCCCATTATTGAGGTACCATGGAGGGTGATGCTAAAGATAGGTTGTCCATCTTCTGGTGAAGCTTCTCCACTTGAATAGCTAAATCAGTGATGGCATCCACTTCATACATTCCTGCAGGCTCATTATGCTTTGGTCTCACGGTAGTCCATTGATAGTTGTTCATTGCCATGTCTTATATCAACTGCTGAGCCGCTTCAGGTGTCTTATTGTTCAAGGTGCCCCTACTAGCTGCATAGATCATCTGTTTAGTGGCTTGATTGAGACCATTGTAGAAGGTCTGAATCTGAAGCCAGGAAGGTAACACATGATGGGGACACTTCCTTAACAGATCCTTGAATCATTCCCATGTGTCATACAGCGATTAAGATTCTAGTTGAACATACATAGAAATGTCATTCCTTAGCTTTGTAGTCTTCGCCTGTGGAAAATACTTCATTAAGAACTTCTCAACCATTATATCCCATATAGTAATCGACCCTCTTGGTAATGAGTTTACCCACTGCTTTGCCTTGTGCCTTAATGAGAACCGAAACAACCTCAATCGAATGGCATCATTGGTAACGCCATTGATCTTGAATGTATCATATATCTCCAAGAATCTGGCTATGTGTGTGTTGGGATCTTCATCTTGCAGGCCATCATATTGGAAATACTGTTGAACCATCTGTATAACACTCGGCTTCAACTCGAAATTGTTTGCGACAAATGGTGGTCTAACGATGCTTGACCCAGTACCCTGGAGATTAGGTATAGCAAAGTCAGACATGGTCTGCTCGTCCTGATTTGCCATGATATCTGAATGATGATCTCCTAAGTTTACTGTTTATTCTTCTGAAAGTCCGTTTGAATTAACTGTATTATCAGTTCCCAAGTCCCTTTGGCCAGTGTTGTGAATAATCCATTCCAGTTCAGGAAGAAATGGTGCTAGCCCAGAGTTTCTTCCACTGGTTATAGACTAACAGACTACAACACGGATATTAAGCGATATAACTATGCAATAAACTAATTTACAGTTATATGTTAATAAACAAAAATTGGTAGATTAATAAAGTTTATGCTTTCAAAATATTGAAAACGGTCTCCGACAACGGCGCAAAAAACTTGATGTCTTTTCAATCATAGTATATGTTAATACTTTCTTTTGAAAATGATATCATTTTTTTCTTCTAAAAACATCAAAATGGTATTTAATAGAACTTCACCCTAACTCTATGTAATCACGTAATAACAAGATTATCAAATTCGTGTATTGTAAGGGTTAAACCTTTATAAGATTCTCTCTCGAGCAATTCAACTTCTAAACTTAAGTTGAGTAAATTTTCTCTCAAATAATTCATAATATTCAAATTTGCATTAATAATAAGAAACCCTATCTAATACTTAAATTCATGAAATCCTATCTCTAAGATACCATGAGTCCAATTATCCGCATTACCATTATCAAAAAAACATATCTCTCAATCATGCAATTTGAAATACAAAGGAAAATAACACAAGAATATGAACGTATGAACATCATCACAAACATCCAATTTCTCAATCTAGAGGTTGGGAATTCAAATAAACCAAATAATAACTTCAAATCTTAGATTAATCTCTTTGTTTGAAAGCATACATACGAATAAAATACCACAAATCTGATATAAAAACTAACATACATGATTAACGAATCATTTCATAAAAATAAATCTCATGCGAAATGTAAAAAAATAAAGTTAGATTCACTAAGAGAAGGGGAAGATTAAAAGAGATACATGAAGATTATAACCCTACGAATTATCTCCTTCGATCTCCCCTCTGCCGAATGCTCTACTTTCGTCCTCCAGAAGTTCTCCAAGTTCTTCAATCCAAAAGTTCCTATTCTATTTTTCATACAGGTTTTTATAGTCTCCTTGCAAACAGGGTCAAACACGGGTTCCGACACGGCCTTGTCACAAGCCGTGTGGACGGTTCAAAGGCGGTTAACAGGAGAAGATGTATTTGGTCGTGGGTCGTGTCATCTGACATAGCTTGGAACACGGTCGTATTGTTCTTCATGTTCTTCGCACACGGCTTGGTTGGTAGCAGGCCTTTAATTCGTCCTGAAAAGTACACGGGTAGTGACACGAGCGTGTTCCTACCCGTATGGTGCTCTATCTTTTATTCCAAGCCTTCTGATATTTTTTGATAAGGACACGGGTAGTGACACGGGCGTGTTCCTACCCGTGTGTGCCCAATTCCAGTCTTGTCATCAGTCATGTTTGATCTGTGAACTCCTCTGTTTGCTCCAAGACTTTTAGTTCCAAGGGCTTGCAATATCTGCATTAAGAAGATGAATGAATAAATAAATAGCATAATACAAGAAATAAAGGAAACTCCATACTGTACTCTTCTATTCATGATAACTCAAATTCTTAACTATTTTTGCACAATTATAATGACTAGAGGTATATATTAGTGGACATGATTACAAATATGATAGTAAAAAGACATATAGTAGCTTTTCCTTTCTATCCTCCAGCTCATTTTTCAACTGCAGCTTATCCTCCATTTTTCCTTTTCCTTATGTTCAAGGAGAACGAGGAGAGCCATCGCCGTTTACAGATAGTATCTGGCAAGAACAACCTCCAGCTTACTTAAGAGAGCCGCCATTACCAACTTATACTGGGGAATCCAACCCAGTTAGACACTTACAAGCTTTTGAGTCAGTCGTCTCCCTCAAGACTCTTACCGATGCTACCAGGTGTAAACTCTTCGTAATGTCCTTTAATGGAAAAGCAAGAGAATGGTTCTACGGACTTCACCCTCAGTCCATCGCTTCCTTTACTGATCTGCGAAGAGAGCTTTTACTCATGTTTTCTACCTCTACCAAGGGGAAGAGTGGGTCAGAAGCACTGTTTGATATCAGGCAGCGAGAGAATGAGACTTGGGCTCATTTTGTCGATCATTTTCAAATAGAGATTCTTGACATTGAAAACATCGATCCAGAGATGTACTGAGTCGCTCTGATAAGTGGTTTAAAAGAAGGGCCACTAAAATTCGAGGCTAATGTCTAAGTGCCGAGGACATATCAGGAGATGATCAGTCTTGCCAACTTATACATACGAGGTGAAAAGAGTAATCCCAACTACATCTCAAGGCTTGTAATAGAGAAAGATCCTTCTTCTTCATATGGGTAACCTCCAAAGTCTCCTCATAAGGATTTTCAATCGCGAACAAGGAAGGGAAGAAATTTTCGACGTCATCAACGCCTCTTCCCAGGACAAGATCACTTCCAAAGTCAAAGATCACAATCGTTAGTTCCTCCCGCTTATCTGGCACTAGCTTTGCTAGCATCTTCAGCTTACCAGCAGCAGGGTGGCAACTTGCCAGAACTTGAACTAGACCAAGTTATGCAGGAAGTAGTCCAAGTGATGAAAGGCAAGACCGGTTATAAGAGACCTTACCAACCCTCCGATCAAAGATTCAAGGACTCGGATCCCTATTACAAATTCCATAAAGAGAAAGGGCATCCAACTAAAAATTGACGTGCGCTTTGTGAACTGGTGGAGAAGAAGCTAAGGATGGGCAAATTGCATGACTTATTCCAGAAGAATGACCACTCTGATCTATATACTTCAAAAGGCAAAGAAGTAACAGACATTCCTTTCGTCTCAAAGGGAGTGAGCCAAATCAATAATATTCTTAATCTCATTGACGGTGAGACCATTGATGTGAATGGCGTAGGCACCCTTGGAAATCTATTCTAAGGTGAAGATGGACCTGACAAAGTTCTAAAAGCTCTTCGTGATCATGCCCGATCGGTTTTGTTCTCCATACTGAACATTTCTCTTACATATGTTCTGAACATTTTCTAAGGTCTCTTTCATTCATTTCAATAAATTTTTACATTAGAGATTCCGTACTGACACATTTCCCTTTTTTGAGTGCTTCCTCCTCTATTTTCTCTTTGCCAAAGGGATCGCTGAACCGACGCGATATCGCCGAGTCTTATTTAACCCCCCCCCCCCCTGATTGTTCCATAGCGTAATACCACCATGACCAAATATAGTGGGGAGTGTTCACATATGTGCAGTGGGGGATTTATAATCTATGTGGGTGGACTTCAAGGCTTCGGATCCTAGCCGGTATCTAACACAAAGTGTGCAACAAGGGAGGTCCCATGTGTTAGCTCTACTATACTCCATTAGGGATACATTATAGCTAAGATGATTATTGCTTGGCAAGCAATGGCATTCAAGTGTAGCCTTGTCTCTATGATCATCTCACACTGTAATGGTCAAACCCTCTGAGGTACTCTCAAGTCTTGCCTTCCGGGACCCACAACATTGCTGATCTTTTAAGGTGAGGAATGTTATAGACCACTTGGTGCACCTGGCCTAACTTATCAGTGTAGCTTGTATCTCTAAGGAATGAGAGCAATGTGTCCATCATTCCTTCTTAGGATCTTGTTTTTCTTTTTTTACCCTTCCAAGGGAGCGCGGTTATTCCGCTTTTTGTAAAACTGCTTTCTTTCAGGTTAATAGATCAAATTCAATCTCTCTGAAGGATTTATGGCGTTATACTTCTTGCTTATGCTCGCTTTATATACTCAGCCTCCATAAAGCTCTAACTGTTGGCAGTACATCCGTTATGCTTATTAATATTCTTGGCACCGATTATTCAATCAAAGAATCTAGCTCTCTTGGTTGACAAGCCATGTTATTGAAATCTAATAAAAGTGCTTTTCATCTGGCTGATCCGAATTTCATGTTATCGATATCATATCTGACTGTTCAATAAGATTATTGTTATGACTTGATCTCTACTCGATTCAACCCATTCTTTTACTTAGTGATAGCGGAGTTTGTTGGGTATTATTCCTGCTATCTGATTACATCTTCCTTATCACCTCAACATTTAGAAGGTACCCACACTTTGCATTTCCTTCATATATGTTTCTCACTCTTCTTTTTGCATAGATTAGCAGATGCTTGAAAGTTCCCCTCAGGTACTTGCAAATCATTTTCTCCTACATATCTGCTTCTTACTCTTCTTTTTTTTTGCAGAGATTAGCAGATACTTGCAAGTCATTTTTCTTTCATATCTGCTCCTTACTCTTCTTTTTATAGAGATTAGCAAATGCTTGGAAGTTCCCCTCAGGTACTTGCAAATCATTTTTCTTTCATATTTGCTCCTTACTTTTCTTTTTGCAGAGATTAGCAGATGCTTGCAAGTTCCCCTTAGGTACTTGCAAATCATTTTTCTTTCATATCCGCTTCTTACTCATCTTCTTGTAGAGATTAGCAGATGTTTGCAAGTTCCCCTCAGGTACTTGCAAATCATTTTTTCTTTCATACCTGCTTCTTACTCTTCTTTTTGCAGAGATTAGTAGATATTTGCAAGTTCCCCTCAGGTACTTGCAAATCATTTTTTCTTTCATATTTGCTTCTTACCCTTCTTAATTGCAGAGAGTAGCAGCTTCTTGCAAGCTCCCTTAAGGTACTTGCAAGCTATTGTTCTTTTATACCTCATCTCACCTTTGTTTTGTAGAGCAAAGTAGAAGGCATTCACAAGTCTTCTTCACTTTGCAAGAACAATTCAGGTACACACAAGATGCGCCTTTTATCACTTACAATATCTTCCTTTGCAGGAGAATGAGTTTAAAGACTTTTCTGAGGAGAGAGATCAGGTTCTATATCTCTCCCTTTGTCTTTCGTTTTCCTACTTGGGGCAGATCGCAATTTAAGAGGTTACCTCTACTTTTTTGAAGTTTCATGCAAACATAAAAAAGTGAGGAGATTATGTTAACCCAGAAACCGGTGATCCCTCCCAAGATGGCTAGCTTACAAGTCGCAGACTGCTTCATCTCATCTAGGGGGTTTGCGGCCTATTTTCCAGCTAACCATGTAGATAGACTTCTCTGTCCGTGCGGATAGGCTAGCGGCCTGGTAGTCTCCAGCTCTGTGATGGTGGGGACTACATCCCAGTCTGCACCATTAGTTCGTGCAGCTAGCCGGGCGGGTAGCGGTCTCCACTCTAGCCCTCCACCAATTCCCGGACTCTCCTTCAGGTTGCCGCAAGCAAGAACTGGCCGACCAAGGCTCTTCTTCAGTCTGCCTATGAAAGGAAGCCTCGCATCACAGTCTGCGATAACCTTATTAACAGACCGCTTGGTAGTGGACCGCCTAGGCATGGTCAGATTCCACCTCAATCCGCTAGCAGTAGGAGGACTCAATCCTAGCTCGCCCAAAAGTAGCGGACTCGGTCTCAGTCCGCCAACAAATGAAGGATAGTCAACCTGCCAGTAGGTGGCGGACTCGCCACTTCCCAGTAGTAGGTGACCTACCTCTAGGATTCCCAATAGAAGGAGGAACTTTGGCAGAAGGCGTCCTGCCTCTAGGTCTCCTAGAAGAGGGTGATCTTCCCCCTTAGCCCACCTAGCAGGTGCGACTTGCTCCTTCTATTCAGTAGAAGGTGGCAGACTCTATCTCAGTCCTCCTAAGGGAGGTGGACTTTCTCCGCCCTCCATCACTCTTCATCAGGCCGCATAGCACAAAGCGGACTCAAATCCAGTCCGCCAGAAGGTGGCGGACTCGTCTCATCCAGCAGTAGAGGTGGACTCCCTGTCTGCCATATACCAGGCAAACTCTTTGCGCAGTCTGCCAGAAGTACCGGCTTTCCAGCATCGGCTTCTCCCAGCTGTTAGTAAACTCCTCTTTAGTCCGCAGCATGTCGCGGACTAATTCGCAGGTCGCCCGCATCATCGGGGTGATGTCATCAAGCCTAGTTTTGGAATATTCCTCCTCAAACCTATAAATAGCCCCCTGTACCTCTCAATTGCAGAGGACCCGGAGAGGACCCTGAGGTGAATGTGATGGCAAGTGTACTGCTCGCACAAGTAATATAAAATGGGCAAATTTCCCCAAGTATCGATCTCTCAAGGAACACAGTAAGATGGAGTTAATTTGAGTAGGACTTGAGATTGAAGTCCTTAGGTCGACTTTAACTAAGGAGGGTTTTGATATTTTTGGAAAAAGAAAATAAAATACTAACAACTACTCCTATGCAATGCCGCTATACAATGCTTCGCCAGGCGGGATGGAAGACTACACGGGTCGCTATGCACCGAATCGATAGGCGGATGGGCGAGTAGGCAAGCGTAAGAACTAAGGAATATGAGGGTCATAAGCACCTCTTCGCTACGCACACCACTAGCAATTGCAAGTGCGACAAGAACAAATGGATGGTGGATGGACAAATAGGCATACCTCAAGCAATTAACGAATACATAAATCACATAGACATGATTAAATATAAACGTTTTACAAACTATAAACACTTCATCAAATAAAAGCGTTCAACTAAACTATCATCAACGAGAGAAGAAAAGTGTGTGAAATCGACCGGATCCGAAGTCTTGCCAAGGGTTCACAGTTGGATTCGCCCGGTTGTCAATCCGCGTCCAAGCTCGGTCCTCAATTGCGTCCAGGGTAGAGGAGGGTGTCACAAACTCCCAATGGCCTATCTTCTTTGTGTCACTATGCGGAAGAAGGATGGCACAACTTTTCCAAGCTCGGTGGACAAAGCTAGATCAAAACTCTCCTTGAAGCTCAAGGATGAAGGAGGAGGCCGAGAGGAAGCTCCGGCTTGGATTTGGGGTTTAATGCTTGCCCGGATCTCCTCTTCTTGGTGGAATGGCAAAGTTTTGCCCTAAAATCGCAGGAGAGATGCCTGGGAATTAAGGGCTTCCTCAATGGTGAAAATCTGTGCTTTAAATAGAAAAAGATCAGAAAAATGGTCACGCACGGTCCCGCGCATGACCGTGCGCTAACCGTGCGTTATTAACTTGCAAATCTTGATCGCAGAAGAAGAAGCGTTGACCCGTGCGTTTTACTCACGCACGGGCGATTCCACCCGTGCGTGAAGGAAATCGGACGGGTAAACACAGAACGCAGGAAATCAAGGGAAATAGGGGAACCGTGCGTTTTACTCGCGCACGGGCGCATTTTCCCGTGCGTGAAGGAAACACACGATTTAACCAAGAATAAAGAGAAAATGTGCAGACCGTGCGATTCCTTCTTGCACGGTTTGGCCTAAATTGTGCGGGAATAAAATGCACGGGTAGAAACAGAAGCCCCCGAAATTGTTGTGTGAAACGCACGATCGAACTGGAACCGTGTGCGAAGAAAGACGCACGACCGTGCGTTTTACACATAACTGAAAATGAACTTCTGGACATCCCGACTACCTGCACAGCAATGAAACCAACAGGGGCACCAGCTCCAAGCAACAAAGCAAAGCATAAAATAAACCAAAAAGAAACATGGAGAGCACCATGTGCTTACCTCCAACAAAAGAATGCGCAATTGCACACCCTCAGGCCAAAACAATGCACTTAGCATGAAAAGCAGCATAAATGAAATATCAACGATAACACACTAAAAGTGAAGCGCAAGAGCGTTAAAACTAGCCCAGATGAGTCCGAAAAATCCTATATAAATAGGACTCATCACACCCCCTGACTTAACTGTTTGAGCATCCCGAGCAAACAAAATCTATGCAGATAGGAAAAATGACTTAGCTAACATAGAAATTGAAATACGGAGTACCACAAAGTCGTATGCTCGTACGTGTACAAATATGATAGAAGAAATTTCTAAGTATGCAAAATAGTGTATACTTTTCACAATGCGTATCAAAATTTTATTATTACTCAAAAATGGAATCACGGTGAATCATCTAGTCGCGCATAGGAAGAAAGTAGGCAGGCCACTAGGTGAGCTTTGCCAAATATCAGGGCTCAGGATCACCTCCAAAGGATTCCACCAATGTTGGGGACCATACGCTTGCCCGTTCACACTCTCTCCACGACACTAGTTTGACTCAAGCGCGAATCTGTAGGACTTTAGGAAAAGAGACGGGGCTTGGGTTACGGTGAGGTAAACAAAGATAAACATGAAGGCTATGCACCTAACCCAAATGAGCTGGCCTAAAACAAATGAATCCAACCGCTAACCAAAATATATCCAGGTACACCACACCCCCATACTTAACTTTTAATATATGGGTGTGTGCACCGCCTACTCCAAATATAATCACATCACTAATAAGATTTTCAATTATACTTTTGCTCTTTTTATTTTTTTGCTTTACAAATATTTTTCTTTTCTTTTTTCTTCATCTTTTTATTTTCACAATCTCAGCAAATATAAACTTGGGAGCACTTCCACATATTCACATGTAATATCACCACATCAGCACCCAAAAAGATAATATAAAACACTAGAGCTCGACTTGGGTGTGCGACTAGAATTGGCTATGAGGCTTTGGTGAATGAAGGTGGAGCTGAATCAAAAGAAGGGTAGGCACAACGGGGCTAGTAAGGATAAGACTTTATGAATAGTACAAAGCTCAACCGGTCCAAAATGATGGCCAACATCACGCTCACGCTAGACTAACCATGCACCAATGTTTCGAGAGTAGCTTGGGGCAAGTTCTTAGGGGCGTGCAAAAGGTAACAAACATAAGCTCTCCCCCAGACTTAAACTAAACTACACAGCAAATGATATAGACATTTAAATCAAAAAGAGACAAGGGAAGAGGTTACCCAATGCTCAGTTAGTGAGCATACCAGAAGACGCATAAAAAACAAAGGCAGCCCCGGCATACAGAGAATCACAACCCTGCCAATACGAAGTTTCCATGAATACCTGTAGGGGTGAGCTCCACAAAAACAAAAGAGAAATATACAATATACAAAGAAATACTAAAACTAATCTAGACATAAAAAATGAGGGAAATGAAAGATAAGTATTGGGGTTATTGTCATCCCAGCACGACTTATTAAATTCTATATAGTTCTAGCTAATGGTCCTATGAAAAGAAAAATGCACAGGTAATTGTTCCATTATCCATTATGGTAACGGGTACCGATACGGTGATAAAACAGTTACCCCTCTGCCTAAATAATCATATTTGCTCCTCGCAGGCAGAGGAAATAGGAAGTAAGAAGAGGAGGAGCACCGTTCCTCGCTCATCTCACCATAAAATAAATCCTTCCCAGCAAGGTATCGTCCTCGATAGGGAGACGACAGGAGGAGAAAGCAATCAATGGAGCTTCCTCAATAGAGGAGGAATCAACCTCCTCGTGAAAGAGTATGCTAACATCGATGACTCGAGGTGAAAGCTAAAATTCCTCCTGAAGCACCTGCGAAGACTCAACCCGCACGGGCTCAGATAAAGAAGTGGGATCAAGGAATAAAAGAGACGAAGAACATAAGGAAATAATCAGGGGAGTGATCTCGGTTTCACTCCCCAAAGGCTGAGGTAGAAAAATATTGTCAGCATTGTCGACAATGCAACAAGGCTCGACAGGATCCATAGAAGCCTCCACCAAGACTTAGACTTCCTCCTTTGGTGTCGAGGGAGAATCCTTGACACCAGGAAGGTTGTCCTCCCCCATGGGAGTGGAAATAATCCATGTATCACAAGCCTCAACTTGTGTTGCATCGTCGAAAATGTCGTAAGAAATGACTGTAGTAGAATGCACAAAAGGAGGAAGAACATTGCTTGGATAAAAGTCAAGCGCAGGTTCCTCACAAAGAATTGGCTCCACGCTTGGAGATGTATGTATAGGAGAAATGGGCTCAGCCATATCGAAGCCAAGATCAACCACACATCTGGTGCTTGTGTCCGCATCATTCCCTTTAAAAAATGAAGGTGATAGGGTCACATAACCAGACGATGAAGGTGTGCCACCGAGGGTAGGAGTCGGGATGATCCAGATGTCTGGCTCATCATCTTCTTCCATAACACGGAGGTATTCGGCACAATCCTTCAGGACATGATCTGTTCTACAACAATACAAACACTTTCTCCCAGTACTCTATGGTCCTTGTGAGACCGGAGAAGCATAAGAGAACGGTGTATGCGGCGAGGGCGAATGACCATAAGCTCGGGGCACAATGTTTGAAGGGTTGTACGAAAACAGCATATCATGCATTGTGCGCTGGGGCTTATGCTCAATATTTCTCGTAGGGCATTCATGACTAGCGTGGGAGGACTTTCCACACCAACAACATTGGGCATACAAATATCCCCACATGGTGTCGAAATAGCAGATTCAAAATAAATTGAGCAAATTACTAAATCCAACAATATATTACTACAGTTGCCTAAACAAATAAGAAAAAGGCAGGCTAAATAGAAATATAACAAAACAAAAGCGATTTACAAAGGAAAAGGAAAGAAATCTCATGTCTCCCTCTCCAGAAACTCACACGACTGTGTTTCCCGGCAACGGCGCCAAAAACTTGATGTGAATGTGACGACAAGTGTACCGGTCGCATAAGTAATATAAAATGGGCAAATTTCCCCAAGTATCGATCACTCAAGGAACACAGTAAGGTAGAGTTAATTTTGAGGAAGACTTGAGATTGAAGTCCTTAGGTCGATTTTAACTAAGGAGGGTTTTGATATTTGCGAAAAAAGAAAATAAAATACTAATAGCTACTTCTATGCAATGCTTTGCTAGACGGGATGGAAGACTACACGGGCCGCTATGCACCGAATCGCTAGGCGGATGGGCGAGTAGGCAAGCGTAAGAACTAAGGAATATGAGGGTCGTAAGCACCTCTTCGCTACGCATGCCACTAGCAATTGCTAGTGCGGCAAGAATAAACGGATGGTGGATGGACAAATAGGCGCACCTCAAGCAATTAACGAATACATACAATCACATAGACATGATTAAATATAAACGTTTTACAAACTACAAACACTTCATCAAATAAAAGCGTTCAACTAAACTATCAACAACAAGAGAAGAAAAGTGTGCGAAATCGACCGGATCCGGACTCTTGCCAAGGATTCACGGTTGGATTCGCCGGGTTATCAATCCGCGTCCAAGCTCGGTCCTCAACTGCATCCGGGGTAGAGGAGGCTATCACTAACTCCCAATGGCTCGTCTTCTTCGTGTCATGATGCGAAAGAAGGATGGCATAACTTCTCCAAGCTCGGAGGATAAAGCTAGATCAAAACTCTCCTTGAAGCTCAAGGATGAAGGAGGAGGCTGAGAGGAAGCTCCGTCTTGGATTTAGCATTGAATGTTTGCCCAAATCTCCTCTCCTAGGTGGAATGGCGAAGTTTCTCCCTAAAATTGCGGGAGAGATGGCTTGGAATGAAGGGCTTCCTCAATGGTTAAAATCTGCGCTTTAAATAGAAAAAGATCAGAAAAATTGTCACGCACAGTCCCGCGCACGACCGTGCGCTAACCGTACGTTATTAACTTGCAGATCTTGATCGCAGAAGAAGAAGCGTTGACCCGTGCATTTTACTCGCGCATGGGCGATTCTGCCCGTGCATGAAGGAAAATGCACGGGTAAACACAGAATGCAGGAAATCAAGGGAAACAGGGGAACCGTGTGTTTTACTCGCGCACGGGTGCATTTGCTCGTGCGTGAATGAAACGCATGATTTACCCCAGAATGTAGGAATAAAGAGAAAATGTGCAGACTGTGTGATTCCTTCTCGCACAGTTTGGCATAAACAGTGTGGGAACAAAATGCACGGGTAGAAACATGAGTCCCTGGAATTGTTGTGTGAAACGCACGATCGAACTGGAACCATGCGCGAAGAAAGACACACGACTGTGCATTTTACACATAACTGAAAATAAACTTCGGGACATCCCGACTACCTGCACAGCAATGAAACCAACTGGGGCACCAGCTCCCAGCAACAAAGCAACGCATAAAATAAACCAAAAAGGAACATGAAGAGCACCATGTGCTTACCTCCAACAAAAGAATGCGCAATTGCACACCCTCGGGCCAAAACAATACACTTAGCATGAAAAGCAGCATAAATGAAATATCAATGATAACACACTAAAAGTGAAGTGCAAGAGCGTTAAAATAGCCAAGATGAGTTCGAAAAACCCTATATAAATAGGACTCATCAGGCCCCCGAAGACAAGCATCGTGAGCAACATTGGTAACAAACCCTGCGGATACGAATCTATGTTCGCCAACCCTTCTCGTTGACGGATTGCCTATTCACACGGCCTCAGCGGCTAAGCCTTGTGGTTTAGTCCCTGAGCTTGGCTCAAGAAGCCTGTCCCAGCGACCTCAGTGGTCTTCCCTGCCTGATTGCACAGTCTACTCGGCCTCAGGCAGTGAGCTACGGGATTAGAAGTCCGCGCGATCTGCCGACCTATCTTATCGTCCGCGCGGCCTCTGGCAATCTCTTCCTTCTAGCTGCCAACTTCTCCCCTTGTACCCTTTATATTTTTCCCAGGTAAAGGAGCAAACTCAAGCTGTAATATTAATTCATAATCAAATGAAATCCCGTCGCAGGAGTGGCATTTAAGCTGTGGCGGGCAAACTCTGTTGTTGCCGCTGCAAGTGGCCCCCCTCTTCTTCCCTTCTCCCTTCTCTCGGCCTCAACCGCCAACCCCTAATCATTAAAATAACTGGCTGCTCGACAGTTCCTCATCAACCTCCCATTATCCCCGCAACCCATATCGAATATGCTCCACTCTTGAGCGTGCAGAGCCATTTTCCGCATCAACACTTACCATCAAGGAAGATGCTCCAGCAGTCCAAGATAAGAAAAAAGATGTGTGTTGTCTAGAAGGAGCTCAAGACTCACAAGTTGAGGATGAAGAACAACCAGCTAAAGATAATGAAGAATAGCTAGCTGAAGTTAGATTGCCTCCAACTGTAAGACATCTAAGGAATCATCCAGCACACCAAATCATTTGTGAGGCAAGCCAAGGAGTACTGACCAGAAGTAAGAGTATCAACACAGTACTCTACTCAAGTTTCTTGTCACAAGTAGAGCCCAAGAAGTTTGAAGAGGCAATCAAAGACCAATTCTGGATTAGAGCAATGCAGGAAGAACTGAACTAGTTCAAGAGATATAAAGTATGGAAGCTGGTTCCTAGACCTAAGGGACATAATATCATAGGAACTGAGTGGATCTACAGGAATATGTTAGATGAGAATGGCATTATTTTCAATAATAAGGCTAGAATGGTGGCTAAAGGATATATACAGGCAAGAAGAAGGGATAGATTTTGACCAGACATTTTCCCTAGTAGATAGATTGGAAGCAATAAGTCTTTACTTGCATTTGTTGCCTATCAAGGATTCAAAATCTACTAGATGGATGTGAAGTCATCCTTCCTGAATGGGAACTTAAAAGATGAAGTATATATAGAACAGCCATCAGGTTTTGTTGACTCTAACTCTCTTGATTTTGTTTTTAGGGTTAGGAAAGCTCTATATGGGTTGAAACAAGCACCTAGAGCATGGTATGAGGCCTTGTATAGTTTCCTCATTAAGAACAAATCTCAAGGGGGAAATAGACAAGACCTTATTCCTAAGGAAATCTAAGGGCAAGATCATCCTAGTCTAGATATATATTGATGACATTATCTTTGGATCTACTGATGACAACCTTTATAGGAAGTTTGCTAAACTTATGCAAGGGAAGTTTGAGATGAGTAGTATGGGTGAGATCAAGTTCTTCTTGGGTCTCCAAGTTAGACAAACTGATGATAGCTTGTCCATATCCTAGTCCAAGTTCAACAGGGAGTTGATTAATAAATGTGGAATGGAGAATGCCTCCACCATGAAAACACCCATGGGGTCAAGTATGCCTTTAAATAAAGATGAAGTAGGGAAACCTATTGATGAAACTTTGTATAGAGGGATAATTGGCTCCCTTCTATACCTCACAGCTAGTAGGCATGACATTATGTATGCTACATATGTCTGTGCTAGGTATTAGGTCTGTCCTAAAGAATCTCACTACTCTATTATAAAGAGGATCTTGAGATATCTTAAGGGCACACCATATTTTTGCCTATGGTATCCTAGAAATAGGGATTTTGAACTAACAGGGTATTCAGATGCAGATTTTGCTGGATGCAAAGAGGACAGGAAAAGCACTACAGGGACCTATCAGTTCTTAGGAGGAAGACTAGTGTCTTGGAGCAGCAAGAAGCAAAAAAATTTTTGCTATATCAACTGTTGAGTAAGAATACATTTCAGCAGGTAGCTGCTGTGCTCAGTTTCTATGGATTCAGCATCAGGTCCAGGATTATTACCTCAAGGTAAGTAGAACCCCTCTTTATTGTGATTCTACTAGTGCTATTTTCATTGCTAGGAATCTTGTCTCACACAGCAAAACTAAGCATATAGAAATTAGATATCATTTTATTAGGGAGCATGTGGAAAAGGAAGATATCAGTCTTTAGTTTGTCTCCACAAACAAGAAAGTGGCTGACATCTTCATTAAGCCATTAGATGAAGCAAAGTTCAACACATTCAAGTTTTAGTTGGGTATGTTGAACCTAGTCTAGCTTCAGTCACTCCCTATAGATTTAGTTTTGGTGCAGGATATGTTTTTCTTGCAGGAGATGAAGACCTTAAGTGGTAAGAAGTTCAAAGTGACCATCAGTAAATTGATGGCAAAAGTGGCTCCTATTGAGGGGAAGCAAGTCCAGCATCTACAGGAGCAGAATCGGCCTTACATAAATAGGTAACTAGCAGTTATACCAAGGGTATCAACTATAATCAGATAGGGGAGAAGTACATCAAAATAAGCCAGCTCTTCCCTGACTATTCTTCAGAAGTTTAAAAGGGGGAGAGAAAGAAGTGGCACATAAAATGGCCTCAAGATTGATCAAGTGTAGCATCATCAAGTGTGGCATCATAGCTTGATCAAGTGGTATCAAATTTAGGGGGAGAAATAAATGTTGCTCTGATCAAGGGGTATCAGATTCAGGGGGAGAAAGAAATGCTCCCATGCAGCATTCAAGAGGTATCACACAACTGCAGCAAAGCAGGGGGAGTAGGTGATGCTCACCAAACAGGCAGGAAATGTGATAAAGCTCTATTATAATAATACTTCTTATTACTGCATGTGTTGTGTGTGTCATTGACTAAGAAATGTGAACAATTTGAATAAGGGTTTTGACTTTTTTAAATAGGGGGAGTTTGTTGGGTCCATTGATCCACATGGCCCAGATTTGTAAGAAGTCAAACAAGTCAATGACACACACACTAGTTGTATTCGATGTGTGTTTGAGTTTATGCATGCAGGTGGACACCCACCAAGCTAGTGGACAGAGAGGAATTTGTCTAAGTCCACAAGCGCTGAGTGAAGCAAGCTCACTCAACGCCGGGTATAGGGTGAAAACTTGAGGAAATGACTAAGTACAAAATATTTGAGACAAAAGTGTTGAGATAAGAGTATCGATACAAAAGTGTCGAGACAGCTGTGTCGAGACAATTCAGTTATCTCGACACCTTGAAGATCAAGTCAGCTAGAAGATATTGGATAGGCTAGAAATTGTCTAAGTCCACAGGCATTGAGTGAAGTCTATTCACTCAATGCCAGGTAAGCAAAATCATTTAGTTTAGCTAGGTTAGTCTAATCCTAACAATTAGCAAGCTGAAATTGTGGTTAAGGCCACAGGCATTGAGTGTAGTCTACTCACTCAACGCCTTACAGCTAAAAGCTGTGAGACAGGCAAAGCCTAATAAGAAATAGCTGAAAATATGGCCAAGTCCACGAGCGTTGAGTGAAGCATGCTCACTCAACGCCATACAGCTAAAAGCTGTGAGACAAGCAAAGACTAAGAAGAAATAGCTTAAAATGTGGCTAAATCCATAGGCGTTGAGTGAAGTGTACTCACTCAACGTCATACAACTAAAAGCTGTGAGACAGGCAAAACATAAGAAGAATCAGGCAAAAATGTGGCTAAGTCAATAGGCGTTAAGTGAAGTCCAGTCACTCAATGCCATAACATCAAATTCGTTTAGTATTGCTAAGTTAGTCAAAGCCACAGAAAATCTGTGTAGTTATTTTGACTAAATCCACAGGAGTTGAGTGAAACTTACTCACTCAACCCCATATGATAAAAAGTTTTGACTGATTCTCATCTAGTTATAGCCAGTATTTTCAGACACAGAAAATTGGCTAAGTTCAAATTTGTTGAGTGTAGCTTACTCACTCAATGCCAGATAACAGAAGAATATCTGTTAAGTAGTTTGGTGTTAAGTGAAGCTTACTCACTCAACGCCAAGTGACAGAAAGAATGGTTAAGGCAAAAAACATTGAGTGATGAAGACACACTCAACGCTCTCAACACCAGAGAAAAAGAAATATTTACTAAGGTAAAAAGTGTTGAGTGGACTCAACGCTCTCAACGCCTAATGACTGAAACATTTTCTTAGTATTTTTGCGTTGAGTGAAGGTTGGTCACTCAAGTCCTAATGATAAAAAATTTGTCTAAGTGTTTTGACATTGAGTGATGCTTTCTCACTCAACGCTTATACTAATGATGCTTGATTTTTGCTAAGTCCATAGATGGTGACGTCAGCATGAGTCAGCAAAAGTCAACAAAGTCAATGTGGTTCAAATTCGTTGTGGGAAAGATGGAGTAAGCCATTGATGGCGCCGGCGGCCAGCTTTTGTCATCTTCTGCAAAAGGAAGGTGGTAAATCGGTAATTAAGGTTGTACCCCACAGTGCAAAGAGTCGTTGATCAACGAGCAATAAAAGGGAAAGATTGGCTGAGTCGACAACAAGCAATTAGGGTTTTTTGATTTTGCAATTGCGGCTAAACAACGTCTTCTTCCTCGCCATTGCTGTCGAGTATGAAGGTGTTGTTCAGTTCAGTCAACCTGAAAGCGAAAAGTGATAGCTGCTGCGATATTCATCTGCGACAGCAAGGTCAGGACTGATTCTTGAAAGAGATGAGGCAGAGACTTCTGCAAGCTACTTCCAGAACAAGCCGTTGATTCATCTGAATATATCTGTCAACTTGTTGTTGTGAATAAGAAGTTAGGGGAGACTCAATTTCTGCCCAGGAAGATAAACCCATAGATCTTTCTCTGGTGTCTAATTGTTTCAAATCTTTGTTATTTTCTATAATATCCAATCTTGGATCTTAGTGTAAGATTCTTGAGTGAATTTGAGTATAGGCATGTGCTATAAAGGCTGAGGTAAGATCTGTTGTAGATCTGAGTGTAGGATTCTTGTGTGAATCGGATTGGTAGGCCTGTGATATAAAGGCTGAGGTAGGATCAAGTTGGGATCTGAGTGGTAGGGCATATTGCCTGAGGTGTAAGTCTTGAAGAAGACTGAGTGGTCTTGCGGGATCATATTATAAGCTCCTTGGAGCTGAGTTTTGGGGGGAGTGCCTTGTCTAACATACTATTATAAGGGCACAGAGGGACAGTGGACGTACCCAAACTCTGGGGAACCACTATAAAATATCTTTGTCGTCTGGTTGATGTTCTTGAAAGCTTAACTTAACAAATCACAAAGCACGGCAAATAAGGTGTAGGTTTAGATAATTAAAACAGAGACCTAAAACCTATTCACCCCCCCCCCCCTCTAGGTGTTAGCTAACCTTGAAAACGAAGTCTTTCAAAAAGAAACAAACCTATCATTATCAAATTCACCTTCAAGATCTGAACGAATGCATTATATTTTTAAATCAAGTTCCTTTTTAATATGTATACAAAATTTTATAAATTTTAAGAATGCATCAGACTTTGACGTTAAAAAAATTGTCCAAGAAAAATGAGAATAATCATCAATCAAAATAAAAGTGTATTTTCTATCTCCTAAACTTTGTGTAGTAATATGACCAAACAAATCCATGTGTATTAATTGTAAAGGTCTAGTAGTAGAAATAACATTTTTGCTTTTGAACGATGACTTTGAAAATTTCCCTTTTTGACATGGCAAACATAAAGAAGATAAATTTCCACTTAAAACAGGTAATCCTTTGATTAATTTATCTTTTGACAATTTTAAAATTAACTTTTCACTAGAATGACCAAGTTGCATATGTCATAAATCAAACTCCTTATTTTTGGACATAAAATAATTTAGAGATGAATGTGAGAGATCATGAAATTTTATCTTATAAACATTTTGAGACCTTGGTGTAGTAACAAGTATATTTTTTGTTTTGGAATCAAAAATTTTGCAAAGGTTTGTAGAAGAGTCAAAACATTTAGACCAATATCGCATAATTGACTTATAAAAATTAAATTGTGTTTTAAACCTTTCACATACAAAACATTTGATATAGTAAAAAAGTTATTACCTACTACTCCAATACAAATGATCTTTCCTTTACTATTGTCGCCAAAAGTAACTACTACTCCTTTCTTCATTCCTAGGCTAAGGAACTTTGACTTGTTGTCCGTCATGTGCTTAGAACATCATGAGTCCAAGTATCATACATCTTCCTTGTCCTTAGCCTGCCAACACACCTATAAAGAGGATGAGTGTAAAGATCTGGTTACGCAAGTAGTTCCTCCCATAGTGTAGGTGGAAACCTAAGGTACCCAGACTTGTTTAACAATACAGTGGCCTGTCTTCCTACAAGTGTGAGTGGTGTGACCAAATTTATTACATTTGGCACACGTGATAAAAGAAGTTGAAGGATTTTTCAAAACATTTTGAGAATTCTTGTTGGAAGTATTAGTGATAGCAGACTTTGTGTTTTTACCCAAAAAAGTTATTTTTTAAATTTTTTGCTATCGCTGGCGATAATGGTTGTCGTCGGGCGATAGCTTCCATAAGTGTATCCGGGCCCAAATTTTGCCGAACCATAGCATTGGTTTGCCAAAATCATATCCAGTGATTTTCGGCCCACTCCAAATTTTTTAATGGCCATTTCTAAATCACAAACTCGGGCTCTCAAGGTGGTGTTTTCAGCGACTAATGTACCGCACCGATTAGCAAAGGCCTTTTTACTACCTTCTACTTGAGATTGAGAAAATTTTAGAGATCTTCCTAACTCCCTTTTTTCCTTTGTAAGGGAATCAATATGAAGTCGGGACTTAGCAAGATCCTTTTCTAGTTCTAGTATCCTTGTCAAAGAGTGACAGTCCTCTTGACAAGTCATTTTATCCTTCCCAAGTACTTTTAATTAAGTTGTTAGTTTATTATTTTCTTTTAACAAAACGTTAATTTCATATTTGAGCAACGTAATTTCATTTTAGCTTTTGTAAAAATATTTACAAGTTTTTAGAAATTCAGAATATAAATCATCATATGTTGGAGGAGTTATCTCAGTGTCGCTCTGGAAACTGCTCTCATCATCAGATGATGAGATGCTCTTTCCCATCAAGCACATGTTGGCCTCCTCATCAGTTTCTGAACTTGATTCGCTCGTCTCCTCAGATGTGACATCATCCCAAGTTTTAGCCTTAATAACTTTCTTCTTATCCTTCTTCTTGTGTCTCTTCTTTTCAACTCTTTTAGATATTTTGGACACTTGCTCTTGATATGTCCAATTCTTTTGCAATGGTAACACTTAGGTGGTGGACGCTCTTCATCATCCTCTCCATCAGCTTTGTCTTTTCCTTTCTTGTACCCAGATTATTTCTTATTGAAAAACTTTCCGAAAGAATTTCTTCTTTCAGGATTTCTCATAAACCTTTTAAACCTCTTGACGAACAAGCTTTCCTCACTTTCTACATCATTCTCATTAGACTCACTCTCCTCTTCCTTCTTGGATTTCAACGCCAACGCTTTCTTCCTTGGCACCAAATTATACTCTTATTGTTGAATCCTTAGTTCCACCTCATGAGTTTTCAGATTTCTTATAAGATTCTCAATTTGAAGAGTCTTTAGATCGTGTGACTCCGAGATGACAGTCACTTTTGGATTGAACTTCAGGGGAAACGATCTAAGAATCTTCCTCACTAAATCACCGTTTGAAAAACTTTTTCCAAGGACCTTAGAGTCATTCACTATTTTGTTGAATCTCGTGTACATGGAGTCTATGTCTTCATCAACCTCCATCTTGAACTTTTCAAATTCTTACTCTAACTAGAAAAGCTTTGAGTCCTTCACCTGCGATATACCTTCATGAGTAACTTTAAGTAAATTCCAAATATCATACGCAGTTTCACAGGCACATACTCGATTAAATTCAGTTCTATCCAACACACATAATAAAGTTTTCATTGCCTTAGCGTTATTTTTACACCTTAACTTATCAGTGTCATCCTATTTGTCCTTGAGTTTTTCCATACTAACACTTCCAACTACCATTGTAGGTGGAGTGTAGCATTGTTCTATCATTCCCCATACTTCAATATCTAAGGCGATTAGAAAACATCGCATTCAAGTTTTCCAATAGTTATAGTCCGTGCCAGTGAATAAGGGAGGTCTACTAATACCTTTCCCCTTAGAAAGTGCGTGATCATTATGCGCCATTACTCCTGGTAATGAAACCGATTTGGAGTAACCTGGCTCTAATACCACTTGTTAGATCGTGAGGCTCCCTTAGAGGGGGTGAATAAGGGTTAACACTAAATTTTTCTTTTAGTCTATTTTTCTGAGTGAAATAATAACAGAAATCAAAAACAAATTTCTCCTAATCAATTATGAATACTTAGTAAATTAGAAGATCACAAATGAATATAGTTTATTTGAAAAGGTTGCAAACAAAGAACAAAGATTCTCTATAAAGCTAGAGATCAAGGTTATGAAAAATAAACTCATTTTGATTTCATTGGTCCTTCTACCAAGAACCGGCTGGCTAAAGTGTATCTCTCCCTAGATCTTGGTACTAGCCTCCCCCTAGATCTCACCACAATCTAGTCATTGCGCACAAGGCAGAGAAAACTCCCTAAGTCACATATGGACCTAGATGTCATGCACAAGACGGCGATTTCCTCCTAAGCCACACATGGACCTAGACGCCACGCACAAGGCAGCCATTTCCTCTATCAATTATAATGAAGAAATAAAGAATTATAATGAATAACTTTTAGAATGAAAACTCCCTCTAAATGAAACACTAATGGTGCCGACGAAACCTTGTTACTGTTACTTTAGATGTTGCGTACAAATCATTACTCTTTCGTCTTTGAACCTTCTTAGGAAGATGGAGTTTTTATGGATGCTTGAGCTCTCTGGACAGGATGCATGGGAAGGAACACTCAAAAAATCTTAAAGTCGTGATCTCCATAAAAAATGTGTTGTATATATATTTTGGCGATATTGCTGGCGATACTGGATATCACCTGCCAGCGATATCCTATCCGGCTGCACGTGTCCCATGGATTTAAAACTTCTACGGGATGAATCGGTCGTGGCCAATCGTGCGCTATCTCCCGAGCGATATCGATATCGCCGGGCGATATCGATGTTAACTAAGTGCCATGGAGATCGGGCGGTAACTGTTCCGCGAGCTATTGCCAGGTGGCGATACTGGAGATCGTCAGGTGATATCACCTTATCTTTTCTTTACAATCCCGAATCCAAGACAAAAATGAATTGAGTGTTATACCTGTTATATTTTCACATCATAAACACACGATAATCAAATATAAACAATAATTATTATTAGCAAACCAAGAAGCGTGGAACGCATGCTCCAATAGTTACCATTATGATCTGAAAGTGATCAAGCATGTAGTCTCACTGCCAACGCAATATGAGCCTATCAGGGTCGCACATAAGAGTTATTGGTTACATTAGGAATTGTGTACCTGATTTGGAGAAGCCCCTTGTCAACTCAATGGTATACACAAAGTTGTATTTGATGCATGTTAAGTTTAAATGTGTAGGAGTTAAAGTGAAGAAATTTATCTAAGCACAAATGTGTCGACACAGTTCAATTGTGTTGACACCTCTGTAGAAGCTGTGTCGAGACAAGCCAGGCTTCTCGACCCCTTGAAGACTAAGTCATCATACTTGACAAAATAAAGAGGAGAATTATTTTGAGTAAAATTGTGTCGAGATAAACCAACTGTCTCGACACAATGCATGTTAAGTATAGATGTCGACACAGCAGACAGATTGTGTCGAGACAATCTCACTATCTCGACACAAGGCAGAATCACAAGATGTCGATACAGCAGACAAGTTATGTCGAGACAATCTCACTGTCTCGACACAAGGCAGAATCAGAAGATGTCGACACAGCAGAAAAGTTGTGTCGAGACAATATCACTATCTCGACACAAGGCAGAATCAGAAGATGTCGACACAGCAGACAAGTTGTGTCGAGACAATCTCACTGTCTCGACACAAGGCAGAATCATAAGATGTCGACATAGCAGACAGTTATGTCGAGACAATCTAACTGTCTCGACATAAGACAGTATTAAAAGATGTCAACACAGATAAAAGGTGTGTTGATACAAGTCAACTGTCTCGACACTTTCAACTTCTGATGAAAATTATTCCAAGTTAGAATGTGTCGAGACTACTAAGATTTCTCAACACATGTGTTGAGACATCTGGAACATCTCGACGCTTATGTTTCAAAATATGTTAGTTAACACCAAACATGTCAAGACATGTCAGAATAGTCAAGTTAGTTACAGAAAACCCATACTTCAACAGAAACAGGTCAAGGAAGGATTTGATGTATGTTGCTGATGTCATCTAACAGAATCCAGCCATCTGTGAAGTTTATAATTAGAAGGTGCTGGCTTCACAAAATGATTTATGAGAGAATCGAATCGAAAAGAACAATTGACAGATCAAATCAAGCAATCAGAAATTCTCGTTCTAATTTCTTCCAAGTCCTAACCAGGCGACATTTTCGAGAAAGAGGAAGAAGACGAAGGTCTTCAAGAAGATATTCAAATCCCTTTTACTAGGTTGATCTTAAGATCTAGTAGTATCTGATCAACAATATCTTCAAGGTATTCACGCCGATTAACATCAAGAAGCTTGTTGATTCAGATAAGGAACTTTTTATTCTACAGATCTATTAAGAAGAAATCTAATTGTAGCTGATTTGAAGATTCTGTGTAAATAGATATATCAGATTACAGGTTTTTTGTTATCTGTGTTTTATTTTATCACTTTATATTGTAAGATCTCCTAGATATTTGAGTGGGTAGGAGAATCTTTTCTCTGAGATTGTAAGCCTAAATTATAAAGGCTGTGGTAGGGTTCTGGAGGAACCTGAGGTAGGTGGTTTTGGTAAATCACTGAGTTGTAGGCCTATTCTATAAAGGCTGAGGTAGGGTTCTTGAGAGGGCCTGAGGTAGGAGAATGAGGGAATCTCTGAGGTCAGACCAGTTTGTCTGAATATAGATTTCTTGATAGAAACTGGGCCTGTAGGATCTTTGGATCCGAGTTGAAAAGGAGGAGATATAACCTTATCTAGCACATTGCTAGTGAGGAAGAAGGGGGAAAGTGGATGTACCCTAGATAGAGGAACCACTATAAATTCTATGTGTGTTGTGAACTATTCTTTACTTGTGTTGTGTGTGCTATAAACTATGATAGTATTATTGATATTTAATAAGAGACAAAGAATTTCAAAGGAATTTTTAAAGGTCACCTATTCACCCCCCACCCCCCCCCCCCCCACCCCCCACCCCCCCTTAGGTGATTATCTACTCATAGGCTTTACTTTCAAGTTGTATCAGAGGGAGGTTATTCAAAGAAAGACCTAACAATCTGAAAAATATCCTAAGGGTATTTGAAGATTATCATATCTATGGCTTCTGAATCACACAGAACTCGGTTATATGAAATTGCCATTTTGTACTAAGGATAACTTTACAATATGGAAATAGAGAGTGAGACTATTCATGGAAGTCTCAGATCCAAAAATCTTTGTCACATTACAAGAAAGACCATATGTGCCCATGAAAATATCAGTCTTAGATGCAAATGATCAAACCCCCAAGAAACTGTCAGAAATGATAAAGGATGAAGTGATACTTGATACTATGGACAAGAGAGCACAGAATATAATAGTTAATGCAATAGACAACTCAACCTTTCAGAATCTTGTGTACTGTTATACATCCAAGGAGATGTGGGATACCCTCATAGTATACATGGAAGGCACAGAAGAGGTAAGAGATGACATGAAATCTCTCCTCAACCAGCAGTATGAGGCCTTTAGACAAGGAAAAACTGATTCTATTGAACAATATTATGAAAAGTTCTTTAGAATAGTTAATTACTTGAGAAACTATGGCAAAAACTTCTCAAACTATGAACTAAATTACAAATTTCTGAGATCCCTGAATAAAGAATGGGACAACAAGATTTGTGCTGTAAGAGAGATGGGGAATCTAAGAAATATGTTACCCCAAGACTTATATGGAAAGTTAATGTCACATGAACTTTAGCTAAATTCTAGGAAAGCTAAAGCTGAATCTGCCAAACACTCAACTCAGTATAAATCAATGTCCTTCAAAGTAGATACTTCTAAAAAAACTAGAAGAGAAATCTCATCATCACCCAGAAGGGATGGAGATACAGATAGCACTGGAGCATGTTCTTCTTCAGAAGAAATATCAGATGATGAACTGGTACTGTTTACCAGATAATTCAAGAAAAAGTTAAGGAGGAAGCAGTGGAGCAATAGAAAACCTTCTGGATCAAGCTCTAATAAAAGCAAAGACAAGCACAAAGACAAATTTGTGGTTAGGTATAATCACAAAAGAACAAACAATTTAAGACTGTATTATTTGTTTTTCTGTAATAGGCCTGGGCATGTCATTGCTGACTGTCCAGTAAAAAGAAAGGAGAACAAGAATTCAAAAGAAAAAAAGTTCAATAAGGATAAGAAATCAGAGAAGGGCCTGATGGCAAAGAAGTTAAAGACCTTGTATGATAGTGATATTGATTCAACTGAATCAGAAGAAGAACTTATAGGACTGTTCTCCTATGAAGAAGAGTTTATCAGAAGGGCTATATCCAAAGGGAAGAGCTCTACAAATTCATCAAACTATGGTGATTCCGAAGAAGACATGGAGATCAACTTGATGGTAATATCTGATGACCCAGAAACAAAAGCACATGACTGTAAAAGTACACAGGTAATCTTTGACAACTCTTCCTGCTCTAAGACTTCTGTTTATGAGACTGAAGGTGAGCTAAACTCATGTGACTCAATGGTTGATTCACATGAGATTAACTCAGTGACTGAACTATAGCATCTCACAGTTAAATTTGGTGAATTGTTGGTATCTTTAGTTAACAGCAAGAAGCTTGTTAAAGAACAAGCTATAGAAATCTCTAAAAAGTTTTGAGTATCATCATAAGATGGATACTCAGAAGATTGGTCTTCAAAATTCTAAGTTGACAAAACTGACTAAGATCATTGATGACCAAATAATATTAACTAATAAAAAGGATGCAATCATTCAGGAGCTGGAATTCAAACTCCTGAATGAGAGAATCCTAGTACAGCAATTTTCAAAACCCAAAACTATACTGCTCATAATAGACACCTTCTCAGGAACACCTAGAAGTGATCTTGGGTTTGTTAAACCCAAAAGAAAAAGGGGCAAAAAGACAAAAGTACCAAAGAGTCCAATAATTCCACAACCAGTTTTCCAGACTAAGGCTCCAAGGAGAAATCTTGTAGATGAGAGACAAAATAAGTATTGTGCTCCCAGTCAAGATAAAACTGTTAAGTTTGCTGACTCCTACCCAAAGGAATGTCAGCACAAAGATCCTTTTGTTTCTCCAAAGAGGAGGTATAACAGATATGAATGTTGGTGTTGTGGAAAGATGAGACATTTTGCCTTAGATTGTTGGTTCAATTTCTCAGTGTCTCATATTCAGAACAGATATCCAGTCAAGAAGTTTACTGGTGTCTTTAATAGAGCCACAACTAATAAAAACCTAGGATCCAAAATAATTTGGGTTCCTAAGGAAAAGTAAATTCTCATTTTGCAAGAATGTCAAAGTTCTATAGATAGACCAATCTTGTATTTGGATAATGGATGTTCCAGACATGCCTGGAACAAGAAGAAATCTGAGGGAATACATCCCTCTAGAGAATGTACCAAAGGTGATCTTTGGAGGAGCTGACAAAGGCATAACCAAAGGTTATGGTAAGATCACAAATGGCTTAGTCACACTCACCAAAATAGCTTGTGGAAGGATTGCAACACAACCTTATAAGCATAAGCCAACTTGTGATCTAGGCTATGTCATATCTTTCCACAAAGATGAGTGCCTAATAAAAATGTCAAGTGACCAAGAGGTCATCTTGATAGGCACTAGATGTGGGAATGTGTATTGTTTGAATTTTCTATGTATAAAGTCAGACTCTTCCTTATGTCTAGTTTCAAGTGAGAAAGCCTCACATTGTGTCAAATGACACAAGAGGTTAGCTCATTTGAACTATAAGGCCATAGGCAAACTCTACAGCAAAGAGCTTGTAAGGAATAGTCCTAACCTTAAATGCTCTAAGGAGAGCGTCTGTTCAGCATGCCAAGAAGGCAAGCAGACTAAAGCTTCATTCAAGAGTTATGAATCCAAAGACTTAGTGAGGTGTTTATACCTCCTGCATGTGGACTTGTTTGGTCTTATGCCAATTCATAGTTTAGGAATGAGAGTTTACACCATTGTAATTATTGATGATTATTCCAGATACACTTGGGTTTTCTTCTTAAGAAAAAAGACTGAAACTCCTGATGTCTTCAGGACTTTTGTCAAACAAATTCAGAATGAATTAAACAGTACTGTGGTCAGAATTAGAAGTGGCCATGGAACTGAATTTCTATCTGATTATATTAAAAAGTTTTGTAAAAAACTGGGGATTCAGCAAGAATTTTCTTCACCAAGAACACCCCAGCAAAATTGAGTTGTTGAGAGGAAGAACGGGACTCTCATTGAAGCTGGAAGAACCATGTTGAGTGATTCTTCACTCCCAGAATATTTCTAGGCTGAGGCAATTAACACTGCATGTCATGTTCTTAATAGGGCTTCAATCAACAAAAGACTAAATAAAACTCCTTATGAACTTATGAAGGGCAGAAAACCAAACATAACCTATTTTAGAATTTTTGGATGTAGATGTTATGTCCTAAATAATGGGAAAACATACATAACCAAGTTTGCTGAGAAGTCATATGATGAGATATTTGCTGGTATAGTAACCACGGCAAGGCCTATATGGTCTATAACTGGAAGTATCAAGTTGTAGAGGAGTCTATACATGTTGTATTTGATGAAAGTTTAATATTTTATAATGATGAGTCAGGTACATCAAGCACAATAGGTGTGGACTTGAAGCCAAAGGAGCTGACTATAGAAGATATAGTTACAACAAAGCAGAATATGCAAGATGAAATAAACATTATTGAGGAAGTGCTTGCACAGGAAGAGCCAGGAGAAACAACTCAGCAACTTGATCAAGATGGTCCAGGAGAAGAAGTCACATTGCCTGTAGTTGTCAGGCATCTAAGGGATCATCCAAGGAAATTGATCATAAGAGATGTTGCTCAGGGAGTGACCACAAGAAGCAGACATCACAATATTGTAATGTATTCAAGTTTTTTGTCACAAATAGAACCAAAGAAGTTTGAAGAAGCTAATGTGGATCCATTTTGGATAGGAGCAATTCAGGAATAATTGAACCAGTTTAAGAGATGCAAAGTCTGGAAGTTGGTTCCCAGACCAGATGATTGTAACATCATAGGATTCAAATGGATATATAGAAACAAACTAGATGAGAATGGTGTGATAATAAGAAATAAAGCTAGACTGGTTGCAAAGGGATATAGACAAGAAGAGAGAATAGACTTTGATCAAACTTTTGCACCAGTGGCTAGGTTGGAAGTTATAAGACTCTTTCTAGCATATGCAGCCTACAAGGGTTTCAAAGTTTACCAAATGGATGTTAAGTCAGCCTTCCTAAATGGCAACCTCAAAGAAAGAGTCTATGTAGAGCAACCATCAGGTTTTGTTGATTCAACTAAACCAACTCACGTTTATTTGCTTTCAAGGGCTCTCTATGGTTTAAAACAAGCCCCAAGGGCTTGGTATGAGACTCTGTCTGAGTTCCTTCTGGAGAATAAATTCTCAAGAGGGAAAATAGACAATACACTATTCCTAAGGGAAGTCAAAGGCAAGACCATTCTGGTACAAATATATGTAGATGACATTATGTTGGGTTCGGCGTTCCTTCACTTAACCTGTGGCGCTTTGCTACTTATTTAAGAAATTAAGTAGTGCCCTCTCCACAAGTTCGGGCTTTTGGTGCAGTTGGGTATGTGCTTGATCCTTCAATTGGTATCAGAGGAGGTCACGGGTTCAAGACCGGGGGGCGCTATTAAATCCCGATTTTTCCCTTCTACCTGTGTGGGTCTGGTGGGTCAGGCAAATCGTGGACATGTGGTAACCTCGCCTCTGAGCCATGTGGGCCATGTGATAACCCCACCTCTGAGCCGATGGGTTGTGCTGGATGCCGGGGGGGATTGTTGGGTCCGGCGTTCCTTCACTTGACCCGTGGCGCTTTGCTACTTATTTAAGAAATTAAGTAGCACCCTCTCCAATAGTCTGGGCTTTTGGTGTAGTTGGGTATGCGCTTGATCCTTCACATTATATTTAGTTCTACTGATGAGTCACTTTGCACTAAGTTTGCCAAATTAATGCAAAGTAAGTTTGAGATGAGTAGCATGGGTGAAGTCAAGTTTTTCTTGGGTCTCTAAGTTAAACAAACTATAGATGGACTTTCCATTAGTTATTCTAAGTTCACAAAGGAGTTATTCAAGAAGTATGGCATGAAAACAACCACTTCAATGAGAACTCATATGGGATCCACTATGTCTTTAGACAAGGATGTTGCTGGCAAGCCAGTTGATATAACCTTGTATAAGGGCATAGTTGGATCATTGCATTATCTAACATCCAATAGACCAGATATAATTTATGCCACTTACATATGTGCCAGGTATCAAGCATTCCCTAAAGAATCCCATTATACAGCAGTCAAAAAGATATTGAGATATCTAAAGGGCACACCTAATCTTAGCCTTTAGTATCCTAGGAATAGTGATTTTGAACTGATTGGTTTTTCAGATGCAGATTATGCAGGATGCAAAGAAGACAGGAAAAGTAAATCAGGGTCATGTCAATTTCTTGGAAGAAGGCTGGTTTCATGGAGTAGCAAAAAGCAGACAAGTGTAGCAATCTCAACAGCAAAATTTGAATACATTTCAGCTGGAAGTTGTTGTGCTCAACTACTTTGGATTCATCATCAGCTACAAGACTATAAGTTACAGCTAAGTGAAACTCTCTTATTCTGTGATTCTACAAGCGCTATTTCTATTGCAAACAACCATGTTTCTCACAGTAGAACAAAGCATATAAAAATTAGATATCACTTCAATAGGGAGCATGTAGAAAATAAAGATATAAGCTTAGAATTTGTTCCTACAAATAAACAAATTGCTGACATCTTTACCAAACCACTAGAAGAAGATAAATTTAATTTCTTTAAATTTGAACTTGGGATGTTAAATCTTGAGTAGCTAAAATAAGAATAATTAAAAATAATAATAATAATAATAATAAAATAATAGTCAATAATACAGCTTACTCTATTAGATATAGACATCTCAAATATCAGGAAGTAATAGTTTTGAAAACAAAATTTTGACTAAGTTAAAATTGTGTCGAGACACAATTTATGTATGTCGACACTATATATAGTCATGTGTCGAGACTCAGGAAAGAGTGTCGATATTGTATGCCGAGACACATGCAGGTGTGTCGACTCAAGTCGGCACATCTTGACAGTTGACAATTCCCTTATGTCGACTCTAGGTATTTTCAAAAATTTAGAATAAGCCTATATGCAGCGCGCCCTTTCGCCTTCTAAGAAGATTTGCCTATATAAAGGGAATTGAGTGTAGGGATCAACTACAACTTCTTGATCTCTTGCTAAGTGTCGAGACCTCGAATTCCCATTAGTCGACATTCACCACTCCTTGCGTTCGATGAAATTATGAATGATGACAACAATGGATCCAAAGAACGATGAAAACATCAATGATGGATACGAACTTGTGCGAAATGGATTCGCCTCCGCAGAAGAAGAGATTAGGAATGTCATTGTCCTAATCTAAGTAGTAGACCTTGAATATCTACTATCAGAACCTACAAGCATCTGGAAACGGGAGGTACTGGAATTCTTCACCAATGCAACATTAGATTCCAGTTCAACAAAGATTAAATCCACTGTGAATGGAACAAAAGTTAAAATCACAAGCAAAAGACTGGCTAAGGTATTTCATATACCTCGAATCAATCAAGAGGATACAGTAGATACAACCAAGAGCAGCAGGACTGTTATGGTGTGAATTGGATTCAGTCAAAAAGATAGCAAGTTCTCTGAATCGGAAGGGTATGAATACCCAAGGTAAATTTCTGTCAGAAATCATTGGAAAGGTGCTGCTGTGTAAGACAGACGCACATGACAAAATTTCTGCTCACAAGTTCGAGCTAATGACAAGAAAAATCTTCAAACTTAAGACTAACTGGAGTAGTTTAGTGTTTGACAAGATTTCTGAGAGTATCAAGAAGCCCAACATGGGCAGGATACTAAGGCTGTATTTACTTAAATCCATTCCTACAGACCTAAATCAAAAACTGGGCACAAAGATAAATCATATGAGAAAAATGGATATGAGGATTTTGTCCAAATGGGATAGAGTTCTGTCAAGAGAGCCTTCTATAGTTGAAAATAAGAAAGAGAAGAAGAAAAAGGCAGTGGTGGTCGAAGGCAAATCCTCTAGTGATTCTGAAATTCCAGGAAGTTCCAGTTCAGATCAAAGTGATGCTCCAGATACAAACATTCCTCCAAGGACCTCACCTAAAACAAGGCATCAGGTGCAGACAGAGATTGAACCCACAGTAGACCAAATTGCCGAGACAAACCTGAATGAACCTACAATTTTAGATAATGAAACTGTCAATGACATTATAAAGGATGTTCCACATGAACTGAATACTGATGTGATAAACAATGTAAATGAGGAACAATATGAGTATATGCCAGACATTGAGGCAATAGTCTCTAAGGATACTGTAGAAGAAATCCCACTAGGAGTGGAAGCTAACATCCAGGGGAGATAACTGCTCGTCCGGAGGACAATGTTACTACTGTTGAAGATAAACAACATGAGACTACCTTAGAAGATCCAAATCTTGATCAAAATGATGCAAGAGTTGAGGGGGAGCAAGCATCCAAGTCCCCTAGGTCTGGAAGTGTAGAAAAGAAACAATTTGTTATCATTGTCAGTTCATCTGAATCAGATGAGTAAGAAGAATCCCAGCTACAGGAAAGAAAGATAACTAAACTATAAAGGAGAAGTCAGAGCTATAAGAAGGAAATACAGTTAAGAAAACCATCTCCTTCTCTTGTTGTGGATTTCAGTTCCCTCTTAGTTCAGCTACAGATAATGTTAGATAAACACAGAACAGATCTTGAAAAATATGTGGATGAAAGTAAAAAGGATTTACAGTTACAGCTGGCCCAAGACATAAAATCCATAAGATTTGAAGTAAATTTAATGAAACAAGACATGACAAACTTCTTTGAAAAAGGTGCAAATGTTGTAATCTATCTTGCAAAATAGCAAGAGAGTCAAAGAAGACTTTAGAAGAAACTGCAGTACAACAAGGTTTTGTTTTTTTTAAAATAACCAGAGATTGAATGAAAATCTCATACAAATGCATGATATATCACTAATAAAGCTTAATGAACATATAAAAACTGTTGGGTACACTAGAAACTATGTACCATATTTGGAGAATCCTCACTTAACTCAATGATATACATCAATGTATATTTGATGGGATGTTGAGTTTCAATGTGCAGGTTAAAAAATGCAGGAAAATTTTCTAAGTATAAGTATCGACACTTGTGAGGGAAATAAGTCGACACCAGAAGCAAGATTGTGTTGATACACATGACTTGTGTCGACACACAGAAATTCTATCAGCAGCAGTTGTGTCGACACACAGGACTTGTGTCGACACACACTCAACACCAGCTATGTTGAAGACCAGAAGTAGTTGTGTTGACACACAGGACTTGTATCGACACACACTCAAAGAAATCTGTCAACAATAGCTATACTGAGACTAGAAGGCTTTTGTTGACACACAGGACTTGTGTCGACACACACTCAAAGAAATCTGTCAACAATAGCTATACGGAGACTGGAAGGCTTGTGTCGACACACAAGACTTGTGTCGACACACACTCAAAGAAATCTATCAACAACAGTTATACTGAGACTGGAAGGCTTTTGTTGACACACAAGACTTGTGTCGACACACATTCAAATAAATCTATCAATAATAGCTATACTGAGACTGGAAGGCTTGTGTCGACACACAGGACTTGTGTCGACACACACTCAAAGAAATCTATCAACAACAGCTATATTGAGACTGGAAGGCTTGTGTCGACACACAGGACTTATGTCAACACACACTCAAAGAAATCTGTAAATAGAAGTTGTGTCAAGACTAGAAGCAATTGTGTCGACACATAGGACTTGTGTCGACACATCCAACAGAAGCTGTGTCGAGAAGTAAAAGAATGACTGTGTCGACATATTAGGAGCTGTATCGACATCATCAAGATTTGTGTCGACACATGTTCTATTTATGTCGACATATCTGAAGTGTTATGCTGACAGTTCTCTGTTATGATATAAGTTCAAGGAGGAGTCAGTTTTCAAGACTGAAGATCTGACAGCTGTCATAAATAACAAAGTTGACATATCTATCAGAGCTGTCAAAAGGCCGTTATAAATCGGATCACCCGGTAACCTTGGATGGATTCTATATATAAACCTATTCTATCACAATCAGAAGCACTGTAATAATAAACAAGAGAGGGGGAACAAGAGACAAACCTAGAAGAAAGCAGATCCTGAAGAGTCTGCTAAAAAAATTCAGATCTGATTCTGAATTCAAGAAGGAAGCTGGATTGAAGATCAACTCCAACTCCAATTGAAGATCAACCTTACTTGGTACAAATTCAATAAGCTTTGGAGAAGCTAAGACAAGTTAGATCTAAAGTAATCAGTTCTATCAAGAACTGATCAAGAAGCTTTCACCTTATTCTCTTTCTATCAGGGTGAAGATTTTATTGTTTCAAACAATTAATTTCCTTGTAAGGTCTTATATAGATCTGAGTTGTAAGCCTAAATTTATAAAGGCTGAGGTAGGGCTGAGAGCCTTAGGTAGGACTTGAAAAAGTCTGAGTTGTAGGCCTGGTGATAAAGGCTAAGGTAGGGTTGTTGCCTGAGGTAGGATTCTTGGGAAGAATCTGAGGTGTAGGACTTGAAGAAGTCTGAGTTATAGGAACCAGTTGGGTTCTGAGTTATAAGATCTGTGGATTTGAGATAGTGGAAGGAGTTTGGCCAAATCCAGTTCTCTACTGGATAGTGAAGGAGGAGAGTGTACGTACCCACAAATTGGGGAACCACTATAAACCATTGTGTCTATGCTGTGAATTTTCTGTGATTGTTATTCTTTGTGTTGTGATAATTGTGTTGTGTATAACTTTGTTAATTGCCTAAGTTGTTAAAAAGGATTAAAACCTATTCACCCCCTAGGTTTTTAGGCTCTTTAAACCAAATATTTCAAGTGGTGTCAGAGGGAGGTTACTCAAATTTAGACCTAACAGTTTGAGTAGATCTCCAAGGCAATTAACTGTTAGCCAGAATGGGTTCAAGTGAGAATCAAAAGAAATTTGGATCCATGAAACTTCCGGACTTGAAGAAGTCTGAGTTGTAGGAACCAGTTGGGTTCTGAGTTATAAGATCTGTGGATCTGAGATAGTGGAAGGAGTTTGGCCGAATCCAGTTCTCTACTGGATAGGTGAAGGAGGAGAGTGGACATACCCACAAATTGGGGAACCACTATAAACCATTGTGTCTGTGTTGTGAATTTTCTGTGATTGTTATTCTTTGTGTTGTGATAATTGTGTTGTGTATAACTTTGTTAATTGCCTAAGTTGTTAAAAAGGATTAAAACCTATTTACCCCCCTAGGTTTTTAGGCTCTTTAAACCAAATATTTCAAGTGGTGTCAGAGGGAGGTTACTCAAATTTAGACCTAATAGTCTGAGTAGATCTCCAAGGCAATTAACTATTAGCCAGAATTGGTTCAAGTGAGAATCAAAAGAAATTTGGATCCATGAAACTTCCTATCTGTAGGAAAGAAAAATTTGGCATATGGAAAGAGAGGGTCAGATTGTTCATGGAGGCATCTGATCCAATAATTTACATCACAGTTCAAGAAGGTCCTTTCATTCCAATGAACATATTAGTTCTTGATGCAAATATCAAAACTACAAAGAGCTATTCTGAAATGACTAAGGAAGAGATCATCCTAGCAACCTTAGACAAGAGAGCATAAAATATAATTTGTAGTGCTATAGATGATTCTACAGTCCCAAATCTGGTACATTGAAAAACCTCCAAGGAGATGTGAGACACTTTGATTGTCAACATGGAGGGAACTGAAGAAGTAAGAGAGGATAGAAAGTCCATGTTAAATCAAGAATATGAGAGCTTTAGACAAGCCAAGACTGACAGCATAGCTGAATGTTATAAGAAATTCTTTAGAATTGTAAATGAGCTAATGATCTATGGAAGAGTCTTTAGCACATATGAACTGAATGACAAGTTTCTCAGATCACTGACCAAGGATTGGGATACAAAAATATGTGTCATCAGAGAGGTGGCTAGTCTTGCTGATACACCTCCACCAACCTTGTTTGGAAAACTGTTATCTTATGAGATGAAGCTCACTGCAAGAAAGGAGGAGGAGAAAAGTAATAGGTCTTAATATAAAGAAAAGTCAGTAGCCTTCAAGGTTGAAGCCATAAGAAAGGGTAGGAAAAAGTCTCCTTCTCCACCCAGGAGAATTGCTGAGGCTGAATCAGAAAATCCTAACATCAACACTTCAGACAGCCATAACTCTGATGAAGACTTTGCTGCCTTTACAAGGCAGTTTCAGAGGTTTATGAAGAAGAATAAATGGAGAACAAAGCCATCTACATCCTTCTCTAAAGATGACTATTATAATAAGAAGAAACCTTCCAAGGATGATAGGTATGGCTCTAATCCTAGTAAACAAACTACTTCTAAAATTATTTGCTATTGCTGCAACAGGCCTGGACATGTAATAGTTGATTGTCCTGACAAGAGAAAAGAGTCTAAGGACAAGAAAAAGCATCAAAATAAGGGAAATAAGAGAAGTCCCTTGTTGCCCAGAAGTAGAAGAGTTGGACTGACTCTTCATCATTAGAATCAGGAGAAGAGGATAAAGTAGAAGCCTATATAGGATTGTTCACTACAGAAGAGGATTATGTGGAAACAGAATTCTTGCAAATGATGGATTCCATAAATAGAAGTGAAGATCATTATTACAGAGGGCTGATGGTCGGCTCTATCTGAGGAAGATCAGTGTCAGGATCAGCCTGGTCCTAGTAAGGTATACAATCCATCCTTAGTATCCGAGTATTATACTGGATCCGAATCAGAAGCATCTGCATCAAGAGATGTGGATGGTTCTGAATCTGAAGGGGATGTTCATCAATTAATTGATGAGTATGGTGGTCTGTTGCAAGCTCTTAAGAGAAGCAAATTCTTTGTCAAGAAGCAGGCTGAGGAAATTGAATCTCTCAAACTGGCTGCATCAGATTCAGCAAAGATGTTGGATTTGAAATTGAATGAGGTTGCCAAACTAAAAAACATAACTGTTATTCAGATGGGTACAATCACTTTCAAAAATAATCACATCAAGAATCTGAAAGTAATACTTCAGAAAGAAATGGATCTAGTGGCTAAATTCTCTAAGCCAAAGTCAATCTTATCCATAATTGATAATTTCATCTCCCAAAAGGGTAAGAAAGGATTAGGCTTTAAGGGAAGAATAAGGGCAGCCAATTCTCAAAGAAAAGGCAAAGTCCCAGTTTAGCCACTAGCCTTCAAACCCTCTATTTCTTTTAGGAAAGTGATGCAGCCTACTAACAGGTATGATCATGACATCACTCATGGTCACTGTAAATATGGTGATCTGAATGGCAAGGGTGCAAATGCTAATAGGGCACCCCAAGAGCAAACCCATCAGGTTCTTAAGGAATCCTTAGTATTTGCTGCTCCAGCACCTGCACTTAAAAGGACTGCTGACAGCAATATTGTTAAGCATGTACTTAAGAAAAGGTACAACAGATTTGAGTGTTGGTGTTGTGGAAAGGTGGGACACTTTGCCATTGACTGTTGGTTCGATGCTAGTATTCAGAATAAGGCCAGCTTACCTATCAGAATGGCTGCAGGTAAGCATGTCAAAAATCAAACTAACTTGAACCTAGGACCCAATAACTATTGGGGTTCTAAGGATAGGTAATTTTATTTGATGCAGGTGAGTCCAAGTGGCCATACTCCTATATAGTACTTGGACAATAGATGTTCCAGGAACATGACTGGAATAAGAAGGATGCTGAAGGACTACTCCCCTATAGAAGATGGACCCAAAGTGATCTTTGGTGGATCTTAAAAGGGAGTCATCAAAGGGTTTGGTAACATTTCCAATAATTCCATTACCATCACCCAAGTGGCTTATATGAAAGTTCTAAAACATAACCTAATTAGCATAAGCCAACTAAGTGATCTTGGTTATGACACTTCTTTCCATAAGGGTGTGCAAAATAAGAAGGTCAAATGATCAAGAGATCATTTTGACAGGCACTAGGAAAGAAAATGTCTTCTGTCTTAACTTTGATTGTGAGAATAAGTACTCACCTATCTGTCTAGTTGCAGATGATAAAGCATTTCATTGTGTCCAATGGCACAAAAGACTGGCTCACCTGAACTATAAGTCAATAGGCTAACTCTTTAGTATGGAGTTAGTGAGGAATAGTCCTCAAGTCAAGTGCATTAAAGAGGGTGTATGTTCAGCTTGTCAAAAGGGCAAACAGACCAGGATCTCTTTCCATGGACATGATACCAAAGATTCTGTAAGATGTCTATATCTTCTGCATATGGATCTATTTGGTCCTATGCTAGTTCATAGTCTAGGTAAGAAAGCTTATACATTTATAATCGTGGATGACTATTCTAGATTCACATGGTTTTCTTCTTGAGGCAGAAATCTGAAACCCTTAATGTCTTTCAGAATTTTACTAGGCAAATTCAGAATGAACTTAACAATTCAGTGGTCAAAATAAGAAGTGACCATGGATTTGAATTTCAGTCTAAATGCATGACAAAGTTCTGTGAAGAACTTGGGATTCATCAGGAGTTCTCCTCACCTAAAACTCCCCAACAAAATGGGGTTGCTAAAAGAAGGAATAGGACTCTTATTGAGGCAAGTAGAACACTACTAAGTGATACTTCTCTCCCAGAATATTTCTGGGCTGAGGCAGTAAATACTCCATGTCATGTTCTCAATAGAACATCCATCAATAAAAGACACAAGAAGACATCCTATGTGATTATGAAAGGCAGAAAACCAAATATATCCTACTTTAGAATCTTTGGTAGCAAGTGTTATGTTCTAAATAATGGCAAGAACTATCAAACTAAGTTTGTTGCCAAATCCCTAGAAGGGATATTTGTTGGGTACAACAATAACAGTAGAGCTTACAGGATCTATAACTTGACTACACAAGTTATAGAAGAATTTGTCCATGTAGTCTTTGATGAGTCTAAGCTAATTAACAGTGAAATATCTAGCAGTTCTGTTAGTCTAACAGGTTTGAAGGAAAGGATGAACAATCTAACAATTAGTGAAGACCAACCTTCAAGAGAGAATAAAGAAAATAATGGATGCTGTCCAGGGGGGAGTACAAGACTCACTAGATGAAGATGAAGACAATGAAGTGCATCCAGATGAAGAAAATGAAGAAGACCAATAGATGGACAGATTTCCTCCAGCAAGAAGACATTTGAAGGATCATCCAGCACACCAAATCATTGGTGATGCAATTAATGGAGTTCTAACCAGAAGCAAGAGCATGAACACAGTTCTATGTTCAAGCTTCCTGTCCCAGATGGAACCTAAGAAGTTTGAAGAGGCTATACAAGACACAAATTTGATTGATGTCATGCAGGAAGAACTGAATCAGTTCAGAAGATGTAAAGTTTGGGAGTTGGTTCCTAAACCAAAGAATCACAATATTATAGGAACCAAGTGGATCTATAGAAATAAGTCAGATGAAAATGGCACCATAATCAAGAACAAAGCCAGACTGGTTGCAAAGGGCTACAGACAGGAAGAAGGGATAGACTTTGACCAAACATTTGCCCCAGTGGTAAGGTTGGAAGCAATAAGACTGTTCCTGGCTTATGCAGCTTATCAAGGGTTCAAGGTATTTCAAATGGATGTAAAGTCAGCATTTTTGAATTGTGACTTAAAAGAGGAAGTTTATGTTGAACAACCATAAGGTTTTGTAGATTCCCTTTATCCTAACTATGTTTATAGGCTTAAGAAAGCTCTATATGGATTGAAACAAGCCCCTATGGCTTGGTATGAAACTTTATCTACCTTTCTTATTTAGAATAAATTCTCAAGAGGGAAAATTGACAAGACTCTATTCTTTAGGGAATCAAAAGGCAAGATCATCCTAGTCCAGATATATGTTGATGACATTATCTTTGAATCAACTGAAAACAACCTTTATAGAAAGTTTGTCAAACTTATGCAAGGGAAGTTTGAGATGAGCAGCACGGGTGAGCTAAAATTTTTCTTGGGACTCCAAGTTAGACAGACTGATGATGGATTGTTCATATCTCAGTCTAAGTTCACCAAGGAGTTAATTAAAAAATATAGTATGGAGTCAGCCTCTACCATGAAAACTCTAATGGGGACAAGTATGCCTATAGGTAAAGATGAAGCAGGAAAACCTATTGATGAGTCTTTGTATAGAGGGATAATTGGCTCCCTACTTTACTTGACTGCTAGTAGACCTGACATTATGTATGCTACATGTGTCTATGCTAGGTACCAAGCTTGCCCTAAGGAATCTCATTATTCTGCAGTCAAGAGAATTCTGAGATATCTTAAGGGCACACCTAATCTAGGTCTTTGGTATCCTAAGAATAGAGATTTCTTACTAATAGGTTTTTCAGATGCAGACATTGCAGGCTGCAAAGAAGACAAGAAAAGCACCACAGGTACATGTAAGTTCCTAGGTAGAAGGTTGGTGTCATGGAGCAGCAAAAAGTAGACAAGTGTAGCTATTTCCACAGCTGAATCAGAGTATATAGCTGCAGGCAGTTGCTGTGCTCAGTTATTGTGGATGCAACATCAACTTGGAGACTATGACATCAAGGTAAGTAGAATTCCATTATATTGTGATTCTACTAGTGCTATATCTATTGCTAGAAATTTTGTTTCACATAGCAGGACTAAGCATATAGAAATTAAATTTCATTTCATCAGAGAACATGTTGAAAAAGAAGACATAAGTCTGGAATTTGTCAACACTAATAAACAAATTGCTGATATATTTACAAAACCTTTGGATGAAAGTAAATTCAATAATTTTAAAATTGAATTAGGTATGTTGAACCTAGAATAAGATGTTAGGTTAGCACACAATTTCTCAAGAAATTTTTTCTAAGTTAGAAAGTTTGTGTCGATACAAGCTAACTGTGTTGACACTCTCAGTAAGTTATGTCGACAGGAAAAAATTTGTGTCGATACAACTCTGTCGAGACCTTGTTTAGAAGATTTTTTGTGTCGACACACAAAAATCGTTGTCGACACAATTCTGTCGAGACTTAAGTAGACTTTGTTGACACTGGCAAAAGTATGTCGACACATAGACATGTCGAATTCAACAAAGTTTTGTTGAAACCTAGGTCATCTATGTTGACACATGTATAATTTTGTCGGCTAAAAAATTCCTAAGTTAGGCGCGTCTTTTGACCTACCTTTTATAAGTACACTATAAATAGGAGAAGATAAAATCTGGCCGACTGTGCTTTTAGACCTCTCGACTCTAGACTTTGTGTCGACGAGAAATTCTCTCATCGTCTCTCTTCTCTCTCTTTCACCGATGGCGCCACAATAGGAAGACAAGATCAATGAAGGATATGAACTGGTACGCAAGGCGTTCGAGACTGCCTCGCCAGAAATCAAGGGCGTGATAACCCTAATCACAGAAAGTGGATTGGAATACTTGGTCTCTGAACCTTTAAGTATATGGAAGAAAGAAGTTCTTCAATTTTACTCTTCCACAACAATGGACTCTCAAGGAAAGAAGATAAAGTCCTCTTTTAATGGTACCAAAGTGAAACTCTCACCAAAGACTATAAGAAAGTATCTTCAGCTACCCAATATTACGGAAGAAGATGATATCGCATCCTCCATGACAAAGGATGCACTCCAATGGTGTGGGCTGGATCCCAATACAAAGATTGGATCTTCACTAACCAGGAAGAGAATGAATTCCAAGGGTAAGTTTCTATCCGAGATAATGGGCAAAGTTATTCTTTTCAAAACAGGAGGACATGATAAGATCTTTGCCTACATGTTCAAACTCATGACCAGAGTTATCTTCAAAGTGAAAACAGACTAGTCAGCTGTAATTTTTGACAAGATCAAAGAGAGTGCCAAGAAGCCTAATCTGGGTAGGATATTGAGCTTGTATCTGGCTTCCACCATCCCAGAAGTGATGAATCAAACTTCAGGAACCAAGATAAATCATATGAGAAGGATGAATTTGAGAATACTATCCAGAAGGGATAGAGTTTTGATCAAAGATGTTTCTACTCCACAGAAACAAGTGAAGAAAGATAAGAAAAAGAAACCTACTACCTAAGAAGCAGAATCTTCTAGTGATTTATAAGAACAAGTTATCTTCAGCTCAGATGAAGAACAACAAATAAAATCACCTACACTACAACCAGATAAGGAAGCTCAAGCCCAAGGGGAGAGCATTAACTACCAGAGAACCAGATGGTCTCCACTCTAGGGGGAGACAACACAGAGATTATAAATGTTCAAGAACCTGAACAATAACAACTGCCTGCCCAAGGGGGAGGTATTGCTGAAGTTGCACTGGAGAGTGAGTATGCAACTGATACTGTTATGGACATAGTAGAAGAAATCAACAATGCAGCAACAGTCAACACTGAAAAATAAGCACGGGATGTGCATATGGAAGATCCAGATCAAGATGAGCACCTCCACTCCTCCAGCTTAGAGAAAACCCTGGACAACGATCTTGATGTCCAAGGAGAACCATTTATTGGACAAGAGAACATTATACCTCCTATTCAAATGTAGCAAGAGGTAACTTTTGAAGAGTTGTTCCCTGACCCCCAAGATGCAAGGACTGAGAGGGAGCTGCAAATGACTGAGAGGGAGATGTCACTGCATGCCTCTAGTACTAAGGAAACTGTGGATATACAAAGTTCATCAAATTCTTCTGATAATGAAGAAGCTTCCAAGGCTAAAAAAAGAAGCTGGTGGCTCTCAGGAAAAGGAGCATGGGCTACAAGAAAGCCTTACAAACTGTCCCTCAAACATCTGCTCCAGGAAAAGACTTCAGTTCACTATTGGTGCAACTGCAAGTGAAATTGGATGAGCAAAGACTTGCTTTGGAAAAGTTTGTGGATGAGTCATATAAAGAAGTGAAGTTCTAGCTAGCTCAAGATATTAAATCTATCAGATTTGAAGTCAATTTAAATAAGAAAGAGATGACATATTGTTTTCATAAGGGAGGTAATGTTGTAGTATATTTGGCTACACAACAACAAGAAATGAAGACTATAATAGCTGACATAGCAGAAAAACAAGGATATATTCTAGAAAATCAATTCAGAACGAATGAAAATCTCAAGGACTCACATAATGAAATTCTCACAAAATTGGGAGGTATTGCTACTGATTTGAAAAAAGAAGTATCCAGGCAAATACAAGAAGATTTAGTTGTTGTTCAAACAGCACTTCAGGCATCCCAAAAGACTATTTCAGATCAACTGGAGAAGTTCAGACTCTACTAAAAAGAGGGAATAGATTATCTGGCATATCAAGTAAGGTTTCAGAAAGATGATCTAAGAGATCATGTGGCCAGAGAAGTCATAAAGGGGGAGAGAGTGTTAGTCAAAGCCAGCTCTGAACATGCTAAATGGGTATCTAATACCATCAGAGCTACTCTTGGATATCCACCCCTTCGTGATGAAGATAACACTGCTGAATTTAGTATTCAACCTGCTTACATTGAAGGGGTTCAGCAGAAAGTTGCACAAGTCATCTATCCTCCCTCAGATTTTGAAGTAGTACAATAAGAAGTACATAAAATATATAGACCTCCACAGGAGGCACATAATGTTATTATTGAAAAATTTGAAATGTCTAAAGCTTCTAAGGATGCTGAGAAAGAGGCTCAACTTTCTAAGAAAAGATTCAGAGAACAGGCAGAATTAAAGCCTAATTTTGAGCAATGGAGTCCAACCTCCAGAAATATCATTCTTACTACCTGGAAAGCTGTGAAGGACAATATGCATGATAGAGGCAAATGGTATTCTGAACAAGAGTGGGGTAAATATCAAAAAAGGCAAGATGTCATACATCAGTTCAGAAGGGATATCAAAGCTGGGATGTTACCTGCTAATAATGTGGAGCCTAGTAAGTACTTCCCTAAGCCTTATCATTACCTTGAAAGGCAGAAGATCAAGGCAGAAGAGCTCAAAAATAAAGATCTGAAAGGGAAGAAGCCAGCTGATGGCACAGAATCCAAAGTACAAGCTAAGATTCATCCTGGCAAAGGAATAGTTATCAAGGAGCCTGATCAATCTTAAGTATAGATAGGCTAGACTTAGAACTATGTAAATTTTGTTCTAAACAATCTTGTAAATCAAACACTTATTCCTGATTAATGAACTTTATCATATTCTGTGATGATATTAAATGTTATTTGTGTTTATAAGTTACCCTGACTGTGAAATGATTGTATACATCTTAATCTTTGTTTTATTACAAGTGGTGTATATCATTGACTAAGGGTTATGACTTCTCCAAATATGGGGAGATTGTTGGGTACACTGGAAACTGTGTACCAGATTTGGAGAAGGCTCACTTAACTCAATGATATACATTAATGTGTATTTGATGGGATGTTGAGTTTCAATGTGCTGGTTAAAGAAATGCAGGAAAATTTTCTAAGTATAAGTGTCGACACTTGTGAGGGAAATGTTTCGACACCAGAAGCAAGATTGTGTCACCATACAGAACTTGTGTCGACAAATAGAAATTCTGTCAACAGCAGTTGTGTCGATACACAGGACTTGTGTCGACACACACTCAACACCAGCTATGTTGAAGACTAGAAGTAGTTGTGTCGACACACAAGACTTGTATCGACACACACTCAAAGAAATCTGTCAACAGCAGCTATACTGAGACTGGAAGGCTTGTGTCGACATACAGGACTTGTGTCAACACACACTCAAAGAAATCTTTCAATAACAGTTATACTGAGACTGGAAGGCTTGTGTCGACACACAGGACTTATGTCGACACACACTCAAAGAAATCTGTCAACAACAGCTATACTGAGACTGGAAGGCTTGTGTCGACACACGGGACTTGTGTCGACACACACTCAAAGAAATCTGTCAACAACTGCTATACTAAGACTAGAAGGCTTGTGTCAAAACACGGGACTTGTGTCAACACACACTCAAAGAAATCTGTCAACAGAAGCTGTGTCAAGACTAGAAGTAGTTGTGTCGACACACAGGACTTGTGTCGACACATCTAACACAAGCTGTGTCGAGAAGTTAAAGAATGATCGTGTCGACATATTAGGAGATGTGTCGACATCATCAAGATTTGTGTCGACACATGGTCTATTTGTGTCGACACATCTAAAGTGTTATGCTGACAGTTCTATGTTATGATAGAAGTTCAAGGAGGAGTCATTTGTCAAGACTGAAGACCTGATAGCTGTCATAAGTAACAAAGCTGACACATCTGTCAGAGCATTCAGAAGGCCGTTATAAACCGGACCAGTCGGTAACCTTGGATGGATTCTATATATAGAACTATTTTATCACAATCAGAAGTATTATAATAATAAACAAGAGAGGTGAACAAGAGACAAACCCAGAAGAAGGTAGATCCTGAAGAGTCTGCTAGAAAAATTCAGATCTGATTCTAAATTCAAGAAAGAAGCTGGATTGAAGATCAACTCCAACTCCAATTGAAGATCAACATTACTTGGTACAAATTCAAGAAGCTTTGGAGAAGCTAAGATAGGTTGGATCTAAAGTAATCAGTTATATCAAGAACTAATCTAGAAGCTTTCACCATATTCTCTTTCTATCAGGGTGAAGATTTTATTGTTTCAAACAATTAATTTCCTTATAAGATCTTATATAGATCTGAGTTGTAAGACTAAATTTATAAAGGCTGAGGTAGGGCTGAGAGCCTGAGGTAGGACTTGAAAAAGTCTCAGTTGTAGGTCTGGTGATAAAGGCTGAGGTAGGGTTGTTGCCTGAAGTAGGATTCTTGGGAAGAATTTGAAGGTGTAGGATTTGAAGAGGTCTTAGTTATAAGAACCAGTTGGGTTCTGATTTGTAAGATCTGTGGATCTAAGATAATGGAAGGAAGTTTGACCGAATCTAGTTCTCTACTGGATAGGTGAAGGGGGAGAGTGGACGTACCCACAAATTGGGGAACCACTATAAACCATTGTGTCTGTGCTGTGAATTTTCTGTGATTGTTATTCTTTGTGTTGTGATAATTGTGTTGTATATAACTTTGTTAATTGACTAAGTTGTTAAAAAGGATTAGAACATATTCCCCCCCCCCCTCTAGGTGTTTAGACTCTTTAAAGCAAATCTTTCAAAAACTTTGGAAGCAAAGGTTACCTATACATCAGCTATTACTAAAGACAAACTCTCATTTGAATCAGCATCTCTAAGTACAGCCATAAAGAATTTAGAAAAAGGAATCACTGATCAGATTAAAAAATTTAAAACTTATTACACTACTGAGACTCATTATGTAGTTGATCAAGTAAGATTTCAAAATGATGATTTAAGAGATAACATTGCAAGAGAAGTCATAAAGGGGGAGAGGGTTATGATAAAAGCCATCTCTGAACATGCTAAGTGGACTTCCAATAGCATCAGAGCTACTCTTGGCTACCCCCCACTATCTGATGATGATCAGACAGCTGAGTCTAGCTGCCAACCAGCGCAGTTGGAAGGAATTCCTCTAGTTGCAAAACAGATAATATATCCTCCACCACACTTTGAGGATATTCAAAGTATAGTTCAGACCATGTATAGTCCTCCACCTAATGCTCAGAATGTTGTTTGTTAAGTGGTGGAGATGACTGATGATGCCCTCTTGAAGAAAAAAGAAGTCCAAATATCTAAGAAAAGATTTAGAGAACAGACAGAGGCTAGGCCTAATTTTGAGCAGTGGAGTCCAACCCTTAGAAATATTATACTCACTGTTTGGCAAGCAATTAGCACTAATAGACATGACAGGGGAAGTGGTACACTGAGTAGGAATGGTGTAAGCATCTCAAGTAACAAGATGTTATCTATAAGTTCAGAAAAGATCAGAAGGATGGGGTGATTCCAACTACTGCTTTTGAACCAAGCAAATATTTCTTCAAGCCCTTCCATTACTTTGAAAGACAAAGACTTAAGGCTGAACAACTTTCCAATATCAAGAACAAAAAAGGCAAGAAGGTAGCTGATAACCGTATTACAGAAGTTAAAGCCAAAATTCAATCAGGCAAAGACATTGTCATTAAGGAGCCAGATCAATCTTAGATTATTTTGTATTGTCTAGGAATTATGTAATTCTGTTATGGCATATTGTAATCTTTGGACTTGTTAAATTTTGTTAAAAGAAATGAAAATGTTCACTGGCTTTCTATTTTTATTATCTTAATATAATTTGTTTCCATGCTAAATCTTTTGCATCATATTTTGATATTGTGGTGTATATCATTGAATGGAGGTTATGACTTCTCCAAATAGAGGGAGATTATTAGGTACATTGGTAATTATGTACCTGATTTGGAGAAGCCCCTTGTCAACTCAATGGTATACACAAAGTTATATTTGATGCATGTTAAGTTTACATGTGCAAGAGTTAAAGTGAAGAAATTTATCTAAGCATAAATGTGTCGACACAGTTCAATTGTGTTTACACCTCAACAGAAGTTGTGTCAAGACTAGTCAATTGTCTCGACACCTTTAGGACTAAGTCAGCATACTTGACAAAATAAAGAGGAGAATTATTTTGAGTAAAATTGTGTCGAGATAAACCAACTGTCTCGACATAATGCATGTTAAGTATAGATGTCGACTGATGCACGTGAGGCCCGGCTCTCGATTCAGACGATGAGCGTGCTGGGTTCGGATCCCGCGCACTGCAAAGGAGGCAAGTGCACCTGTCGCAAGTAATAGAAGATATTCCGGTGGGGAATATCAAGGTCGTATATTTCCCGGGGCCGGTTGACTATTTCTACTCCTTCCGGAGGGACTATTATTTTACCAAAAAAAACTTGTGAGGTTTTAGTTAACTAAAGCGGTTATAAAAGAGAGTTGTAAAGGACTAAGAAAAATTTGATGAAGGGTTAACGCTCGGCATCGAATCGGATCGAAACTAAAACGACTCTTAATAATTATAGAACTTAGTTTTCAAATTAATTAAAGGCAACTTGGCCATGCAGGTTCCACAAACATGAGCTCACCTATCTATAGAAATATTGCTCACCTGAACATTAAGATTATTCGACCGAACTCTCGTCCGACGAAGGATTCCGCTTAATGCCCGCTTTACGCTAAGAAACCTGTTATTGGGTGTGGAACCCAATCCAGTAGAATTACGCTTCTCCTCTCTCAAGGGTATGCACGCAACTCTTTTTACCTAAGGGTGGTCGGTCCATACGCATGGCCTCTCGGCTAGCTAGCGTATGGATAACGGAAATAGAGCTCACACATCGATATGTGGTTCTACGCGTCGTATACCCGGGAAAAACCTTAAGACCTTTAATTAAAGTGAGAAAAAGACCTTTAATTAAAGTGAGAAAAAGACCTTTAATTATTTAGAGTGATTTCATATGTCCCAATATTCTTCGATGCCGAGGGCTAAGAAAGATTAGCCACTCATCGGTATGGGGACGGCTTATGAGTTTGTTAAGGCGTGAATTCAAAACTAAACACTAAATAGTTATAAAAAGATGACATAAAAATAACGTAACGTTGGGAACAAAAGGCTAAAAAACTTTAATTGCTAACAAAGAACTCATACGCACATCGAACCCATAATTAAGAAAAAGTGAAGTTACACAAAAGGAAAACATAATTGAAATGACAAGTTTTACTCAAACGAGTAGGCGGGAAATTACAAATCCTACTCAAACGAGTAGGCGGGAAATGACAAGTGCTACTTAAACGAGTATGCGGGGAATGAAAGCGAGTTTTACTCGAATGAGTAGGAGGGAAATAAATGCACACACTCTACATAATTGAAAGAAAGCAATAAAAATTATTTCATACACACACACACACTCTACATGAAATTGAGAAAGCGATAAGGAAAGAAATAAAAATTAATTCATACACACACACACTCTACATGAAGTTGAAAGATCAAAGTGAAACTTAATCTCATACCCTCACACACACAATTTAAAAAAAACAAAGTAATCAAAAAATTAAAACAAATACATTCCTACTCCTAGAACTTGCTAAAAATCAATAAAAAGAGAAAAGGTTTTTAGAAATAAAAGCTAAAAATTAAAGTGTTTCAAAATATTAAAACGATAACTTTTTCGTTCTTATAATTTTATAAAAGAGTTTAAAAGTGGAAAATAGGTTGACAAGAACAAAAGATTTAAGTAAAAAAACTAAGTAAAAAGAAAAGGATAGAAAGCCACTTTGAAAACACTTTTATAAAATCATAAAAATAAAATTAGTGTACTAAAAAACTAAACCTAAACATAAGTAAAGAGAGAAGAAAATAAAAGCTATCATAATAACTAATAACTATGATAGAAAACCTAGAACAAAAACTAAGTAAAACAGAACTATGAAAACATAAAAATATATCAACATAAAATCAAACACATACACCCACACACATATTTTAAAGAGAAAGACAGAAAAACAAAGGATAAAAGTTGAATAAAAGTGTGGCACTCATATACATTCCAAGACAACATAAGGAGAGAAAATCTAACATATTTTATTAAAGGAAAAAAGTTGATTACAAAGCTAAAATAAACATAAAAGAGAGGGAGAGAAAATTCTCCTTACATTACAAGAAGTGCACCCAAGCAGCCCACAAACAACAAAATTGGCCCAAAAGTTTGAACCCTTGGTCATTACATAAAAGTTCTATTAATAAGCAAAATTTTGGGGGTGATACGCCCTGGTCACGGGCGTGACAGGGGGGCGTGTCAGGGTGGCTTGTTGAAGACGGCGAAATTTTGGTTACTGGCCAGTTTCCGGAAGCTTCTGGAACGGGACATGTGTTGTTCACGGGCGTAACAAGGTTGTCACGGGCATGTCAGCGAGGTATGACTGGTGAAGGCATCAAGCGTCGAGCTTGGATCCACGAACGTCGAGCTTGAATCGACGAACGTCGAGCGGATGAACACGGGCATATCGGGGGGGAACGGGCGTGTCAGCGGCGTCGAGTGGTTGCTGGAAGCGTTGAGCTTGAATCGACGAACGTCGAGCTTGAATCGACAAACGTCGAGCTTGAATCGACGACCGTCGAGCGGTTGGACACGGACGTGTCGGACGGGACACAGGCGTGACTTCATCTTTTCTTTGCAGGCAGCACTTTTTTCACAAGAATCAAAGTAACACGCTTGGTCACGGGCGTGACATAAGTTACGCGGGCGTGTACTTTGAGAAATTTGGCTTTTTCTAAAAAAATTCTGAAAACAAAATAAAGCAAAGTTAGAACAATATTTACAAAAAAACATTTTATTGAAGAAAAATAAAAAAAACAACGAAAATTAACTAAAATGACCTAATAAAAGTACTGAAAATACGTATATTTACAACTTATCATCGACACAACAGACAGATTGTGTCGAGACAATCTCACTGTCTCGACACAAGGCAGAATCAGAAGAAGTTGAAACAGCAGACAAGTTGTGTCGAGACAATCTCACTGTCTCGACATAAAGCAAAATAAGAAGATGTCGACACAGCAGACAAGTTGTGTCGAGACAATCTCACTATCTCGACACAAGGCAGAATCAGAAGATGTCGATACAGGAGACAAGTTGTGTCGAGACAATCTCACTGTCTCGACACAAAGTAGAATCACAAGATGTCGACACAGCAGATAGTTGTGTCGAGATAATCTAACTGTCTCGACACAAAGTAGTATTAAGAGATGTCAACACAGATAACAAGTGTGTTGAGATAATTAAACTGTCTCAACACTTTCAGCTTCTGATGAAAATTATTCTAAGTTAGAATGTGTCGAGACTACTAAGATTTCTCAACACATGTGTTGAGACATCTGGAACATCTCGACGCTTATATTTCAGAATATGCTAAGTCAACACCAAACATGTCAAGACATGTCAGAACTGTCAAATCAGTTACAGAAAACTCATACTTCAACAGAAACAGGTCAAGGAAGGATTTAATGTATGTTGTTGACGTCATCTAACAGAATCCAGCCATCTGCGAAGTTTATTAATAGAAGGTGTTGCCTTCACAAAACGATATACGAGAGAATCAAATCGAAAAGAACAACCGACAGAGCAAATCAAGCAATCAGTCATTCTCGTTCTAATTTCTTCCAAGTCCTAACTAGGCGACATTTCCGAGAAAGAGGAAGAAGATGAAGGTCTTCAAGAAGATCTTCAGATTCCTTTTACTTGGTTGATCTGAAGATCTAGTTGTATCTGATCAACAATATCTTCAAGGTATTCACGCCGATCAACATCAAGAAGATTGTTGATTCAGAGAATGAACTATTCAGTCTGCAGATCTATCGAGAAGAAATCCAATTGCAACTGATTTGAAGATTCTGTGTAAACAGATATATCAGATTAAAGGTTTTCTATTATCTATGTTTTATTTTATCACTTTATATTGAAAGATCTCCTAAATATTTGAGTGGGTAGGAGAATCTTTTCTCTGAGATTGTAAGCCTAAATTATAAAGGCTGAGGTAGGGTTCTGGAGGGACCTGAGATAGGTGGTTTGGGTAAATCACTGAGTTGTAGGCCTATTCTATAAAGGCTGAGGTAGGAGATTGAGGGAATCTCTAAAGTAGGACCAGTTGGTCTGAATATAGGTTTCTTGACAGAAACTGAGCCTGTAGGATCTTTGGATTCGTGTTGAAAAGGAGGATCTATAACCTTATCTAGCACATTGATAGTGAGAAAGAAGGGGGAAAGTGGAAGTACCCTGATAGGGGAACCACTATAAATTCTGTGTGTGTTGTGTGCTGTGAACTGTTCTTTACTTGTGCTGTGTGTGTTATAAGCTGTGATAGTATTATTGATATTTAATAAGAGACAAAGAATTGCAAAGGAATTTTAAAAGGTCACCTATTCACGCCCCTCCCCCCCCCCCCCCCCCCTTAGGTGACTATCTACCCATAGGCTTAACTTTCAAGAGCATTTGGGGAATTTGGAGGAATGGATTATGTTGGTCTTACTCATGTGATGAGTGGAGGACCAAGTACTGACGTTCAGTGTGTTGAGAACACACTGGCAGACGTTGAGTGTGTTGAGACCAAGCACAACCAGGCGTTGAGTGCGTCGAGACCATTCGATGATTCGTCGAGTCAAGTGTTTATTCGTCGAGTTGCGTCAAGACCATTCCACGATTCATCGAGTCAAGTGTTGATTTGTCGAGTTGGCGTCGAGTGCGTCGAGACCATTCGACGATTCATCGAGTGAAGTGTTGATTCGTCGAGTTGGCGTCTAGTGCGTCGAGACCACTCGACGATTCATCGAGTCAAGTGTTGATTCGTCGAGTTGGCGTCGAGTGCGTCGAGACCACTCGACGATTCGTGGAGTCATGTGTTGATTCGTTGAGTCTGGCGTTGAGTGCGTCGAGACCACTCGACGCTTCGTCAAATCAAGTGTTGATTCGTTGATGTGTTGAGAGCGTTGAGTCCACTCGACGATTCATCGAGTCAAATGTTGATTCGTCAAGTCAAGTACTGAGTCCATTGCCAGGCGTTGAGTGTGTTGTGTCCACTCGACGATTCGTCGAGTCAAGGGTTGATTCGACGAATTATACTCCATATATTATGGGTCTGCCGATAGCGATGGATTTCTGGTGTTTATTCCTTTGGATATAAATAGAAGATGTCTGGGGTTTTACTTTACGAGAGAAGCGCTAAGCCGACAGCCGCGAAGCGTAAGTACGAAACCCGAGACGAAAGGGCTGACGGAAATCGTTTTCGAAAATCTCGATCCCGTCGCCGTCGCTCAGCCCATTTCCAGCACCCGTCGTCGCCTCCTCTTCTGGAGCAGATCTAGCAGTCTGTAAAGACGCAGAGTGCTTTCCTCCAACCTAGATCTTGTGCCACAAGAGTCTAAGAGTTCTCCCGTTCGTGTGGATCACTTGTAGAAGCGTGGATACATTTCTGCACTCAGAACTCCAGTCGTTTGTCTCCGCCGGTTTTCTTGGAGCATCTTGATTGAGTAGTGACTCAATCCCGCAAAGGTAAATTTTATTTACAGATCTTTATTTCTTGATCAATGTTCATCGCAAGATCTATTTCTTTTGGGCTTTTCTTGTTCCTTCTTCCGCTGCGCGCAAGTGTTGTGACGTATAGAAAAACCAAACAGGTTAGTGGGTGGTTACTTAAGAAATGGACGGCGGTGATCGTTATGGAGCGATCGGAGGGCGAGGGAAGCCCGTCATGGACGGACGGTCGGACTGACAGTGAATGCTCGCCGGCGGAGGAAAAGACGGAGCCATAAATAAACAAGGGTAAAAAATAAACATCTTTGTTGCAAATAATACCCTGGCGCCACATGGCAAATGATAAAAAAAGCATGTCATTAAAATAAAACAGTAGAAAATATGCCATAAAAATTCGGCATATATTTTACAGTCCAAAAATGTAGAAATTTACAAATATGTTCCATTCTAATTCTACAAGATGCCGTGACTAATTGGAAATATTTGAAAGAGCGGGACAAAGCTAATTCCGAGCGGCAGAGTTAGTGTATGCACCCACCACATACTTCCATATGGAATGCTTCTGGAAACAAAATTCACAAAGAAAACAGCTCAAATAATATCCATCCGCTGCAAAGTTAATTATTGGTTTTACAGCTCAATTCATTATTCAATCTACTAATTTAATATATATATAATATACATATAAAAGCCTGATTTGTTAGTTAGTCGGTGTATATTTGAATATATAATGGGTTCGGAGTCTTACCGAGATTTCCGATACCGTTCTAATCCTAGAATTTGCCTATATAATTCGGGCAGTTAAGGGCAACGGGGAGGTAGTTTCAGATTGACCACCACCTGAGATGGTTCGAGCGACTTAATACGATCTGCAGGTCAAAATTCTAAAGCCACGTGAATAGTTAAAAGTTCCATTGAAGACGTGAAGACACCTCCTCGAAATTCTTTAGAACAAACTCTGAAGCTCTACATACATTCTCATACAAATATGTTCGCCGTTAAATATAATTATATAAATTAAGGAAAAAGATATTCATTTTTGCCCATAAAAAAATTGGATGAACCACTGGCCCGAGAATAATGAAAGGAGTTGGTGAAGAGGTGAGAGCTGGAAGCAATGGCTAGGCAGCATAAAAACCGGGAGGGAGATTTAAATAAACATTTAATTATTGGAATCATTAATTAATCCATGAGAAATTATTGGATGCTTGTTAATTCATTGACCTAATTACAAAAATAAATACATGACAGCTGTGTGCGAACGACCTTTTCCTTATAAATACCTGCCCTCCCTTTCCATCCAAATGCACCACCATCCACTCCACATCCACCTAACGCTCTCCACCGGCGTGTCTCCGCTGCCGGATCTGAGTTTTCCGGCGAAGCAACAATGCTAACAGTTGGAGGCGGCCCCTTGAGGGGCCGCCTGTTGCAGGCTCTTGTGGTGGCCTCGGCCATTCTAATGGCTTATAAAAATAATGTCCAAGTCTTTGCTAGCGAAGAACCACCCTATACATATGCATCGCCGCCGCCGCCGCCGCCGTACTATTACAAGTCTCCACCGCCGCCTTCGCCGTACTATTACAAGTCTCCACCGCCGCCTTCGCCTTCTCCTCCACCTCCATACTACTACAAATCTCCTCCTCCACCTTCTCCTTCACCACCACCTCCTTATTACTACAAATCTCCACCACCACCATCACCTTCCCCTCCTCCCCCTTATTATTATAAGTCTCCACCACCACCATCACCTTCCCCTCCTCCCCCTTATTATTATAAGTCTCCACCACCACCATCACCTTCTCCTCCTCCCCCTTATTATTATAAGTCTCCACCTCCTCCCTCACCTTCCCCTCCTCCTCCATACTACTACAAATCTCCTCCTCCTCCCTCACCTTCCCCTCCTCCTCCATACTACTACAAATCTCCTCCTCCTCCCTCACCTTCTCCCCCTCCTCCTTACTACTACAAATCCCCACCTCCTCCTTCACCTTCTCCCCCTCCTCCTTACTACTACAAATCTCCACCTCCTCCTTCACCTTCCCCTCCTCCTCCATACTACTACAAATCTCCTCCTCCTCCCTCACCTTCTCCCCCTCCTCCTTACTACTACAAATCCCCACCTCCTCCTTCACCTTCTCCCCCTCCTCCATACTACTACAAATCTCCTCCTCCTCCCTCACCTTCTCCCCTCCTCCTTACTACTACAAATCCCCACCTCCTCCTTCACCTTCTCCCCCTCCTCCCTACTACTACAAATCTCCTCCTCCTCCCTCACCTTCTCCCCCTCCTCCTTACTACTACAAATCTCCACCTCCTCCTTCGCCTTCTCCCCCTCCTCCTTACTATTACAAATCTCCACCTCCTCCTTCGCCTTCTCCCCCTCCTCCTTACTACTACAAATCTCCTCCGCCGCCGGAGAAATCTCCTCCGCCGCCTTACTATTATGCTTCTCCTCCACCGCCGGCTAAATCCCCACCCTATGTTTATAGCTCTCCTCCACCGCCGTACTACCACACATCTCCACCGCACACTCCCCACTACCCGCCTTCAGTTGAAATTGTGGGACATGTATACTGCTACAAATGCTATAACTGGGAACACCCTTCAGATTCCAGCCACAAGAAGCTGTTCCAAGGTAACCAACTCCCCATTACTAGACTTCCATGATAATGTATTTTAAAACGTGTTCACATTTAAAACATTATATTTAAAAAATAGTATTCTCAAAAACAAAACAAAACAAAAAGCTTAAAATCATGTTAGATAGGAATTTTCAAGAATTTTTCATGCAAAGTATTCATGAATTAAATCATTTAGGCTCTCTTGGGCAGGGTGGCGGCAGCCGTAAACGCATAGATTCATAGGCGGGCGTTAACAAATGTCAATTTAACACTCAAGTTTTCATGACTGCCATCACCGTGCCAAACGGAGCTCTATTTGGGGAAACTTATTTTCACCGGTCTAGCGGTTACGACCGCATGAACCAGACCTTAATTATGGTCCGATTCATTCGGTCATAACCGCTTGACCGGTGAAAATAAGTCCCCCAAATGGAGCCTTAATCTGTCGACGGTACTTGTTTTTTGTTTTCGTTCAATCCATCCCCGGTAAAAAACATATAAGTCGGTGAGATTTCAAGCCAATGATAAATTAATTTTTCAAATTTTAGTTGTGTGAAAATAGTCCTTAAACTTTAGATCTAGGAACCTTTTTAGCCCTTTAAATGCACTCAAAATGATAAAAATGACATTACTTAAAACTTTAGGGACCAAATTGACATAATTTTTGCCCAATCCATTCCTTACCAATTACAATCTTGCAAATAAATTGATAGTAATTATAATAAATAATGATTTTTGGAATAATGAATGACATGATATGACTGGTTCCAAAATAAAATATTTTATTATTTTTTAAAAAAATCAACATCAACGACTCGGCCCTCATCTTTCTCTTCTCCAAAAATAAATATTTTTATAAACCTCTAATTAATGCTCACCAATCAATAATCCAAAAAGTGAATTATCAACTTAATTATCAACTCTTTGTTAATTCCCAGGAGCTGTTGTGAAGGCAATATGCTGGGCCGGTGAGGAGGAGTACTACGGGTATGGAAAGACCAAGGAATATGGCAAGTACAGCATCAAAGTGGAGGGATATCCTTACTGGAAATATGGTGCCAAGGGGTGCAAGGTTGAGCTACATGCAGCCCCTAAGGGCTCCATTTGTAACGTCCCCACCGAGATCAACAAGGGTTCGCCCCTAAAGGTCGAACACAAGTCGCATGATCATGAGATCATCCTAAAGGCAAAGCCTCTCGTCTTTGCTCCCTCGCACAATAAGACCTACGAGGAATGCGCGAAGCATCACCACCATCATCACCATCACCATCACCATTCACCGCCACCTACACCAACTTACTACTACAAGTCTCCTCCCCCGCCATACTATTACAATTCACCGCCGCCGCCGGTGAAATCTCCACCACCTCCTTACTATTATAATTCCCCTCCACCGCCTTACTATTATCAGTCCCCACCACCACCGTACTACTATAAATCTCCTCCACCGCCGTCACCTTCTCCTCCTCCACCGTACTACTATAAATCTCCCCCACCGCCATCACCATCTCCACCGCCGCCCTATTATTACAAGTCACCTCCTCCACCATCGCCATATCCACCACCACCCTACTACTATAAGTCACCTCCCCCTCCATCACCATCTCCACCACCCCCGTACATTTACAAGTCACCTCCTCCACCATCCCCATCTCCCCCACCACCCTACTACTATAAGTCACCTCCCCCTCCGTCACCATCTCCGCCACCTCCTTACTACTACAAGTCACCTCCACCACCCTCACCATCTCCCCCTCCTCCATACTACTATAAGTCACCTCCTCCACCATCACCATCTCCACCGCCACCATACTACTACAAGTCACCTCCTCCGCCATCACCATCTCCCCCACCACCATATTACTACAAGTCACCTCCTCCGCCATCACCATCTCCCCCACCTCCTTACTACTACAAGTCACCTCCACCACCCTCACCATCTCCCCCTCCTCCATACTATTACAAGTCACCTCCTCCACCATCACCATCTCCACCGCCTCCATACTATTACAAGTCACCTCCTCCACCATCACCATCTCCCCCGCCTCCTTACTACTACAAGTCACCTCCTCCCCCATCACCATCTCCCCCGCCACCTTATTACTACAAGTCACCTCCTCCGCCATCACCATCTCCCCCGCCTCCTTACTACTACAAGTCACCTCCTCCCCCATCACCATCTCCCCCGCCACCTTATTACTACAAGTCACCTCCTCCGCCATCACCATCTCCCCCGCCTCCTTACTACTACAAGTCACCTCCTCCCCCATCACCATCTCCCCCGCCACCGTATTACTACAAGTCACCTCCTCCGCCATCACCATCTCCCCCACCTCCTTACTACTACAAGTCACCTCCTCCCCCATCGCCATCTCCTCCACCACCATACTACTACAAGTCACCTCCTCCACCATCACCATCTCCCCCGCCACCATATTACTACAAATCACCTCCTCCCCCATCGCCTTCTCCTCCACCACCATACTACTACAAGTCACCCCCTCCCCCATCACCATCTCCCCCGCCACCATATTATTACAAGTCACCTCCTCCGCCATCACCCTCTCCCCCGCCTCCTTACTACTACAATTCTCCTCCCCCGCCCTCTCCATCTCCTCCCCCGCCATATTACTACAAGTCACCTCCTCCCCCATCGCCGTCTCCTCCCCCTCCGTACTACTACAAATCACCTCCCCCTCCATCACCATCTCCTCCACCGCCTTACCACTACAATTCTCCCCCACCTCCATCCCCGTCTCCTCCCCCGCCATATTATTACAAATCCCCACCACCACCATCACCAACTCCAACATACGCCTACTCCTCTCCGCCGCCGCCACCAATTTACAAGTAGGCTTAATTCCATCAACATCTTCTCTCCCTCATGACCTACCAAGTAAGTTTCTTCCCCCCTCTTTGTATTATCTTATATGACTACCCTTTTAATTCTAGGCTCCAAAAGTTCCTAATTCATCTTATTTAATTATTTCAGGTTATAGTGTTAGTAGTGAAATAAAGAGGGCTCGGAAAAGAGGGAGGTACTTGTCCCAAGTTCTTCGTCTCTATAATTATGGCTGCTGTCAGAATAATTATAAGCATATTAATTTTGATGAGAGTGTCTCAACTTCAACTTCAACTTCTGGTGGAGGCATGGTTGCCCTACAATCCCTTGTATTATTGGCAGCTGTGAGTATGAGAAAATCGAGCAAGCACCTTCAGTTGCAGCTTTCAGAAGGAATAATAAATAGTAGAGTATCAAAAGATAACAGCTTGGGGGTGGCCATTGTTTGTTCTTTCCTTGTTGGTTGCTTATAATCTGTATTCTTGCATTTCTTTGTGTTTGTATAGTGGGCCGGGTATTTATTTGTCTGCTGCAAAGGTCATGTGCATTTTAATCTTTTGCTACAGTTTTTGTCTTACTATTCTTATAATAAATGACAGCTGTTGTGCCACGTTTGTTAGCTATTTTAATACTAGCTCCTTTAATCAGCATCTTGCATGCCCCACCCACAAGGCCACCACTCAACCAAACCAAAAAAAAAAGTAAAAAGAAAAAATAAATAAATATTTTAATGTTGTTACTTTATGTTGGCATCTATTGCTTCCTAATTTTTTACTTTTCAGTGTTAAAATTTGCTTATCCTCATAAAATTTAAGAGTGATATTATAGGCACTACAATAGTCATCCCTATTTGCACATCAGAACATAAGGAAATAAACAATATTAGTTGAGGGTCTTACAAGGGAAATGCGTAAATGACTCAGCTTATAAGCAAACCCATTCAGAATTATGCGTAAATAACTCGAAGTACAATTTCAATTAGGGCTGAGCATATTATTCGAAACTCGAAAATCGCTCAAAAATCGTTCGAAAATTGAGCCGAATCGGAATCGGTTAAAATTGATTCGACTCAATTTGAGTCGATTCAATTTGACTCGAATCTGATTTCGAGTCGATTTCGAGCCAGCCCTGAATCGCTCGAAATATGATTCGAATCAACTCAAATTAATTAAAAAAATAATGCATTTATTAATATATTCTTATTTTAAGATTAAAAATTACAAAATTTAAACATAAATAAAAAGAATGAAGGCTTTAAGTGTTTCATTTGCTAAATTTATACGTTGCCCTATTTTATTTTGCGCAAACTAGGAATAAAACGAAAAATTGCTAAATTTCGAGCCGACTCGATTCGATTTTGAGCTGACTCAATTCGATTTCGAGCCGGCTCGATTCGATTTCGAGCCGACTCGGAATCGAGTCATTTCGAGTCGAGACGACTCGACTCGAAATCAATTTCGATTTCGAGCCGAGTTCGAGTCGAAAATTTCGATTTCGAGCCGAGCAAAAATCGCTCGAACTCGACTCGATATCAGCCCTAATTTCAACTGCCACTATCTCACGCAATTCTGAGTCGGTTTGGTCTCTCAATCGGACGCTGGAATGCCCTTGCATCCTTGCACGCCGCGCCACGCCATGCGCACAACCACCACACACGCACTATGTGTAGCACTGGGCAAGAACAGCGCGCGAGGCGGTGCGCTTTCCGCATGGCGCAGGCTGCCGCGCACGCGGAGCATTTCCGCACGGCATTGCCGCGCAAAACATTTCCTCGCGGCACTACCACACAAAACATTTCCGTAGGCAAGAAGCGGCGCGGAACATTTTCCCAGAGTAGAGGCCACGTGGACTGCAGCTAGCCCCAAAGGTGGGGGTGCTGATTCAGCGCCTCCATTAGTCGCAATGGCGAAACTAGAAATTTTGTTCGACTCGTGCACCGACTAAAAGATAAAGCTCTTCTATATTTTTAATTAAAAAAATACTATTGAAATTGACAAAAATAGAGATTTTGGGATGATCAATATCTTTTTAGATGCAAAGATGAGGCCTATGTTTAATAAATGAAAATTTTGGGATGAGTGATATAAATATAAGGTTTTTCAATATGAAAAATGAAAAACATGGTTTCTTTTATTAATTCAAATATATGTGAAGAGAAATTTCTTATATCTTGATGAGAAAGAAGATGCCTAAATAAATTGCTAAAAAATACAAAGTCATGACTACAGCTGTTTTTTTTTCCTTTCTAGTACCGCTGGATGTGATGGTTCATCAAATTATATGGCAGTACACAGCTAGGAGGCTAGGATTAGTGAACTAGTCACTTGAGGGAGCAAAGTAGGGGTGCACATAAAGCCCGGCGGGCCCGGGCTTTTCCGAACCGGGCCCGGGCCGGGCCTAAGAAGTAACCGGGCCGGGCCGGGCCGGGCAATGCCCCCGGGGGGGGGGGCCTGGTAAGGCCCCCCAGGCCGGCCCGGGCCCGGTTATTATTTTTTTTATTTTTTTTATTTTATATAATAATTAATTTTATATAAAAATTAAAAAAGAAATTATACAATTATAAATTACCATAAAAAATAAAAAAAAACACAACAACTGAACAACCTAATATTGAAAAAAAAAAATTATTAACAATTAATGTAATGAAATTATACAAATTTAGGAATGTGTAAAATTTACACTATAAATATACAAAAATTAGGAAATTCTAAATTTTTAAAAATTACAAATATCAAATGACAAATATTCTAAATTATTAAAAATTAGAAAATTACAAATCAAAAAAATACAAAAAGTTGCTTAGTGGTCCTAGTTTAAATTGATTGCGTCCATCTCGTCTTCCATGTCCGACGAGCTATCCTCGATCGCTGAAATATGTTGCTTTCTCTTCATCGCGTCCAGGTGGTCCTTGTAGCATATGCAGATCTCGAGCGATTCTTCGCTTAGCCGACTTCTCCGCTCGTTTAAAACTCTGCCACTAAGAGAAAAAGCAGACTCTGAAGCTACCGTGCTAGCTTGAATCGTTAGTAAATCTCGGGCCATATAGGCCATAATAGGATAGGTATTTACTTTACCTTTCCACCATTTTAAAATATCGAAATTTTCTAATTCGTCCGTGGACATAAAATCGCGAAATTGTGTTTTTGTGTACAACCCTAATTCATTTAAACTACTAGATGTTGTGCGCGCTTTTTTCCTAGAGGCTAACTCTAACATTTTATTTTTAAAACTACTAGATGTTTTGGGTTGCGACACATCTTCTCGGGGCCGCGACCCATATAAATTATCGTAATAATTATAACATTGAATAAAAATATTGTTAAAATTTAAAAGACTCAGATTATCTAAATCTGAATCATTTAGATCTACGCCTATATTGTTATTTATTTCTTCAATAAAATTTTCTACGCCGTCTACGCCGAAAAGAGGATTCAAAGCGGCGGCGCATGAAAACATAACTGAGATTTCTCTATAATATTTTAAAAATTTTATTTCCATTATTTTTTTTAATTCGATCCATCCGGCGTGTTGTTTAAAATAATTTAATTTTTGTGAAATATTAACAATATTTTCAATAACTAGCGGGCTAGTAGGATAATATACGCCCGATAAACTATTTGTCGCAGTATAAAAAACTTCTAGCAAATCCATGTAATTTTCTAAAATTGCCCAATCGGACTCGGTTAATTCATGTTGACCTAACAAAGTATAAAATTCCATTAATAGTGTTTTTTGGTGAATCGCTCGTTTTAACATTATATATGTAGAGTTCCATCTAATTGACATGTCAAATAGAGGTTTCAAAAATTTGTGACCTTGACCGGTTACGAATTTTTTAAAATCTTGACGTCGTTGTTTAGAACTATAAATAAATTGTAACATTAAACGTATTTTATTAATGTATGGTTCCATATAGGACAAACTATCCTGTACTACGAAATTTAAAACGTGACACGCGCAACGAGTATGAAAAAAAGCGTCGTTTAACATAAGTTTCAAATCACGTTTTAACCACTCAATTGAGGTGGTATTATTTGTGGCGTTATCGAAAGAAATACTCATAATTTTTTCTTTTATTTTAAATTCGCGCACACATTTTGAAATTATTTGATAAATCGCCTCACCGGTGTGCGGGACTTCGAAACTTTCAAAACAAATTATTCGTTTATTTAGATCCCAGGAAACGGGATCGACCCAGTGACACGTTATAGACATATATGATAATCCTAATTTTATACTACTTGTCCAAACGTCGCTCGTTAAATTCACTCGACCCTCAAATTTTTCAAAAAAATTTATTAAAGTTTGTTTTGCCTCTAAGTAAAATTTAAGCGCGTCGCGTCTAATAGAAGATCGGCTTACTTGGTGATATTTGGGTTGTAGCCCTTGGTGAATGTACTCGGTCTCTTCTTCGTTGTCGTAGTGGCTGAACGACAACCCGTGTCTGATGATGTTCTTCACCTGCAGCTCTCGCTGCCGTCCTTGATCGTACGTCCAGATTTGTCCGGATGTCGATAATTGCGCCTGGGTCGACTCGGGAGGAGCTTGTTTGGCTGCGCAAGACTTAACGTGTCTTGCGAGTGTCGAGTTGCCAGCGGTCGAAAGTAATTTCGAGCACTGTTTGCACCTCGCCTTTTGCTCCGCGCCGACTTGTACTATGTCGAAATATTCCCAAACTGCCGCCGTACGCTTGTGCTCCACCACTTCGTGAGCGACGGATGAGGAAGACGACGCCTGCGTTGACGACATGTTCGCGAGAAAATAGAAATAGAGATGAGAGAGAGAGAGAGAAAGTGGGAGGGTGAAAGGAAGAAATGAGGGGGGAGGGGGGGGGGGTTTATAGTTTTTTTTAAAAAAAAAAATTAAAAAAATTATTAAAAAAAACAGCCACTTGGGCTGAAAATAGCAGCCCAAGTGGCTGCTGCCAACAGCAGCCAACGGCTCTTAGAGCCGTTGGCTGCTGGGCTGGCAACCAACGGCTCTTAGAGCCGTTGGTTCCAGCTAGCCCGGGCTTAGCCCGGGCTTTTCCAGGCCCGGGCTAAGCCCGGTGACCGGGCTTTGCCCGGCCCGGCCCGGGCCGGGCACCGGGCCAGGCATTGGCCCTATACTGGGGCCCGGAAGGGCCCCATGGCCCGGCCTGGGCCCGAACCGGGCTTGGCCCGGGACCGGGCCTACCGGGCTTTTCACCGGGCCGGGCCGGACCGGCCCGGTGAGCCCGGTTTTTTTGGACACCTCAATAGACATATATGATAATCCTAATTTTATACTACTTGTCCAAACGTCGCTCGTTAAGCTCACTCGACCCTCAAATTTTTCAAAAAAAATTATTAAAGTTTGTTTTGCCTCTAAGTAAAATTTAAGCGTGTCGCGTCTAATAGAAGATCGACTTACTTGGTGATATTTGGGTTTTAGCCCTTGGTGAATGTACTCGGTCTCTTCTTCGTTGTCGTAGTGGCTGAACGACAACCCGCGTCTGATGATGTTCTTCACCTGCAGCTCTCGCTGCCGTCCTTGATCGTACGTCCAGATTTGTCCGGATGTCGATAATTGCGCCTGGGTCGACTCGGGAGGAGCTTGTTTGGCTGCGCAAGACTTAACGTGTCTTGCGAGTGTCGAGTTGCCAGCGGTCGAAAGTAATTTCGAGCACTGTTTGCACCTCGCCTTTTGCTCCGCGCCGACTTGTGCTAAGTCGAAATATTCCCAAACTGTCGTCGTACGCTTGTGCTCCACCACTTCGTGAGCGACGGATGAGGAAGATGACGCCTGCGTTGACGACATGTTCGCGAGAAAATAGAAATAGAGATGAGAGAGAGAGAGACAGTGGGAGGGTGAAAGGAAGAAATGAGGGGGGAGGGAGGGGGGGGGTTTATAGTTTTTTTTAAAAAAAAAAAAATTAAAAAAATTATTAAAAAAAAAACAGCCACTTGGGCTGCAAATAGCAGCCCAAGTGGCTGCTGCCAACAGCAGCCAATGGCTCTTAGAGCCGTTGGCTGCTGGGCTGGCAACCAACGGCTCTTAGAGCCGTTGGTTCCAGCTAGCCCGGGCTTAGCCCGGGCTTTTCCAGGCCCGGGCTAAGCCCGGTGACCGGGTTTTGCCCGGCCCGGCCCGGCCCGGGCACCGGGCCAGGCATTGGCCCTATACTGGGGCCCGGAAGGGCCCCATGGCCCGGCCTGGGCCCGAACCGGGCTTGGCCCGGGACCGGGCCTACCAGGCTTTTCACCGGGCCGGGCCGGCCCGGTGAGCCCGGTTTTTTTGGACACCTCTAGAGCAAAGTTCACCCCCGCACTTTAAGGTAAAGTGTAGATATTTAATGGCTCACGTGGATGTGATCTCAAAACCAGTATATCTCAGTTCACTTTGAAATGTGTTGAGGCATTCAATGCAGACTGTATGATGCTCACATTTTACAATAAAATACAGCGAATGTACTTTACCTGCGATCCCATGATTAATCATTTACCCATTTTATTCAATATTAACAACCGGCATAAATGTCTATTCTTTGTTTTTTAGTGTTGTCTATGTACTAGCCTTTTTTTTCAGAATTTACACCCGCGCAACATATCAAGATCCTCTCCATTTCACTTGAAATGGAGGGGATCCATTTCATGGCTATGATTGATTACTTTTTGATCCAACGGGTTCAGCATTTTCAATCCTTTAATATTTTCTTTTAATCAAAAAATTCATGTCCACTAGATATTTTTTGGACTTATCTTGTACATTAAAGCATGAAATGGATTCCTTCCATTTCATTTGAAATGGAGAGGATCCCGATCCCCAGGCAACGAGTGGTGCTGTGTTACTTCTCATTCTTCATGAGCATGTCATTACGGTTCCTGTGTGTGATATATATTTCTCTTCTAGCAGTCCACCGACCACACAATCACCAGAGCTTAGAGTTAAAAACATCATTTTGATTTTGTTAAAAAATAGTTATTCAATGAAATGATTCTCGAAGAAACAGAGATTTTTTGTCGTGATTTTGATCGGCACGCCGATACAATTTTAACAGGCTCGGTCTCGCGCAATTCCGGGTCTATTTGGTCTGCCAATTGGACGCCAGAACGCCCTTGCACGCCGGAACGCCCTTGCACGCAAGCCACGCATGCTCTGCCATGCGCGCAAGCACCGCCCACGACACTGCACGCAACAGAACACAAGTACAGCGCGAGAGGCGGTGCGCTTTCCGCACGGCGCAGGCTGCCGTGCGGAGTATTTTCGCATGGTGCTGCCGAGCAGAACATTTTCACGCGGCACTACCACGCAAAATGTTTCCGCGGGCAAGAAGCCATGCAGAACATTTCCCCACAATAACAGATGTCGCACGGACTGCAACCATCACAAAAGGGGGGTATAGATTCAGCACCCCAAATAGGGGTTGGGGCTCTGACCAAGTCGGCATCCTAGAGGCAGCGCACACCCCAATTGGGGAGTCATGCGGAAACTGCATGTCGTGCAGGATGCACGGCAATTAATTGGCGCGCGCCCCTTTCCCCCTTTTTTGCTCTGTTCTCGGCACTTTCTGACACCATTCACCGTAACACACTCATCACCGTGTTCGGCGCACTCCCGCGCTCATGACCTACTAACAATGTTGTTGACGTGCTCCCACGCTCATAACACTCTCGACGTGCTCTTGCGCTCACGGTGTGCTCACAATGTTCTATGCGCGCTCCCGCACTAATAGCACTCTTGTCTAGCTCTCGCGCGCAACGCACTCGGCACGCCTACACTAATGACACTCTCAACGCGCTCCCGAGCTCACGACGAGCTCACAGGCTCGAGGCGCGCTCCCGAACTCTCAGAGCATTCCCGCGCTCCAACACTCATGGAGCTCACCATGCACTCACACTCATGTTCACCTTCCCTGCTTCTTGTGTCCACAAAGTTTCCAGGAATCACCGCGTTCATCGAAGTCGCCTCCACTAGTCCTGCCCAAACTACCCAAGGGGGATGCAAAGCCACCATATTCAAAAAGATGATAATCTGTGTGCTCTAGATCGAAAATCCTAATTTTTTTGTTCGATAGTTATGGTGGTTACAGCGACGCAATTACATAGCAACCCATCTCAAAAGCTATAAAAGGAGCTCAGAGCACTCACTTAAAGAGACACTGCCTTCGATATTCAATGTTTCCCTCGAAGTTCTCCTTCAAGAATTAAAGATCTCCTTTGGGCCTTGTTAATCTCCTTTCCCTTGGAAGATCTCCTTCGGTCTTTGAAGATCTCCTTCCCCTTCTAAGATCTCCTCTGAAGGCGGTTCAAAGATATCACTTTGGTCGTTTGAAGATTTTCCTTCCCTTTGAAGATAACCTTCAAAGATGACTCAAAGATCTCACTTCCGCTTTGTACAGAATACTCATTGTAACGAGCGGTGACCTAACACCCACGAGAAATATATTACTTGTAACACTCAAATAAATAATGCATATTGCTCGGCACCAATCCGGCTCCATCGTTTTTTATCGTTTGCGAATTTTTTCATGTAAAAATTCTTCTTGTCAGCTATTGGTCTTCTTTATTATTGTCTTCGCACTTGGCTAATTCTCGATCTAAGAAAGTTCATTTCGACCGAACCGTGAGAGCGTAGAGTAGTTACCCACAACAGTTTGACGTCGTCTATAGGAAAGGTGTTCTCAAGCTCTCTGAAGGTTCTCTCAAGACAGTGCTCACCTTATGGGAGTTACACATTGTTCTAGCTCTTTCTCATTTGTTGCCCAACGTTCCTCTCACGGAAGAGGTTGTGATCGCACCCTCAACTTTACTAGAAGGGTGCATGTGCAAGATTGAAGAGCATCATGTCGAGATGCTTGCCCTCCTGAGAAACATAAGAGATCCTCGAACTCCCAATCCACCCCTGTGCTGGTCAATCCGCCTCATCCAGCTCTGAATCATGCTCCATCTATAGACAATACTCGATCACGAGAACAACACCGTTGATGAAGAGTACTCCAACGCAGCCAGCTTCATGTGTCCTATCCGACCAGCCAAGGGCCCTGAATCCAACCATCTTCATCACCACCCAAAAGCAGTATGACTCTAGAAAGTTATTGGGAGGCTCTCTCGTGAGAAGATACGTGATATAATCCCTGAAGAGTACGACCAATTAGGTCGAAAAGCCACTTTTTCCTTCAGGCCTCTCCACCACGGTCCCTGTTGGCAACTCAAGTTTTGGCGCATCGAATCCCGGATGGCTTAAAGCTCCCAAATATCGAGATGTTTGATGGGACAGACGATCCATTGGAGCATGCCAGTCACTTCACCACCATAAAGAGAATATACAACGCTCCTGACCAGTTATTATGCATGTGTTGTCGGCGACTCTGAAAGAACAGGCTCGCACCTGGTTCCATTCCTTGAAATAAGGAGTCATCAATAGTTTTATGGAACTAACTCAGGAGTTTAAAGACTACTTCATCGCCAGCTACAGAATTTCCATGATTCCTCTAACCTTTCGAGGATCCTCCAGAATGATGGGTAGACACTTACAGATTTATTTTGGTGCTTTAATAGCGAGGTGCGACAAATTTCGGGAGTCGGTCTTGAGCATCTAAAGAGAGTTTTTCTCGGAGGACACAAACTGGTGGCCAATACTCTACGCTAATTTTGGAGACTATGCCCATCTATCCTGATCCTATTCACCGGGTCAAGGTATAGATCGCAATTGAAGATGCAATCAAGGCGTACCACCAGCAGTTCGATGGGAGCTCGTAAGGAATGAGGGAGCAGGAACTGCCACCGGAACCCAGGAGCAACAACATGTGTCGCAACGACCTCCCAAGAGATCAGGTACCTCGCTAGCACCAGGATTACAAAAGCTTGGCAACACATGTTAAGCTAGCATGTAACCTTGAAAAAGTCTATCATGTACATCTGCATATTCAAAAGCTGAATCAAGTTTTCAAGGCTAACAAGAATCTAGGTCCCAATAACTTTTGGGTTTCTAAAATAAGGTGATTTACTTTTGCAGGTATGTCCATATACCAACTACACTCTCATCTGGTATTTGGACAGTGGATGTTTCAAGAACATGACTGTAATAAGAAGCCTATTGAAAGATTACTCCTCAGTTAAAGATAGTCCAAAGTGATTTTTGAAGGATCTGACAGAGGAAATACTAAAGGCTATGATAAGATCTCCAATGACATTATCACTATCACATGGGTATCTTATACAGATGGATTACATCACAATATGATAAGCATAAGCCAACTATGTGATTTTGGCTATGTGATTGAATTTCATAAGGATGAGTGCTTGATTAAGAAATTTTAAGATTTAGAGATCATACTAACTGGCACTAGGAATGAGAATATTTACTATTTCAATTTATTATGCACTATTTTTGATTCTTCTATTTTTCTTATAGTTAAGAATAGAGCATCTCTCTATGTGTAATGACACAAGAGACTAACTCATATTAATTATAAGACCATTTCTAAGCTCTTATTATAAAACTTAGTTAGAGCAGGTCCCAAGTAGAATTATGTCCAAGATAGCCCTTGTCATGCATGTCAAATGGAAGACAGACAAGGGCTTCCTTCAAACTAGTTAGTGTTAAAGAATCTACATGGTGTTAAACAATCTACTAGTTCTTATGAAGAAACTGCAATTTAAGTTAAGTTTTTATAGTCGTATCTCTCGACTCAGTAGATCAACAAGTCCACAAGTGAAAACATGAATATACGCTATGGAAAATACTTTGTTTATATTGATTAGAATCCTACATGAGCAAAAACATCCAAATAGTATAACTCATGATATGCATACCTCAAATTTAATATAAGTATAGAAATAATTTTTACGTTCGTTAAAATACAATTAATTGGGTTAAAAGGTGTTATGCATGAGATATCCAAAATGATAGTTTCATACTTTAAAATAACTAGCATGCAATCCTAGCATAAAATCTTCCTAGAGAGCAAGTAAACCAACAATTCAATCAGAAATTGACTTAGTAGCTAGCAAATACTTAACATTCCACACAAAAATCTTCAGTGGGTGTCAATAACCTGATACGAACCCACTAAAAAGCATGTATGTCTGAACTAAAAACAAAACAACAGATCTACCTCACAATGATGAGGAAAGAACAACTACAACAGCTGCAGAACACCAGCAACAACCAACACTAGCCGTTCAACCGACTACTGCTCCAAGCCTGAGGAATTCAAAAGAAAAGAATATCTCAGCATGAATAAATAGGTGGCAATCAAAGATCATTAGTAGCAATAATCTAAAGAGACAAAAGGGTTACCAACCCAAGTACAAGAACGACTGACAACCTTAGCAATTAAGTCATAAAACAGTGATAAATGATTAACTCGCAAAGTCAAGAGTCAGAAATTGCACCAAGTGCGATAAAGATCAAATCTTTATAAAACATAAACATAAGTAAGTGCATAAACATAAGAGATTGGTCAGCTCATCATTTAGAGAGAAAAAACACCGGCAAAATCTGGTACATGTGGTGGTGATCTCCTCCTCCACTCACCCACAACACATCACCAGGGAAATGCTGGCACCTGCGGTGGTGGTCTCCTCCTCCACACATAGGCAGTCCAAAAACTTCTTGGAAGCAGGAAGAAATGAGTAAAACTAACCCGAGGAAATGATGCACAAAATGACAAATAAGAAAGTTCAGAAAATCTAAAAGGTATACTCAATGACTCAACTAAAACTTTACCTCAATATTCGACGAATTGGCAAAAATTACCCAAGTTTACAGGAAAAATTCGTCGAGTATACTCGATACCTGGACTTCACTCAACAAATTTAACTTCACTCATCGCCGCGCTGAGTGCACTCATCACACTAGACGCCAAAGGCATTAACACTCAAAGCACTCAACATCGTCTTGCTCACTCGATGCTCTCAACGCTTTTCACTCAATGATAAGACTTCACTCGATGGACTCAATGCTTTTCACTCAATGCCAAGCCTTCACTCCACGCACTCAACGCTTTTCACTCAACGCCAAGCCTTCACTCGAATCACTCAACGCAAAGCCTTCACTCGACGCACTTAACGCCAAAGGCTGAAAACTCAACGCCAAGGCAGATGCACTCGACGCCAAAGGCTGAACACTCAACACACTCGACGTCTAGGTGAGTTCACTCGATTCCTAAGGCAGAAACCTGACAGAAATTCTATCTTACCTAAACAGAGGTTAATAGACTTATAATAATTATTATTTTTTGACCACAGCTAAACCTAGACCAAGACTAAGTTCCATAACTTAAGAGAAAGGGAGGGGTAGACAAGGCAGGAGCCCAACACAGGAAAAAGAATTCTACCTCAATCCGGCAAGAAGAGAAAAACAAGATTACTGCTATGCTAAGTAATATAAAGCCAAGAGTATAAAGAAAAAAAATTCAGAGGAGACAATAAGGAACTTAATAAGAGGCTTACCAAGGGTGCAAACAGTCACTTGCCTCAAGATTTTCAAAAAATCCAGCCTCACGAGCACTCCGCTTCAAGTATCGACCGCAAGAACTCTTAGGCTACGATTCCTGAAACTTTACAGGGCAAACGAGAGTCAAGGTCAAAAACCATAACGCCAAAAGTTCAAGAAAACAAAATTACCTACCACCAACGCATAGATCTTGGCGAGAGCTTTCCGGATCTATCCTTCATCAACGATTCCGAGCACCTACACTCCTACAAGCGGCGACTGAAGGCCTTGCAAAACCCGTTGCCCTCTCTTCTTCCGCACTCTCGGTCTGATGGCTTGGGGAAGAAGATAATAGGATTGGCCTTGAGTCTTTATATATATAATATAATATTACATATAATATATTATATACATATAATATATTATCTATCAGATAAATATAATACATTATATACATATGATATAATATTATATAATTATTAATAACAAAACATCCAAATGACTGAAAGATTCAAATCAATTCGGATTTTCACGAAATTCGCACAGAAGCTAAATATCGATGCTACGAATCCAATGACGAAGTCGAAATCAAAATCTGATAACCCAAACTCAGGTAAAAACTCCCCGAAGTCCAAAATACCAAATATCCCAAAAGGCTCCATCAAGTTCCAAAACAAACCCGGCTCGCAAGGGAAATCTCAAAAACATACTAGAAACTAGCCAAGCTAATATTCTAAGTCAAAACTCCGGATACCAATGAGCAAAAGTTATGCTCCAGCAATGGTACCCGTCAACTACGCGTCAACGTAACGCCCTGACATCAAAAATACGCCGCAAAAGGAATTAAAATAAACATCGAAAAATCAGGGGCGTTACACCTCCCTTCATTTTTTTGCAGACCCTCAATATAAGAAGGACAGTTCCTCCTCCAATGACCAGCCTTGCCACAGTGGTGGCATTTCCCTTACTTCACCAAGCCTTTATTCTTCAGTGCTGAAGACTCGGGCTCAAGAGATGACTTAGGTCCAACCTTAGTCTTCTTGAAACCTTTGGCCTTGCCCTTGCCTTTATGCACCATCAGTATGGGGTTAACAGGCATGACATTCTTCATGTTGATCTCGGCAGTTCTTGATATGCCTAGGAGCTTGGGCAATGTCTTGTTAATTTCATTCATATTGTAATTTAAGACAAACTGCTCGTAATTGCCCATCAATGATTGCAGGATCAAGTCTGTAGCCAACTCTTAGCCCAGAGAAAAACCTAGTCTTTCAAGATTCTCAATATACCCAATCATCTTGAGTACATGAGTACCTACTAGGTCTCGAGCTCCCATCTTACACTGAAACAATTCCTTGGTGGCATCAAACCTCTCTTAACAAGCATAACCTTGAAACATTCTATTAAGGTGTTCGTCAATCTCTTTATAACTTATGTTCTCATGTTGCTTCTGAAGCTTAGAGTTTATGGTGGCGAGCATGAGGCATTCGACATCCAATGATTCATCTTGATACTTATTATAAGTATCTTTATAAATTCGGCATACATTCCCGACTGGCTCTTCAGGGGAATCCTTTTCCAAGACATAGAGCTTACGCTCTTACCTGAGAACAATTCTCAGATTTCTGTACCAATCCAGATAATTTGTCCCACTCAGTTTCTCTTTCTCAAGGATAGCACTGAGGGATAGGGTGGAGTGAGATCCACTTGCCAAGAAAATTCTACAAGAATTTATAAAAAAAAAGACTTAGTACTACATTTCAAAATACATTTTTATTTTAATTAGGACTTTAATTAAAATTACTACAACTATTTTAATCAAACTGATAACCCTCAATATCAATTCAGAAAGTTTATGAAAGTCATTGATTCAAGAGTATCTATACACCTAGAGGGGGGTGAATAAGTTTCTTAGTCTTTATGACTACCTTCTTAGATTTTGTTGTGTTGTCAGCTAGCTTTCAAGAATAAGAAACAGCACAGCAGGATTTATAGTGGTTCCCCAATGTATGAGTACATCCATTTTCCCTCTCACCTTTCTAACAGTGTGTTAGATAAGGCAATCTTCTCCAAACTCAGCTCAAAGAGCTTACAACACAGATCCCTCAGGATCTCTCAGACTTCCTCCAAGTCCTACCCTATGCCAAAGACCTACAACTCAGAGATAATATCTCCTACAACTTAGTGATATTTTAGATCACCTACCTCAGACTTAAATCAAAAGTCCTACACTCAGGCTAGGAGGATAGCCCTACACTTACAGATTAAAAACTCTCATACATCTCAGATCTGATTCAGATCCTACCTCAAGCCAAAGTCCCTACCTTAGATTCTCAATAGAATCCTACCTCAGGCACACAAACCCTACCTCAGATCCACAATGGGATCCTACAACTCAGCCTTTATATTTTAGGCTTACAACTCAGATCAAGAATGATCCTACAGAATGAGTATAAGTTTTATGTTGATGATTGACTCCAGAGAAAATGTTCTCTGAGTCTTCTTCTTCCTGAACTGAGAAAGCTCAGTCCTAACTTTGAATCCAGATAAATGATTATCTGAGCCTCCTTTCTGGAATGAGAAAACTCAGCCCTAACTTTTTCACAGCACCAAGAATAGATCTTCAGGAAGTTTCTGCATGTGCTGAGAAGATAACTACAGAGCACTGACTCTTCAAGCCTTTTAAGTAGTTGAGTTGATTGCAGTAGCCTTGAAGAACACCAACAACTTGTCTTTGCTCTACTTCTTCTTCTTACTCAAAAAGAGAACTTTCTAATCTTTCTGTTGAAGACAAAATGATTCTTCAGTGATTTATTTCTTCAACAACAAACTCGGGTTTGCTCTACTTCTCCTTCAAACTCAGAAAAAGAAATATTTATGATCTTGCTGTTGAAGACAAAATGATTCTTCTATTATTTATTTCTTCAACAGCCATCTCTGTCCATTATTCACAGACTAACTGTAAGAGCAAGTTCTTCGAACTCTTCAACTTTGTCGAGAGGAATAAGATGACTGAAAAGCTCTGTCCATCTCTCTCTTGCTATCTTGCTGTTTTGCTCTTTCTCAGTGTGAAAGTAGCGAATAGACGACTAAAAAAAAGCCAGAAATTTGAATAATTGAAAGTTTTATTATCCAAAAAGATAATATTTACAAAGGTATGACCTCCCTTTTATAGAATGGAGGAGAGATGAGAGAGTATAAATAAACAATGTGCGACTAAAAAATTACAAAGCTGTGCGGCTAGAAATAAAGAGACCGAATAGGCCAAGCAGTTAGACAAATGGGCTAACCATTCGACAACACCAAAAGGAAGAGAACAAGTCTCAGTAGGAGACCGTTAAATCGCCTAGTCTCCAAGTCGATAGAGATAAACCGCCAGACCGCTCGGACTACAAACAACAACAGTTTGGATATCAAACCGCTAAAGAGTAACCGCTAGACCACGCGGTCTACAACCCGCCAGACTTAGACCCCCAGACCGCTCGATCTCATACTTCAACACTCCCCCTCAAGCTGGAGCATAGATATCAATCATGCCCATCTTGTCACAAATGTGGAAGAAGGAAGTAGAAACCGGCTTGGTGAAGATATCCGCCAACTCTTTGTCGGAGGTGACGAACGGAGTACAAATTTGTCTCTTCAAGACCTCTTCCCGAATGAAATGGCAGTCGACTTCTATGTGTTTCGTTCTCTCATGGAAGACCGGATTTTTGGATATGTATATAGCGGTCTTGTTGTCACAGAACATAGGAAGAGGATAGTCGTAGACCTCTTATAGGTCAAGCATGAGAGCACGCAACCATTTTAACTCACACGTGGTTGATGCAATACTCCGATATTCGACTTCTGCACTTGATCTGGAGACAACAGACTGTTTCTTGCTCTTCCAGCTCACAAGATTTCCTCCAACAAATGTGCAAAAACCTGATGTAGATTTACGGTCACCCTTATAATCCGCATAGCTTGAATCTGAGTAAGCTTCAACCCTCAAATAACCATTCTTCTGAAAGAGTAGCCCTTTTCATGGTGTTGCTTTGACATACTCTAATATCTTCAAGGCAGACTGAAGATGACATTCCCTAGGAGCTTGCAAGAACTGACTAACCTTGCCTACAACATAGGAGATGTCGGGTCTGGTCACCGTGAGATAGATGAGTTTTCCCACCAGACGTCTGTACCTCGTGGAATCGAATAGAAGAGGCGAGTCATCTGTCCATGTTTTGTCTTCTCCAGTAGCCATGGGATACCGAGCCGGTTTGGCACCAGTCAATCCTGCCTCTCGTAGAAGATCAAGAGCATACTTCTGTTGAGAGAGAACCAATGAGTCGGGATTTTGAGAGATTTCTATCCCCAAAAAGTATTTCGGGAAGCCCATATACTTCGTGTCCAGGTGTTCACGGAAGTGTTTCTTTGTCAAGTCCACCCCAGCCTGGTCATCGCCAGTAAGAAGAATATCATCCACATACACCGCCAAAACCACCAGTCCCGATGCGGTTTTGCGAATAAACAAGGAGTGATCGGCCGAACTTCTTACAAAGCCGATGACAGCAACAATGTCGCTGAACTTGTCGAACCATGCTCGAGGGCTCTGTTTTAGGCCATAAATGGTCTTCTTCAACTGTCATACTCGTGTCTCCCCCTGAGCAACATACCAAGGAGGATGCTCCATATAGACGTCCTCCTGAAGATCCCCATAGAGAAAGGTATTCTTGACATCAAGCTGGGAAATAGCCCAATATATGTTGACGGCCATAGAGAGAAGAACTCGGATGGTGCTGAGGCGAGCAACCTGAGAGAAGTATCAAAGTATTCAACCCCATAAGTCTGAGTAAAGCCTTTGGCCACCAGCCGGGCCTTGTTGCGCTCCACAGTGCCGTCGGGGAGAAACTTCACAACAAACACTCAGCGACAGCCAACCACATCAGTACCCACTGGTGGAGGAACAAGGGTCCAGGTACCCCTTTCAGTAAGAGTGGAGATCTCCTCATCCATGGCAGATTTCCAATGAAGAATAGCAAGAGTGCGAGCAAAATCGAGAAGATGACGGTTTTTACTCTCCGCCACCCCATTTTGCTGGGAGGAGTAAACATAGTTGGTTTGATGTACAAGACCATGTTGCATACAAAAAGAGAAAAACTCATGACTAAGATATTCCTTAGCATTATTAGAGTGAAAGACTTTAATAAAAATATCAAACTGAGTTTTAATCATATAATAAAAGGATTTTCATACAAAAAAGAGTTCAAAGCAATCTTTTAATAGATACACCTAGGTACATCTAGAGAAATCATCAATAAAAGTTACAAAGTAAGAACTACCCCGACCAATGGTGAGGGTAGGAACAGGACCCCAGACATCAGAATGAATGAGATTAAACGGGCGAGAAGATCCACAATCTTGCTTCGGCGGGAAGGAGGAGCGGTGATGTTTGCCAAGCTGACACCCATCATAGTTGAGCGGAGGACTGGTCTGAGGTAAGTGGGGCAGAAGATGACAAAGAATCCGAGGAGGAGGATGTCCAAGGCGAAGATGTCATTGAAGCAGATCTGTAGAAGATGAGGAGATGGAGGACAAAGTGGAAACCTTCTCGAGGAAGTAGAGGTCGCTGCTCTCAGTCCTAGTAGCAATCGTCAGTGAGTCCTCAGGTCCTGAAAAGAATAAGAAGTTGGAGTGAATAAGACAGAGTACTGAAGTTGTATGCATAAAGTAGTAACGGATAATAAATTGCAAGGGAACTTCGGGACATAGAGGGTGTCCGCCAAGCGAAGCACCGGGGTGACTTGAACCACGCCCGTCCCATGAACCGGGGAAGGTGAACCATCCGCCACAAGAACCGTGGGCAACCGATCATGCGTTTATAGGAGAGAGAAGCAGTAAGGATTGCTGGTCATGTGCTTTGTAGCACCAGAGTCAATCAGCCATTTACCTTGGGTAACGACGTGGGCACTACCTGAAGTCGTGGCCATAGAGGCAAACGGTCGAGAGGAGGCAGAGGTTGAGGAAGAGGCATCACCAGAGGGACGAAGATGAGGATGTTTCTGCCAGTAGCGGTCAACAGAATGGCCATACGACCATAGTGAGAGCAGAAGAACCTGGACGAACCATGCCCGCATGACTGGCTGCGGCCACTAGTGCCACCCCGCTGAGCCTAGTGAGCATAGGAGTCCTGTGGAGGAGGGGAGGACAATAGAGGACACTGGAGCAGTGAAGTAACATTGGTTATACGAGCTGCGGTGGCATCCAAAGTGGGAGACTCTACCTCGCCCAAGATCTGCTGGCGGATCATATCAAAGGAGTTGGGAAGGCGCAGAAGATAATAAACAACCAGGAGTTCCTGGAAGTACTTATGCTGCTCGACCAAGTTCGCGGAGAAGGGGCGATTCTAGAGGATCTCGGCGCCAAGAGCCTGAACCTGATGATAAGCCGCAGCAGAAGACATGGAAGGGCGGGCGAAGAGGTCCGCATAGAGAGTATAAATGCTGGACGTCTGGGCCCCCTTTGAGTAGAGAGCAGCGAGGTGAAGCCATGTAGCCTTGACCGTCTCATCATGGCGGATGACGGGAAGGCATTCATTAGAGAGGCTGTTGGCCAGCCAAGTGCGGACAAGCGCATCACTCGCATCCCAGTCATCAAATTGAGCAGAGTCAGGAGGAGGAGGGTCATCGGTGAGGTGATGACATTTGCGCTGAGAGCGAAGAAGAAAGATGAAAGAAACGCTCCAATCCGGACAGTTGGAGCCAACTAGTTTAGAAATCGTGCCAAGGTTTCCAGAAGGAGTAGGAGGAGGATGAGCCACAAGAGTGGTGGAGGTAGAGATGACGGGAGTGGAGAGATCGGAATTGTCCATAAAGAAACACAGGAAATCGCACGAGTAGAAGAGAAGTCGTGCGAATAGAAAAGGGATTAAGTCGCGCGAACAAAAGAGGAGGCTGCGACAAGAGAGGGAGACCACATCGAAAAAGAAAGAAACTACAGCGGGCTAAGAGAAGAAGCTGCAACGGTCATGGTGTCAGCACACCAGCGGTAAGAAGGGTCACGACTAGGAAGCAGACCAAAGTACAGGGACAGAGGTCGCGCAAACTGAAAAGAGTCCGGGCGAACAGCGAAGAAGTTACGCAAACACACAGGGTTCGAGCGAACGAGAAGAGAGGAAGAAAAGCAGAGAGCCCGTGTAAATAGGTCGCAGAAAAGAGGGAAGGAAATCACGCAAACAGGACAGTGAGAAGGCAAAGAAGCCGCGTGGATAGACAGGGAAGCTGCGCGGACAGAAGAGCCAAAGGAATCAGGTGGAATCGATCGTTTCCTCTGATACCATATGAAAGTAGCGAACGAACGACTAAAAACAAGCCAGAAATTTGAATAATTGAAAGTTTTATTATCCAAAAAGATATGATTTATAAAGGTATGACCTCCATTTTATAGAATGGAGGAGAGAGGAGAGAGTACAAATAAACAATGTGGGACTAAAAAATTATAGAGCTGTGCGGCTAGAAATAAATAAACCGAACAGGTCGAGCGGTTAGACAAATGGGCTAACCGTTCGGCAACACCAGAAGGAAGAGAACAAGTCGCAGTAGGAGACCGCTAGACTGCCTGGTCTCTAAGTCGTTATAGATAAACTGCCAGACCTCTCGAACTACAAATAACAACAGTCTGGATATCAAACCACTGGAGAGTAACCACTAGACCGCGCGGTCTACAACCCGCCAGACTTAGACCGCCAGACCGCTCGGTCTCATACTTCAACACTCGGGACTCTACTTTTATATCCTGTCGTTCAACGGCTCTTTGGGCAAGTATGGACTAGCCGGAGTTTGCAACTGCAATACTTATTTTACATTAAATACAGTACTAAAGGCAAGCTGCGCCTTTTGTCATCTAGCGTGCAAAACCCGCAACATTTGAATTCATGATGACGTCAGCATGACTCAGTGTCTGTGGTCTTGGCAAATTTCAGACAATCTGCATAGTCATTGAGTGAAGCTTTGTCACTCAACGCAAAAGTATTTAGTAGAATTCTGCATCTTAAAACGTCGAGTGAGCCTTCATCACTCAACGCATTTGACTTTTATAGTCTAACTGTTAAGGCGTTGAGTGAGCCTTCATCACTCACACTTTTAGACTTAGTTGAAATTTCTCTGCATGAAGGCATTGAGTGAAGCTTCTTCACTCAACGCTTCTATCCTTAGACAGATTTCTTGATGAGGCATTGTGTTGAAGCCAAAAATGACCGAAGCCAAAAATGGCTTCTGTGGAGTTCGGGGTCCCAAAAGAGGGGTGACCGCACACCTACTACACTCAAATGAACAATCTAGGCTCTAGACTAGGAACATAAGGGACAGACCCAAGGTCTCAGCGTGGAGGACCCACCGCATACCCGGAAGACTAACGAACTCTTCCCCTCCCAAGCCAAAAGCTGAGCTAAGACACTTTCGGAAGGCGCTCTTGGCCGACCGGAACATCTTAGGAGGGTCTCGAGACCAACTCTCTCCTATCCATATGTATATCCTTGGGTCTATACAAAATATTCCTCACCCGCGCTACTAAAGGCACAACATCGTCTAGCCATTCTACAACACGCTGCCCAACTGGGCTGCAAACAGCGTGACTCCGCTGCCTTAAAAGGCTATCAACAGGCCAACAGGGACTTCCCGGCATAAACCTCGGGGCTCCCACGGGACAAGCGGTTCACGAGCACACCGCTCACCCAAAGCAAAAAGAGTAAATCATACATTCACAGAGCATCACAGATTATAAATTATTACAGGAATATAAATTCCATACTTCGGCACGCAGACCGGCAATATAAATAAAAGTAGGCCTTCGAGGGCCGGCACGAGCTTGGGCTTAAGCCCGCTATTCCCCGCTTGGTACTGCAACACCTGTACGCCAACGTCTCGACGAACGACTGCTAGCTGAACTACAGTCGGATAACATAAGCTGGCCAAATATATTCCGTACACCCCTTTTTCGGGGTCACGGCGCGCATTCCCAGCAAATAGATAATATCCAACTTCCTCGGAGTCTTCTCCGGGAATCCCAGAACATCACCTATCCGGCTCATACGTCCGGACGGGCTTCACAAAGAACATCACCAATTCGGCTCATGCGTCCGAATGGGCTTCACACAGCACATCACCAATTCGGCTCGTACGTCCGAATGGGCTTCACACAGCACATCACCAATTCGGCTCATGCGTCCGAATGGGCTTCACACAGCACATCACCAATTCGGCTCATGCGTCCGAATGGGCTTCACACAGCACATCACCAATTCGGCTCATGCGTCTGAATGGGCTTCACACAGCACATCACCAATTCGGCTCATGCGTCCGAATGGGCTTCACATAGTATGCCTAAATCCGTACTCACACTTCCGGATACTAGATGCAATTAATAGCGGGGACGTACACGTCGACCCGTCGGAGAGCTCCCTTCCCCCACCCGTTGGTGGGGAGGGGTGTAACATCCCATTTCCGGCTAGACCCCTAGGAGTCGGTTGGTTGTGGTAGAACCCTAGGGAGCCCAAAAATTGAAATAAAGCGACCAAGAATTCGGGTCACGGGTTGGTCACGCCCGTGACCGACCCGTCACGCCCGTGACCTAGGGCGTGACTCATTCGACGATTGTCGATCTCCGGGAGACGATCGTCGGGCGCAGCATTTTCAACCCGGCCCTGTCACGCCCGTGACCCAGGTGTCACGCCCGTGACCTGGGGCGTGACTCCTTCGACAATCGTCGATCTCAGTTAGACGATCGTCGGGCGCGGAATTTGCCTCATGGCCTGTCACGCCCGTGACACACAATGTTACGCCCGTGACATAGGGCGTGACCACGTTCGATGATCGTCGATTTCAGTTCGACTGTCGTCGACCCAGAATTGGCCACACGGGCATGTCACGCCCGTGACCCGCAATGTCACGCCCGTGACATAGGGCGTGACCACGTTCGACGATCGTCGATTTCAGTTCGACGGTCGTCGACCCAGAATTAGTCACCAGGCATGTCACGCCCGTGACCCACAATGTCACGCCCGTGACATTGGGCGTGACCACGCTCGACGATCGTCGATCTCAGTTCGACGGTCGTCGACCCAGAATTGGCCACACGGGCCTGTCACGCCCGTGACTCAGGTGTCACGCCCGTGACCACCCTTCGACGATCGTCGATCTCAGATCGACGATCGTCGAACCCAGAATTGGCTAACCGGGCCTGTCACGCCCGTGACCTATGTGTCACGCCCGTGACCAAGGCCAAAACGACAGCCAGACTGGAAATTTTGGTAACCGACGCCATAATAAATTCTGACTATGGGAATGAAAACCAAGAGTATTTATGGGTCGTTTCCTACTTTAATTATTTTAATAATTAAGGAAAAGTGGGTCCAATAGGAAATCGCCACCTGGCAAACACCTCTTCATCTCCAGCGTTTCAACTGCCATTCGTCATAACCGAAATGTCATTAAGGGAAATATTAAGAGCCATGAATGTTTCATCCTTTCCCCTCCCCACTTGCTGATCTATAAAAGACTCCTAAGAGCAAGGGGAAAATGTTACACTCTCCATCAAACTGTTTCAGATTTCCCCCTTGCTGTTGAAGAATTTCCGGCGACGCCACCACCGCGCCAATTGCTTCCCGACGCTCTGCACGCCTCCTGCCCGCGAACAAGGTCCTCCCCTCCCTCTTCTTCTGCGGATAGGTCTTAGAAATCGTTAGGAGAGATATCGGGCTCAAAAGTGCCAGATCAGGTGAGCGTATTCGTGGTTTTTCCGAAAATTTCATGGTGGTGGGTTCGCCGGAAACCGCCTCTCCGGCGGCCGTGCCGCCGCCCGACGATAGCCCTCACCTCAACAGAGGTGGTGGTGGTGGTGGACGGCCAGGGAGATGTCTGGATGGCCGGGAAATAGCTTGGAAAAGCTACAGGAAATTAGGTTTTTCAGGGCTCTGGTTTCGGGCTGTAGAAGAAGATGAACAGTGTCATTTAATTAGATTTTATTTGTGAAGTAATTTCTGAATGAAAACATCGGTCACTTTAAATAATTTGGAAAAAATATCTAGAGGCTCCTACAGGAAAAGTGGTCAACATAGAAAATGTAGCCCTTGAAGTCTAGTTTAATTTAAAATTAATTTCACTCAATTTGGAATCCTGGTTAGACCATAACACCCTTTTTGGTGAGGTCTATCCAGAGGGCTGTCTTGACCTTAGAAAAATTCCCCACTCCAATCCAGTCATCAAAATGACTTGAAATTTGGGGTGTGGTCTAATATTATCTATATTTATATTCTGTCCAAAATTTAGGATTTTTGGGAAATATTTTTCTATAGTTTTTAGGAAAATTCAATAATCCTAGCCGAATTTAATTAGATGGTTAAATAATTTCCAAACCCTCCCAAATTTGGGTGAGTGGTCCCTGGGTTCACCATAAGGTTCTGTATAATTTTTCATCTCATTTGGAGATGGTTTGGATTAGAAATGATCAACCCTAAGTTTTGCCCTAATAAGGGGTCTTAGGTTAAAAGTGCACTTTTGAGATTTGAGTGGTCAGATCACCTCAACAGAGGCTGAGATTTTTACCACTGGCTAGTAATATTCTCTAGCACTCCCTCATAGAGTTTGAGGTGGATCGGGGTAAGTTTGCCCTAAGAACCATGGCCAAACCCTAAGGATGGATCTTGGTGGTTTGTGAAGGTCATATGGTCAAATGACCTTGGATTAACCCGAAATTGGGTGAAGAGAAACATAGGGCCAATATAGTTCTCTGGATGAAATCTTAGTAGATTTAGAGACCGTTGGGAAACCTAAAAATCTAACCCTAGTTTAGGGTGCAAAACTTGTAAAGATAGGAAATGACACCAAATCATATTGAAAAGTGATGAAAATTGGATAGAGTGAATTATAGGGATGGTACAAGCTCTGGATATTTTTCTATGAATTTTAAGATCATTATTTTGGTTACCTTGTTAACGATTTAGTAGCTTGTATGATTTGCTTAGAAAATTTATTATGGAATACATACTTCCTGGAAATTGATGAAATTTAAGCAGAGAACGTTTATTATGATTTTAAATCTCTGTGAATTTTTATGGGATTCTTGGATGTTTAATTCTAAGGCTTGCTTCATTAAGTATGTTTTACCTCGAATATTTGATTAAATCTTTAGTGATGTTTAGCAAGCTAGTAAAATTATGACTCTTTGCACAAAGATCTTTTCTATACCATACTACTGATTAGTAATTTTTTTATAATTTTCCGTTGAGTAATTTCAGTACTTCCTTCATTACGTAGAATTAACGTTATTATACTGGATAAATTATTTAGAGGCTAAATACTTTCTGTAAAATTCTAGAAATTTGTATTTGAGGTTATCTTGCTGTTATTTAATGATCATGATTTTTGAGTAGCCATTACTTAGGAGGATCATGTAGTTCATGTTTAAAATGACCCATGGCCCGTCCTTTGGGAAAATTAAATAAATATAAGATTAATTAGAAAAATTATAAGTTTCTGGATTTAGACAAATTATGATATGGTAGACCTCCAGTAAATATTATAGGAGATTTGGAAGTCAATTTGGTGTACCTCCCCTTGTGTACCTCATATAGCTTAGGATGGTCTGCATATAGTAAAACCACGGAATTCTGATAATTGATGGTTGGTAGGGCAAGCTAAGATTGAGTTCATCATTGGAATTCAGGACAAGTAGAGTGTGAGACTGGTCAAGGATAAGGGAGTATGGGAATGATGAAAGATCGTCCATCCCGGGAAAAAGAGGAAGAGTCTTAATACTCTAGGGTTAGAACTAAAGTAACTAAAAGAGGATCGGGTTAAGGGAGATCAACCAATAATAATAAGTGTCTTGCGAAAGGGAACTTCGGGCCGTAATGCCACCGTCTTGGTTCCTAGTGCCCCTTGAGAGCCCTTCACGGGGTATACCGGGGGCAATCCTAGGCTAACGTAAACCATAGGAATAATGAATTAAAAGAGCAACTAGTATAACTAGGGTTGCACATTTACACTCCCCGATAGCTAGGAAAGTAGAATTATAGGATTGGTTGCCATTCAGACAGTAGCTCTGAAGGTAGATGCACGAACGGACTGTCCGGGGGGCCGAGGGCTCGAGGGTTGGAGTACAGAATAAAGGTGGTGGGTCTTCGGTATCTGATTGTCGTTCACACCGACATCGGTACGCTGACTCGGCGATGTGGGACACTTAGCCAAAGAAAGTCTGGTGGGTACAGCCAGCAGTAGTACGCGGATACTCTAGGTTGTGTTCTTCTAGGGGCGTACGGAAGGCCTAGGCCTGGTAGTGTGGATGCCCGCCTAGGAGTGGGGGGCCCGACCCACTGTCTCCGTTTGCCACTACGGAGGTTCCTGGGAGTGAAGCTAGCTGCCCGAACAGGGGGAACTAAAGGTCTGTGCGCATAGAGTCATGTGCGTGAGTTGCACTTGCATGAATCATGGCATAGCATATCACTACACTCATAATTGCATACAACCGATACCCCAACGTATAAATCGGTATGGGACTTTTTATACGATGGGAGCCTTGCAGAAGACCCCTTAACTTATAAGTTTGTATGGGCATTCATATAAGTTAAGGTTACATACTTATTTACTTGCTTGTTTACTTACTGTTCTCTAGCTATCTTTTTATACAAATTGCTACTTATTAACTGCTCTGCTTATTACTTACTGCCGTAGGATTGTTAGACCTAATTCATTCTAAATAACTACTAGATTAGCTTCCCTGTCACCTGCTTGATTATTCTTCACTTTTGTAGCTTCCCTTTCCTCCTCTCCACCCGGTGCTTAGGAGCCGTGGTGGTAGGGGTAGGGGATGATAGGGCTTAGTCTTTATGACTAATGGTTTTCGAACCACAACATTACAGGAGCTCCGGATGGGAGACAGGGACCAGCAGTCCAGGGACCAGCACCAGCGGAGTACGGTGCGCATGGAGGTGGGACAGTCTAGCACCGGTGCACCTGCGACCAGCTCCGTGAGTGATTAGTATTTTCTTAGCTTCCGCAATGAGCGACTTGTAGTGAGAACTCTGATGTACTGGGCTCGAGCCCATTTATCTATTTTTCCTGTTATTATCTATTGATGGACTGGATATGATTTCACTTTTGTTTACATGTTTTTGTGGACTTGTTTACATTTTATGTATAAATACTTCTCTCTCTTGTGATCAAAAAGGGCCGGCAGAATTGGCGTTTTGTAGTGGTTGCCTTCCCGTGAGTCGGTGCCACCGCAAAGCGGCAATTCTGGGCTAAGACCCCGGTGGTTAAAAAGAAAAAAAAAGGGGGTCTTACAAGTGGTATCAAAGGAGACCTCGATCGAAAGAGAAGTAGTCCACAAAAACCTTGGGCCACCCCCGTGCGAGCTTAGTTTGCGGACAAACTAGCAGCGGAAGCAGTGGTGTGCCCATAAGGGAAATCACATATGAAAGTCCATCCTAACTCTTCTTAAATTCCATTCATTCGCTCTCTAACAAATGGAATTTTTACTTGTAGCCTGCGACGAACCCTACATCGCAGAAGGGGACACCTCAGGCTCCGAATGTAGTCCCGACTCCGCCAGTACCAGTTCCGTTCCAGCAGACGGAGCTGGGGCAAACACTGACGGCCATCCTGGAGGCCTTCAGAGCTCAGCAACCCCCGGCCCCACAGCCAAACCCCGGGGCCAATTGGATGACAGTCTTCCGAGGACTTTCCCCTCCATCCTACCAGGGGACGGAGTCTGCAGTACGTACGGAGGAGTGGTTGGACACCATTTACGAGATGCTGGCAGGGATTCGATGCCCCACGGAGGAGGCAGTCGCTTTGGCAGTATCCTGCTTAGAGTCACACGGAAAGAGATGGTGGAAATCTCAGCTGGACACCACCTTTGCAGGGATGGACTGTGCTGATATTACTTGGGAGGAGTTCAGAGCAGCGCTCTTGGGACATTTTGTACCTCAGTCGGCGAGAGATGACCTGGAGGATAGGTTCCTGCGGTTGAGGCAGGGGAACAGGACTGTGGTGGAGTACTATCAGGAGTTCACTCACCTGGCCCGTTATGCGGACGCTTACCAGTTAGATGATGCTGGCTATGCCCGGAGGTTTTATAAGGGGCTGCAAGATGACACGAGACATGCCCTCCTTTTCGTCTTAGAGGGGAGTCTGGCCAGGATTCTAGAGATGGCTAAGAAGAGAGAGGCGGATCAGCTTATAGTGAAGAGCCGGAAGAGACCGGCTGATGATACAGTGATTGGAGGACGTAGAGACCGTCCTCGAGGCCAGGTTATTGGAGAGAGAAGGAACGGGGATCAGCCACGTCAAGAGTTTGGGCAGGAGCAGAGGAGTCAGGGGGTATTGGCTCCCCAGCCTATACAGATGCTGGAAATGCCAAGGACGGCAGAGCAGACACCGGTATGCTTTCAGTGCAACCAGCCGGGGCATATCAAGAGGAACTGCCCTGTGAGGCGAGCACCCCCACCAGCACATCAGGGCGCTCCACCTCCCCGACAGTTTGGCGGACGAGGACAGGACCGAGGATGAGGATTTCAGGATCGTGGCCGCAGGCCAGAGAGGGAGTAGGTGTATGCTCTAGACCTGACACAGCCCCGGAACCCGGAGTAGGTTATCACAGGTATGGCAGTACTTTTCAAGTTTTCTTCATATAAACTACTATTTTAAACATAACCTGGTTAGAAATTAAGAGAAGATAAACTACGATAAGAATACTAAGACAATTAATTACCCCAGGCATAGTATTCGTGAGCGGCAAGCCCGCTCACACCCTCTTCGACACTGGTGCGTCGCAATCATTTGTGTCGGAGGATTTCGTGAAAGGACTGACAGGAGTGGAGCCATTCACCGGGAAGATGATGAGGGTGCGCCTACCCGATGGATCAGAGATATTGACCTCTGCTCATTGCAATATGGAAGCGAGGATCGGCGGGAAGGCGTTTGAGGCACCAGCGACGGTTCTGAAGATGCCAGACTACGACCTGATCCTGGGCATGACTTGGCTGTATTGGAACCATGCCCAGATCAATTGTGTGGCGAAGAGGATCACCGTGAGGCACGGCGACTCCTTTATTGTTATCGAAGGTATTATACCAGCACCCCGTACCTTACTATCGTCTGTGCAGGCCGTTAAGGCCCACCTGCAGGGGGAAGAAGTTTATCAGGTCCTCTTTGAGGTGGTCATAGCCAAGGACTCCATTGCAGATATTCCAGTAGTGCGGGACTTCGCCGACGTGTTTCCAGAGAAGCTACCAGGGTTACCCCCGCACCGAGAGAAGGACTTTCAGATTCAGCTCGTACCGGGGGCTAAGCCGGTATCCAGAGCTCCCTATCGAATGGCCCCAAAGGAGTTGGTTGAATTTCGGAGCCAGCTTCAGGAGTTAGTGGAGGCCGGGTTCGTTCGGCCTAGCTCTTCACCATGGGGAGCTCCGGTGTTGTTCGTTAAGAAGAAGGACGGGACCCTTCGATTGTGCATAGATTACCGGGCTCTGAACAGGTTGACGGTCCGGAACACGTATCCCTTACCAAGGATAGACAAGCTATTTGACCAGCTAGAGGGAGCTCATTGGTTCTCAAAGCTGGATCTGAGGTCAGGATACTACCAGCTTCACATTCGGGAGGAGGACATCCCGAAGACGGCCTTCAGCAGCAGATATGGCTTGTACGAGTTTACCGTGATGCCGTTCGGGCTCACGAATGCACCCTCCGCATTCATGACTTTGATGAATCGGGTGTTCGAGGAGTATCTGGACGTCTTTGTCATTGTATTCATCGACGACATTCTCATCTATTCAAGGACGGAGGAGGAGCACGCAAGACATCTGGCCTTGACCTTGGGGAAGCTGCGTGAGCATGAGATGTATGCCAAGTACAGCAAGTGCCAGTTTTGGCTAAAGGAGGTGGCCTTTCTGGGCCATGTCATCAGTGGAGCAGGTCTAGCAGTGGATCCTGCAAAGATCCAGGCAGTACGGGATTGGCCATCGCTAAAGTCGGCCACGGATGTTCGAAGTTTCTTGGGACTTGTCGGTTACTACCGGAAGTTCGTCGAGGGGTTCTCTCAGATTGCCTCCCTCTTACGTCTCTGACGAAGAAGGAGTCTCCTTTTATATGGACGCCTCGATGCGAATCTGCCTTCCAGGAGCTAAAAGATCGTCTCACCTCGGCTCCCATCCTTGCTCTTCCATCAGGGAAGGAGGGATTCCAGGTGTATACAGATGCTTCCTATCAGGGGATGGGTGCCGTTCTGATGCAGAACGGGCACGTAATAGCCTACGCCTCCCGTCAGTTGAAGCAGCACGAGCAGAACTACCCCGTGCACGATTTAGAGATGGGGGCAGTCATTTTTGCTCTTAAGATCTGGCGGCACTATCTCTACGGGGTACATTGTGATATCTTCTCCGACCACAAGAATCTGAAGTACGTCGACACCCAGAAGGAGTTAAACATCAGGCAGAGACGCTGGGTGGAGTTTCTGTCGGACTACCAGTATACCATGCACTACCATCCGGGGAAGGCGAACGTGGTCGCAGATGCTCTGAGCCGGAGAGCGAGTACGACAGGAGTAGGCCCGCAGCTGATGGCCTTGGAGTTGGTTAGATCGTTTGAGGAGATGCAGATTTCGCTGGTGTCTGAGGATGACCCGGAGCTGTACATGGAGTACCTGGGGTCGATGGCTACTACTGATGACATTTGAAACCGCATCAGAGATGGACAGATGCTGGATGAGAGAGCTGAGCCGATATTCCGAGCCTTGGAGGAAGGCACGACGGGAGATTACTCTTTGAGGGATGGGCTCCTGTGTTTCCGAGGCAGAGTCTACATACCAGCAGGAGGACGGATCCGGGAGGATATTTTGACGGAAGCTCATTGTAGCCTATATTCGGTACACCCGGGGATCACCAAGATGGTAAAGGATTTAAAGAGGACGATGTACTGGCCGGGTATGAAGAAAGATATTACGTATTTTGTGACGCATTGCGAGGCCTGCCAGCTCGTGAAGGCGGAGTGTAGGAACCCGGCAGGTTTGCTGCAGCCGCTTCCGGTGCCGGAGTGGAAGTTTGAGGATATAGCCATGGACTTCATACATGGGCTACCTCGATCCCGTGCGGGGAATGACTCGATCTGGGTGATAGTGGACAGGCTAACAAAGGTGGCCAGATTCATTCCAGTGGCAAAGGGCGCACCAGTCAGTGTATTAGTACGGAGGTTCATTGAGTAGTTTGTGCGTTATCATGGGGTGCCCAAGACTATCGTTTCGGATCGGGATGGGCGGTTTACATCCAGGGAATGGAGGTCAGTCCAGGCCCATCTGGGTTCTCGGTTGACATTCAGCACAACTTTTCACCCTCAGACCGACGGACAGACAGAGCGCACCAACCGTACACTGGAGGATCTGTTGCGATTGTGTATTTTGGACCGTGGCGAGCCTTGGGAGAGATTGCTGCCACTGGTCGAGTTTTCGTACAACAACGCTCATCAGTCCAGCATAGGTATGGCTCCATACGAGGCATTGTACGGAAGGAGGTGCAGGACCCCACTATCATGGGTTCAAGATGAGGATCCGCAGGCACTGGGCTCGGAGTTTGTGGGAGATACAGATGCTCAGATTAGATTGATCCGGGACAGGATGTTGGAAGCCCAGAGCAGACAGGCCAAATACTACGATGCGAGGCACCGTCAAGTAGAGTTCCAGGTAGGAGACCGGGTTTTCTTGAAGATACGGCCGATGCACGGAGTCTCGCGGGTTCGCGGGCGGAAGAAGCTCAGTCTGAGATATATGGGGCCCTATAGGATCCTGGAGCGGATCGGCCCCTTAGCCTATAGACTGGAGCTACCGCCGGAGTTAGCGGGATTGCATGACGTCTTCCACGTCTCCTCACTTCGGAGGGCTCTGCTACGCCCTGAGCAGCTGATTTCCTCGGCAGATGGCCCGGTGGCCTCGGATCGGTCAGTCAACTTGGAGCCTATCAGGATTGACGACACAGCAGTGCGTGTCTTGCGACGGAAGAAGGTTCCGTTAGTCAAGGTTCTGTGGAACAATCATGGGCAGGAGGAGCATACATGGGAGCCATAGGACTTGATGCGGCAAAAATACCCGGGACTTTTTCGTCAGGTATACCTCACAACCCCTCTGGACAATCAATTTGCCTTCCTGTTTTAAACCAATGGGACTGAAATTTCAAGAATAGGGGCTAATCTTTTGTTTATTGGGGTGTATATACCTAGTTAAGTGGGTGAATTAATCTTAGACTTGAAACCGCATAAAGCAAACATAACGTAGAGATGTAATTTCTTTAATTCTCATGGGATGTTACAAGCTTCTTTTCCCGATTAGAGTCCCGTAGGCTTAACCTTGATTTTGGGGACGAAATCTTTGTTTTGTTTATTGGGATTTGTAACATCCCATTTCCGGCTAGACCCCTAGGAGTCGGTTGGTTGTGGTAGAACCCTAAGGAGCCCAAAAATTGAAATAAAGCGACCAAGAATTCGGGTCACGGGTTGGTCACGCCCGTGACCGACCCGTCACGCCCGTGACCTAGGGCGTGACTCATTCGACGATTGTCGATCTCCGGGAGACGATCGTCGGGCACATCATTTTCAACCCGGCCCTGTCACGCCCGTGACCCAGGTGTCACGCCCGTGACCTGGGGCGTGACTCCTTCGACGATCGTCGATCTCAGTTAGACGATCGTCGGGCGCAGAATTTGCCTCATGGCCTGTCACGCCCGTGACACACAATGTCACGCCCATGACATAGGGCGTGACCACGTTCGATGATCGTCGAATTCAGTTCGACGGTCGTCGACCCAGAATTGGCCACACGGGCATGTCATGCCCGTGACCCGCAATGTCACGCCCGTGACATAGGGCGTGACCACGTTCGACGATCGTCGATTTCAGTTCGACGGTCGTCGACCCAGAATTAGTCACCAGGCATATCACGCCCGTGACCCATAATATCACGCCCGTGACATTGGGGGTGACCACGCTCGACGATCGTCGATCTCAGTTCGACGGTCGTCGACCCAGAATTGGCCACACGGGCCTGTCACGCCCGTGACTCAGGTGTCACGCCCATGACCACCCTTCGACGATCGTCGATCTCAGTTCGACGATCGTCGAACCCAGAATTGGCTAACCGGGCCTGTCACGCCCGTGACCTATGTGTCACGCCCGTGACCAAGGCCGAAACGACAGCCAGACTGGAAATTTCGGTAACCGACGCCATAATAAATTCTGACTATGGGAATGAAAACCAAGAGTATTTATGGGTCGTTTCCTACTTTAATTATGTTAATAATTAAGGAAAAGTGGGTCCAATAGGAAATCGCCACCTGGCAAACACCTCTTCATCTCCAGCATTTCAACTGCCATTCGTCATAACCGAAACGTCATTAAGGGAAATATTAAGAGCCATGAACGTTTCATCCTTTCCCCTCCCCACTTGCTGATCTATAAAAGACTCCTAAGAGCAAGGGGAAAAGGTTACACTCTCCATCAAACTGTTTCAGATTTCCCCCTTGCTGTTGAAGAATTTCCAGCGACGCCACCACCGCGCCAATGGCTTCCCGACGCTCTGCACGCCTCCAGCCCGCGAACAAGGTCCTCCCCTCCCTCTTCTTCTGCTGATAGGTCTTAGAAATCGTTAGGAGAGATATCGGGCTCAAAAGAGCTAGATCGGGTGAGCGTATTCGTGGTTTTTCCGAAAATTTCATGGTGGCGGGTTCGCCGGAAACCGCCGCCCGACGATAGCCCTCACCTCAACAGAGGTGGTGGTGGTGGTGGCCGGCCAGGGAGATGGCTGGATGGCCGGGAAATAGCTTGGAAAAGCTACAGGAAATTAGGTTTTTCAGGGCTCTGGTTTCGGGCTGTAGAAGAAGATGAACAGTGCCATTTAATTAGATTTTATTTGTGAAGCAATTTCTGAATGAAAACATCGGTCACTTTAAATAATTTGGACAAAATATCTAGAGGCTCCTACAGGAAAAGTGGTCAACATAGAAAATGTAGCCCTTGAAGTCTAGTTTAATTTAAAATTGATTTCACTCGATTTGAAATCCTGGTTAGACCACAGCACCCTTTTTGGTGAGGTCTATCCAGAGGGCTATCTTGACCTTAGAAAAATTCCCCACTCCAATCCAGTTATCAAAATGACTTGAAATTTGAGGTGTGGCCTAATATTATCTATATTTAGATTTTGTCCAAAATTTAGGATTTTTGGGAAATATTTTTCTATAGTTTTTAGGAAAATTCAATAATCCTAGCCGAATTTAATTAGATGGTTAAATAATTTCCAAACCCTCCCAAATTTGGGTGAGTGGTCCCTGGGTTCACCATAAGGTTCTGTATAATTTTTCATCTTATTTGGAGATGGTTTGGATTAGAAATGATCAACCCTAAATTTTGCCCTAATAAGGGGTCTTAGGTTAAAAGTGCACTTTTGAGATTTGAGTGGTCAGATCACCTCAACAGAGGCTGAGATTTTTACCACTAGCTAGTAATATTCTCTAGCACCCCCTCATAGAGTTTGAGGTGGATCGGGGTAAGTTTGCCCTAAGAACCATGGCCAAACCCTAAGGATGGATCTTGGTGGTTTGTGAAGGTCATGTGGTCAAATGACCTTGGATTGACCCAAAATTGGGTGAAGAGAACCATAGGGCCAATATAGTTCTCTGGATGAAATCTTAGTAGATTTGGAGACCGTTGGGAAACCTAAAAATCTAACCCTAGTTTAGGGTGCAAAACTTGTAGAGATAGGAAATGACACCAAATCACATTTAAAAGTGATGAGAATTGGGTAGAGTGAATTATAGGGATGGTACAAGCTCTGGATATTTTTCTATGAATTTTAAGATCATTATTTTGGATACCTTGTTAACGATTTAGTAGCTTGTATGATTTGCTTAGAAAATTTATTATGGAATACATACTTCCTGGAAATTGATGAAATTTAAGCAGAGAACGTTTATTATGATTTTAAATCTCTGTGAATTTTTATGGGATTCTTGGAAGTTTAATTCTAAGGCTTGCTTCATTAAGTATGTTTTACCTCGAATATTTGATTAAATCTTTAATGATGTTTAAAAAGCTAGTAAAATTATGACTCTTTGCACAAAGATCTTTTCTATACCATACTACTGATTAGTAATTTTTCTATAATTTTCCGTTGAGTAATTTCAGTACTTCCTTCATTACGTAGAATTAACGTGATTATACTGGATAAATTATTTAGAGGCTAAATACTTTCTGTAAAATTCTGGAAATTTGTATTTGAGGTTATCTTGCTGTTATTTAATGATCATGATTTTTGAGTAGCCATTACTTAGGAGGATCATGTAGTTCATGTTTAAAATGACCCATGGCCCGTCCTTTGGGAAAATTAAATAAATATCAGATTAATTAGGAAAATTATAAGTTTCTGGATTTAGGCAAATTATGATATGGTAGACCTCCAGTAAATATTATAGGAGATTTGGAAGTCAATTTGGTGTACCTCCCCTTGTGTACCTCATATAGCTTAGGATGGTCTGCATATAGTAAAACCACGGAATTCTGATAATTGATGGTTGGTAGGGCAAGCTAAGATTGAGTTCATCATTGAAAGTCAGGACAAGTAGAGTGTGAGACTGGTCAAGGATAAGGGAGTATGGGAACGACGAAAGATCGTCCATCCCGGGAAGAAGAGGAAGAGTCTTAATACTCTAGGGTTAGAACTAAAGTAACTAAAAGAGGATCGGGTTAAGGGAGATCAACCAATAATAATAAGTGTCTTGCAAAACGGAACTTCGGGCCGTAATGCCGCCGTCTTGGTTCCTAGTGCCCCTTGAGAGCCCTTCACGGGGTATACCGGGGGCAGTCCTGGGCTAACGTAAACCATAGGAATAATGAATTAAAAGAGCAACTAGTATAACTAGGGTTGCACATTTACACTCCCCGATAGCTAGGAAAGTAGAATTATAGGATTGGTTGCCATTCAGACAGTACCTCTGAAGGTAGATGCACGGACGGACTGTCCGGGGGGCCGAGGGCTCGAGGGTTGGAGTACAAAATAAAGGTGGTGGGTCTTCGGTATCTGATTGTCGTTCACACCGACATCGGTACGCTGACTCGGCGGTGTGGGACACTTAGCCAAAGAAAGTCTGGCGGGTACAGCCAGCAGTAGTACGTGGATACTCTAGGTTGTGTTCTTCTAGGAGCGTACGGAAGGGCTAGGCCTGGTAGTGTGGATGCCCGCCTAGGAGTGGGGGGCCCGACCCACTGTCTCCATTTGCCACTACGGAGGTTCCTGGGAGTGAAGCTAGCTGCCCGAACAGGGGGAACTAAAGGTCTGTACGCATAGAGTCGTGTGCGTGAGTTGCACTTGCATGAATCATGGCATAGCATATCACTACACTCATAATTGCATACAACTGACACCCCAACGTATAAATCGGTATGGGACTTTTTATACGATGGGAGCCTTGCAGAAGACCCCTTAACTTATAAGTTTGTATGGGCATTCATATAAGTTAAGGTTACATACTTATTTACTTGCTTGTTTACTTACTGTTCTCTAGCTGTCTTTTTATACAAATTGCTACTTATTAACTGCTCTGCTTATTACATACTGCCGTAGGATTGTTAGACCTAATTCATTCTAAATAACTACTAGATTAGCTTCCCTGTCACCTGCTTGATTATTCTCCACTTTTGTAGATTCCCTTTCCTCCTCTCCGCCCAGTGCTTAGGAGCCGTGGTGGGAGGGGTAGGGGATGATATGGCTTAGTCTTTATGACTAATGGTTTTCAAACCACAACATTACAGGAGCTCCGGATGGGAGATAGGGACCAGCAGTCCAGGGACCAGCACCAACGGAGTACGGTGCGCATGGAGGTGGGACAGTCTAGCACCGGTGCACCTACGACCAGCTCCGTGAGTGATTAGTATTTTCTTAGCTTCCGCGATGAGCGACTTGTAGTGAGGACTCTGATGTACTGGGCTCGAGCCCATTTATCTATTTTTCCTGTTATTATCTATTGATGGACTGGATATGATTTCACTTTTGTTTACATGTTTCTGTGGACTTGTTTACATTTTATGTATAAATACTTCTCTCTCTTGTGATCGAAAAGGGCCGGCAGAATTGGCGTTTTGTAGTGGTTGCCTTCCCGTGAGTCGGTGCCACCGCAAAGCGGCAATTCTGGGCTAAGACCCCGGTGATTAAAAAGAAAAAAAAAGGGGTCTTACAAGGGGCTTCCATGCAAATATGTAAAATTAGGGCTTCACCTGCCCAAGAAGAAACTTCGTTACCCTTGACGTGTGCTTGGTGGCGGTGCTGGTGGCCGATCTCCCTTTTAGGCCGAGCTTTGCTCGAGGCGGCGATGGCGGTGGCCGACCTCCCTTCTAGGCCGAGCCTTGCTCGAGGCAGCGATGGGAAGAGGGCTGGGCTGACCTAGATGCAGCCGGCTTCGAGGAGGTGGCCGAGGTCGACCTTGCCGCAGGCGGAGTCGAGGAAGAGGGTCGAGCTTGGGCCATGCCTTGGCGGCGACGGGAAGAGGGGTCGAGAGGAGCTCGGCCTGCTGCTTCCCGGCGGCGGCCATGGCAGAGAGAGAGAGAGAGAAGGGGAGGAGCTCGGGCTCGGGCTTGCCGGCGGCAGGAGAGGAGGAGGAGGAAGCCGGCCTGCTCCTTGCGGTGGCCTGAACGGGAAGTGGGGGGCCGAGAGGAGCTCGGCCCCGCTGGAGGCGGCGGACATGGCCGAGAGAGAGGGAGGTAGGCGGCCGGAGATAGAGAGGGAAAGGAGAGGCCGAGCGGTGTAGGTGGCTGCTCCAGGCGGTCGACGGGAAGAGGGAGAGGAAGCCGAGCCTTGCTCTAGTCTTGGCCGGCGACGGGAGAAGGGGCCGGGGTGGGTTCGGGCTTGGCCCTTTGCGGCGTGCGAGAGGAAGACAAAGAGGGAGAGTGAGGCGGCCGGCCGGCCTGCTCCAGGTTTAGCCGGCTGGATCGGGAAAGCCCTAAGGGCTTTTCCCCTGCTTCCCCCCCCGATGCCTGCTCCTCCCTTTTTGCTTTTTTCTTTTTTTGTCTTTTTCTTCTCCCCCTTGCTGCACCCGCCTGCTCCCCCACTTCCTATTTGCTTTTTTCTTTTCTCTTTGTTATTTCTTCTCCCATATATAATATATCTTATATAATATATACCTATTATATATATATATTATATTATATATACATATATTAAGAAGCTCATGTCTGTAAAACCTCCGCACGCCTACACGAGCCCCCGCACGTCTTCGAACGGGGTTGTGCCACATTGTCGCTCATAGCGTGCCCCAAGTCCGTCACTTGGGGAGGATCCCGCTCGCCCGGATACGGGGTTGTACACAATCCCCGCTCTTTTCGAGGTTGGTACAAGCTCGGAAAGAAATGTCCAATCCCAAGTATCCAGGGAGTGGGAGCCGACCCAAAAGAAAATTTTTGAGAAAATCCAAAATTTGCATTCAAAACACTAAACTCTCTGTGCACCTTTTGATCATTTTGAACCACTTGATACTTGTAACGCTCCCTACTACCGAACTGCCCTTATAACATTACTTACAATAAGTATACCTGGGGCCGAGCCCGGCTCGAGGTGTCGCAGAAGTGGCTAAACCGAAGCATCCCAAAAGCCAACCTTTCCCCCACAGGCGAGCCTTCGGACCTGCCAGCTTGATGGGAGCCTGCGCAGCGGGTCTACCTGGGGCCGAGCCCGGCTCGGGGTGTCGTAGAAGTGGCTAAACCAAAGAATCACAAAAGCCAACCTTTCCCCCACAGGCGAGCCTTCGGACCTGCCAGCTTGATGGGAGCCTGCGCAGCGGGTCTACCTGGGGCCGAGCCCGGCTCGGGGTGTCGTAGAAGTGGCTAAACCAAAGTATCACAAAAGCCAACCTTTCCCCCACAGGCGAGCCTTCGGACCTGACAGCATGATGGGAGCCTGCACAGCGGGTCTACCTGGGGCCGAGCCCGGCTCGGGGTGTCGTAGAAGCGGCTAAACCAAAACATCTCAAAAGCCAACCTTTCCCCCACAGGCGAGCCTTCGGACCTGCCAGCTTGATGGGAGCCTGCGCAGCGAGTCTACCTGGGGCCGAGCCCGGCTCGGGGTGTCGTAGAAGTGGCTAAACTAAAGTATCTCAAAAGCCAACCTTTCCCCCACAGGCGAGCCTTCGGACCTGCCAGCTTGATGGGAGCCTGCGCAGCGGGTCTACCTGGGGCCGAGCCCGGCTCGGGGTGTCGTAGAAGTGGCTAAACTGAAGTATCCCAAAAGCCAACCTTTCCCCCACAGGCGAGCCTTCGGACCTGCCAGCTAGATGGGAGCCTGCGCAGCGGGTCTACTTGGGGCCGAGCCCGGCTCAGGGTGTTGTAGAAGTGGCTAAACTGAAGTATCACAAAAGCCGACCTTTCCCCCACAGGCGAGCCTTCGTACCTGCCAGCTAGATGGGAGCCTGCGCAGCGGGTCTACCTGGGGACGAGCCCGGCTCGGGGTGTCGTAGAAGCGGCTAAACCAAAACATCTCAAAAGCCAACCTTTCCCCCACAGGCGAGCCTTCGGACCTGCCAGCTTGATGGGAGCCTGCGCAGCGGGTCTACCTGGGGCCGAGCCTGGCTCGGAGTGTCGTAGAAGTGGCTAAACCATAATATCACAAAAGCCAACCTTTCCCCCACAGGTGAGCCTTCGGACCTGCCAGCTTGATGGGAGCCTGCGTAGCGGGTCTACCTGGGGCCGAGCCCGGCTCGGGGTGTCGTAGAAGCGGCTAAACCAAAACATCTCAAAAGCCAACCTTTCCCCCACAGGCGAGCCTTCGAACCTGCCAGCTTGATGGGAGCCTGCGCAGTGGGTCTAACTGGGGCCGAGCTCGGCTCGGGGTATCGTAGAAGTGGCTAAACTGAAGTATCTCAAAAGCCAACCTTTCCCCCACAGACGAGCCTTCGGACCTGCTAGCTTGATGGGTGCCTGCGCAGCGGGTCTACCTGGGGCCGAGCCCGGCTCGGGGTGTCGTAGAAGTGGCTAAACTAAAGTATCCCAAAAGCCAACCTTTCCCCCACAGGTGAGCCTTCGGACCTGCCAGCTAGATGGGAGCCTGTGCAGCAGGTCTACCTACGGCCGAGCCCGGCTCGGGGTGTCGTAGAAGTGGCTAAACTGAAGTATCCCAAATGCCAACCTTTCCCCCACATGCAAGCCTTCAGACCTGCCAGCTAGATGGGAGCCTGCGCAACGGGTCTACCTGGGGTCGAGCCCGGCTCGGGGTGTCGTAGAAGTGGCTAAACTGAAGTATCACAAAAGCCGACCTTTCCCCCACAGGCGAGCCTTCGGACCTGCCAGCTAGATGGGAGCCTGCGCAGCGGGTCTACCTGGGGCCGACCCGGCTCGGGGTGTCGTAGAAGCGGCTAAACCAAAACATCTCAAAAGCAAACCTTTCCCCCACAGGCGAGCCTTCGGACCTGCCAGCTTGATGGGAGCCTGCGTAGCGGGTCTACCTGGGGCCGAGCCTGGCTCGGGGTGTCGTAGAAGTGGCTAAACCAAAGTATCACAAAAGCCAACATTTCCCCCACAGGCGAGCCTTCGGACCTGCCAGCTTGATGGGAGCCTGCGCAGCGGGTCTACCTGGGGCCGAGACCGGCTCGGGGTGTCGTAGAAGCGGCTAAACCAAAACATCTCAAAAGCCAACCTTTCCCCCACAGGCGAGCCTTCGGACCTGCCATCTTGATGGGAGCCTGCGCAGTGGGTCTACCTGGGGCCGAGCCCGGCTCGGGGTGTCGTAGAAGTGGCTAAACTGAAGTATCTCAAAAGCCAACCTTTCCCCCACAGGCGAGCCTTCGGACCTGCCAGCTTGATGGGAGCCTGCACAGCGGGTCTACCTGGGGCCGAGCCCGGCTCGGGGTGTCGTAGAAGTGGCTAAACTGAAGTATCCCAAAAGCCAACCTTTCCCCCATAGGTGAGCCTTCGGACCTGCCAGCTAGATGGGAGCCTGCACAGCGGGTCTACCTGGGGCCGAGCCCGTCTCGGGGTGTCGTAAAAGTGGCTAAACTGAAGTATCCCAAAAGCCAACCTTTCCCCCACAGGCGAGCCTTCGGACCTGCCAGCTAGATGGGAGCCTGCGCAGCGGGTCTACCTGGGGCCGAGCCCGGCTCGGGGTGTCGTAGAAGTGGCTAAACTGAAGTATCACAAAAGCTGACCTTTCCCCCACAGGCGAGCCTTCGGACCTGCCAGCTAGATGGGAGCCTGCGCAGCGGGTCTACCTGGGGGTCTCCTCTCCAACACAAATATAATGGAAACATAAAGATAATCCAATAACTCAAAAGAACCATTAACCCGATCAACCAAGCAAAAGTCTGACACGAGGCACCTCTACCCACTACGTCCACCCTCTTGGAAACCAGGGTCGATCATGTAATACTCTCCATAAGGCATCTTTTTATCTCCAGGATTAGTAGCGGTATTGGCGGGTTATGCTATGCTGGGCTTTTAGCTTAATATAATCAGGATATATCTGGTGGTACTGCACATCCATTTGAAATTAAGCGTTACAAGTTTGATTCCGGCATACAATCTTAGCAAATCGAAGCTGAAAATTCAACTGCTAAGCATGACGTCAAATGATCTAACAGCATTTCTAGGAGACATTGAAGATCCATATCTTGTATTTGTAACTGGTGCAACTCCAACAAGCATAGTGGAAACCATTAAATGATCCATTGGGAGATTAGGAGAAAATGAGAGACGCATTATGGGACTTATTTTCTTAGTAGCTGCAATTGGGCAAAGGAGAACTATTAATGATCTGCTTGCAAGACCAGGAGTAGGAGCAATTGGGAAATATATTCTTGATCACTGGTGCATTAAGGATAACTTAAACTTTACTGCTTTGAATCTTGGTGGAAATATGATTGTTGCTGCTCATGCATTACCTGGAACTAAACTGATACGTGGTTTTCGTGGTAAAATAGGTGCAAGATCACTTTGGCATTGCAATATTGATTCTAATACTTGTAGGTTATCTGAGAAAGCTAAACAAATTGCTAAGGAAAAGACTATTAAATTCACTATGGAAGAAGCAATGACTCAGGGAGGTAGACTGATACATCATCTGATAATGGGTCCTAATGCTGAACCTGATCCTATTGTTGATCTGCGAAATTATGATGCAAGTGCTTTCTTTGAGCAATCTGGAGTTAGAACTGATAATATACCTGCACCAGGGTCCAGTAGTGCTGCACCACCTCCTAATGCTCTAGCCCAATCATCTTTTACTCATATGACTGCTGAACAACTATCTAACCTCCCTCCAGATCAGCTAACCAAATACTTTGAAGAACTGAGATCTTATAATGCTGCACAGAGGCAAGCTGCTAACACACCAGTTCCACCAGTTGGTAACGAAACATGACAAGTTTTTTTATATGATAGATATTTTGTATTATTTATGATTTGTATGTCCAAAATATCATATTTTATATTTATAATTATGAATATTTGTTTAATAACAGGAACATTTCTAGCTCTTATGCTAGCTCAAGGATAGGCATCAGGTACGGCTGAAGATCCTTCTGCTGAAGACATACGAGGACATAAATAGACAAGGCTAGGAGAACCTGATTCAGAACAACATATGGAAACATGATTCACACCATGAATCATTCTAGAACTATTAATTTTTGATATTTTGGAATACTGAAATGTTTTTGTTTTTATTTGCATTATGCTTTTGTCACTTGTTTTTGGATCTATACTGGATATTGGTATAGCATGGGTTTTTGATCATATATTCTCATTCAGATGATTATGTTTACCTGTTAATGCTAGTGATTATGCTACAATATTTGGTGTGATTTCTTTTGCTGAAGCGGTTTCATTCTACAGGTTCGCAAGCAAATACCCTAACACAGGTGAATTAGTTGTGGTTCGTGAATGTTGCGATCCTCTTTAGTTTTACTGCTCTTTCTATTCCCACCTCTCCCATCCTAAAACACACATTTGAGAATAATTGTTAATATACATTTTCTGGAACTTAGATGTCTTGCAAAAGTCTGAACCCAATATGCTAATACTAACACTTCAACCCTTTGACTGTGCATTTCCTAACCTTGAGATTTTAGCCAGCGGAACATTATTTTAAATGTTACTTTTTGCTGTGAGGGTTTAAACTTTGGTATTTGAGAAACTGAAAGTTAGGTGATAAGATCTATCTACCTCTAGAGGGGGGGTGAATAGAGTATGTTCAAATAGATTGATGTATTTAAAACTTTTTTATTTACTTAGTGTAGAAAGTGAGTTATGCAATGGTTAAATATATGATAAAGCAAACAGCACACAGCACACAGCAAGAAGTAAACATAAACCACAGAAGACACAAGGAAATTATAGTGGTTCCCCAAACTTGGGTAGTCCACTCTTCTATCACCCTTTGATAGGAATCCACTGCAGGATGGTTGATCAGGTGTCCTGGGCACCACCAGATTTTTTGATAAGGTGTCTTGCCACCACTGATTTTGACAAGGTCTCAGCTAACCAAAAGGGTAACTTTTTAAGGGAGTTAAAACCCTGTACAGATGGAATAAGGTAAAGAAAGGATGAGTATGCTTCTCTGTCAACTATCAAAGAGAAGCTTGTGGATTTTGATGTTGTCAAAGCTCCCCCTGAGATGTAGATGAGTTCAGGTAGAAGAAGCTTTGCACAAGGGTGACAGGCTCTTCACTACTTGTCCTTCTTCAGCAATAGATAACTCAGACACTAAGTGTTTGATGTCTGAAGGTAGAAGGCAGTCTGTAGAAGAGTTGATTGCAGAGCAGAAGAGAATCAGAGAGAATTGATGATGATCTTTCTCTGAGTGATGTTCTTCTCTTTGAATTCTCTTCAGCAGATTCCGTGAGAGAGAGATGATGAAGAATGTTCTCTGTAACAAATCTGAATAACTGTGTGTGTGTCTCTGTCGAAAAATCTCTGAGTAATAGAATTACTACTGACTGATAGATAGCCGTTGGCAGGGCATTCAATGCATTCCTTAACTGTCCATGCCTTGGAAGGAAGAGCCTTAATTGATTTCCAATGAAAATTCCTTGAGATATGGACCAATTAAGTCTTGAAACGGCCAGGGGATCTCTTGCAATAACTGCTTTGATGATCTTTAATTTGAATTTCAAAAGTCAACAGACGGGAGAACCCAAAACATTGAATTCATCATAAATCGTCGATCTGAGCTCGACTATCCGTCGATCAGAGAGTGATTAAGGATGCAGAGAGAAACACGCCAAAACGTCGAGCTGAAGTCGACGTTACGTCGAACTGAGGACGACGCTGTGTCGAGCTGCGATCGACTATGCGTCGAGCAGCGGTCGACTACGCGTCGAGCTGAGGACGACGACACGTCGAGCTGGGGTTGACTATTCGTCGAGCTGAGCAGAACTAAAATCTCAAATATCCTAAGTTCTAAACTCACACTCAATGACCTATGCTATACAATGAGGTCATGCATCCTTAGCATAGTTATCCTGACCCAAATATAAAAAGGGTGTTCCAACAATCTCCCCCTATTTGGATTAGGATTACTATTCACATGATTATAAGGAAATAAAAAGCATACAGAAGATTAAAACACAGACAAAACCATAAACCACAGATAGAAGCAGGAGCAGATATATAAATATCAAAAGTGTTTATGGCAGTTGTAAGGAGGTGGAGCCATCTTACATTACTTCTTCTTTGGTTCTTCTTCAAGGCTTTTCTTGAACTTGATTTCTCTCTGAGGATTGGCAACATCTTTCCTGGATCTGTAATCCTCAGAAGTACCCAAGGAAGTTATGCTTTTTCCACTGGGAGGAACAGCAGCAGGATGCAACTGCATGTACCTATCAAATTCAAAGAATTTGCTGGAATTGTATTTGTCCAATTCTTGTCTTCTCTGCTCAGATATAGTACTGATGTTTGATGTGTCCAGTCCTCTTTCTTTATTCTTCTTAATCAGGTCTAGAGCAGCAAGCTCAGCCATTCTAGCTTTCCAAGCAGTAGGATTGTTGACTGGATCATCATATGGGACAGGAGGTTCATATTTGTTGCTTTGATCTGAAGGAGGAGGTTTTTGCCTTACACCATCATTGAGCTTGAAGGGAAAAGGACCAGAGGTTGAAGCAATAGTCTTTCCTCCCCTTTGATATGGCTGGTGTCTAGCTTGACCTCTTGATTGGTTTCCTCTTGAAGATCCTCTTTGTTGATAACCTCTTGGTTGGCTACCTCTTTGTCCTCTCCTGGATTGATATGTCTTGCCTTGGAAGGAGGATGTGGGAGGTTTGCTGACAGGGTTAGCACTGCCTCCTGCACCTGGAGAAGATGGAGGAGGAGGAGGAAGAATAGATTTACAGGGGCCTTTGAAATACTTCTTCTTCTGTTTCATAGCCTTGAGTTGGTTCTTGGAATATTGCATCCAGGGCTCTGTAATCTCACAGTTGTGAAGAATGTGATAAGGAGTATCATGGTCAGTGGCCCTTTCCATTGGAACTCTCTTTAGAGCTTTGCTTCTAGCTTTTCTCTTTTTAGCAATGGTGGCAGATGAATCATCTGAGCTAGTGGCAAACTCATCAGAGGAGCTGCTTTGCACATGATCATAAGGATCATAAAAATCCTTCTTGGAGGCAATTCCTGAAACAGGACTAGAAGCAGCTGTCAGTGTAGATGATGTATCTAACATTGCAGGAAAAGAGATGGCTTCAGGTGCAACAGACATAGGAGCAGCTAAGTCACTGATAACTTCAGATATTACAGCCTCAACTGAACTGGCTGGATAGATCTTATTAGCAGGAGCAGAAGCTACCACTGCATCAGACACTTGAGAAACAATAGAACTGGCAGGAGCAACAGCTACCACTACCTCTGGAACAACAGAACTACCAGGAGCAATTTCAGGAGCAAGGGCTTCCACTGCATCAGAAGTGTTGGGCAACTCATCAACAGTGATATCATCAACAGAATGATCAACAGTACTAATATCAACATTGGAACAAGCAGGAGCAGCAACAGCACTATGATCAAGAGAATCATTTGCAGGAGCATCAGCTACCACTGCATCATCATCAAGGATCATTCTATCAAAAATAACAGTAGCAGCAGCAGAAAAGGGAACAATAGCCCTGGATAGATCTTCAGGAAGCAATAATCTGTATGGGCTGAAAGACCTTTGGAAAAAGCATGCTGGCACTGCCACTGTAAAGTCTTCAACTGAAGGCTGAACAAACTCTCTATCTGTAGGCTGAATTTGTGAAACTAACATCTCTTCTCTATCAAAAGGAGGCAGCTCTTCTTCTACAAAAATCTCCCCCTGCCTAGAATCAGTTAGAACTGACTCTAGGCCCCTAGAAGAAGGGCCAGCCACAATAGGAGTAAGGGAAGAGAGTTTAGATGAGATGAAGTTCAAAGAGAGGATTATTGGAGCTAGGGAAGCATCCAATAGAGAAGAAAGCCTTGGAGCCAAGAGCTCATAGAGCTTGTTGGCCAAGGGAAGCAAATTTACTTGCTCAAAGGGATGATGAGCAGAGGTAGAGGGAGGAGAAACAGATGCAACAGAAGATGATGTTGGGATAGATGAAATGGGGATTGTAGGTTCAATGATGGATGACATGATGAGGTCAGAAAATGATGGTGTCTCAGATATGTCATCAGGAGAACCATCCAAGAAAGAATCATCTGGATTGATGATCTCAATATCCATTGGAGGGAAGAAGTGAAGAGGATGAAAATCTTCAGATGTGGTAATGGATGGAGGAATGGAAGAAGCAATTGTAGCAATTGATGATGTTGTTGGCATAGGGGATGAAAATTGAGATGTGGATGGAGAGAAGGTGGTTGGAAAGCAGAAGGAAGATGAAATGGTGAAGGATGGCATGGCTTCTTCTACTAGATCAGAAGGCTGAGGTGAAGTGACCACAACAGTCCTTGTTTCTGTAGAAGTTTTCATAGCTGCAGCAGCTCTGGGATTGGTGATTTTCCTGTCCCACTTACCAATGAGGGCACAGGTCAGTCTCTTAGAAGCATTGATATGCTTAGAGGATACCAGAAGCTGAGGGCAGATATGATGAAGCAGTAAACCCAACACTCTTCCAAAATGAACATAAGTCTTGTTGACCTTCTTCTTCACTAGATCAAACAGAATTTCTCCCCAATTCAAGTGCTTTTTGTCCAGGAGAGCAGCCATGATGCAGAATTGATGCCTGGAAATGGCATCATGTGCTGTTCTCTTAGCACAGATAACCTTGCCTACCACATCAGCTAGGAGTCTGAATTCTATGGCAAGGTCTACTTTCAATAGTTTGGAGGCATTCTCAGAGGAATGGCCCATCCTGTCTAACATTGCAGCATATTCTTCATTGGACAGCTCCATACTGTCATTGCCATTCTCTAATTCAAACACCTCAGTAAATATGGCAGAGGTTAAGGATACCTGAGTCCCTGAGATTGAACCAGTAATGGTGCTTTCATCTTGAGTGACTGCTGTATAAATCCATTCTTTAATTTCTGTTTCTGCTATTGGCATTCTGGTTGTCATGAACTTCTCCAATTTCTGTTCCTTGAACAGTTCCAGAATTTCCAGAAAATTCTGAGATGATCCTTCAAAGGAATCCAGATCAATGTCGAAACTGCAATCAAATTTCATCGCCGCCAAGATTGCTGCTGGAATCGCCATTTCCTGTAGAATACCTCTCGAAAACAAGTGTAAAATCTTTGGAGGGAGAAAATACTTGCAGAAAATATGAAAGCGCAAATGAAATCGACGCCGAGAAGATGATTTTATATTAGGGTTCGACGCAGAAAAGGAAATAACGTCGAGCTTAGATCGATGCTAAGAAGCTCTAGGGGAAACGAAGAGACTCGGTGGTGTTCAGCTTAGATCGACGTTCGACGTTTTGAAGGTCGACGGTCGACGCTATTTGGGATACTGAATGTCGAGCTCTGAGCGACGTTAATTAACGTCGTCGACCGAGACAGAAACTTAACAGACTCTAGACAGGGTCGATCTCTGGTCGACGCAAAGATGAGGTCGACGGTCGACGCTTTTTAGCGGTCGACGATCAGTCGATCTCCAGTCGACGTTTTCAGATGAAAAACGTCGAGCGTCGAGCAGAGGTCAGACAGAACCTCTAGACACTTAAGAAAGAGATACATTTGCCTAGACTTTGTCATTTTTATGGTTTCAAAATCTTGTAGATTAACTTATGCTATCTCCATCTATCATTCCCAACTGATTAAGGAAGAAGAAGTGCTTCTTTTCATCCAAAGGTTTGGTGAAAATATCTCCCCTTTGTAAGTCAGTAGAAATGTACTCTAGTGCTATTTTATTCTTTTCTACATTATCCCTTAAAAAGTGATGTCTGATCTCTATGTGCTTTGTCCTACTATGGAGAACTGGATTTTGAGCAATGCAAATTGCACTAGTATTATCACAAAGAATTTTTGACTTCTCTAAGTTGTAGCCATAGTCTAGGAGCTGGTTTTGGATCCACAATATCTGTGAGCAGCAACTACCTGCAGCCATGTATTCAGCTTCAGCAGTTGATGTAGACACAGATGTTTGCTTTTTGCAAAACCAGGAGACAAGTCTATCACCAAGGAATTGACAAGTTCCACTGGTGCTTTTCCTGTCTACTCTACATCCAGCATAGTCAGCATCTGAAAATCCAGTGAGATCAAATCCTGAGTCATGTGGATACCAGAGACCTAGATTTGGACAGCTTTTTACATACCTAAGAATTCTCTTAACTAATGTGAGGTGTGACTCTCTAGGGCTCACTTGGAACCTAGCACATATACATGTAGCAAACATAATATCTGGTTTGCTAGCTGTAAGATATAAAAGAGAGCCAATGATTGCTCTATAGTTAGTCTGATCAACTGGTTTACCAGATTCATCAGCATCTAAAACAGCATTAATAGGCATGGGTGTTTTCATAGAAGATGCATCTGACATACCAAATTTCTTAACCAATTCTTTTGCATACTTGGTTTGAGAAATAAATATGCCATCAGCATGTTGTTTGATTTGCAATCCCAAGAAAAAGGAGAGCTCACCCATGCTACTCATTTCAAACTTTGAGTGCATTAGTTGTGAGAACTTTTTGCACAAGCTTGAATCAGTAGACCCAAAAATTATGTCATCTACATATATTTGTACTAGTAGGATATGGGACTTATGGGTTCTAATAAAAAGAGTTTGGTCAACTCTACCCCTTTTAAAATCATTTTCAAGCAGAAAGGAGGCTAAGGTCTCATACCATGCTCTTGGAGCTTGCTTGAGACCATATAAAGCCTTATGTAATTTGAAAACATGTTCAGGAAGGGTTGGAGAGATAAAACCTGGAGGTTGCTTGACATAGACTTCTTCCTTGATGTCTCCATTGAGAAATGCACTTTTAACATCCATTTGGAATATCTTGAATTTCTTGTGTGCAGCATAAGCAAGGAAAATTCTTATGCCCTCCAACCTTGCAACTGGTGCAAAGGTTTGGTCATAATCAATCCCTTCTTCTTGACAATAGCCTTGAGCAACAAGCCTTGCCTTGTTTCTCACAATGATCCCTTGATCATCTAACTTATTCCTGAATACCCATTTAGTTCCAACAATTTGCTGGTTTCTTGGTTTTGGAACCAATTCCCATACTTTGTTTCTTTCAAACTGGTTTAGCTCCTCTTGCATTGCAATGATCCAGTTTGGATCTTGCTCTGCATCTTGTATTGTTTGAGGCTCTATTTGGGAGAGAAAACAAGTGTGCATCAGATGTTGATTTATCTGATTTCTGGTTTGCACACCTTCTGAGATTTCTCCAATCACTTGAGAGATTGGGTGATCTCTTATTGTTACGAAATCAACAATGGGTGTTGATTGTTCACCAACCTGTGTTGTTGTTTCCTCTTGTGGAACAACAACTGGTTCTTCAAGTTTTTCATTGTTTCCTTCCAAAATCTGATCAGTGTCTTCATTGTTACTAACATTTGGTTCTTGTTGTGTAGTGGAAGATAAAGAACCATTATCCATGATGGTTAACTGATTTATATTTTCAGCTAGAGATTGTACCTGCAAATGGTCTATGGTAGAAGAATTCTTCTCCTTATAAGACATATTAGACTCATCAAAGGTAATATGCATGGATTCTTCAATTTTATGGGATGACTTATTATAAACCCTATAAGCTTTGCTGTTCAAAGAGTATCCCAGAAATACTCCTTCATCAGCCTTAGCTTCAAATTTTGCTAAATATCTCTTGTCATTATTATGAATGAAGCAAATGCAACCAAAAATCTTGAAAAAGCTAACTTTAGGTTTCTTCCCTTTGAGCAATTCATAGGGAGTCTTATCCTTTAGTTTATGTATCAGGCTTCTATTCAAAACATAATTGGAGGTGTTCACAGCCTCTGCCCAAAAGGTTAGAGGAAGATGAGCATCTGTCAATAATGTTGTGGCAGATTCAATTAAGGTTCTATTTTTCCTTTCAACTACCCCATTTTGTTGAGGAGTTCTAGGAGCTGAGAAAGTGTGCCTGATCCCTTTATTCTGACAGAACTCTTGCATAAGAAGAGAATCAAACTCTGTCCCATGATCACTTCTGATCAGGGCTATATGAGTATTGAACTCAATCTGTATGCTCTTGAGAAAATCTGTCAAAATTTTGAAGTTATCAGACTTCTTTCTCAGGAAGAACACCCAAGTGAATCTTGAGAAGTCATCTACAATCACTAAGGCATAAGATTTCCCCCCTAGGCTTTGTACTGTAGTGGGTCCAAAAAGATCCATGTGCAACAGATACAAAATTCTAGGTGAGTCACTCTTATTAAGTGATTTGAAACTGTTTTTGGTTTGCTTTCCTAGTTGACAAGCCTTACAGAGTCCTTCCTTCTTGTAGGAACCAGAAGGTAGTCCTCTAACAAGGTTGAGTTTAGATAACCTAGCAATAGTTCTAAGGTTAACATGACCTAATCTTTTATGCCAAAGCTCATTTGACTTACTAAGAGAATTGAAAAGGCATATATCTACTTTAGAAGAATTGAAATCAACTAAATATATATTATCTTGTCTATTTCCAATCAACACAATATTGTTATCTAAAGCAATATTACAAACTAAATCAGTGAACCAAACCTGATAACCAGCATCACAAAGTTGACTGATGCTGATTAAGTTGTGCTTTAGTCCTTCCACATAAGCTACCTTCTTGAAGGTGATTGATCCAATCTTGACTTGACCATATCCTTTGGTTTGTCCAAAGTTGGAATCACCAAAGATTACTCTTGGTCCAAGCTTTGCTTTGAAGGAAGTAAGGTTGCTTTTGGTCCCTGTCATATGTTTGGAGCAACCACTATCCAGGTACCAATGCTGGTTCACCACTGGATAGCTCTTCATCTGCACATGTAACAACTTAATTGTTTTTCACTCAGTTCACCTTGGGTTGAGGTTGATAACCAATGAAATCAGAGATGAAGGACATTTCAGGCTGACTCTTATAGCCTTCAGGATGATATCTCCTAGGAGGAATCACCCATTCAGTATAAGGTTTAGGCTGAGATGTAGGATATTTATGATTTGATTTAGATTTATCCTGTGTAAATAAAACACGGCTCTGAGCTCTGTTCGACGATCGTCGATCTAAGTTCGACGCTGATGTTTCAGGACGTCGAGCTTCATTCGACGCTCGAACAAGCCTACCTTCAGGGACAACAGCCAATCGACCTGAGTTCGACGTGTGTCGAGCTGAGTTCGACGCTTCAGCATGGTGTTGCTGATTCTTGTTAGAATGGCGTCGAGCTCTGGTCGAAGATCGTCGAGCTCTGTTCGACATTTTCTGTTGTACTTGAAATGGCTTAGGTAGATCAGAATTTTTCCTGGCTACCACCATAATTTCTTTACCCTTGTTACTGGTAAACTTTATGGGAGTTGTTAGCACTATAGGTTGGCTTGAAGAGGCACCCAAACCTAGTGAACCATTCATTCTTGAATTCACTGTGCTTGTGATGTCTATTAACCTGAGACTCCTCCCATTGAGAGTTTCCTCAAGTTGTTTAGCCTTGGATAGCTCACTCTTTAGTGAAGCTATCTCCTCCCTACAGCATTCTAACTCATCAGAAAGCTTGAGATTATTTGCACTTAATGTGCTGTAATCAGACAACTGACTTCTAAGAGAATCAATTGTTTTCTCAGCAGTCAGCAAGTCTATGCACATAGATTTAAATCTAAATTTGAAATCATCAGAAGAAAAATCAAAGGAGTCAAGTACCTGATCTTCACTTAATTCCTGATCAGTCATATATTCAGATTCATGCTCTGAATCTGAGCTGCTTTGTGATGCATTGATTACCATCATGCAGAATCCTTTCTCAGTGGCATCATCCTCATCATCACTTGTGCTGGATGATTCTTCAGACTCTTCAGTATCACTCCATGTTTCAGCAACAAATCCTTTCCTTGTATGTTTGGTGTTGCTGGAGGAGGATTTATCATAGTATTTCTTGGAGTCTTTATCTCTTTTCTTGTCTCTTCTTTCTCTCTTGTCTTTCTTGTCTTTCTTGTCTTTGCCTTGATTTTCAGGACAGTTTGGTGCAGTGTGTCCTGGTTTCCTGCAGCCATAGCATATAATATCTTTATTATTAGATCTGTCATACCTTGGCTTATCTTGGTCTTTAGAAGACCATTTTCTGAAGTTCTTTCTAGCCATCTTGTTGAATCTTTTGGCTAGTAGGCTTAATAGTTCTTCATTGCCTATCTCCTTCTCTTTAGGTACTTCCTCTGAAGCTTTGAGAGCTATTGTCTTCTCCACTTTGGGTGCAGAAGAAGTTATGTTTTGCTCCCCTTCTCTATTTTTGACAAATAGCTCATAGGACTTGAGTTTGCCTAAGAGAGCTTCAGTGGATGTCTCAGTTTGACTTCTGCCATCTTTAATTGGCCAGATTCTTGAATCCCAAGAGCTAGGTAAGCACATGAGAATTTTATCATTTATCTCTGTGAGAGATATATCCTTGTCCAAAGTTTTCAGTTCACTGACAATCAGACTAAATCTGTTGTACATGTCAGCCACAGATTCAGCTTGAGCCATTTTGAAATTCTCATACTGTGTTATCAGCTGAGCTCTTCTATCTTTTCTTTCATCAGCTGAACCTGAGACTATCTCAGTTAGTTTGTCCCAGATTTCTTTGGCAGAGTTGCATTCAGCAACCTTCTGAAATATGTCATCTGACATTGTTTGGGCCAAGATGTTCATGGCCTTTGCATCAGCAACTTTCCATTTCTTTATATCAGTGTCTGTTCCTGCAGGTGGTGGAACAGCTGAGGTACTTGTTGTAGTAGGAGGCCTTGGACAATCTGTTAAGACACAGTTAAAAATGTCTTCATCAAAAGAGTTCATATATAATTTTATCCTTGCCTTCCAGAGTCCAAACTTGGATAGATTGCACACTGGAGGTCTTGTGCTTGCATACTCCTTGTTTTGTGCCATGAGTTTTTATAAAAACAATTTTTATCAAAACAAAATAAACCCTCTGTAGAGTTGGATCTTATCAAAGATCTTTGTGGTCCAGGTGTTAGCCTGAAGGAAAGACCAACCTACCTCTGATACCAATTGAAAGTTAGGTGATAAGATCTATCTACCTCTAGAGGGGGGGTGAATAGAGTAAGTTCAAATAGATTGATGTATTTAAAACTTTTTTATTTACTTAGTGTAGAAAGTGAGTTATGCAATGGTTAAATATATGATAAAGCAAACAGCACACAGCACACAGCAAGAAGTAAACATAAACCACAGAAGACACAAGGAAATTATAGTGGTTCCCCAAACTTGGGTAGTCCACTCTTCTATCACCCTTTGATAGGAATCCACTGCAGGATGGTTGATCAGGTGTCCTGGGCACCACCAGATTTTTTGATAAGGTGTCTTGCCATCACTGATTTTGACAAGGTCTCAGCTAACCAAAAGGGTAACTTTTGAAGGGAGTTAAAACCTTGTACAGATGGAATAAGGTAAAGAAAGGATGAGTATGCTTCTCTGTCAACTATCAAAGAGAAGCTTGTGGATTTTGATGTTGTCAAAGCTCCCCCTGAGATGTAGATGAGTTCAGGTAGAAGAAGCTTTGCACAAGGGTGACAGGCTCTTCACTACTTGTCCTTCTTCAGCAATAGATAACTCAGACACTGAGTGTTTGATGTCTGAAGGTAGAAGGCAGTCTGTAGAAGAGTTGATTGCAGAGCAGAAGAGAATCAGAGAGAATTGATGATGATCTTTCTCTGAGTGATGTTCTTCTCTTTGAATTCTCTTCAGCAGATTCTGTGAGAGAGAGATGATGAAGAATGTTCTCTATAACAAATCTGAATAACTGTGTGTGTGTCTCTGTCGAAAAATCTCTGAGTAATAGAATTACTACTGACTGATAGATAGCCGTTGGCAGGGCATTCAATGCATTCCTTAACTGTCCATGCCTTGGAAGGAAGAGCCTTAATTGATTTCCAATGAAAATTCCTTGAGATATGGACCAATTAAGTCTTGAAACGGCCAGGGGATCTCTTGCAATAACTGCTTTGATGATCTTTAATTTGAATTTCAAAAGTCAACAGACGGGAGAACCCAAAACATTGAATTCATCATAAATCGTCGATCTGAGCTCGACTATCCGTCGATCAGAGAGTGATTAAGGATGCAGAGAGAAACACGCCAAAACGTCGAGCTGAAGTCGACGTTACGTCGAACTGAGGACGACGCTGCGTCGAGCTGCGATCGACTATGCGTCGAGCAGCGGTCGACTACGCGTCGAGCTGAGGACGACGACACGTCGAGCTGGGGTCGACTATCCGTCGAGCTGAGCAGAACTAAAATCTCAAATATCCTAAGTTCTAAACTCACACTCAATGACCTATGCTATACAATGAGGTCATGCATCCTTAGCATAGTTATCCTGACCCAAATATAAAAAGGGTGTTCCAACAGAAACATTTGAGACGAAATGCTAGGATGGTTAGGATCGACAAAAGGGGAGTGGGAGGGGACTTCTTTCATCACATGACCTTGGTCGTCACCTAGTTCCTCTTCTATAGCCATGACGTTCGTATGAGTTTTTCTATGCTGGTCACTCTCCACGCTCACCGCACTATAACTGTTGAAGCCAAAAATGACCGAAGCCAAAATTGGCTTCTGTGGAGTTTGGGGTCCCAAAAGAGGGGTGATCGCACACCTACTACACTCAAATAAACAATCTAGGCTCTAGACTAGGAACGTAAGGGACAGACCCAAGGTCTCAGCGTAGAGGACCCACCGCATACCCGGAAGACTAACGAACTCTTCCACTCCCAAGCCAAAAGCTGAGCTAAGACACTTTTGGAAGGCGCTCTTGGCCGACCGGAACATCTAAGGAGGGTCTCGAGACCAACTCTCTCCTATCCATATGTATCTCCTTGGGTCTATACAAAATATTCCTCACCCGCGCTACTAAAGGCGCAACATCGTCAAGCCATTCTACAACACGCTGCCCAACTGGGCTGCAAACATCGCGACTCCACTGCCTTAAAAGGCTATCAACAGGCCAACAGGGACTTCCCGGCATAAACCTCGGGGCTCCCACGGGACGAGCGGTTCACGAGCACACCGCTCACCCAAAGAAAAAAGAGTAAATCATACATTCACAGAGCATCACAGATTATAAATTATTACAGGAATATAAATTCCATACTTCGGCACGCAGGCCGGCAATATAAATAAAAGTAGGCCTTCGAGGGCCGGCACGAGCTTGGGCTTAAGCCCGCTATTCCCCGCTTGGTACTGCAACACCTGTACGCCAACGTCTCGATGAACGACTGCCAGCTGAACTACAGTCTGATAACATAAACTGACCAAATATATTCCGTACACCCCTTTTTGGGGGTCACGACGTGCATTCCCTACAAATAAATAATATCCAACTTCCTCGGAGTCTTCTCCGGAAACCCCAGAACATCACATATCCGGCTCATACGTCTGGACGGGCTTCACACAGAACATCACCAATTCGGCTCATGCGTCCGAATGGGCTTCACACAGCACATCACCAATTCGGCTCATACGTCCGAATGGGCTTCACACAGCACATCACCAATTCGGCTCATGCGTCCGAATGGGCTTCACACAGCACATCACCAATTCGGCTCATGCGTCCGAATGGGCTTCACACAGCACATCACCAATTTGGCTCATGCGTCCGAATGGGCTTCACACAGTATGCCTAAATCCGAACTCACACTTCCGGATACTAGATGCAATTAATAGCAAGGACGTACACGTCGACCCGTCAGAGAGCTCCCTTCCCCCACCCGTTGGTGGAGAGGGGCTTCCATGCAAATATGTAAAATTAGAGCTTCACCTGCCCAAGAAGAAACTTCGTTACCCTTGACGCGTGCTTGGTGGCAGTGCTGGTGGCCGATCTCCCATTTAGGCTGAGCTTTGCTCGAGGCAGTGATGGCGGTGGCCGGCCTCCCTTCTAGGCCGAGCCTTGCTCGAGGCAGCGATGGGAAGAGGGCCGGGCTGACCTAGATGCAGCCGGCTTCTAGGAGATGGCCGAGCTTGACCATGCCGCAGGCAGAGTCGAGGAAGAGGGTCGAGCTTGGGCCATGTCTTGGCGGCGACGGGAAGAGGGGTCGAGAGGAGCTCGGCCTGCTGCTTCCTGGCGGCGGCCATGGCAGAGAGAGAGAGAAGGGGAGGAGCTCGGGCTCGGGCTTGCCGGCGGCGGGAGAGGAGGAGGAGGAAGCCGGCCTGTTCCTTGCGGTGGACTGGACGGGAAGTGGGGGGCCGATAGGAGCTCGGCCCCGCTGGAGGCGGCGGCCATGGCCAAGAGAGGGAGGCAGACGGCCGGAGATAGAGAGGGAAAGGAGCGGCCGGGCGGTGTAGGGGGCTGCTCCAGGCGATCGACGGGAAGAGGGAGAGGAAGTTGAGCCTTGCTCCAGGCTTGGCCGGCGACGGGAGGAGGGGCCGGGGTGGGTTCGGGCTTGGCCCTTTGCGGCGTGCGAGAGGAAGACGAAGAGGGAGAGTGAGGCGGCCAGGCGACCTGCTCCAAGTTTGGCCGGCTGGATCGGGAAAGCCCTAAGGGCTTTTCCCCTGCTTTCCCCCCCGATGCCTGCTCCTCCCTTTTTGCTTTTTTCTTTTTTTTGTCTTTTTCTTCTCCCCCTTGCTGCACCCGCCTGCTCCCCCACTTCCTATTTGCTTTTTTCTTTTCTCTTTGTTATTTCTTCTCCCATATATAATATATCTTATATAATATATACCTATTATATATATATTATATTATATATATACGTATATTAAGAAGCTCATGTCTGTAAAACCTCCGCACGCCTACACGAGCCCCCGCACGTCTTCGAACGGGGCTGTGCCACATTGTCGCTCATAGCGCGCCCCAAGTCCGTCACTTGGGGAGGATCCCGCTCGCCCGGATACGGGATTGTACACATTGAGTGGCCCGTGTTCACTCAACGCTTCTATACTTAAACAGAAATCCTGTTGAGTAGGCGTTGTGAAAGTGAAGGGATAGATACAACTCTAGAGGGGGGGTGAATAGAGTAATCAAATTTTGCACAATACAAAACTTAACTGTCTACCCAACTCCCTTGGAGTGAAGTGCGGAATGAAGAGATTATAGATTTTGGTTTAACCTTAAAGCCTAACACACGTGATGTGCAAACACAAGCTAACTGTAATTACAGTTAAAGCCTGGAAAACCTAAGCAGCAACTAGCAACCTAGTTATATCTATTCACAGCCACAGTACAAGAAAAATAATAAGCAAGCCAGACGACACAAGGAATTTTATAGTGGTTCCCCAAACAACTTGGGTACGTCCACTCTTCTACCCAAACGGTAGGAATCCACTACAGGTTTTTGCTAAGGTGCCCTGCCACCAATGATCTGATTCAGGTAGATCAAACAGACCCTTTAGACTTTTGATCAGGTGTCTAAAAACCAAGCACAGGTTTTTGATCAGGTGCCCTGCCACCAAGGGATACTTTTGAAGGGAGTAATAACCCTGTACAGGAGGGGGAAGAAGGTTAAGATGTCTTCTCTATTTTACAATAGATTAGAGAAGCACAAAAAGCTTGCACTGAGCTAGAATGCTATAAAGAATCAAGGCTCCCCCTGGCTCAAAGATGTCCAGGTGAAGTCTTGCTTCAGTGCAGAAACTCTTCAGAAAATTCTGAAGGAAAGAGCTACAGGAAGAAAATAAATAACAAAAAGAAATCTCTTCAAGCAGCTATTCTTCTTCTTCTTCTTCTTCAAAGAAACTCTGAGTTGAACTTCCTGAAAGCAGGAGAACTCAGGTGAAGAAGAGATGAAGATCTTAACACTTCTCAGTTAGATGGATTTTGCTGAGAGCAGGAAGCTTGAGCTTGATGAAGGCTTGAGTGCTTTTGAATATGTGTGTAGCACTTCTGTTCACTAAAAAAACTAGCTTGAATCCTTCTGCAAAGGGTTCTTTTTATATTAGCAGCAAGCAACGGCTCTCTTCCATTTGAATTCTTTGTCTTCTTGTGAGCCTTGAGACCTGGGCTGTAAATATCAAGAAGACAGAAATATCTCTGCAGCAATACATTCCATAAAGAGGAATAAATCTCTTTCTAAGAAGCTGCAGGTTTAAATCAAATAAACAGATGACTAAATAAAGTCACATCAGAAACTAACTCTTTATAGCAAAGAAGAAGACTTTTCAGTCCAACGGCTATAAAGGGGTTGACAGCGGATAAAGTAATTTAAATGACAGCTAATAAGACAAACAACTTTATCTTAAAAGATTTGAACTCAGGCAAATAGAATGAAGTAAATAATGCCTGGAAACTTTATCATACAGCTTGAAATATCGTGCCAGAAAATGTATTAAATAATTAAATATAATAAATAAATACAAAATTCAAAGGCAGGCAGAAAGCGTCGAACGATCTTCGAAGATCGTCGAACGACGCACGGAGATCGTCGATCTATCGGACAGATAGTCGAACGATCCAGATAGTCGAACTATCGAAGAAGATAGTCGAACTACCCCGGCAGATAGTCGACCTATCAAAACAGATAGTCGAACTATCAGATAGTCGATCTATCTAGGACAGATAGTCGAACTATCAAGCGCACTGAGATAGTCGACCTATCAAGCAGATAGTCGAACTATCAGCGCAGAACAGATAGTCGACCTATCAAGCAGATAGTCGAACTATCAGCGCAGAACAGATAGTCGACCTATCAAGCAGATAGTCGAACTATCAGCGCAGAACAGATAGTCGACCTATCAAGCAGATAGTCGAACTATCAGCGCAGAACAGATAGTCGACCTATCAAGCAGATAGTCGAACTATCAGCGCGGACTAAGCGTCGACCAACTGATAGACGATCGTCGATCAGCCGATAGACGATAGTCGAACGGCGTTCGACTATGGTCGAACGAAAAAACTACTTAACCAAATTCTCAATTTGGAAAAGCGAGGACTCTACAGCTAGACTCCTAACCATTGACCATAGATATTTCTTGGGTCAAGGAGCACAAAGGAGAGGACTAAACTCAAATCAAACTAGGGTACCAACAATCTCCCCCTATTTGAGTTAAGTCTCTCAACAGCTAAAACAACTAGCTATAGAAAACTAAGATACTACAGAAAAAAATAGCAACAAGATTGGCAGATAAACAATTTAGATAAACCAATATATCACATATATCACAGCAGTTTAAATAAACTATTAAGAGTTTTTAGAGTCAGGTAATGGGTCAGATGAACTAGAGATAAAGGAAATTTTTCACAGAGGATCATCTGATTCCTTTTTCGACATCTTCAAGTCCTGCATTCCAAGAATCTTTAGCTCTGTTGCTCTGGGGACCACAGCTTCAGGATGTTTCTCCATATACTTTGCTGGGTCAAAGATCTCAGGATTAACTTGGAATTTCTCAAACTCTTTCTTTCTATAAGATGACATGGTAGTGAAACCAGTCACATCTTTTCCTTCAGCTCTTGCTTTTCTAATCTGGGCTGCCCCTACAAGCTCTTGAAAGCGAGCCATCCTAAAATTAGGATCGAGCTCGGGATTTTCATATACTGGCTCTGGAGAAGCAGCAGCTATTATATCTAGATAAAAACATTAGAAAACTTAGCAAAAGGGACTTGCTAGAAGGTTTTTAAAACACTGTAAACTATTTACCTTTTGAAACATTCTTCTCAGATTGAACTGGAGAAGGAGGTGGGGAAAAAGTTGGTCTTTGGGCCACAACCTCCTTCATAGGTCTTTGAGATCCATAAGATGATTTGCTTTGAGAACTTTGATGACCTTGTCTTGGATGTGGCTGAGCAGATGCAGATTTTCCATAGGCAGATTGATTAGCAGGTAGATTCCCAGAGGCTCCTGCACCGGGAGGTGGAGGAGGACCTTTGGGAGTCCATCTGGAGACTGGAGTATCATACCTTTTAGTTCTCTTCCTTTCTTTCTGCTGGTTTTTCGAGAACCACATCCAATGCTTAAAATCTTTAGATTTGGGGTCAATGCCCTTCAGGATGTAGTAGGGAGTGTCATTGTCCTTATTTGGAGGTGGAGGAGGAGCTTTTCTCTTCTTAACAGCAGATTTCTTTTTCCTTGAATTTTCAGACACATCTGAATCAACATCATCATCAGAATTGGATGATGGAGGATTCTCATAGGGATCATAGGCTTCTGAGACAGCCTTTTCTTTAAGCTTTAATGCAGATTTCTCTTTCTCTTCTTCAATGACATCCATAGCCATAAGAGAGTCTAAATCTAAACCAGGAGAATCATCCCAGATGGATGACTTTCCATACTGCAAATCTTCTGATTCCTTCTCTTTTAGAGATTTCATTCTTAAATCCCAAGCAGCCCTGGCTTGAATTTCTTCCAAACTTAACACAGGAGAATCAACTTTGATTTCCTCTTGATTTTCATCCTCTTTATCATTTAAAAACACATCCAATTCTGGATCTATTTGAATATTAGAATCACTTGGAGCAGCCACAGAAACAATTGCTATTTTCTGGGCAGTTACATCTTCTTTAATAATATCTGTAAAATTACGAATACAGATCTGCTAAATAAACTTGAATCATACCTTCAAGGTATTCACAGACTATCAAATTAATAGATTCATCAACAAAGCGAATGAAAGCTTTACCTTCGTATTTAACCATTTCCCAGCATTCATTCAGATAATTAGTTACAATTCCTTCCAGGAATCTAACTATCATAGGAGTGGTAATATCTTCTAAGCACACTTTCACAGCAATTTCTGATAGGAGGATACCATCTGATATTTCCTTCTCAGTCAAGACTGGAGCTAAAACTTTCTTAGCAGGAGCACTCTCTTCCTCAGCTGGAACAACTTCTTCCTCAGCTGGAGTTGCCACTTTCTCAGCTGGAACAGTTTCTTCCTGATCAGTCATAGCAACATCTTGAACTTCTGGAACAGTCTCTTCCTCAGCAGGAGCTGTCTCTTCCTCAGCAGACATAACAATATCTGGAACTTCTTCTGGAGCAGATTCTGGCTGGACAGATACGACAACATCTGGAGCTATCTCTATATCAGCTGGAGGCGAAGCAGGAAGATCTGAGACATCTTCATTGAACATCTCCCCCTGCCTGATTTCAGTAAAAACTGAAACAAGGCCCCTAGAGGTAGATGGCTCAGCAGAGTTAGAAATGGATTGGATGGAGGCAGTGAGACGGTCAATGGAGGCAGCAAGGGGAGCGATTGCCTCGTCAATCATGATTTTGATTGATGGGGTAATCAACTCCACAATGCGGGAGAGGAATTCAGGGGTAATTTCAAAAGATGATGAATTTGAGGTGGATGGAGCTGCAGCAAAAATGGTAGATGTGCTGGGATGAGAAATATTGGGGACTGGGGATCGAGCTGGAGAGGATGGAGAATGAACTGGGGAATTAACGGGAGATGCGTGAGGAGTAAGAACTCTCTCTGATCCTAACAAATCGAAGCTAGGAGCAGATATCCTAGCCAGATATGCAGGGAGAGGAGAGGCTGGAGGAGTCAGAGAAACAACCATGGTTGTTTCAGGTGCAGCAGAAGAGGAGGGTCGTACCTCAGCAGAAGTTGATGGTACTTCAACTGAGGTAGACGGCAAAACAGAGGAGGAGGAAGGGATAGCTGAGCCAGCTTCACTAGGTTGAGGAGCGACTGAAGCAGTCCTTGTGTCCTCAGATTGCACTGGAGCAGACTTCACGAACGTCCTCTTCCACTTGGAGAACAGATGGGGGTCCATCTTCTTGCTGGCATTGATGGTTGTTGCGGCAGAACTCAGCAACTGGGGAAATTTCTCCTTCAGGAAAATACCTATAACCCTTCCCAGGGTAACTTCCTTCTTTCCATTCTTCTTCCTGATCAAGTCAAACAGAACAGCAGCCCAATCGATCCTCTTTCGATTGACAATTGCACACATAAGTGCAAATTGTTGCCTTGTTATATTATCATGGGCGGAGTGCTTGCCCAGAATCACTTTTCCAACAATCTCAGCGAGGAACTTTATCTTGAATGGAAAATTTACCTTAAGCAACTTGGAGGGAATGCCTTCAGCATGTCCCAGCTCGACGAGCATCCTTCCAAACTCCTGAGCATCTTGCTCATAGTCTTCATCACCAATAACTAAACCGAAGACATCAGAAAGAGCGGCCGGAGTCAGGGTAGCTTCTACTCCGCCGATGGTGCCGATCATCGCTTCGTCTGTGGAAGACGACGTGAAAGCCCATTCTTTTATTTCAGGAATGTTGATCTTGATCCTCTCAGACATCAGCTTCTCTAGACCTTGATCTTTGCAGAGCTGCAGAACCTCTACTATGCTGGCATCGCAAACGTTGAAAGCTTCGAAATCTACACTGAAACCGGCATCGAACTTGACGACGGCAAGAACAGCTGGGGAAATCGCCATTGATCTGCTGGAGAAACGCGAGAAGGAGGAGGAAGACGCGAGAACGAGGAGGAAGACGAAGGAGACGGAGCAGCAGAAAATCGCAAGCGGGAAAGCAGAATGCGAAAGGGCACGCTCCGTCGACGATACAGCAACAGATCTTTTAACCTAGGTCGACTATCGGCTTTATATTGAACCGGATATAGTCGGTCTATTTAAAAAATCTTGAACCGATAGTCGAACGGCCGTTCGACGATCGGCTCAGAAGCAGAGTAGTCGGACAATCGTTCGACTATTTCTGGCTTCTCAAACAAAAGGCTGTCGTCGTCCGGAGATCGACGATGAGCTCAGCCTGTTCGACGATGGTCGAACGTCGATCGACGATCTTCAAACAGAAGCTATCATTAACCAGAGGTCGACGATAGGCTCAATCCGTTCGACGATCTTCGATCATCGTTCGACGATCTTCAAGCAGACCTCAACATAGGCAGATATCGTCATACTTAGTCTCGTCCATTGATCATGCCTAGTTGGACTAAAAAGAACAGATGCTTCTGTTCATCTAAAGGCTTGGTGAATATATCACCTCTCTGAAACTCAGTGGATATGAACTCAAGACATATCTTGTTCTTTTCCACACAATCTCTCAGGAAATGGTGCCTAATCTCAATGTGCTTCGTTCTAGAGTGGTGCACTAGATTTTGTGCAATAGAAATAGCACTGGTACTATCACACATGATCTTGGTGTTCTTGTGTGAGTAACCATAATCCACAAGCTGGTTTTGAATCCACAGGATCTGTGAACAACAACTAGCAGCAGCTATATATTCAGCCTCTGCAGTTGAAGTTGAGACAGAAGCCTGCTTCTTACAGAACCAAGAGACCAATCTCTCTCCCAGGAACTGGCAAGTTCCTGAGGTGCTCTTCCTGTCAACTCTGCAACCAGCATAGTCAGAATCAGAATATCCAATTAATTCAAACTCTGACTCAGCTGGGTACCAAAGTCCTAGATTTGGACATCCTTTCAGGTATCTCAGGATTCTCTTTAGAAGAATCAGATGAGATTCCTTGGGGTTGACCTGGAATCTAGCACAAAGGCATGTAGCAAACATTATATCTGGCCTACTTGCAGTTAGATATAATAGGGAACCAACAATGGCCCTATAATTCTTTTGATCAACTGGCTTGCCGTGATCATCAGAATCAATAACTACATTAGTAGCCATGGGTGTAGGCATTGCTGAAGCATCAGCCATCCCAAATTTCTTTACCAATTCCTTGGCATATTTGGATTGGGAGATGAAGATACCATCAGCATCTTGCTTAACTTGGAGACCAAGAAAGTAAGACAGCACACCCATGCTACTCATCTCAAACTTAGAGTGCATCAAGTTGGAAAACTTTTTGCAAAGTTTGGGATCAGTGGAGCCAAAGATAATATCGTCTACATACACCTGAACTAACAAGATTGTGTCCTTGTGATGCTTGACGAAGAGGGTTCTATCAACTACTCCCCTAGTGAAGTTGTGCTCTAACAGGAAACTAGCTAGAGTCTCATACCAGGCTCTGGGAGCTTGCTTTAGTCCATAAAGAGCTTTTTGCAACTTGAAAACATGAGAGGGCTGTGTTGATGAAACAAACCCTGGTGGTTGTTCAACAAACACTTCTTCCTTAAGCTCACCATTTAGGAATGCACTTTTGACATCCATTTGGAACACCTTAAACTTCATGTAGGCTGCATAGGCCAAGAAGATCCTTATTGCTTCTAGCCTTGCAACAGGAGCAAAGGTTTGGTCATAGTCTATACCTTCCTCCTGTCTGTAGCCCTGAGCTACAAGCCTAGCTTTATTCCTTACTATTATTCCATTAGCATCTAACTTGTTTCTATACACCCACTTGGTGCCTATGATCAGTTGGCCTTTAGGTCTTGGAACCAAAGTCCAAACTTTACATCTCTCAAACTGATTGAGTTCCTCTTGCATTGCAATGATCCAGTGGGGATCTAGCTCTGCATCTTTAAAGGTGAGGGGCTCAACCTGTGAGAGGAAACAAGCATGCATCACATCCTGTCTTAATTGATGTCTTGTTTGCACACCAGCTGATATGTCTCCAATCACTTGAGATGTGGGATGATCTCTAAGTGTGACAATATCAGCAGGTGGGATGTGATCTTCAGCAACAGTTGGGATTAATTCCTCAGGAGGAATTTGATCTACTGTTGGTGGAACAACAACAGCTTCAACAGCTTCAGCAATGTCTTCATCACTGTCTGATTCAGTGATCTGAAGAGTTGAAAGTTGAAGGATTTCTTGAGGGGCATCATGTATCTGCAAAGAACTGGAGGAGGAGAATTTTCTTTCTCCTTGTAAAACATCTGAGACTCATCAAAAGTCACATGCACAGATTCCTCTATCTTACAGGTTGATTTGTTATAAACCCTATAAGCTTTGCTTACTTGGGAATATCCAAGCATGATTCCCATTGAAGCTTTTGCTTCAAACTTTCTAATATATTCTTTATTATTATTATGAATATAAACAGTACAGCCAAAAATTCTAAAGTAATTAATTTTTGGTTTCTTTCCTTTAAGCAACTCATAAGGAGTTTTACACTTAAGTTTGTGTATCAAACTTCTATTCAAGACATAGTTAGCTGTACTAACAGCTTCTGCCCAATAGGATAGAGGCATGTTAGCATCTGCCAACAATGTGCTAGCAGCTTCAATTAGTGTTCTATTCTTCCTCTCAACTACCCCATTTTGTTGGGGAGTTCTAGGAGCTGAGAAGCTATGTTTGATACCTTCTCTCTCACAGAATTCTTGCATGAGAAGAGAGTCAAACTCAGTACCATGATCACTTCTGATCAAGGCCACATGAGTAGAGTACTCAGTCTGCACACAAAGTAGAAAGTCTGTAAGGGCTTTGAAGTTATCAGACTTAGTTCTCAAAAAGAAAACCCAACTGAACCTAGAGAAGTCATCTACAATTACTAATGTGTAATACTTCCCTCCTAGACTCTGTACATTTATTGGGCCAAAAAGGTCCAAGTGTAATAAATACAGGATTCTAGGAGAATCACTTTTATTTACAGATTTAAATGAGTTCTTGGTTTGCTTGCCTAGCTGACAAGCCTTGCACAGACTCTCCTTCTTGTAGGGGCAAGAAGGTAAGCCTCTAACAAGGTTGTGCTTAGATAACCTAGATATATTTTTCAGGTTTACATGACTAAGCCTTTTATGCCATAAAGAATTATTATTAAGGGTTAATTCATTAAACAGGCAGATTTCCGAGTGAGATGAATTAAAATCTACTAAATATATATTGCCTATTCTATTACCTATTAAAACAACATTATTATTTAAAGTAATATTGCAAGAGGAGTTAGAAAAAGAAACCTGGTAGCCAGCATCACATAGCTGGCTAACTGAAATCAGGTTGTGCTTCAGTCCACTGACATAAGCAACTCTCTTGAATGTAACAGTTCCAATTGTGATCTTGCCATATCCTTCTGTCTGACCACAGCTGGAGTCTCCAAAGATAACCTTTGGGCCGAGCTTAGCTTTGTACTTTGACAGAAGCTCTTTGTTTCCTGTCATATGCTTAGAGCATCCACTATCCAAATACCACTTATTTTGAGTGATTGGATAGGCCTTCACCTGCAAAACAACTATTTAGACAGAGTGGACCCAGGTAACCTTGGGTCCTTTGTTTTTCACATAAGAAAAACTGGAAATATAAGAGAATGCAGGCAGAGGGTGATAGCCTAGAGGGTGAGATCTCCTAGGTGGGATTCTCCATGCAGATGATGGGTCAACAAACCTAGGGTTTCTATTTCCATTTTGGTTTCTATGATACTGATTATGATTTTGAAAATCATATGGAAATCGTCGATCGACGTTCGACGATGGGCGCTCAGATCGTCGAGCTTCGTTCGACCATGGAGCATCCGATCGTCGAGCGGCGTTCGACGCTCTTTGCATTTCTTTGAAAAATTTCTTTCTCTTCTCTCTCTTAGCCTTATTTAATGTTTTATTTACAAGGTTTACTTGCTCAGTGTTCTTCTTTCCACTAGCTGAAATGAAGTTCACTGGAGTTGAAAGGTTATTTTTAAGCAAGACTGGGGGTTCACTGGGAGAAGCTCCTAAGCCTAATTTATCATTACCTGACCTAGTGTTGGTCAAGCTGGTAATTTCTAATAGCTTAAGGCTTCTACCATTAAGGGACTCTTCTAGTCTCTTAGACTTAGCTAATTCTACTTTAAGAAATTTGATTTCTTCACTACAAGTAGTGAGTTCTTCCTTTAACCTAACATTTTCGGAGGCTATTGATTCAGAGTCAGCTAGCCTATTTCTAAGTTCTTTTATCTCTTTTTCTGAACTAATTAGATCTAAACATAGAGATTTAAAATCTAACTTAAACTCTTCTGAAGTAAAATCATAAGATGAAAGTACCTCATCTTCAGTAGGCATTTCTTCATCTGAGTCAGAACTCTCTGCAGCAGAGTGGTTGCTGCAGGCATCTATTGCCATGAGGCAAACTTCTTTTGCCTTCTTTTCTTCTTCATCCTCACTAGAGCTTGAGGATGAGGATTCTTCATCAGAATCACTCCAGGTTTCAGCAATGAAACCTCTCTCCTTTTTCTTGTTCTTGTAGGAGGATGGCTTGGAGTGCTTCCTGTGCTGCTCCTTTTCTTTTCTCTTTTCTTTGTTTTTCTCCTCTGGACACTCTGGCAAGATGTGTCCAGGCTTCCTGCACCCATAACAAATAATTTCTTTAGTTGGAGTACGATCATACCTTGGCTTTTCTTCATACTTTGAAGATTTTCTTCTAAATTCTTTTCTCCCCATTTTGAGAAATCTCTTGGCAAACAATGCCATGAGCTCCTCATTTGATTGGCTGCCTTCTGATGCTTCAGCAGCTTTAAGAGCTGGAGAATGCTCTTTTCTTGTTGGAGTGGGGGTCTTGGCTTCTGCTTCAGCTTCCCTTGTCTTCAGCACTTGCTCAAAAGATTTGAGCTTGCCGAGAAGGGCTTCAGTTGATATCTCATTGGTACTTCTGGCTTCCTTGATTGGCCAGATCCTCAAATCCCATGTGCTAGGGAAGCACATAAGGATCTTATCATTGACCTCTGTCAATGAGATATCCTTGTCAAGGGTCCTCAGCTCATTGATGATTGAGCTGAGCCTGGTGTACATCGCTTCAACTGATTCAGCATCAGTCTTCTTGAAGTTCTCGTACTGTGAAATAAGGTTGGACCTCCTGTCCTTCCTTTCATCAGCTGAACCAGCTACAATCTGGTTCAGTGTGTCCCACATGGCCTTTGCTGAAGAGCAATCAGCAACCTTCTGGAACACTTCATCAGACATAGTCTGAGCTAGTATGTTCATTGCTTTGGCATCAGCAATTTTTGCCTTCTTGTATTCATCATTATAGTCTGGAGGAGGCACTGCACTCATATCAGATGATGAGGCAGTGGCTGTAGCAGGTGCTCTTGGGGGACCTGACAAAATAGAAGCAAAAATACTCTCATCAATAGAGTTCATATAAAGTTTGATCCTTGCCTTCCAGATGCCAAACTTTGCTAAGTTGCATGCTGGAGGTCTGGTGCTAGAATAATCCTTAGACTGGGCCATGATAGTGAATTTCTATAAACTCTTGGTATCTATCAGGATCTTGTGACTTAGGTGTTAGCCTATACAGTCAGTCAACCTCCCTCTGATACCAATTGAAAGTGAAGGGATAGATACAACTCTAGAGGGGGGGTGAATAGAGTAATCAAATTTTGCACAATACAAAACTTAACTGTCTACCCAACTCCCTTGGAGTGAAGTGCGGAATGAAGAGATTATAGATTTTGGTTTAACCTTAAAGCCTAACACACGTGATGTGCAAACACAAGCTAACTGTAATTACAGTTAAAGCCTGGAAAACCTAAGCAGCAACTAGCAACCTAGTTATATCTATTCACAGCCACAGTACAAGAAAAATAATAAGCAAGCCAGACGACACAAGGAATTTTATAGTGGTTCCCCAAACAACTTGGGTACGTCCACTCTTCTACCCAAACGGTAGGAATCCACTACAGGTTTTTGCTAAGGTGCCCTGCCACCAATGATCTGATTCAGGTAGATCAAACAGACCCTTTAGACTTTTGATCAGGTGTCTAAAAACCAAGCACAGGTTTTTGATCAGGTGCCCTGCCACCAAGGGATACTTTTGAAGGGAGTAATAACCCTGTACAGGAGGGGGAAGAAGGTTAAGATGTCTTCTCTATTTTACAATAGATTAGAGAAGCACAAAAAGCTTGCACTGAGCTAGAATGCTATAAAGAATCAAGGCTCCCCCTGGCTCAAAGATGTCCAGGTGAAGTCTTGCTTCAGTGCAGAAACTCTTCAGAAAATTCTGAAGGAAAGAGCTACAGGAAGAAAATAAATAACAAAAAGAAATCTCTTCAAGCAGCTATTCTTCTTCTTCTTCTTCTTCAAAGAAACTCTGAGTTGAACTTCCTGAAAGCAGGAGAACTCAGGTGAAGAAGAGATGAAGATCTTAACACTTCTCAGTTAGATGGATTTTGCTGAGAGCAGGAAGCTTGAGCTTGATGAAGGCTTGAGTGCTTTTGAATATGTGTGTAGCACTTCTGTTCACTAAAAAAACTAGCTTGAATCCTTCTGCAAAGGGTTCTTTTTATATTAGCAGCAAGCAACGGCTCTCTTCCATTTGAATTCTTTGTCTTCTTGTGAGCCTTGAGACCTGGGCTGTAAATATCAAGAAGACAGAAATATCTCTGCAGCAATACATTCCATAAAGAGGAATAAATCTCTTTCTAAGAAGCTGCAGGTTTAAATCAAATAAACAGATGACTAAATAAAGTCACATCAGAAACTAACTCTTTATAGCAAAGAAGAAGACTTTTCAGTCCAACGGCTATAAAGGGGTTGACAGCGGATAAAGTAATTTAAATGACAGCTAATAAGACAAACAACTTTATCTTAAAAGATTTGAACTCAGGCAAATAGAATGAAGTAAATAATGCCTGGAAACTTTATCATACAGCTTGAAATATCGTGCCAGAAAATGTATTAAATAATTAAATATAATAAATAAATACAAAATTCAAAGGCAGGCAGAAAGCGTCGAACGATCTTCGAAGATCGTCGAACGACGCACGGAGATCGTCGATCTATCAGACAGATAGTCGAACGATCCAGATAGTCGAACTATCGAAGAAGATAGTCGAACTACCCCGGCAGATAGTCGACCTATCAAAACAGATAGTCGAACTATCAGATAGTCGATCTATCTAGGACAGATAGTCGAACTATCAAGCGCACTGAGATAGTCGACCTATCAAGCAGATAGTCGAACTATCAGCGCAGAACAGATAGTCGACCTATCAAGCAGATAGTCGAACTATCAGCGCAGAACAGATAGTCGACCTATCAAGCAGATAGTCGAACTATCAGCGCAGAACAGATAGTCGACCTATCAAGCAGATAGTCGAACTATCAGCGCAGAACAGATAGTCGACCTATCAAGCAGATAGTCGAACTATCAGCGCGGACTAAGCGTCGACCAACTGATAGACGATCGTCGATCAGCCGATAGACGATAGTCGAACGGCGTTCGACTATGGTCGAACGAAAAAACTACTTAACCAAATTCTCAATTTGGAAAAGCGAGGACTCTACAGCTAGACTCCTAACCATTGACCATAGATATTTCTTGGGTCAAGGAGCACAAAGGAGAGGACTAAACTCAAATCAAACTAGGGTACCAACACGTTGAGTGAACTGTCTTCACTCAATGCTTCTGTCCTTTGACAGATTTCTTGATGAGGCGTTGAGTGGCCCGTCTTCACTCAACGCTTCTATACTTAGACAGATTTCTTGATGAGTAGGCGTTGAGTGAACTATCTTCACTCAACGTGTCTGTCCTTAGATAGATTTCTTGATCAGGCATTGAGTGCCTTGTATTCACTCAATGCTTCTATACTTGGACAAAATTCATGTTGAGTAGGCGTTGAGTGAACTGTCTTCTCTCAACGCTTCTGTCCTTAGATAGATTTCTTATCAGCAACACTGCGGCTTTGACTGCATATAGTTCTATCAACGCTTTTGCTCTTCTGGCATTGAGTGAAGTGAGTTCACTCAATGCTTTTGGACTTAGTGGATTTTCTGTCTGTCAAGTAACTTTCTTGAGACCAACTGTCATTATGACTCTGACTGCCTATCTAATCAATATAACAGAATATAACATATATATAATGAACTTGAACATATATTAAATACATTCATGTATATACTATTGACTTGTGGGCCTTCTTCAAATCTAAGATATTATGATCAATGGACCCAATAATCTCCCCCTATTTGAAGAAGTCAGAACCCTAGTCAATGATATACACTAGCATATATAGAAGATATGCATTCATAGTATATAGGAGCAAAAATTTATACACACACACAAATATGATTATCAAAATAGATAGTGTACATATAACAAAATGTTCACACTCCTAAAGCCCTTAAAAAAACAAGAAACATGTCATGTTTCAGGTTCCTTAATCACTATCCCCCTGTTGGGTTTCTTTGCAGCCTTTTACTTGCTTATCTCAATAGCATCTGGTGACATAGCACTTGACTTTTTATCTCTTCTGCACTTCCTCTTCTTGTTAAGCCAGATCTCTTCCTCTTCTTCAGCAATAGACTTGTCTCTAGCTTTAGCTATCTGATCAGCAGTAGTAGAGGGTTCAGCCCACTGAGCACCATCTTGATCATCACATTGATCTGCCTTCTGATCACTATACTGTTCATCATACAGTCCTTCGTGAATAGGAGGAATATTGTCATATGTATACTATTCAAGCCCCAATGAACCTGTAATTACATTGTTAACCCAAACAACATTCTACCATTCTCTCCCTTGATCATTGTCTTCTCCCTCTTTATGACTTCTTCAAATACAGCTGTAGTCAGGGAGGTTTTGGCCTGATCTATCTTTTCATCCAGATAGTTAACTATCCTCTGAAATTTAAATAATAGTATTATTTTCTTGAGCAGGGAGCTATGTTGTAATCTCCCCCTCAATCTATGCATTCCCCATAGGAATTTGCTAACTTGTATCAACTATAGCTGGAGCATCTTCAGTCAAGTTATCATGGACTTTCTCCCCCTCAACTCGAGGATAGAAAGAAATCACTTCAAGACATTTGAGCAATCCTAGTATGCAGATTTTTAATGAAGCAATCCAGTTGTTCTTGAACTGATTGTACTGGCTCTCCCACAGCAGGTACAACTATCTGGTAAGTCTCCCCTTAATGTTTGCACATATCCTGTCCACAATACTTTCAGTCACCATTTCATCTACCTCTACTGGAAAGTTCTTTGATTGAGAGCCACTAACTTGGACATTCCTTGTTGCAGGTTTAGATGATACTGAAACCTGAGCACTCATATATTTTCTTATTTCCTCAGAATAATTATACAACTGAGGATCATGTGCCTCTTCCATACTGCTCTCAGAAGAGCTGGTTATCGTGCTTTCCTCTGTGATGAGTACAACCTTTTTTATCTTCTTCTCACTAGTCTGCTTCCCGTGCTTTCGAATTTTTGAAGTTTTCTCGAGCTTTCGTTGTAAGGAGACAGGAAGGCGAAAGGGCTAGGAATAGTGTATTTTATTCTAAGCACACACACTTCTATCTATACTTATATTCTATTTGAGAATTTGGAAAGGAACCTACTGGACGTGATAATCACTAGGAAATCAACAAATATGATTAATCCCAAAAGATAGCCGTAAATAGAAGTCCTTGGTAGTTTGTGTTGAGTGGACTCGACGCACTCAACACACTCGACGCACTCGATTCCTGGACACTTAGACTCAGCACACTCGATGCCTAATATTGTCTCAATGCACTCAACGCTTGGAAACTTAGTCCATATCTTCTTTGTTTTACTGCATGGATTAATACTGTCTGCAATAAAAATGCATGAAGAGATACTGAAGCTGTACTAAGTTCATCATACTCAATTCAAATTTGAAGGTGTTGAACTTGGCTTCATCTAGTGGCTTGGTGAAGATATCAGCCACTTGTTTGTATGTAGGGACAAACTCAAGACTGATGTCCTCACTTTCTGTATGCTCTCTAATAAAATGATACATAATTTCTATGTGATTAGTCTTGTTATGAGATATAGGATTTCTAGCAATAGAGATTACACTAGTAGAATCAAAAAACATATGAGTTCTACTTAGCTTGCGATTGTAGTCCTGGAGCTGATGTTGGATCCACAGTAGCTATGCACAGCAACAACCAGCTAAGATGTACTCTGATTCATCTATTGAGATGACAACACTTGTTTGCTTCTTACTGCTCCAAGAGACCAAACTTCTTCCTAGAAATTGACAAGTGCGAGAGGTGTTTTTCCTGTCTTCTCTGCAACCATGCCCTGGGGGATTTATTCAACCCATATAAAGCCTTAAGATGGTTCCTTGTTCCAATCATATGCCTAGAACATCCACTGTCCAAGTTCCATATTGGCATTGTATTGGTACTTAGACTACTCTGCAAACACATATTAGTTTACCTTAGGACCTAAAAGGGATTGGGTCCTAGGTTCTTGTTAGCTTGAAAATGCACATGTTTACCTGCAATAGTCCTGTCAGGAAGACTCACCCTTGCCCTTGTCACACTAGGGTTGTGCCAACAATCTATAGCAAAGTGGCCCACTTTACCACATCATCAAGACTCATGAATGTTGTATCTCCTCTGAAAGTGAGGAAAAGATCTACCTAAACTCTAGAGGGGGGGGGGTGAATAGAGTATTTTAAAATAATTTACAATTAAAAGAAATAAAGCAGTGGAAGACTTAATTTAAGTATATGTGTATGGTGCTTGATATGAAATAAAAACTAAAACAAAAACTAATAGATCACACAGCACACAACAAAGTCAAACACAAAGCAACCGGATGACACAAGGAGCTATAGTGGTTCCCCAATAACCTGGGTACATCCACTCTTCTACCACCCTTGGTAGGAATCCACTGCAGGAATAGTTGAACAGGTGTCCTGGGCACCAATGATCTTTTGATAAGGTGCTCAAAAACCAAAACTAGATTTTTTGATCAGGTGTCTTGCCATCACTGAGTTTTGACAAGGCTCTCAGAACCAGACTCAGAACTTTTGAAGGGAGTTTTGAAAAACCCTTTTACAGTAGGAAAAGAAAAAGAAAGAGATGATGATGTCTTCTCTGTCTCAAATCACTGAGAGAAGACTAGTGGATTGTTGATGATGTCAAAGCTCCCCCTGAGATGTAGAAAGGTTCAGGAGTGAGAGATTTACTAGGGTGATAGGCCTTCAGAAGCTTCAGATCTCCAGTAGAAGATGATTCCAGCAGATGCTGAAATATTTGGTGTCTGGAGTCCTTGATGTTGAAGCCTTTGAACACTTGAAGATTCAGTAGATTTGTAAATCACAGAAGTTGAAATCTTGATCAGAGAAATTGTGTTGTTCTATCTTCTGTAATGTAATCTAATTCTCCTGAATCTCTTTGTATTGTCTGTGTTGATCACTATAACTTATGTATCTATCTTACAGTATTGAAAACTGAAGGAGTATATCAAAAATCTAACTTAGATGGCCGTTAATCAGTCATAAATGTCTTCCATAAATGACAACTATCTCTGGGGAAAGTCCTAAGCAATATTCAATTTAGTCCTTCCTTGAAACTTGCATCAGATTGCTTGAAACGGCTAGAAAATTCTTTGCAATCAATGTAGAAATTAACTCTGAAAGAATTTGAATTAAGTCCATAACTGTTCTTGAATTGAATCCTGAAAGCGTCGATCTCTCACGGAAATTGTCGATCTGAGCTCAGAGATTGGATTTAAACAACAGACATAAAACGTCGACCTGAGCTCTACGATCGTCGACCTGAGCTCAGCGACTAGGAAAATAGCTGAAGGAAGATCGTCGATCTGAGCTTGGAGATCGTCGACCTGAGTTTGACGACTCAACAGAGTTGAGCTCAGAGAACGTCGAACTAAGCTCGACTTTTCGTCGACCTGAGCTCGACGAAAATTGTCTTTGTCTCAGCTCTAATGCTTGATCTTTGAATGGTCCTGGGGGCAGCTTCAAACCTAAGTTCTAAGCCCTAGACTCATTCTAAATTTTACCTTTTCAACTATATAACTAGGTCAAACAAATTTCCTAAAAACATAGTGATCCTTGCCCAAATTAGTAATAGGGTGTTCCAATAATCTCCTCCTATTTGGGTTAGGATTACTATTTATAGGACAAAAACAGGAAATACAGAAACATACATACATAAGCAGAAAAACTAAACTAACAGAGCAGACAAGATAACCAAATCATCATTGCAGAGCTCATATAGAATATCAGCAATTATAAGAGATGTAGATGTACTGTCTGCTTATAGAAATTATTTCCCTTCACTGCCTTTCTTAAATACAATCTCTCTGTTGGGATTGAGAGCCTCTTTCTTTGACCTTCTGTCATCTTCTGCACCTAAGGAGGTTTGAGATCTTGGCCTGGGAACTACAGTCTCAGGATGCAGTTTCATATAATCCTCTGGGTCAAAGAACTTCCTTGAAGAATATCTCTCTAGTTCTGCTTTTCTTTGATCTGAAAGAGTAGTGATGTTAGATGTATCCTTTCCTTGTTCTCTGGCCTTCTTCAATTGATCTAGATCAGCAAGCTCTTTCATCCTAGCAGTCCATGATACTGGATTGTTTTCAGGATCTTCAAAATGAATTGGAGGTTCATATCTATTGATAGATTCTGAATCAGTAGAAGTCCTGGTGATAACTGAATCTCTGAACTTGTAAGGGAAAGGACCTTGAGAAGAATCAATAGGACCTTGTCCTTCCCTTGATGTCTGGAATAAGTTCTGTATTCTCTCTGATTTCCTTTGTGCTGACCTCTTCTAGGCTGATGACTTCTTTGATGTTGACCTCTGGGTTGATATCTTTGAGAAGATTGGGAGGAGCTTTGCTTTGAGGCAGAGGTTTGAAGGGCTGAGCCTCCACCTGATCCTGAGTCTGGAGGAGGAGGAGGAGGAGGCTGATCCTGGGAGGACCCTTTCTTATACTTATCCAGTTTCCTTTTCTTTTTCATAGCCTTTAACTAATTCTTAGAAAATTGCAACCAGGGTTCAGAGATTGGACAATCATGCAGAATGTAGTATGGAATGTCATTAGAATCTTTGGCTTTAGCAGGAGGAACTCTCATCATTGCTTTACTTCTTGCTTTTCTTTTCTTTGCAATAGTACCGGAAGAATCATCAGAGGTAGTGTGGAACTGATCACTTTCTGAACTCTGGGGTCTGTCATACATATCATCAATGCTTTTGATGTACTTTTCTTATTGTTTCAATTTTTCAGGAGTCAGAACAGGAGCAGCAGCAACAGCAGATACAGCAGTAGATACACAATCTATTGAAGCAGCAACAAGAGCAGAAGGAATTGGAGCAGCAGGTTCTTCCAGATAAGTTGAAAGTTCTTCATCAGCAACAGCATCAGCAACAACAGACAGCATTTCAATGTCAGTAGATACAACAGATATAACAGCAGTAGCAGCAGCAGTACAAACAGAGGCAACAACATCCTCAGCCTTAAGAGAGTTGACATATGATATAATCAGGCTGGGATCACATTCTGAGATAGGCACAATGGCCTTAGTGAGGTCTTCAACTTGCTGAACTGGCAAACAGCTGAAGTAAAACATGTCAAAAAGAGATAGCAGTGACCTGAGGTCCACTGTTAGAACTGGTACTGGAGCAGGTGTCTCTGGTAGAACAGGCGCAATGGCCTTAGTAAAAACTTTTGAAGCAGGCACTGTCTCAGCTTCATAGGGCATCTCCCCTTGCCTTGATTCAGTGAGAACTAGATCAAGGCACCCCATAGAAGGGATTTCCTGATGAGAGGAGAGAGAAGAAAGCATGTCAGATAGCTCCTTTATAGATTTAAGGAGTGGAGACATGGAGGTCTCTAGCAGGGCTACTAGCTTGGGGGCCAGTATCCCATAAAGCCTATCTGCCAGAGCTGAAAGATCCACTTGCTCAAGGGATACTTGAGTAGAGGTGAAGGAAGAGGTGGCTGGGACTGATGGAATGGCTGCAGGATGTGAGGATGATGGTGGAAGGATGGTTGGATGAGATATTAGGATGGTGGAGATAGATGATATGGGTATGGAGATGGATGGTGAGAAGGAGGGTTGATCAAGGATGTCATTGAGGAGCTGTTGGTATGAGGAAGATGATGGATGCTCAAGAGTTGAGGAGAGGGAATCATCCATGAAGGAGTCATCCAAAAGGTTGAAGGATGGAATGGAAGTATCATTGGGTGGATAATAGAATAGAAGGTGGAATGTTTCTGAGATGGTGGCTGGAGGAGGTGAAATAGGTGATGAAATTATAATGGGGGAGGAGATGGCTGATTGGATGGTTGAGGAGGAAGGTAAGGCAGAAACAATAGGAGGTGGAGAAGGAGGAGCTGAGGAGGAGGCAGGCAGTTCCTCAATGAGGGCAGGAACCTGAGGGGAAGTGACTGAAACAGTCCTTGTGCCTGAAGCAGATGTTGCTGCAGCAGCCCTGTTGGGGTTGATAATATGCCCATCCCACTTGCTAAAAAGGGCACAGGTGAGTCTTTTGGATGCATTGATGTGCATCCCATTTGAAACCAGTAATTCAGGGCACCTGGAGTGCAGGAAAACCCCTAGAATCCTCCCAAAATTGATACAACTTTTATTAATATTCTTCTTGATCAAATCAAAGAAGATAGTTCCCCAATCCAGATGTTTCTTGTCAACTATTGCTCCCATTAAACAGAACTGATACCTTGAGATGGTATCATGAGCTGAGTTCTTTGCCAGAAGCACTTTCCCCACCATATCAGCCAAAAATTGAAATTCAATTGACAGATTCTTTTTCAACAGCTTATTAGGGTTTACAGCAGAGTGACCCATTCTATCTAACATGGAATCAAATTCTTCTCCAGACAAGTTAATAGAGTCATCTCCAGTACTTAGGTTGAATACTTCAGTCAGAAGAATAGGGGACAATGGTACCTGAGTCCCGTTGATCGTACTGACTATAGTATTTTCATTCTCATTGGTCGCAGTAAAAAACCATTCCTTTATTTCATCTGCCGCAATCTTTATTCTGGTGGTCATAAGCTGAACTAACTGTTGTTCTCGGAAAAGATTCAGAATATCCTTAAACCTCTGATCGCTGCCATCGAAAGAGTTCATATCTATGTCAAAACCTGTATCAATTTTCATTTTGGAAAGAGCGGCAACCGACACAGCCATTTGTACCTGCAAAATTGAACAAACACGACCAAGTGTAGAGAGTTTGGAGGGAAAGAGAAAAATTTGCAGAGAGTATGAAAGCGTAAAAGACGAACGACGGCTGAAGAAATGATTTTATATTAGGGTTCGACGCCAGAAAGGAAAGACCGACGAACTCCGGTCGACGATCGGGGCTGATAGGGGAATCTGAAGAGTCTTCAATGACATCGATCTCTGTTTGACGCTATTGGAGAGCGTCGAGCTCCGCTCGACGACCGCTGATCAGAAGGAAGATAGACTAGAGCTATTGGAAAATGCTGAACTACGATCGACGTTTTTGGAAAATGTCGATCACCGTTCGACGTTTTTTGGAAAAACGTCGATCTCAGTTCAGAGACAAAACAGAACCTACAGATAATAGAAAATATAAGTTTTTAGCCTAGTCTTGGTCTGTTTTTTAGAGTTTTAAAATCTTGGAATTTATTTTAGACAGCCTCCATCTAGCATTCCTAACTGATTTAGGAAGAAAGTATGTTTCTTTTCATCCAATGGTTTGGTGAAAATATCTCCCCTTTGCAGATCAGTTGGGATATATTGAAGTTCAATTTTATTTTTCTCAACATTATCCCTTAAAAAGTTATGCCTAATCTCTATATGTTTTGTCCTACTATGGAGGAATGGATTTTATGTTATAGAGATAGCACTAGTATTATCACAAAATATTTTTGACTTGTCTAAGTTGTAGCCATAGTCTATGAGCTGGTTTTGAATCCACAGAATCTGTGAGCAACAACTGCCTGCTGCCATGTATTCAGCTTCAGCAGTTGAAGTGGACACAGTTGTCTGTTTCTTACAGAACCAGGAGACAAGTCTGTCACCAAGGAACTGACAAGTTCCACTGGTGCTTTTCCTATCTACTCTACATCCAGCATAATCAACATCTGAAAATCCAGTTAATTCAAATCCTGAGTCTTTTGGATACCAGAGTCCTAGATTTGGACAACTTTTTACATACCTAAGAATCCTTTTAACTAATGTTAGGTGTGACTCTCTAGGGCTTACTTGGAACCTAACACATATGCATGTAGCAAACATTATATCAGGTCTACTTGCTGTAAGGTACAATAGAGAGCCAATCATTGCTCTATATGTTGTCTGATCAACATGTTTGCCATGCTCATCAGCATCTAATACAGCATTGGTAGGCATGGGTGTTTTCATACAAGATGCTTCAGACATTCCAAATTTCTTAACTAGTTCTTTGGCATACTTGGTTTGAGAAATGAAGATGCCTTCAGCATGTTGTTTGACTTGCAGTCCTAGGAAGAAGGAAAGCTCACCCATGTTACTCATTTCAAATTTATAATGCATTAGGTTAGAAAACCTTCTGCACAAATTTGAATCATTAGATCCAAATATGATATCATCTACATATATTTGTACTAGTAGGGTGTGAGACTTATGGGTTCTAATAAAAAGAGTTTGGTCTACTCTACCCCTAATAAAATCATTTTCCAGAAGGAATCATGCTAGGTTCTCATACCATGCTCTAGGAGCTCGCTTGAGACCATATAATGCTTTATGCAATTTGAAAACATAATCAGGATAAGTTGAAGAGATAAAACCTGGAGGTTGTCTAACATAAACTTCCTCTTTGATGTCTCCATTTAGAAAAGCACTCTTCACATCCATTTGGTAGACCTTGAATCCCTTGTGAGCAGCATAAGCTAGGAATATTCTGATGGCCTCTAACCTTGCAACTGGTGCAAAGGTCTGGTCATAATCTATTCCTTCTTCTTGAGAGTAGCCTTGAGCAACTAGCCTTGCCTTGTTTCTGACAATAACTCCTTGATCATCCAACTTGTTTCTGAACACCCATTTTGTTCCAACAATGGAGTGATCCTTAGGCATTGGCACAAGTTCCCAAACTTTGTTTCTCTCAAATTGATGTAGTTCCTCTTGCATAGCAATGATCCAGTGTGGATCTTGTTCTGCATCTTGAATGGATTGAGGCTCAACTTGAGAAAGAAAGCAAGTATGCATCAGGTTCTGGTTGATCTGATTTCTGGTTTGCACACCAGCTGAGATGTCTCCAATCACTTGGGAGACTGGATGATCTCTTGTTGTTACTAAATCAACAGGGGGTGTTGATTGTTCACCAACCTGTGTTATTGTTTCCTCTTGTGGAACAACAACTGGCTCTTCAAGATAATTTTCTTCAAGATGATTTTCTTCAAGATGTTGAGCATCTTCTTCATCATCACTGCTCTCATCCTTTTGTTGGATAGGTGGAGGGGCTGTATCCTTTTCTTTAACCTATAATCTGTCCATACTTTCTGAAAGAGAGTGTACCTGCACTGGTTCTATGGTAGAAGTAGACTTCTCCTTATAAAATATATTAGTCTCATCAAAAGAAACATGAACAGATTCTTCAATTTTAAGAGTAGATTTATTATATACCCTATAAGCCTTGCTGATCATGGATTATCCCAGAAACACCCCTTCATCAGCTTTAGCTTGAAATTTTGCTAAATACTTCTTGTCATTATTGTGAATATAACAAATACAACCAAAGATTTTAAAATAGTCTACTTTAGGTTTCTTCCCTTTGAGCAATTCATAGGGAGTCTTGCCCTTCAGTTTATGTATTAGACTTCTATTCAACACATAGTTGGAGGTGTTCACTGCCTCAGCCCAAAAAGATAGAGGTAGGTGAGCATCTGTCAACAATGTAGTAGCAGATTCAATTAGGGTTTTTGTTGGGTACATTGGAAAATATGTACCTGATTTGAAGAAGCCTAACTTAGCTCAATGATATACATCAAGGTGTATTTGATATTATTTTGAGTTGACATGTGCAGGTTAAGAAAGTACTAAAATACTGGAAAATATTCTAAGTCCATGTGTCGACACCAGAAGAAGCTGTGTCGACACTTCAGAATAATTGTGTCGACACTTGAAGAAGGCTGTGTCGACACAGAGAAAAAGAGTCGACAACATTTATGTCGACATTGGGAAGCAGTGTCGACTCACAGAAGTTTAGTCGACATCAACTGTGTCGACACTGGGAGGCTGTGTCGACACACAGAATTGCTAGTCGACAACCTTTGTGTCGACACCTAGAGGCAGTGTCGACACCAGAAGACTGAGTTGACACACAGAGGCAGAGTCGACAACATTTGTGTCGACACCAGAAGACTGAGTCGACACACAGAGGCAGAGTCGACAACATTTGTGTCGACACCAGAAGACTGAGTCGACACACAGAGGCAGAGTCAACAACAGATGTGTCGATACCTGGAGGCAGTGTTGACACAAACTATGTTCTGAATCTACATCAACTGTGTCGACACACAGGACTTGTGTCGACACACAACAGAGTCTAGTACAAGATAATTGCTGGAGAATGATGAAGTGTTTGTGTCGACACAATCTCTCTGTGTCGACACATCCTCAAGATACAGTGTTAAGAAGCTAAGTCGACATCAAGACAGCTTTGTCGACTTCACCAGAGTCTTTGTCGACACTTAAGTCACTTGTGTCGACACACATTGACAGATGGTCTCGACACTTTCTGACAGACAGTCTCGACACTTTGCTGACAAAGACAAAGGCCCAAGATCTGTTTGAAGACTTGACAGTTGTGAGTTACAACAAGTCAACTGAAGCTGTCAGACTTGTCAGAAGTCTGTTAGAAACCGGATCAGCCGGTTACCAAGGATGAAGTCTATATATAGACAGATTCAGAAGAAGAAAAAGAGAGGCAACACATAGAAACTGATTGAGTGATCATTTCAAGAAAGTGCAAGGCACAGAAGAAGATCTTCGTGAGAAGATCTAAGAAGACATTCTGAAGAGTACAACCTCTCAGGATCTGTCTAAGTAGAATTCTTTCAAGAATTCTGAAGTATTATCAAAGGTATTGGATAGAGAGGGATCCAGCCATTTGAAGAACAAGAAGGAAGCTGTCACAGGTTTCTCAAGAAGCTGTCAGGAAATCAACTCAACTAAGTTCAGATTCAAGAAGCTTTGAAGAAAGCTAAGATCCAATTGATTTCATCCATCAGCTGATCAAGTGCTGTCTTGTCCCTTCTCTCTCAACAAGGGCAAGATTATAAACTCTTTTCAAATTCTGTAGGATTTATTTTTATAGATCTGAGTTGTAAGCCTATGTTATAAAGGCTGAGTGTAGGAGAGTTGTTCTCTGAGTGGTAGGGCTGTTTATGCCTGAGTGTAGGAGAAGGTATTTCTCTGAGTTGTAGGCCTTGTGGCAAGGCTGAGGTAGGGCTTATTAGCCTGAGCTGTAGGAACCTTTCAGGGTTCTGAGTTGTAGGAACCTTTCAGGGTTCTGAGCTGTAGGATCTGAGGATCTGAGTTAAAGAAGGAAGTTTGGCCGAATCTAGCACACTGCTAGATAGGTGAAGGGGGAAAGTGGATGTACCCAGACCTTGGGGAACCACTATAAATCTGTGTGCAATCTGTGATGTGTGCATATTTGTGATTGCTGTGCTGTGTTTGCTACAGTGTTTGCTGAATTCTCTTATAGTCAGTAGTTATAATCTGCCTTAAGTTAAAACAAGCATTAGAACCTATTCACCCCCCCTCTAGGTGTTTAGGTAGTCTTGAAAGTTAAACTATCAAGTGGTATCAGAGCCAGGTTACTCAAAAAAGGACTTAACAGTCTGAGTTAGATCCCTAAGGCAGAATCAAGAATCAAGAAAATGGGTTCTGGAGAGAATCACAAGGAACTAGGGTCAATGAAATTACCCATCTGCAGAAAAGAGATTTTTGGAATCTGGAAAGAAAGAGTTAGGTTATTTATGGAGACTTCTGATCCAAGGATATATATCACAGTACAGGAAGGCCCCTTCATTCCAATGAAGGTATCAGTTCTTGATGCAAATATTCAAACTCCAAAGAGCTATTTTGAAATGACCAAGGATGAGATCATCCTGGCAACACTAGACAAAAGAGCACAGAATATTATTGTAAGTGCTATAGATGATTCTACTTTCCAAAATCTGATTCACTGCAAAACCTCCAAGGAAATGTGGGACACTTTGATTGTCTACATAGAGGGTTCTGAAGAAGTTAGACAAGATAGAAAGTCTATGATCAACCAAGAATATGAGAGTTTCAGACAAGGGAAGTCTGATAGCATAACTGAATGCTACAAGAAATTCTACAGGATAGTAAATGAATTGATGTCCTATGGAAGGGTCTTCAGTACATATGAACTGAATGACAAATTCCTAAGATCCTTGACAAAGGATTGGGACACCAAGATTTGTGCCATAAGAGAAGTGGCCAAACTGGCAGACATTTCTCCTCCAATCTTGTTTGGAAAGTTGCTATCATATGAAATGCAACTAATAGCTAGGAAGGAGGAAGAAAAGAATTCAAAAGGAGAGCATAGAGAGAAGTCAGTGGCCTTCAAGGCAGAAGCCACTAGAAAGAATAGGAGGATATCTTCATCACCTCCTAAGGAAGTTGCTGAAGTTAACTCTGAAAATTCAGACAATCAGATTTCAGAAAGCAGTGATTCAGATGCAGATTTTGCTGCCTTTACAAGGCAGTTTCAGAGGTTCTTGAAGAAGAAGCAGTGGAAGTCAAGGCCCTCCACATCACAGCCAGTTGATGATTATTATCAGAAGAGAAAATCATCAAGAAAGGAGAGTAGCAGATCTAAGCCCAGCAAAGCTACTACATCAAAGATTGTTTGCTATTGCTGCAATAGGCCTGGACATGTGGTGGCTGAGTGTCCAGAAAAAAGGAAGGAGTCAACAGACAGAAAGAAGACTCAACAAAAGGGCAAGAAGGAGAAATCCTTTGTTGCTAAGAAGGAGAAGAGTCTTACAGATCAATCTTCTTTAGAGTTAGAATCAGAAGCTGAAGCTTATATTGGACTGTATGCAGCTACTGAAGAAGAGAAGTTTATGCAATTGCTAAACTCCATCTATGAACAAGAAGATCATCAATTTATGGGATTGATGGCTGGATCAGAAGAAGACATGTGCCAGAATCAGTCTGGTCCCAGTAAGTTACATTGTCCTTCTATAAAATCAGTTTGTAGTACTAGTGCAGAATCAGGTACATCTGCATCAAGTGATGTAGATGGATCTAAATCAGAAGGAGATATTCATCAGTTAATAGATAAATATGGGGACTTGTTGCAGGCTCTTAAGAAAAGCAAGAACCTAGCCAAAACTCGGGCTCAGGAGATTGCAGATCTTAAGATGGCTGCAACTGAGTTTGAAAAAGCAATGAATCAAAAGTTAAATGAGATTGCCAAACTGAAAAATATAACTATTATTCAGATGGGCACAATCAAATATAATAATGATCAAGTTAAAAGTCTGGAGGCCAGACTGAGAATAGAGAAAGATTTAGTGGCTAGTTACTCTAAGCCAAAATCTGTCTTACCATTAATAGATGAGTTTGTGGCTCAAAAGGGTAAGCGGGATTAGGCTTCAAAGATAAAACCAGGGATGCCCAATTCAAGAGAAAATGCAAAGCTCCAGTCCAGCCACTAAACCTTAAAGTCCCTGTTATGTTTAGAAAGGTACAAGTGCCTTCTAACAAATATGATCTTGAAAATATTCATGGTCATATTAAGACTGATGTTCTGAAAAACAAGGGTGTTAATGCCAATAGGTCTACCCATGTTCATAAACCCCATGGTTATAAGAAATCAGTGGGTGAAGCTACAGCAGCACCAGCACTGGACAGAAATTCTTCTGCCAAGGATATATCTAGACCTAGATACAACAAGTTTGAATGTTGGTGCTGTGGCAAGAGAGGCCATTTTGCCTTAGACTGCTGGCATAACACAAGTGTAAGGAAGAATAATAGTCTACCAGTTAGAAGAGCTGCTGGTAGTTTTGATGAGTATGGTGCTAACCTGAACCAAGGACCCAAGACTTACTTGGGTTCGAAGGGAAAGTAATTTTGTATTGCAGGAAAGTCCAAGTTGTCATGCCCCAATATGGTACTTGGACAGTGGTTGTTCCAGGCACATGACTGGAACAAAGGGGTTATTGAAGGATTATACATCTATCAAGGATGGATCTAAAGTTATCTTTGGTGGATCTGAAAGAGGGAACATCAAAGGATTTGGTAACATTTCTTCAAACTAAATTACCATCACTCAAGTGGCTTATGTTAAAGGTTTGAAACATAATCTGATTAGCATAAGTCAGCTGAGTGATCTTGGATATGACATTTCATTTGTTAAGGATGGATGTCATATCAAAAGGTCAAGTGATCAAAAGGTCATATTGACTGGGTATAGAAAGAGAAATGTTTATTGTCTTGATTTTGTATGTGAGAACAAGATTTCTCATATCTGTCTTGTAGCTGATGATAATGCATCTCATTGTGTCAAATGGCACAAGAGGCTGGCCAATCTTAACTACAAGACAATTGGCCAACTCTTTAGTAAAGAGTTAGCGAGGAATGATCCTCAAGTTAAGTGTATAAAGGAAGGGATATGTTCAGCTTGTCAAAAGGGCAAGCAGACAAAATCCTCCTTTCATAGCTTTGAAAATAAGGATTCAGTGAGGTGTTTATACCTCTTACATATGGATCTTTTTGGTCCTATGTCAGTTCATAGTCTAGGTAGGAAGGTCTACACTTTTTTGGTTGTAGATGACTATTCTAGATATACATGGGTGTTCTTTCTGAGACAAAAATCAGAAACCCCAAGTGTCTTACTTAGTTTTGTGAAACAAATTCAGAATGAACTGAACAGTACAGTGGTCAAAATCAGAAGTGACCATGGCACTGAATTTCAATCTGAAAGTATGACAAAATTATGTGAAGACTTTAGGATTTTCTAAGAATTTTCTTCACCTAGAACACCACAGCAAAATGGTATTGTTGAGAGAAAGAATAGGACATTGATTGAAGCTGGTAGAACTCTATTGAGTGACACTTCTCTTCCAGAATATTTTAGGGCTGAGGCAGTTAACATTGTATGTCATGTGATCAATAGGGCTTCTATCACCAAGAGCCACAAAAAGACTCCCAATGAAATTATGAAAGGTAGAAAACCAAATCTATCCTACTTTAGGATCTTTGGTTGCAAGTGCTATATACTTAACAATGGCAAGTCTTATCTTACTAAGTTTGCTGCCAAATCCCAAGATGGGATATTTGTTGGGTACAGCATCAATAGTAAGGCTTATAGAGTCTATAACTTGACTACTCAAATTGTAGAAGAATCTGTACATGTTCTATTTAATGAAACAAGATTAATCAACAGTGAGTTGCCTTGTAGATCAAATAATCCAATAGGTATAAGCAAGAGGATGGACAAGCTTTCCATTGCAGAAGCATCAAATGCAGATGAAGTATTGGAAAATGAAGGCTACTGTCCAGGGGGAGTACAAGACTCAATAGAAGCTGATGACAACCAAGAGGTACAACATAATGAAGGAGCTGGAGATGTTCAACCTGAAGGACATCTACCTCCAGCTACAAGACATCTAAAATACCATCCAGCAAATCAAATAATAGGTGATCCAAGACAAGGAGTGCAGACTAGAAGCAGAAATTTGAGCACAGTCCTGCACTCAAGTTTTCTATCTCAACTAGAGCCTAAGAAATTTGAAGAAGCCATCCAAGACCAACACTGGATTAATGCTATGCAAGAGGATCTTAATCAATTCAGAAGGTGCAAAGTCTGGGAGTTAGTTCCTAAACCTAGAGAACACAACATCATTGGCACAAAGTGGATCTATAGGAACAAGTTGGATGAGAGTGGAGTAATTGTGAAGAACAAAGAAAGATTGGTTGCTAAAGGATACAGGCAGGAAGAAGGGATTGACTTTGATCAAACATTTGCTCCTGTAGCAAGACTTGAAGCAATCAGAATGTTCTTTGCCTATGCTGCATACCAAGGATTCAAAGTACACCAAATGGATGTGAAATCAGCATTCCTGAATGGTGATCTGAAAGAAGAAGTCTATGTAGAGCAGCCATCAGGTTTTGTAGATTCTCTTAAACCTGATTATGTTTATAGACTTAAGAAAGCATTGTATGGGTTAAAGCAAGCCCCAAGGGCTTGGTATGAAACCCTGTCTACTTTTATTATTGGGAACAAGTTCTCAAGAGGTAAAATAGACAAAACTCTATTCCTAAGGGAATCTAAAGGTAAGATAATCTTAGTTCAGATCTATGTAGATGAAATAAATTTTGGGTCTACAGTGAACAACCTTTGCAAAATGTTTGCCAAACTTATGCAAGAGATGTTTGAAATGAGCAGTATGAGGGGAACTTAAGTTCTTCTTGGGACTCCAAGTAAGACAGACTTAAGATGGCTTGTCCATATCCCAGTTTAAGTTCACCAAGGAATTAATTAAGAAGTATGGTATGGAATTATCCTCCACCATGAGAACTCCTATGGGAACAAATATGCCAATATGCAAAGATGATGCAGGTAAGCCTGTAGATGAGTCTTTGTATAGAAGAATAATTGGCTCTCTATTATATCTCACTGCTAGTAGACCAGACATTATGTATGCTACATGTGTATATGCTAGGTACCAAGCTTGCCCTAAAGAATCACATTATACTGCAGTCAAAAGGATTTTGAGATATCTTAAGGGCACACCTAATCTAGGCCTTTGGTACCCTAGGAATGGAGATTTTCTACTCACAGGTTATTCAGATACAGATTTTGCAGGCTGTAGAGAAGATAGAAAGAGTACTACAGGTACTTGCCAATTCTTGAAAGGAAGACTGATATCCTGGAGCAGTAAGAAGCAGACCAGTGTGGCAATATCCACAGCTGAGTCTGAATATGTTGCAGCTGGAAGTTGTTATGCACAGCTATTGTGGATTCAGCATCAACTAAAGGACTATGGTATTCAAGTAAGTAGAACACCTTTATTATGTGATTCTAAGAGTGCTATTTCTATTGCAAACAATCCTGTTTCACATAGTAGAACTAAGCATATAGAAATTAAATACCATTTTCTTAGAGAACATGTAGAGAAAGAAGACATCTCATTGGAATTTGTTAAAAAAGATTTTCAAATTGCAGATGTTTTTACTAAGCCACTGGATGAAACATAATTCAATAAATTTAAAATTGAATTAGGAATGCTGACCATAGGTTAGTTTATCAAAAAAAAAAATTTGGCTAAGTAAAATGGTGTCGACACATTCAGTGATAAAGTGTCGACACAGAGAAGTCATGTCGACTAGTCAGGGAAATTGTGTCGACACATGAAATAATATGTCGACACCTAAGGGTCAAATAGTCGATTCATCCAGAAATGTAGTGTCGACACATCCAGTATAATGGTGTCGACACCTACATATTTTGTGTCGACTCTTGTACTAAGAGTCGACACATAATTTCTGATGCACTACTAAGTATCTCCCATGTCGACATATCATCAATTGGTATCGACACAAAGTAGTCAACATTGATGTCGAGACAATAGAAGTTTGTGTCAACACATTCCGACTATGTCGACACATTTAGACTGTTTTTGTCCGACTTTTGACCTTCTTTCATTAGAGGGTATAAATAAGTCAAGAACATTTTCTGTCGACACGCTTACCAGGTTTTCAAGACTAAAACCTAGTGTCGACAATCTCTCTTCTCTTCTCTCAAGCTTTCTCATCTTTCCAATAGCGCCAAAGTTTGAAGATAACATCAATGAGGGATATGAGTTGGTTAGGGCTGCATTCGACAATGCCGCACCAGAAATCAAACAGGTAATTTCTCTTCTTACTGACAATGGATTGGAATACCTGGTATCTGAACCTACTAAGATTTTGAAGAAAGAAGTTGTCGAGTTCTATACTGCTGCAACTTTGGACTCCACTGGTCTCAAGATAAAATCTACAGTTCATGGGACTAAGATTAAAATTACTTTAAAAAGTATAAGAAAGATTCTTCAACTTTGGACTCCAAGACAAGGGAGGCTCTCTAATGGTGTGGATTGGATCCAACCCTAATGATTGGAGCAGCTATCAACCGAAAGGGAATGAATCAACAAGGAAAGTTTCTATCTGAGATAGTTGGAAAAGTGATTTTGTGTAAATCAGGAGGTCATGATAGGATATCTGCCATGATGTTCACTCTCATGACAAGGATACTCTACAAGATTAACACAGACTGGTCTGCAGTTGTGTTTGATAAAATCAAAGAAGGAATAAAGAAGCCAAACTTGGCTAGAATTATGAGTCTATTCCTGACTGGACTCATTCCAGAGGTCATGCAACAGATTCCTGGGACTAAGATTAATCATATGAGAAAAATGGACATGAGATTATTCTCCAGGTGGGATAGAGTTCTGTCCAAAGAGATGCCTGGTGTGGACAGGCTGGATACACCTGAGACATCACCAGGCCATGATCAAGACACTGAACAACTTCAAGGAACACAAGTTAGAGAGCAAGCTGAGGACTAGATTGGGTCTACTCAAGCTCAGGAAGAAACTATACCTGCACAGATGCAGGGGGAGCCAGTTCATTCAACTGCCCAGAATATTTCTAATCCTTAACAGTTGCAGGGAGAGACCATTGTTGAAAAAGTACAAGTGGAAGAAGGAGTTAACTTATAAGAAGATTTGAACACTGCTGGCCTTGATGACTCATCTTCTGCTCAAGCACAAAAGGAATTCACTCTAGATGAGTTGTTTCCTGATGATGGAATTGCTACTGATAGGAATGAGGAGGAGCAAGATGTGTAGGAGGAGCAAGATGTTAAGGGGAAGAAGTGAATGTTGAGAAAGAACAACATGTCACTGAGACAGAAATTCCTATAACACCTTCTGAAAGAGTTCATATTGACAGTTCTTCAGATTCTGAGACAGAAGAAGTCAGGGAGGCTAAGAAAAGTAAGCTCATGGTCTTTAAGAAAAGAAGTCAAGGCTATAAGCAAGCTCTCCATACTGCAAGTCACCAAACTTCTACTGATTTTGATTACAATAAGTTCATGGTGAATTTGCAGGTGAAGATGGATGAGCAAAGAAGAGCATTGGAAAAATATGTAGATGAAAGTAATAAGTCTCTTCAGTTTGATCTTGCCCAAGATATAAAGTCCATCAGATTTGAGGTCAATCTGAATAAAAAGGAGATGACAGCTTGCTTCCACAAGGGAGGTAATGTTGTGGTCTATCTAGCTAAACAACAGCAAACTCTCCTTACTAAAGTGGATGACATAGCCTTGAAGCAAGGATATGTTCTTGAAAATCAGCTAAGAATGAATGACAATCTTGCTGAATCTCACCATGAAATTCTCACTAAGTTAACAGAGACTTCTTCAGGGCTGACTGCTGCAAGGGTTAAAGACATGGAAGATTTTGATCAAAAGCTCAAGAATGCCATAGATTCAGTTCAAACTACAATATCCACCTCACAAAAAGAAATATCTGCCAAGCTTCAAACATTGAAACCATTCTTTAAAGAGGGTGTGAATTACCTTGATGGGCAAATAAGGTTTCAGAAGGATGATCTTAGAGATCATATTGCTAGAGAAGTCCTAAAGGGGGAGAGGGTAATAATCCATGCTGGCTCAGAACATGCTAAATGGGTAACCAACAGTGTCAGAGCCACATTGGGATATCCACCATTGTGTGATGATGATAATGTTGCTAAGTCAGGAATACAACAAAGTCTACTTGAAGGCAATCAAACTGAGGTTGCCCAAGTCATATACCCCCCTGCTGATTTTGAAATCATTCATCAGCAAGTGCAGGCCATGTACAGTCCTCCAAAGGAGGTTACTAATGTTGTTATTGAAAAAGTAGATCAACCAGAAGCTGTTTTGAAAGATCAACAAGATGCTCTATTATCCAAGAAGAGATTTAGAGAGCAAGCTGAACTAAGACCTGATTTTGAGCAGTGGAGCCCCACCTCAAGAAACATTATACTAACTGCCTGGAAGGCTGTGAAGGATCAAGTACATGAAAGAGTAAAATGGTATAATGAAATTGAATGGCAAAAGTATGAGGCCAGACAGGAGGCCATAGTTCAATACAGAAGAAAGGCTAAGATGGGAAGGCTACCACCTGATGCTAAGGAGCCTAACAAGTATTTTCCCAAGCCATTTCATTACTTTGAAAGGTAAAGGCTCAAGGAGGAAGCTCAAAAGAAAGCTGAACTGAAAGGCAAAAAGCCTGCTAATGTTGCTGAACCTACTGTGAAGGCTCAGATTCAATCAGGAAAAGGAATTGTCATCCGGGAGCCTGATCAGTCTTAGTTTAAGTTTATTAGTTCTTTCAAATGTTTTGTTTGTTAAATCAATCAATGTAAAGAAGCTGTAACAAACATGTCTACATTAATAAACAAAACCTTGTTCTGTAATCATTTCTTCATGTTCATCTTTATTCTGTGATGAATCTGTTGTTTAATGTTTTGTTTATAAAAGTTTCCTGTGACATCATGCTTATGTATATCATCATATTAAAATTTTCATAAATGGTGTATATCATTAGCTAAAAGGATTATGACTTCTCCAAATAGGGGGAGATTGTTGGGTACATTGGAAAATGTGTACCTGATTTGAAGAAGCCTAACTTAGCTCAATGATATACATCAAGGTGTATTTGATGTTATTTTGAGTTGACATGTGCAGGTTAAGAAAGTACTAAAATGCAGGAAAATATTCTAAGTCCATGTGTCGACACCAGAAGAAGCTATGTCGACACTTCAGAATAATTGTGTCGACACTTGAAGAAGGCTGTGTCAACACAGAGAAAAAGAGTCGACAACATTTATGTCGACACTGGGAAGCAGTGTTGACTCACAGAAGTTTAGTCGACATCAACTGTATCGACAGTGGGAGGCTGTGTCGACACACAGAATTGCTAGTCGACAACATTTGTGTCGACACCTAGAGGCAGTGTCGACACCAGAAGACTGAGTCGACACACAGAGGCAGAGTCAACAATATTTGTGTCGACACCAGAAGACTGAGTCGACACACAGAGGCAGAGTCAACAATATTTGTGTCGACACCAGAAGACTGAGTCGACACACAGAGGCAGAGTCGACAACATTTGTGTCGACACCAGAAGACTGAGTTGACACACCGAGGCAGAGTCAACAACAGATGTGTCGACACCTGGAGGATGTGTCGACACAAACTATGTTCTGAATCTACATCAACTGTGTCGACACACAGGACTTGTGTCGACACACAGCAGAGTCTAGTACAAGATAATTGCTGGAGAATGATGAAGTGTTTGTGTCGACACAATCTCTCTGTGTCGACACATTCTCAAGATATAGTGTCAAGAAGCTAAGTCGACATCAAGACAGCTTTGTCGACTTCACTAGAGGCTGTGTCAACACTTAAGTCACTTGTGTCGACACACATTGACAGATGGTCTCGACACTTTCTGACAGACAGTCTCGACACTTTGCTGACAAAGACAAAGGCCCAAGATCTGTTTGAAGACTTGACAATTGTGAGTTACAACAAGTCAACTGAAGCTGTCAGACTTATCAGAAGTCTGTTAGAAACCGGATCAGCCGGTTACCAAGGATGAAGTCTATATATAGACAGATTCAGAAGAAGAAAAAGAGAGGCAACACATAGAAACTGATTGAGTGATCATTTCAAGAAAGTGCAAGGCACAGAAGAAGATCTTCGTGAGAATATCTAAGAAGACATTCTGAAGGGTACAACCTCTCAGGATCTGTCTAAGTAGAATTCTTTCAAGAATTCTGAAGTATTATCAAAGGTATTAGTTAGAGAGGGATCCAGCCATTTAAAGAACAAGAAGGAAGCTGTCACAGGTTTCTCAAGAAGCTATCAGGAAATTAACTCAACTAAGTTCAGATTTAAGAAGCTTTGAAGAAAGCTAAGATCCAGTTGATTTCATCCATCAGCTGATCAAGTGTTGTGTTGTCCCTTCTCTCTCAACAAGGGCAAGATATTATAAACACTTTTCAAATTCTGTAGGATCTATTTTTATAGATCTGAGTTGTAAGCCTATGTTATAAAGGCTGAGTGTAGGAGAGTTGTTCTCTGAGTGGTAAGACTGTTTATGCCTGAGTGTAGGAGAAGGTATTTCTCTGAGTTGTAGGCCTTGTGGCACGGCTGAGGTAGGGCTTATTAGCCTGAGCTGTAGGAACCTTTCAGGGTTCTGAGTTGTAGGAACCTTTCAGTATTCTGAGCTGTAGGATCTGAGGATCTGAGTTAAAGAAGGAAGTTTGGCCGAATCTAGCACACTGCTAGATAGGTGAAGGGGGAAAGTGGATGTACCCAGACCTTGGGGAATCACTATAAATCTGTGTGCAATCTGTGATGTGTGCATATTTGTGATTGATGTGCTGTGTTTGTTGCAGTGTTTGCTGAATTCTCTTATAGTCAGTAGTTATAATCTGCCTTAAGTTAAAATAAGCATTAGAACCTATTCACCCCCCCTCTAGGTGTTTAGGTAGTCTTGAAAGTTAAACTATCAGTTCTATTTTTCCTTTCAGTTATCCCATTTTGTTGAGGAGTTCTAGGAGCTGAGAAAGTATGCCTGATCCTTTCACTTTGACAGAACTCTTGCATAAGAAGAGAATCAAACTCTGTCCCATGATCACTTCTGATCAGGGCAATGTGAGTGTTGAACTCAATCTGTATACATTTGAGAAACTCTGTCAAACACTTAAAGTTATCAGACTTCTTCCTCAGAAAGAATACCCAAGTAAATCTAGAGAAGTCATCTACAATCACTAAAGCATAAGATTTCCCTCCTAAGCTTTGTACTGTAATGGGTCCAAAAAGATCCATGTGTAACAGATACAAAATCCTAGGTGAATCACTCTTATTAAGTGACTTAAAGCTATTTTTAGTTTGCTTGCCTAATTGACAAGCTCTGTAGAGTCTTTCCTTCTTGTAGGGGCCAGAAGGTAGTCCTCTAACAAGGTTGTCCTTGGATAGCCTAGCAATGGTTCTAAGGTTTAGGTGTCATAGTCTCTTATGCCATAGATCATTTGGTTTGCATACTAAATTAAATAAGCAAATGTCTGTATGGTTTGAAAGAAAATCTACAAGATAGATGTTACCTTTCCTTTTACCTGTTAACACAGTTGTGTTATCCTCTGACTTGATCTTGCATAGGGATTTGTTGAAAGTCACCTTATATCTTTCATCACATAGTTGACTGATGCTGATCAGGTTGTGCTTCAGTCCTTCTATATATGCCACCTTCTTGAAAGTGACTGAGCCTATCTGAACAGCACCATATCCTTTGGTTTGACCAAAATTTGAATCACCAAAAATTACTTTGGGTCCAAATTTGGTTATGAAGGATGATAAGTTCTCCTTGTTCCCTGTCATGTGCTTTGAGCACCCACTATCCAGATACCATTGTTGGTTTGATGCTGGATAGGTCTTCATCTGCACATAAATAGCTTACATGTTTTTGACCCAGTTTACCTTGGGCCTAGGTTGATAGCCTTTAAATTCAGAAATGAAAGACATCCCAGGTTGACTCTTATAACCTTCAGGATGGTATCTCCTAGGAGGTATTGTCCATTCAATATAAGGGTTAAAGCATTGGGATGAAGGACCTCTAGGATTGAATTGAGATTTACCTCTGAAAGAAGGTTCAAAGCTCTGAACTCCATTCGACAATCGTCGAGCTGAGGTTGACGATCTTGGGTAAGATCGTCGAGCTCCGTTCGAAGATCGACTGTGCTAGAGTTCAGAGTTTAGGAGTCGTTGAGCTGAGTTCGACGTTTCAACCTGAGATCGTCGAGCTCTGTTCGACGATCGTTGATCTCTGCTCGACGTTTCCTGTTGAACTTTGTTTTCCTTAGGTAGATCTGGATTCTTCCTAGCTACCTCTACAACACCCGTTCCTTTATCAGAAATAAATTTAATTGGGGTTGTTAATACTATAGGTTGGCTGGATGAGGCACCCAAGCCCAGTGTACTGTTGAATCTTGAGTTCACTGTGCTTGTGATGTCCATCAGTCTGATGCTTCTCCCATTAAGGGATTCTTCAAACTTCTTGGCCTTTGATAGTTCACTTTTCAGTGCAGCTATCTCCTCCCTATAACATTCTAACTCCTCAGAGAGTTTGAGGTTATTTGATTTTAGGACACTGTAGTCAGATAATTGATTTCTGAGAGAGATTATCTCTTTCTCAGACTTTAGTAAATCTAAACACGGTGTCTTAAATTCAATTTTAAAGTCCTCAGAAGTAAAATCAAAAGAGTTGATTACCTGGTCCTCTTCAGTTCCAATTTCAGCTTCAGATTCTGAATCAGACTCTAGTTCTGCATCAGAGTTTTGCTGAGAGGCATTGATAGCCATCATGCAGAATTCTTTTTCCTCAGCATCATCCTCATCATCACTTGAGCTTGATGAGGCTTCTGATTCCTCTTCAGTGTCACTCCAGCTTTCAGCTACAAACCCCTTTCTTGTATGTTTATTTTTGTTGGAGAAGGATTTGTTGTTGTTGTTTCCCCTGGAGTCCTTGTCTTTTCTCTTATCTTTCCTTTCCTTCTTGTCCTTATTCTGATTTTCTGGACAAACAGGTACAATATGGCCTGGTTTCCTGCATCCAAAAACAGATAATTTTTTTGTTATTATTGGATTTGTCATACCTTGGCTTCTCATGCCCTCTGGATGACCTTTTTCTGAAATCTTTCCTGGCCATCTTATAGAATCTTTTGTCCAGTAGGCTCATCAATTCTTCATTGTCTACGACCTTGTCTTCAGGCAGATCTTCTGTGGCTTTGAATGCTATTGTCTTCTCCTTCCTGATAGCTGGAGAAGCAACCTTTTGTTCTTCCTCTTTGTTCTTGATGAGTAGCTCATAGGACTTGAGCTTGCCCCACAAGGCTTCAGTAGTAATCTCAGTTAGACTTCTAGCATCCTTGATTGGCCAGATCCTTGAATCCCAAGTGCTGGGGAAGCACATTAGAATTTTGTCATTTAGTTCAATGATTGAGATCTCCTTGTCCAGTATTTTTAGTTCACTGACTATTAGGCTGAGTCTGTTGTACATGTCAGCCACTGATTCAGTCTCTCCTTTCTTGAAGTTCTCATATTGGCTTATGAGATGGGATCTCCTGTCTTTCCTTTCATCAGCAGATCCTGAGACAATTTCAAACAACTTGTCCCATATCTCTTTTGCTGAACTGCATTCAGCCACCTTTTGGAATATCTCATCAGACATAGTCTGAGCAAGGATATTCATGGCCTTTGCATCTGCAACTTTCCATTTCTCTATGTCTGCATCTGTTCCTGAGGGAGGTGGAACAGCACTTGTACTTGTGGTCTCTGGAGGTCTTGGGCAAACTGTCAAAACAGAATTGAAGATGTCATCATCAATAGAATTCATGTAAAGTTTAATCCTTGCCTTCTAGAGTGCAAACTTGGAAAGATTGCACACTGGAGGTCTGGTGCTAGCATAGTCTTTGTTCTGTGCCATGGTTTTGTATGAAAGTAAATATAATACACCTAATAACTAGCCTCTTGATGACTACTTTGTAGTCATCGTTTTTGGTATAATTTAGTAGTTAAAATCCCTAAGTTTTATCATAATTTTATGTTTTGTATGCTTGTTTTGATGTCATTTTGTGTTTTGATATTAAAATCTTTATTTATATATTATGTCACTATATATATTGTATTATGTTTCTTAATATTAGTTAATGTTTTGTTATTTTATTTTAAGGTTTTGTTATGTCATAATAATTAAACTTCATAGTTTTATTTATATGTTTTAATGTAATTTTCACTTTTATTTTATGTTTTATTATCATGTTATGTTATTTAACTAATGTATGTTTTGTTTTATTTTATTTGTAGGTTCATGGCCTTTGATCAAGTCTTGAAGAAATCAGCCCACAATCATTTTGGAGCAGCCCAAGATGCCAAAGCAGCCCCCCTACTCAAGCTCGACCATTATACAAGCACATGGAGCAGCCCCTATAGCCAAAACCGAGCCTCCTCTCATTACCAAGCAGCCCATGCAGCCCCCTAGCCCTTTTGCAAGCCCAAAACCGAGCCCATGCAACCCCTTTAATTTAATTTGGAGCAGCCCCTCTTTCTTCCCTCATCATTTAATATTTTACATGCATTTTTCCCTCATATGGCCGGCCACCCTCCACTTTCATCCCCCCTTGTTTATTTATTTTTTTTTATTTTCACTTCTATTAAATATTATGCATGCATGTAGCCTCCTCTCTCCTTCCATTTAAAATAATACAATGAATCTCTCCTTCTCTTCTCTCCCCTCATAAATAAAATGCATGAATCATTCCCCCTCCATGTGGTCGGCCACCCTTGGTCTCCCCTCATCTAGATCCTTCTCCATCTCCTATAAAAGCCACCCCATCCCTCAAGCCTAAGGGAGTTCTTTTGGAAGTGAAGTTTTATGTTAAATTAGGAGTAGTTTTTTGTAAGAGAGTTAGCTAGAGAAAGTGAGAGTTCAAGTTCTTTTTCTTCTTCTTTGTTGTAGTTCTTTTCATTGTTGTAATTTCTTTTAGTAGAATAGTATTGTCTCCTTTTTATTATTTTCATGTACTTCTTTTTATTAAGTAATGCAAATGAATTCTCTTTCTTTTATTTTGATTCCCTTTCCAACTATGCTTAGCTAATTATATTTTGTGCCCGATCGCGATGAACTTTGCGATAAAATAACGCATCTTTAATTTTATGTTTGCATTTGTATTTTTTTCTATTTTGATCCTTCCTTGATTTTTATCGTGTCGACTCCGAATTTCTTGTATACGGTAGTAGGCATTTGATCTCATATTTGAGTAGCCGGGAGGCTCGTGAATATGAAAGATCACTCAAGGAAGGAAGGAGTTGAACGCACCCCTAGAGATAGGATGACGTAAATCCTCCGGATTGGAGTCAAATCCAATAGTGCGGGTCACCTCGATAATGCGACTTTAGGCCTTTTTGACTTGAAAGAGATTTCGGTCGAAACGTCTATAAGTTAGGGGATTTAATGCTCTAGCGAGATTACTTCATAATATCGGATCCGTCACGGTCTTAATAGATTTACAAATGCTAAACTAATTTATTTCGTTATTTTATTTCAAGGTGAATCGTCGATCGAGCACTTTTCTCGTAATAGTTTATTTTCTCTTTAAGTTTAGTTTATTTTAATTTTCAAACTCATTAATCGTTCGGTAGGATAATAGAATCGTTGTGAGTAATAGTACTTGCCTGCCCCGAGTTTTTTATACGACCTTGATATTTTTCATATCCTATGCTATATTTCGATAGGTACACTTGCCTTAATCGAGTATAGATTGGAGAATACGATTTTCTCTATCAAGTTTTTGGCGCCGTTGCCGGGGAAATTTTTGGCAATATTACGAAAGCACCGAGTTTATTACTTCTACTAAAAAAAACAAAAAAATTATTATTATTATTATTATTATTATTATTATTATTATTATCCACCCACCTCATCTAAATTCTACCCAACCTAAAATCTCTCGAAAAGGGTAAGGGGCTTTAAGCGCCACCATTTTACCTAGTACCGGGCGAACCCTTCACCGGGTAGTCCTCGGGAAGTTCGAGAGCCAAGCCGTAAAAAAATCTATTTTTCAAAAAATATATATATATCTACAAAAAAAAAACAAATAAAAAAAAAGTAATTTTTCTTCTCCTTTTGGTAGCAGTTTATTTTTTTTATGGAATCCTTGTATTTTTGCGCTTCTTACGGGTCGCCCGACCACTTTTATTCTGAATGTCTTTCGGGAACCCCTCCCTCTTTTGATTTTAATTTTTCTGGGGAAGGTCAAAATGGCCAATTTGACTCTTACTCCAATTTTTATCCTACTTGGGAGACGGGGAACCCGTATTATTTTTCGCATGATTTTGCCCCGCAACGCGCCGCGCCTCTAAATTTTGATTTTAATTCTATCGATAATGGGTATCTTAAATTGCAAACTTCTATTGATAATATTAGTTTGCATTTCAAGACCATTATGGATTGTCTTTCTCGCGAGGCCGCTTCTTTTTCTTCGTCTTCTTCTCCGTCTCCTCCAATTTCTTCATGTATTGAGTCACCGGATATCCCAGCTTGTCTTGTTCCTCTCGAGGAGGATAACTATTCGGATATCCCGGATTATTTCCTTCCTCCTTTGGAAGACACCTCTATGGATATTCTGGTGTGCTTCTTACCCGTTGAGGATGCCGAGACATCCCCTATCTCTCCATCTGAAGACGTTGGTGATTCCATGTCACTTCAATTTTTAACTGTTCCAAATTTTTCTAGTTTTAGCAAGTCTTTTTCATCTTCTTCTTTTATTTTAGAAAATTCTTCTTTAGTCCTCTCTACTCCTTCTCCCAAAATTTCACAAGACTCTCCTTCTTCTTGTGAAATTTCCTTTGATGAAAATTCTTTTTCTACTTCTTTTATTCCTCTTTCTATTTTTTCTTCTTGTTATTCTCCTTCTTTTGACGACCCCTTCTTTCCCGTTTTAAATACGGCGGAGTTCTTCCATAACTCCGTCCGTTCTTTTTTGGGCGTCAATCCTTTGAAGATTTCACCGCATGTCGGTGAAATTCTTCTTTTCTTCTTTTTTTAGTTTACTCTCCTAAGCGCATACTTAGGGAGTTACCTCTTCATTTCAGTTTTTATTTTCCATTTAGCTAACAAATAACGTCGGGCTCAGCCGACGTTAAACAGAGAGCGCTCTTGGGAGGCACCCCTTGCTTATCCTTTTTTTTCTTTTTTGTTTGCTTATTTTGTTTCGTAGGAATAAAACCCCCGGCGGTTCGTTTGGCTCCATCAATTCATCTCTTCCTTAGGCCCGAGCCGGTGTCCAGCTTAAGCATGGGGAGCGACATCTGCATTCGGCCTTATGACTCCGGGGAAGTCGTTTTCTTTTTTATTTATTTACTTTTTTGTATCCCCCCTTCCCTTTCTTCTTCCTTTTTCTTTCTTGTTTTTATTTTTCATTGAGGGCAATGAAAGGTTTAAGCATGGGGGAGGGTTTTGTTGTTTTTTTTCTTTCTTTTCAAAAAAAAAAACAAATGTTTAGTATAGTTTTTTTAAGTTTTTTTTACTGCTTCTTTTAGCCTTATCAAAAATCCAAAAAATTAGAAAAATCAAAAAAATTCCAAAAAAAGATAATATTTCAAAATCCAAAAAAAATGAAAAATGTCAAAAAATCAAAAATATAATAAACCTCATGCTTAGCTTTTTGTTATTTTCAGAAATTTAGCTTGAGTTAGTTTATAAGCATTTTTATTTGCTAATCTTTATTTCATCATATTTAGTTAAAATCTAACTTTTAGTGATTTTGTTTTGAGAATCATCTTATGGTTTAATTTGCTTAGAGTAATTTATTTAGCACTTTTTCTCTTTTATTTTAAATAGTTTCAATTTTGTAGTAATTTGGCTAAACAATTTTGGATTTTAAGTATTATTACTCCATGCTTTTAGATTCTTAGGAAATCTCAATCTACTAGTAGTTGCTCTCTAGTGTTTTAGTTTATTTTCTAAAATTTTGTTGAACCCATCATTTTTTCTTTTATTGTTAGATCATATGTCATGGGAATAAGAGGATAAAATTCATTATTCCTTGGTAAACATATGCAACCCAAAAAAAATGAAGAGAGGAATTTAAAAGTTCATATATGTCGGGGGAAGTGATAGGATGTTAGTCTATCATTTTCTGGTATTACATATATTATTTAAAAAAAACAAAAAAATGAGTGGGATGAGAGGATAAAATTCATCACCTCCAATCAAAGACCTCTTCATGTTAATTTCCTCCCTAAAACCCCCTTAGCCAATATCATTTTCTTAGTCTTTAAATTAAAATATGTGGAGAGCATAAGTAGTAGGTTGTCTTCTTCCTTAAGTTTCTCTTATGTCATGGTTTTTATAATCCTAATCTAACTTTGTTTGCACTTTACTTCATTTTGAATGTTAGTTAATTTATTAGAGAATTTTTGGCTAAATTCTTCTCTCTTTTCACTTTAATTTCATAATTTAGGACTTGATTCTTAAATCTCTAAATTTTAATTTTGGCTAGCTTTTGATGTAAATAAATTTTTAGTTTAATTGAAAATTTTATAATGCCTTATAAATATTTCTCTTTCTTTTGCTCTGGAATAGCAAAAGCCTAAGCATGGGGGTGTTTGATGACTACTTTGTAGTCATCGTTTTTGGTATAATTTAGTAGTTAAAATCCCTAAGTTTTATCATAATTTTATGTTTTGTATGCTTGTTTTGATGTCATTTTGTGTTTTGATATTAAAATCTTTATTTATATATTATGTCACTATATATATTGTATTATGTTTCTTAATAATAGTTAATGTTTTGTTATTTTATTTTAAGGTTTTGTTATGTCATAATAATTAAACTTCATAGTTTTATTTATATGTTTTAATGTAATTTTCACTTTTATTTTATGTTTTATTATCATGTTATGTTATTTAACTAATGTATGTTTTGTTTTATTTTATTTGTAGGTTCATGGCCTTTGATCAAGTCTTGAAGAAATCAGCCCACAATCATTTTGGAGCAGCCCAAGATGCCAAAGCAGCCCCCCCTACTCAAGCTCGGCCATTATACAAGCACATGGAGCAGCCCCTATAGCCAAAACCGAGCCTCCTCTCATTACCAAGCAGCCCATGCAGCCCCCTAGCCCTTTTGCAAGCCCAAAACCGAGCCCATGCAACCCCTTTAATTTAATTTGGAGCAGCCCCTCTTTCTTCCCTCATCATTTAATATTTTACATGCATTTTTCCCTCATATGGCCGACCACCCTCCTTTACTCCCCTCTCTCTCTCCATCAATAAAATACATGCACCTTGCCACCTCCCTCTCCCTCTCTCTCCATTATTTAAATGTATTTCATGCATGAACCTTTTCTCCAAGCACATGGCCGGCCACCCACCACTTTCATCCCCCCTTGTTTATTTATATTTTTTTTATTTTCACTTCTATTAAATATTATGCATGCATGTAGCCTCCTCTCTCCTTCCATTTAAAATAATACAATGAAGTTTTATGTTAAATTAGGAGTAGTTTTTTGTAAGAGAGTTAGCTAGAGAAAGTGAGAGTTCAAGTTCTTTTTCTTCTTCTTTGTTGTAGTTCTTTTCATTGTTGTAATTTCTTTTAGTAGAATAGTATTGTCTCCTTTTTATTATTTTCATGTACTTCTTTTTATTAAGTAATGCAAATGAATTCTCTTTCTTTTATTTTGATTCCCTTTCCAACTATGCTTAGCTAATTATATTTTGTGCCCGATCGCGATGAACTTTGCGATAAAATAACGCATCTTTAATTTTATGTTTGCATTTGTATTTTTTTCTATTTTGATCCTTCCTTGATTTTTATCGTGTCGACTCCGTATTTCTTGTATACGGTAGTAGGCATTTGATCTCATATTTGAGTAGCCGAGAGGCTCGTGAATATGAAAGATCACTCAAGGAAGGAAGGAGTTGAACGCACCCCTAGAGATAGGATGACGTAAATCCTCCGGATTGGAGTCAAATCCAATAGTGCGGGTCACCTCGATAATGCGACTTTAGGCCTTTTTGACTTGAAAGAGATTTCGGTCGAAACGTCTATAAGTTAGGGAATTTAATGCTCTAGCGAGATTACTTCCTAATATCGGATCCGTCACGGTCTTAATAGATTTACAAATGCTAAACTAATTTATTTCATTATTTTATTTCAAGGTGAATCGTCGATCGAGCACTTTTCTCGTAATAGTTTATTTTCTCTTTAAGTTTAGTTTATTTTAATTTTCAAACTCATTAATCGTTCGGTAGGATAATAGAATTGTTGTGAGTAATAGTACTTGCCTGCCCTGAGTTTTTTATACGACCTTGATATTTTTCATATCCTATGCTATATTTCGATAGGTACACTTGCCTTAATCGAGTATAGATTGGAGAATACGATTTTCTCTATCACCTCTATAGAGGGTTGATCTTTTTCAGAGATCTTTTGGTTCAGGTGTTAGCCTGTTCAACCAATCTAGTGAAGATTCAGTTGTTGAGTAACCAACCTGCCTTTGATACCAATTGAAAGTGAGGAAAAGATCAACCTAAACCCTAGAGGGGGGTGAATAGAGTATTTTAAAATAATTTACAATTAAAAGAAATAAAGCAGTGGAAGACTTAATTTAAGTATATGTGTATGGTGCTTGATATGAAATAAAAACTAAAACAAAAACTAATAGATCACACAGCACACAGCAAAGTCAAACACAAAGCAACCAGATGACACAAGGAGCTATAGTGGTTCCCCAACAACTTGGGTACATCCACTCTTCTACCACGCTTGGTAGGAATCCACTGCAGGAATAGTTGATCAGGTGTCCTAGGCACCAATGAGCTTTTGATAAGGTGCTCAAAAACCAAAACTAGATTTTTTGATCAGGTGTCTTGCCACCACTGAGTTTTGATAAGGCTCTCAGAACCAGACTCAGAACTTTTGAAGGGAGTTTTGAAAAACCCTTTTATAGTAGGAAAATAAAAAGAAAGAGATGATGATGTCTTCTCTGTCTCAAATCACTGAGAGAAGACTAGTGGATTGTTGATGATGTCAAAGCTCCCCCTGAGATGTAGAAAGGTTCAGGAGTGAGAGCTTTGCTAGGGTGATAGGCCTTCAGAAGCTTCAGATCTCCAGCAGAAGATGATTCCAGCAGATGCTGAAATATTTGGTGTCTGGAGTCCTTGATGTTGAAGCCTTTGAACACTTAAAGATTCAGTAGATTTGTAAATCACAGAAGTTGAAATCTTGATCAGAGAAATTGTGTTGTTCTATCTTCTGTAATGTAATCTAATTCTCCTGAATCTCTTTATATTGTCTGTGTTGATCACTGTAACTTGTGTATCTATCTTACAGTATTGAAAACTGAAGGAGTATATCAAAAATCTGACTTAGATGGCCGTTAATCAGTCATAAATGTCTTCCATAAATGACAACTATCTCTGGGGAAAGTCCTAAGCAATATTCCATTTAGTCCTTCCTTGAAACTTGCATCAGATTACTTGAAACGGCTAGAAAATCCTTTGCAATCAATGCAGAAATTAACTCTGAAAGAATTTGAATTAAGTCCATAACTGTTCTTGAATTGAATCCTGAAAGCGTCGATCTCTCACGTAAATCGTCGATCTGAGCTCTACGATCGTCGACCTGAGCTCAGAGACTGGATTTAAACAACAGACATAAAACGTCGACCTGAGCTCTACGATCGTCGACCTTAGCTCAGCGACTAGGAAAATAGCTGAAGGAAGATCGTCGATCTAAGCTCGGAGATCTTCGACCTGAGTTCGACGACTCAGCAGAGTTGAGCTCAGAGAACGTCGAACTGAGCTCGACGTTTTGTCGACCTGAGCTCGACAAAAATTGTCTTGATCTCAGCTCTAATGCTTGATCTTTAAATGGTCCTGGGGGCAGCTTCAAACCTAAGTTCTAAGCCCTAGACTCATTCTAAATTTGACCTTTTTAACTATACAACTAGGTCAAACAAATTTCCTAAAAACATAGTGATCCTTGCCCAAATTAGTAATAGGGTGTTCCAACATCCTCTTCTGAACAGCCTTTGAAGAGTGCAAGCTATCAATAGCTGTCTATTCAGAGGGGAGAGCAACATCCTTCTTATTTCTTTCAGCAAGTATCTGACTGAAAGTTAGTCTGCCAGTGGATGCACATGACATGTTCTGAGTAGCACCAACAAATGTCATCTTTGTAGCTGACATAGAGTTGATAGCTTCAGAAACTATCAAGTGAGGCCTACTGACTGACTTACCCTTAGTCCAGGTGTTTGTTGGAGGAACCTGAGAATATGTCATAGCCTTATCTTTGAGTGTGGGGGATGGAGCACCAAATATAAATGGTCTATAATGAGCCATCTAGATTTCCTCATGGGGAGCCTTCAGTGCACTCAAACTCATGCCCTTTCTCCTTCCATTGTAAGATACACTTGTATTCTTAAAAGAAGAATTCCCATTCTTCTAGTGACCATACATGATGTCCTGGTCATTCCTATTGGAAGGGAGGATTACCTAGTGAAAGGTGGTCTGATGCACTATAGGAGCTTTGCCTTTCCCTTTAGAATGGGTAGCTCTAGTGTTCTACTTAAACCCTAAACCTCTCTTATCCTTTTGAGAGGTAAAGGAGTCTATTAGTGGCAGCACAGTTTTGGGCTTAGAGAATTTAGCAACAATCTTTTTCTCCATAAAGAGTTTATCTACAAGATCCAAGATGATCTTGTTCTTCTGGCTAATGGTCCCAATTTGGATAATTGTGATTATCTTCGGTTGGTTAACTTCCCTCCTCATCTGAGCTAGCAAGGTGGTTGAATCAGACTATAGGGAAGCAGCTTGTTGAAGAGATACAATCTCCTCAGCTTGTCTCTTGACAAGACTTTTGCTTTTTTTCAGATCATCCAGAATTGCACCATACTTGTCAATCAATTGATTGACATCATCTTCAGAATCTGATCTCTCATCCCCACTAGAGGAAGTGGATGCATTAGAGTCTGAGCCACACTCATAGAGAGAAGGAGACCTAAGGATAGAGTGTACCTTATCAGGAGTAGGATTGACCCAAGTGTCTTCTGATACAGCCATGAGAAAGAACTCCTCATCCTCTTCACAATCACTGTCAACAAAGGACAGTGGAGCCCTTATGACAGATGGGGCAACTAGAAGATCAACCTCTTCTTGGACTGTAATTAAGATACTAGGGTTTGAGGCTTCCATGAATAGCCTAACTGTTTCTTTCCAAATTCTAAAATTTTCTTTTTTGCAGATAAGAAGCTTCATGGAGCTCAACTCCTTGTGGTTCTCACCTAAACCCATGAATTCAATCTTTAGCTACTCTTAGAGACCTGTTCAGACCGTTAAGTCCTTTTTGAACAACCTCCCTCTGATACCACTTGAAAGTCTTTGATTCAAGAGTAGCTATACACCTAGAGGGGGGGGGGGGGTGAATAGGTTTTTAGTCTTTATGACTACCTTTTTAGATTTTGGTGTGTTGTGAGTTAGCTTCAATAAAAAGAAATAGCACACCAAGATTTATAGTGGTTCCCAAGGTATGTGTACGACCACTTTCCCTCCCACTTTTCTAATAGTGTGTTAAACAAGGCAATCTTCTCCAAACTCGGCTCAAAGAGCTTACAACACAGATCCCTCAGGATTTCTCAGACTTCCTCCAAGTCTTACCTCAGACCAAAGCCCTACAACTCAGAGATAATATCTCCTACAGCTCAGTGATCCTTGAGATCACCTACCTCAAACTTAATCAAAAGTCCTACACTCAGGCTAGGAGGATATCCCTACACTCAGATAGTAAAAACTCTCCTACAACATAGATCTGATTCAGTTCCTACCTCAGGCCAAAGGCCCTACCTCAGATTCTCAATATAATCCTACCTCAGGCACACATGCCCTACCTTAGATCTACAATAGGATCCTACGACTCAACCTTTATATTTTAGACTTACAACTCATATCAAGAATGATCCTACAGAATGAGTATAAGTTTGATATTGTTGATTGACTCCATAAAAAATGTTCTCTGAGACTTCTTCTTCGTGAACTGAGAAATCTCTGTCCTAACTTTGACTCCAGAGAAATGATTCTTTGAGTCTCCTTTCTGGACTGAGAAAAATCAACACTAACTTCTTCACAGCACCAAGAATAAGTCTTCAGGAAGTTTCTGCTTGTGCTGAGAAGATAACTGCAGAGCACTGACTCTTCAAGCCTTTTAAGTAGTTGAGTTGATTTCAGTGGCCTTGAAGAACACCAAAAACTTGGCTTTGCTCTGCTTCTTCTTCTTACTCAAAAAGAGAACTTTTTGATCTTGTTGTTGAAGACAAAATGATTCTTCAGTGATTTATTTCTTCAACAGTCAACTCGGGTTTGCCCTGCTTCTCCTTCAAACTCAGAAAAAGAAATATTTCTGATCTTGCTGTTGAAGACAAAATGATTCTTCTGTTATTTATTTCTTCAACAACCAACTCTGTCTGTGATTGACAGACTAACTATAAGAGAAAGTTATTTGAACTCTTCAACTTCATTGCGAGGAAGAAGATGATTGAAAAGATCTGTCACTCTCTCTCTCTTACTGTCTTGCTATTTTCCTCTTTTTAGGGACTCTACTTTTGTATCCCATCATTCAACGACTCTTTGTGCAGTATGGACCAGCCGGAGTTGGCAACTGCAACATTTCTTTTGCATTAAATGCAGTACTAAAGGCAAGCGTCTTCTTTTTTCATCTAGCGTGCAAAACCCGCAACATTTGAATTCTTGATGATGTTAGCATGACTTAGCGTCTGTGGACTTGGAAAATTTCAAACAATCTGCATAGGCGTTGAGGGAAGCCTTGTCACTCAACATAAAAGTACTTAGCAGAATTCTGCTTCTTGAGGCGTCGAGTGAGCCTTCATCGCTCAACGCATTTGACTTTTATAGTCTAACTATTAAGGCGTTGAGTGAGCCTTCATCACTCAATGCTTCTGGACTTAGTTGAAATTTCTCTGCATGAAGGTGTTGAGTGAAGCTTCTTCATTCAATGCTTCTGTCCTTAGACAGATTTCTTGATGAGGTGTTGAGTGGTCCATCTTCACTCAACGCTTTTGTACTTAGACAAAAATCTTATTGAGTAGGCGTTGAGTGAATTGTCTTCACTCAACGCTTCTGTCCTTTGACAGATTTTTTGATGAAGCGTTGAGTGGCCCGTCTTCACTCAACGCTTATATACTTAGACATATTTTTTAATGAGTAGGCGTTGAGTGAACTGTCTTCACTCAATGCTTCTGTCCTTAGACAGATTTCTTGATCAGGCATTGAGTGTCCCGTCTTCACTCAACGCTTTTATATTTGGACAGAATTCATGTTGAGTAGGCGTTGAGTGAACTGTCTTCTCTCAACGCTTCTGTCCTTGACATATTTCTTGTCAGCAACACTGTGGCTTTGACTGCATATAGTTTTGTCAATGCTTTTGCTCTTCTGGCGTTGAGTGAAGTGAGTTCACTCAACGCTTCTAGACTTATTGGATTTTATGCCTGTCTAATAACCTTTCTTGAGTCCAACTGTCATTGCGACTCTGACTGCCTGTCTAATCAATATAACACAGTATAACCTACATACAATGAACTTGAACATATATTAAATACATTCATGAGTATACCATTGACTTGTGGGCCTTCTTCAAATCTAGGACATTGTGATCAATGGACCTAAAAGTTTATGCGAGCTACTCTTTTAGTGGACAAGATTCGTATTTCACCAACACCATGAGTCATCTTTGGCTTTTCTCTCACAATATAGTTATTTAGGTAGGCAACGCTTGACGATTGCATCATTATGCAACTCTTGAATGGTTGGTGAATAACTCTTTATTCGTATCCATCATATGGTGCATGCTAACCCTATGCCTCTAGGCACTCTACTTTTGAGGTCACCCAATTAAGTTTGACTTAATGTCAATAGTGGGATATCACAATTATCCGCTCGCACCCTTACCATGATAGATTTTTGCACATTGCTTTAGCAAGCCCATATTTTATCGATCGAGGCAGAAAGAGTGTCATCCATCGGAAGGCATCCAAATACTTAATGTTGCATAAGAGATTTTTAGATAATTGACTAACACTTAAGCATGATTAACAATTAACCAATGCACACATTCACAAAAATACAAACACTCACAATCCAAATACATCCCAGATATGCAGAAAGAAAAATCATCAACATTTGACGAACTTGGCAAAATCTGAACATCTAGAACACTTCTAAATCTTAAGATTTACATGCATTGTACATGAGCAACACCAACTCCACATACATAGTAGACAAGCTCGTTTCTCTATGTGAGATTCAAAATCTAACACACTTGGTTTCACAAACCAATAAGAAGGACGGTTACTATTAAGGAGAAACTAAGAGATCACAATGAAATCACATGCATTCCTGGCAGGGTTCCAAGGGGTTGCGCCCCTGGAGGGATCTTAGGGGCAGAGCCCCTAACGGGGTCCAAGGGGCATTTAGAACACTTCTAAATTTCCAGATCTACACGCAGTAGATTTAGCAACTTCTGAAATAATGATCATCATGTAATCTCCCTCTGATACCACGGTTGGGTTTCTATGAATGCACATCACATGTACGCAGCGGAATAAGGAATCAAAAAACCCAAAGAGAAATGGATCTTACGATGATCATTGATCAAGAAGTAAAAACAACTTTGAATAAAAGTATACATTAACGAGATTGAGTCACTACTCAATCAAGATCCTTCAAGGAAGTCCGACAAACATTTGCGGCTAGAGTTCCGAGCATAGAAGTATATCCACGCCTCTATGGGTATCCACACGAGCAAGAAGAACCCTTAGAGTCTTGTCACACAAGATCTATGATGGAAGAAGGAATGCCCTCAACGTCTCCACATATCGCTAGCTCTGTTAAAGGAGAGGCGGCAATGACAAAGAAAAAGCTTAGGAAACACTTTCTGGCGATGGCAACGGGTCGAAATGGTCGGTGGCAACAGATCGACGGCTGCAAATTCTAAGTTGTGGAACTGTTCCGTCTGGAAGAAGAAGTCACCACACTCTAATCTGGATCGATTAGTTCGAGAGAGTATGTCGCGAGATAACATTTATCTCATCTATAAATACCAAAACAACAATTATCTTCAGATTAGACCGAAATCAGACTTAAAGATTCAAACCGTAGTAAACAACATTTGTCGAGATGACACATGTATATACGACGAATCAAGGAACCATTCATCGAGATAACACGAGAATACTCGACGAATACAGACAGACCAATTCGTCGAAATGTCAAGAGAGAACTCGACGAATCCAAGCCCAATTCGTCGAAATATCAAGAGACAATTCGACGAATTCAAATCGATTCGTCGGAAAAATAAGAGACAATTCAACGAATTTTACTTTGAGTCATTTGACGAATTTTGACAGAACAGTCCATAAAACGTCAAGACCCTTCTCGACGATATACCTGGTCATCTATATTCATAATATAGGTCCTGGATTGATCCACCTCCAAATCCAGAATGTCATAGACTTGGTCTTCCACTCATATATTATATGAGCGATGCCAACACAAACCTTTCCAACTTCTCCAATACTCTTATGTACGACCTCATAGGCTCATATTGCATTGACAGCGAGACTACCTGCTTGACCACTTTTAGATCATAATGGTAACACTAACAATTTCAAAATCATTTGAATCTCATCTTCTACTCTATTAATCAAGGGCTTCATGAGGAAAGGACATACAATTTGATCCTCATTTCTAGCCGTTGGAGAAGAATTTCATATTCATATTTTCTAGTTGTTGGCGTGTTTTTATCAGCAGCACATGCCTCTGTCGACCAAGACAACTATTTAAAGGGCTTGAGGAATTGAAGTTAGATACATACAGAGATATATTTTTACAGAGATTTTGTAGGTGCTCAAGCTTTCATTTTTTTCTCTAAGTGCTCAGTAGCGACAAACCCTAGTAAGAAATCTTCCCAAGGCTCTATAAAATAAAAATCTTTCTGATTATTCCTCTGACTGCAAGAAGAATTCTTGATTCAGCCCAATCTATTCCAAGAAGATATATTCCAAGCACTGATAAAAAAGAAGAAGCCTCTAGAGTGTTTCTATAAAAGACTCAATAGATTTTGTTTGAGTCAAGTCTTTTGTAAATGTTTTGTACTCTTACTCTGAAATTATAAGATACTCTTTTAAATTTGAGTTTGTTGTAGGATTCCAGTGGGAATCTGAGTGTAAGATCATTGTGATCATAGGTAGGATATTTGGAGAAGATCTGAGTGTAGATATCTAGGTGCATATATTGGATTAGGGCTTTGATTGCCTAAGTGTAAGACCTTATCTTGGAGGTCTGTGATAGGGGACTTTTGGTGTTCCTTTATTGTAGGAGTCAAGGAATCTGAGTGTAAGATCATTGATCTGAGAAAATTGGAGAAGTTGGTCGAATCTAGCACACTGCTAGATAGGTGAAGGGGAAAGTGAATGTACTCATAATTGGGGAACCACTATAAATCTTGATATGGTTTCTGTGACTGTGATTTACTGTTCATTATTGTGCATAAGTTTAAGAAAATTTGAGAAGGCTTAAAATGATTAAAACACTTATTCACCCCCTCTAGGTGATCGAACTACCCTTAATCTTTCAATAACAACTGCTAGATTATGAACACTGGCATATCACCTGCTTGTTATATTACTGATTGTATTGCAACCTCCTTATTCCATACCTCCGACCGGTGCTGGGGGAGAGGATGTAAAACCACTTAGTCTTTTTGACTAACAGTTGTTGTACCGCGCATTTTAGAAGCACACCCAGCAAGAGCAACAATAACACACTACGTAGGAGGACTGCTGGACCAGGGAGACATGGCTTGAGGATACAGCGCATTATTTATCGACACTTTCTTTTATTGTTGATGTGATAATTAAGAGTTATTTTTACAACTCATATTCATCGAGGGTGGACCCAATCAGAGTCAGGTTAGCAAGAAGTCAAATTCAGTAGGTCAATATAGAGGTCAGAGTTAGCATTCAAGACTATTAAAGGCCTCGGTGAGTATGGTGAGCTGTCCTCACATACTTTCCAGGTGTGCGACTAGGGCAGATACTCGCCCAAGTCGGGCGAGTTCCCACAGAGGTCGCCTAGTCGTCGGTGGGGGTTGGTCAATAAATAAGACCCCCTGGTTTTCCTATATATAGGACCCTAGGGGAACAAGGATTTAAACCTCGGAATCTCGCAAAATATCTCGACTGGACCTTTTTTCTGGACTTCTAGCCGTGCGAGATAGTGATCATCCCCTTGGTCGCCGTCCTTTGATATTCTCCAACTAGTGTTCACCTTACACCCTGCTCGACTATCTTTGGTTGTGGAGGGAAAGCTTCTTTCAAGCATCTGGGTATGTGGCGGGACATCCCTACCATAGCACCTAGGATCCTTCTAGTTTTCCTTCCATTTCTATGTTTTAGTCTGCTAAGACGTCGAACTCGACCGTTGGACCGGTAACCTTAAGCAACATTAATCAAAATTTTGGAGTAGGGTTTTTCCCAGCTTCAACACTTTGGTGCAGTGAGCGTGGATCGTAGTCAAGGAGGAAAGTTTTGTAAGTAGGCGAGATGGTAGATCCATGCGAGAATGGAGAGAAAGTCGACAACATGTTAGGAGGAGGCAACTTTGTGACCATGGTGGTTTTCGAGGAGTTTGTATGGAGGATTGAGAGGGCCATACTCACAGGGTTCCCTCCCCACAGGGATGTCACAGTGACCTCGCCTCATCATGTAATTCCATCGAAGGAAGAGGATCTACCCAAGCGACCAGGGAAGGAGCGAGTGGAAGAGGAGCCAGAGCGACTAGGGAATTCACGCCATTGCCCAACGAGCTACTATGGCAACATGTTTCGAGATGTGGAGAACCCGGCGATGTTCCAGGATACTCGGCAAGGTGGCAATTATGGAGGAGATACTCGCCAGTATGAGGTACATCATCTCCTAGGAGGGAAGAACCTTTTCTGCGATGAAGTGTTAGCAGCCCCAGTTCCTGAAGGCTTCAGAGAGCCAATCCTTATCTACTATTCTGGAAGAGATGACCCGATCAGGCATCTCTAGTGGTTCGAGGACGTGGAGTCCATCCGCAATATGACAGATGCGTTCAAGTGTAGATTCTTCTTCATCACCTTCGAGGGGAAGTCTAGAGACTGGTTCTACCAACTGCCAGGAGGTTCTATCTATTGCTTCGAAGACCTGTGCCGGCGGTCTTATGACGAGGTTTGCAATGTCCAAGAAAAGGAAAGAGGACACTCCTCTCTTCAAAATCCTACAGGGGAAGCAGGAGAGGCTTGGTCACTATATCAACTGATTCCAGGAAGAGGTTCCTGACATCGAGGAGGTAGATGAATTTACCTTGCAGCTGACCCTAACGTTTGACCTGAAGCAAGGTCTCTTCGGCACGAAGATCGGTTCAAAGTCCCCCCAGTGTCCTATGAAGACTTGATCGAGAGAGTAAATAAGTTCATGAAAGGGAAAGAGAAGAACGTCAATTTCTTGGTCAGGCTGGATGGAGAGACCCTTGGATTAGGTTTTTGGTCTTCTTATTCCGCACGCCGAACAACAGTCACGTGAGAGAGGTAGTTCGGTGTTTTCGGAAGCTTCAGTCGGCCGTCACGGGAGCGTTTGGGTGCTGAACCTTCGTCGGAGCATAGATTTGGAAAGCTCTCGTCAAGATCTACGCGTGTGAAGTGAGTATTTCAGGTTTCATGAATTTTTGGAGTTGGAGTGCGTAGCCCTAACCTTCCTTTTCATCCAAAACCTTTCAGAAAATTGTTGTCGTGGGTTTCTATCGACCGATCCTTCACGTGGAGGGCTTTGGAGGCCAAAAATAGGAGATTTTGAGGCAAATGGTGGTTTTCCCTCTTCTCACCTTGCCTGTTTCTTTTCTTCACTTTGGAATTAATTAATTTCTTCTTTGTTGTCCAAGCTTTGGTTAGTGATGAATAGGAGTGTTAAAAGTTTTTGTTGTCAAATGGAAGTAGTGATTTTTGTTGAGTCATTGAATTTGACTAAGTAGATTCGTCGAGTGATCTCGGGAATTTGTTGAGTAGTTGTGTGAAAATTCGTCGAATTCGTCGTGAAGTTCGATAAGTCCGTCAAATGTTCAAGTGTAATTCGTCGAGTGTTCAATTGCAATTCATCGAGTGTTCAAGTGCAATTCGTCGAGTGTTCCAGTGTAATTCTTCGAGTGGTGAAGTTGATTTCGTCGAGTGATAACGTCTAATTCGTCGAGTGTTCAAGTGAAACCCGCCGATTGTTCGAGTATAATTCGTCGAGTAGTCAGGATGATTCGTCGGGTAATCTCGACCAATTCATTGGGTACTTGTCCAAATCATCGAGTGGACTTGAGAATTTTCATGAAAGGTAGACTTTGCCGATGTGTTGGTCAGTTTGCCTTGATCCTTCTTCATTTTATCATTGATGATTTTCCGAAGTCTTGTGCTAATCAAGTGTCATAGTTGTACACGTTTTATTGAGAGTCAAATCTTATCCTTAGTCTAAATATTTGGGCTTGTGTACCGTGTTGGTATTGATAGTCTGTTAAAATTTTTCCTTGTTCTTGGAAAGTTTATGACTGCTGGTGTGTGGAGGAGGAGACCACCACGGCACGTGCCAATTATTCCCCGGTATTATGATTGTGGGTGCGTGGAGAAAGGAGACCACCACCCTTGGGCCTTTAAGAAGTTTATGACTGTTGGTTTGTTGGGAAAGAAAGCCACCACCACAAGTACCGGTTGTTCCCCGGAGTTAATGCTTGATCAATGATGAGATGATCAATTTATTCATAATTCCTTTGTTTCTATCTTTTTTTAATCCTACCTTTTGCAGTTATCCTTGTACCAAGTGCAAGCTTATGCTTGCGTATGTTCTGTGCTGGACTGATGGCAGCTGCTGTTTTCTAGCACATGGGTGCTAGAAGTTTTTATTGTTAAAACTTGTGTCTTACTATATTATTGTTGGTTTCTCTTTCCTGCTACTTGCATTCTTTTCTTTCAAATGTCCTAGGCTTGGAGCTTTAGAGACTTCTGCTTGCGCAGTTCGTGACTTTAGGCTTGATGTTGTTGTAGTATTTGTTCCTCTCTCAATTAAAGGCAGTCTGTTGTTTTGCTGACTTCGTAGTTTTCCTCAAACTTATGCTGTGTAGGCTATGAGTTCGTGTCAGATTGTTGACGCTCATAGCGTAGATCCTTTTTGTGTAGAATGCATACTTGTTATTTCTGTTGCTACTAACTTTGTTGTTGATACATTGCTTTTTGGGAAAGTTTTATGTTAGAATGCATACTAGCTATTTTATATGAATAAAAATCTGCATATTACACATGCTCATAGCATTGTTTCCACTAATCGTCACCTATTTCGAAAATCGTAAAACATTTTTTTCTACTTATACTAAATTTAGAAATATGCATATCATTAGCTGGTTATTGGAATTTCATGCTCATGTAGGATGAAATGAAGTAAAACTTGTATTTTCCGATGCATATATACTTTTTACTCGTGCACTAGTTGATCCGCTAAACAGTGGGACACAGTATTTAAACCTTAAACTTAAATCATGTTGTTCATCATAAATTAATTATGCCTTTATGAAAACGAATGAAGAGACGTAGCTGCCTAAGCGTCTGCAGTTGTCATCTGCACGGCGTGATATCATGAAATGTATTTTCTCTCGCTCTGATAATATTTATATATTGAGAAAATGCGGGCTGTGACAACCACCGTGCCAAACGGAGCCTAAATTATCAGGTGCATACATGATACATAATTACAATCTTAAATATGGATGGCCAATTGCACGATGTGAGGTCTAATAACTATCAGACAAGTATATCTTTCACATACTTGATACGACACGAAATCATCACTTAGCAAAGAAAAAATTTTAGATGCCTGCAGGCACGTAGAGCATGGTGCCCGCGATGCATTGCGAGCGGTGTGATCTGCCCGGCCCGCCTTCTGATCAATAAAACTTCTTCCTATTTTTAAATGATTTTTTCTCCCTTTAATGCTGGCGGTCAGATCTCAAATCCAGCGCCTAAAAATGTATTGCACCTACCTCTACGTGCATGCGGGTACCTAAAAATCTCTCCTCCAAATAAGAACATAATTGCATGGTATCTTATAATAATGGCACTTTATTGATGCAGGTGATCATTTCCTTTGAGATTTAGTGCTGAATGTCATGAAAGATGCGGAGAAGGTATTATTATTCATATAAAGTAACTGGCTCCAAATAAGGCTGAGCAATTTTGGTGTAAAAGTTTTTAAGAGTCAAGAAAGGAAATGAAAGCATGTGAGTGAAATTTAAGGGCAAAATATTCAAATCTGTACTTAAATTGGTCTCTTAAATTTATTTTGATTCAAATTGGTCCTTCAACTTCAATTCTTATTTCAAATAAGTCTTTATTTTTTGCGGGGAAGAAGAATACGCAAAGCCACACCGAGGTTGGGTTGGAGTTGATTATAGGACAGATTGGTCGGAAATTAGGTTTAGGGACTTATTTATATTATGAATTATTCTCAAGGGACTTCTTTGAATTAAGATAAACTTAAGAGATCAATTTAAAATGAGCCTTAAATATAAGTGACTGATTTGAATATTTTGTCTATTTTAAAATACATTTAGGCTCCGGTTTACATGGTGGTGGCTGTCATTAACATAAGGGTTAAACTGACATTTGTTAACGGCCACTTAAGGAACCTCATCCACTTTTATGTTCAAACGGATTATGTTTGTTAGGTGATCCTTAACGGATGACAATTTAACTCATGCTCTTACGACGGCCACAGTCATGCCTAATGAGGCTTTCATAAATTTGTAGAGAATTTGGGGCTGCAAATAGCCTCCTCCCCATGATCCCCACTAACTTAGTGGGATCATGGATTTGACCGCCACACACGCAATCTTCGTGCACTGTCTGATCCTCCACCACGATCGGCTGTTGAACCCGCCATCACCGACATCGGGAGGCCCGCAATCGGCCGGCCACGCTGGGGCCGCGCCTCGGGGCGCCGCCCTCAAGAGGCGACTGTGTCGCATGACGCCGCACGCAAGGGGGCGGCCGTGTCCGACCGCCCCTCCCCCCAGCCACCTCCCACGGTCGCGGGGCGCCGCCGCAAGGAGGAAGCAGCACTGGCTGCCGCCCCTCCCCGCGGCCGCCACCCCACATCCGTGGGGCGCAGCCCTCACGGGGGCGGCCGCGCTCAGTCTCGCCCTGCCGCCCCTCCCCGCGGCTGCCTCCCGCGACCGCAGAGCGCCGCCCGCAAGGGGAGGCCGCTCCCGGCCACCCTCCCCGCGGTTTCTCCCGCCGCGATCGGCCACCCCTTCGGTCTCGGCTCCTCATTTACCCTCGCTGGCGACCGTCCGCCGGTGAGATGGTAGCTCTTTCGTTGCGGGCCCTCCCCATCGTCCGATCATTCCACCGCGATCGACTTCATACTTTTCACGGATAACCACCCACTACCTGTCATGATTAATGGGCGGTTATCAGTAATTATAAAATGGTCTGCATTTAGTGTGAATTATGAGCATAATATTCCTCCCAAACTATATTAGATTTAGTCTACAAATAATAATCATGGGTGATTACGGTGTGTGGATAATCGTATAACCACCATAACCACCTCTTGGAGCCTATAAAAAGACCCCAGGACCCCCTTTATTTCTAACTTTCTCCTCCCAGTCTTTTTCTTCCTCAGGTCGAAGGACTGTCGGAATCCTCCTACGAGCCTCCTCCACCAGCCAGACGACCAAGAAATTCTTCTAAGTCCACAACACTCAGAGGAAGAATGTGTCATGCGCGCAGCTTCAGAGTGCTTCTTACATACGCAATGCCACCTGAATCACTGCAAACGCATCCCGGCCCGCTCCGCCATGTAGTCTGTTCGCCAAGTAATGACCGAAAATGCTCATCTCTTTTCAAGCGTAAAAGAAGAAACCAGCCTCGAGTGAGGCGGCATGTCGCCCACCGAACATTCCACAATCTCTCCTCTCAAAATTGTAATGAGAAGCGACTTATCACCCTCGGTTCTCCAAGCACTCTGTAAACAGCCGTCAATAGTGAAGTTTGACCAGCACCGTCCCGGTCACGTGGTTTTGTACACATTTAAAGGGTTTTTCCACGTTAAAATCGCCTTGTGTGCTTCTACTTATTCTGTGACTGTGTGCGCGCTCGACCGTTTCACGAGCTAAGGCGGTCTAGTTTAGTCCGGTCTACCAGGAGGGTTGAGTTGGCCACAATAGTTTGGCGTTATCTTTGAGAACACGTCCCCCCCTTAATTTTCTGCAAATCGTCCAGAAAAATCTTGAAAACAGTGTCCCCTGCCCAGCGACACTCGTGATTATGGATAGAAGAAAAGGGGCCCGGGGAACAGCAACTGATAGTTTTACTTTCAAGACCACCTAAACACCTAGAGGGGGGTGAATAGGTTCTAATGCTTGTTTTAACTTAAGGCAGAATATAACTACATGTTATATTATAATTCAGAAAACTCTGCAGCTAACACAACACAGCAATCACAAACATGCACACATCACAGATTGCACACAGATTTATAGTGGTTCCCCAAGGTCTGGGTACATCAACTTTCCCCCTTCACCTATCTAGCAGTGTGCTAGATTCGGCCTAACTTCCTCCTTTATCTCAGATTCTCAGATCCTACAACTCAGAACCCTGAAAGGTTCCTACAACTCAGAACCCTATAAGGTTCCTACAGCTCATGCTAACCAGCCCTACCTCAGCCTTGCCACAAGGCCTACAACTCAGAGAATACCTTCTCCTACAACTCAGGCATAAACAGCCCTACCACTCAGAGAACAAATCTCCTACACTCAGCCTTTATAAAATAGGCTTACAACTCAGATCTATAAATAGATCCTACAGAATTTGAAAATGAAGTTTTATATTATCTTGCCCTTGTTGAGAGAGAAGGGATAAGACTGTTGTTGATTAGCTTCTTGAAAAAGCTGATGGATGAAATCAACTGGATCTTAGCTTTCTTCAAAGCTTCTTGAATCTGAACTTAGTTGAGTTGATTTCCTTTGGAATATACTGACTCCTTCTTGAGAAACCTGTGACAGCTTCCTTCTTGTCTTCAAATGGCTGGATCTCTCTCTATCCAAAACCCTTGATGATACTTCTGAATTCTTGAATGAATTCAACTTAGACTGAATCTAAGTGGATGTTCACTTCAGAATGTCTTCTTAGATCTTCTCACAGAAGATCTTCTTCTGTGCCTTGCACTTTCTTAATTAGAGATCTTATCTCACAATAATGATCAATCAATTCGTATCTGTATGTTTTTTTCTTCTTCTGAATCTGTCTATTTATAGACTTCATCCATGGTAACCGGCTGATCCGGTTTCTAACTAACTTCTGACAAGTCTGACAGCTTCAGTCAACCTGTTGTAACTCACAGCTATCAAGTCTTCAAACAGATCTTGTGTCTTTGTCTTTGTTAGCAAAGCGTCGAGACTGTCTGTAAGAAAGTGTCGAGACCATCTGTCAATATGTGTCGACATAAGTGACTTAAGTGTCGACACAGTCTTTGGTGATGTCGACATATCTGCCTTTATGCCGACTCATCTTCTTGATACTGCATCTTGAGAATGTATCGACACTGAGCATTTGTGTCGACACAAACACTTCATCATTCACCAGTAATTAACTTGGTCTAGACTCTGATGTGTGTCGACACAAGTCCTGTGTGTCGACACAGTTGATGTAGATTCAGATCATAGTGTGTGTCGACACTGCCTCCAGGTGTCGACACAGCTGTTGTCGACTCTGCCTATATGTGTCGACTCAGTCTTCTGGTGTCGACACAATTATTGTCGACTAGCAATTCTGTGTGTCGACACAGCCTCCCAGTGTCGATACATTTGATGTCGACCAAACTTCTGTGTGTCGACACTGCCTCCCGGTGTCGACACAATTGTTGTCGACTCTTTTTCTCTGTGTCGACACAGCCTTTTCCAAGTGTCGACACAATCTTTCTGAAGTGTTGACACATCTTCTTTTGGTGTCGACACATGGACTTAGAATATTTTTCCTACATTCTAGTACATTCTTAACCTGCACATATAAACTCAAAATAACATCAAATACACCTTGATGTATATCATTGAGCTAATTGAGGCTTCTCCAAATCAGGTACACATTTTCCAATGTACCCAACAATCTCCCCCTATTTGGAGAAGTCATAACCCTTTTATCTAATGATATACACCACTTATGAAAATTCAATATGATGATGTATATAAGCATAATATTACAGGGAATTTCATAAACAAAACATTAAACACAGATACATCATAGAATAAAGATGTAAATGAAGAAATGATTACAGAACAAAGTTTTGTTTACTAATTCAGAAATATTTGTTACAGCTTGTTTACATTGATTGTTTTAACAAACTAATCATTACAAAGTTCTTGAACAAAAACTAGTAAACTTAAACTAAGACTGATCAGCCTCCTTGATGACAATTTCTTTTCCTGGTTGAATCTGAGCCTTCACAGGAGGTTCTGAATCTTCCATGGGATTCTTGCCTTTTACATCAGCTTTCTTCTGAGCCTTAGTCTTGAGCCTTTGCCTTTCAAAATAATGATAGGGCTTGGGAAAATACTTGCTAGGTTCCTGAGTATCAGGAGGTAGCTTCCCCATCTTAGCCTTTCTCCTGTATTGAACTATGGCCTCCTGCCTGGTTTCATACTTTTGCCATTCTTGCTCATTGTACCATTTACCTCTTTCATGCACCTGATCCTTCACAGCCTTCCAGGCAGTTAATATAATGTTCCTTGAGGTGGGGCTCCATTGCTCAAAATCAGGTTTTAGTTCTGCTTGCTCTCTGAATCTCTTCTTTGATAATTGAGCATCTTATTGAGCTTTCAAACCAGCTTCTGGCTTATCTACTTTTTCAATAATAACATTTGTAACCTCCTGTGGAGGACTGTACATTTCCTGCACTTGCTGATGAATCATTTCAAAATCAGCAGGGGGGTATATAACTTGGGCAACCTCTGGTTGATTACCTTCAAGTAGACCTTGTTGTATCCCTGACTCAGCAATGTTATCATCATCACATAATGGTGGATATCCCAATGTGGCTCTGACACTATTGGTTACCCACTTGGCATGTTCTGAGCCAGCATGGATGAGTACTCTCTCCCCATTTAGGACTTCTCTAGCAACATGACCCCTAAGATCATCCTTCTGAAACCTTATTTGGCCATCTAAATAGTCAGTTCCTTCTTTAAAATATGCTCTAAACTTAGTCAGAAATGTTGCAATTTTGTCCTTAGATTTTTCAAAAGTCTCTCTGACAGCAGAAATGTCATCTTGAATTTGCTTGGTGATGGCCTCCTTTAAAGCAGTTGTAGACTCAGTAATTTTGTTCAAGATGGCATGATGAGAATCCTTAAGATTTTCATTCATACGCAGTTGATTCTCCAGAACATAACCTTGTTTCAAGGCAATGTCATCCACCTTAACTTGGATACCCTTTTGTTGTTCAGCTAGAAATACCACAACATTACCTCCCTTGTGGAAGAAATCTGTCATCTCCTTTTTATGCTGATTGACCTCAAATCTGATAGACTTTATGTCTTGGGCTAGATCAAATTGAAGAGCCTTTTGGCTTTCATCCACATATTTTTCAAGAAGAAATCTCTGCTCATCCAATTTTACTTGTAAGTCAACCAAGTACTTGCTATAATCAATCTCAGGAGTAGAATGTGAAGTAGTTGTTTGGAGAGCCTTCTTATAGTTTTGACTCCTTCTCTTGAAAACCATAAGATTCCTTTTCTTAGCCTCCCTGGCCTCTTCTTTCTCAGATTCTGAAGAACTTTCAATATGAACTCTTTCTGGAGGAGTGATAGGAATTTCTTTCTCAGTTTCATGTTGCTCCCCCTCAACATGCACTTGCTCCCCTTCAACAGCACCTTGCTCCTCCTCAACCCTTAGGGTTTCATCCTTATCAGCTGCCTTTCCAAATTCAGGAAACAACTCCTCTAGAGTGTATTCCTTTTGTGCTTGAATAGGAGATGATACATCAATTGCAGCAGTGTTCAAGTCTTCTGATAAGTTTATTCTTTCTTCCTCTTGTACTTGTTCTTCAATGGGCTCCCCCTGCAATTGTTCAGGATCAGTAATGTTCTGAGCAAGTGTATGGTCTGGCTCCCCCTGCATCTGTGCAGATATAGTTTCTTCCTGGACTCGAGTAGACCTAGTCTGGCCCTCAGCCTGCTCTCTAACTTATTCTTCTTGAATTGGTACAGTGTCATGATCATGTCCTGGTGATTTCTCAGTTGTTTCCTGCCTGTCCACATCAGGCAACTCCTTTGACAGAACTCTATCCCATCTGGAAAATAACCTCATGTCCATTTTCCTCATATGGTTGATCTTGGACCCAGGAATCTGTTGCATTACCTCTGGAATGATTCCGGCCAGGTATAGACTCAAAATTCTAGCCAAGTTTGGCTTCTTGATTCCTTCTTTGATTTTATCAAACAGAACTGTTGACCAACTAGTTGGAATTTTATAGACAATTCTTGTGATCAGGATGAACATATAAGCTGAGATCCTATCATGTCCAACTGGTTTGCATAAGATCACTTTGCCTACTATTTCAGACAGGAATTTCCCTTGAGGATTCATTCCTTTCCTGTTGATGGCAGCTCCTATCTTTAAAGTTGGATCCAATCCACACCATTGAAGAGCCTCTCTGGTCCTTGAGGCTGGAACCTCTTCCTCATCTTGTATCCTAGGAAGATGGAGAATCTTGCTCAATCTCTTCTGAGATAGCTTGACTGTTTCTCCATGCATAGTGGATTTGATCTTCAATCCAGTTGAGACTATTGAGCCAGCAGAATAGAACTCGAAAACTTCTTTCTTCCATATCTTAGTAGGTTCAGAGACCAGATATTCCAAGTCGTTGTCTGCAAGAAGAGAAATGGCCTGTTTGATCTCTGGCGCGGCATTGTCGAAAGCAACCCTAACCAACTCATATCCCTCATTGATGTTGTCTTCAATCTTGGGCGCCATTGGAATGAAGAGAAAGCTTGATTGGAGAAAAGAGAGATTGTCAACACAAGGTTTTTGTCGCGAAACCCTGGTGAGCGTGTCGACAGAATATGTTCTTGACCTATTTATACCCTTTTAAGCAAAGAAGATCAAAAGGCGGGCAAGAACAGTCTAAATGTGTTGACACAGACGGAATGTGTCGACACATACTTCTAATGTATCGACATCAATGTTGACTACTTTGTGTCAACACCAATTGATGATGTGTCGACACTTGACTTAAGTTGACAAAGAACAGAAATTTTGTGTCGACATTGATTCTTTGTGTCGACATAAATTCTGAATGTGTCGACACCACTTCTCTGGTTGTGTCGACAAAACTTTCCTGAATGTGTCGACATAATATCCCTAATATGTCGACACCTCTACTTTGTGTCGACACCATTTTCCTGAATTGTCGACACAATACCTCTGTGTTGACACTTTATCACTGAATGTGTCGACACCATTACTTAGCCAATTTTTGGTAAACTAACCTATATTCAGCATTCCTAATTCAATTTTAAATTTATTGAATTTGGTTTCATCCAGAGGCTTAGTAAATACTTCTGCAATTTGATAATTAGTTTTAACAAATTCTAATGAGATGTCTCCTTTTTCTACATGTTCTCTAAGAAAATGGTATTTTATCTCTATGTGCTTAGTTCTACTATGAGAAACAGGATTGCTTGCAATAGAAATAACACTTTTAGAATCACACAATAAAGGTGTTCTACTTACCTGAATACCATAGTCCCTTAGCTGATGCTGAATCCACAACAGCTGTGCACAGCAACTTCCTGCTGCCACATATTCAGACTCAGCAGTGGATATTGCCACACTAGTCTGCTTCTTACTGCTCCAGGATATCAATCTTCCTCCCAAGAATTGGTATGTACCTGTAGTACTTTTCTTATCTTCTCTACAGCCTGCAAAATCTGCATCTGAATAACCTGTTAGTAGAAAATCTCCATTCCTAGGGTACCAAAGGCCAAGATTAGGTATGCCCTTAAGATATCTCAAAATCCTTTTGACTGCAGTATAATGTGATTCTTTAGGGCAAGCTTGGTACCTAGCACAGACACATGTAGCATATATAATGTCTAGTCTACTAGCAGTGAGATACAATAGAGAGCCAATTATTCCTTTATACAAAGACTCATCTACAGGCTTACCTGCATCATCTTTGCATATAGGCATACTTGTTCCCATATGAGTTCTCATGGTGGAGGATGATTCCATACCATACTTCTTAATAAATTCCTTGGTGAACTTAGACTGGGATATGGACAAGCCATCTTCAGTCTGTCTTACTTGGAGTCCCAAGAAGAACTTAAGTTCCCCCATACTGCTCATTTCAAACTTCCCTTGCATAAGTTTGGCAAACTTTTTGCAAAGGTTGTTCTCTGTAGACCCAAAAATTATGTCATCTACATAAGATCTGAACTAAGATTATCTTACCTTTATATTCCCTTAGGAATAGAGTTTTGTCTATTTTACCTCTTGAGAATTTGTTCTCAATAAGGAAAGTAGACAGGGTTTCATACCAAGCCCTTGGAGCTTGCTTTAACCCATACAATGCTTTCCTAAGTCTATAGACATAACCAGGTTTAAGAGAATCTACAAAACCTGATGGCTGCTCTACATAGACTTCCTCTTTTAGATCACCATTCAGGAATGCTGATTTCACATCCATTTGGTATACCTTGAAGCCTTGATATGCTGCATAGGCAAGGAACATTCTGAATTCCTCCAGTCTTGCTACTGGGGCAAATGTTTGATCAAAGTCTATTCCTTCTTCCTGCTTGTATCCTTTAGCAACCAATCTTGCCTTGTTCTTCACAATTACTCCACTCTCATCCAACTTGTTTCTAAAGATCCACTTTGTGCCAATGATGTTGTGGTCTCTTGGTTTAGGAACTAAATCCCAAACTTTGCACCTTCTGAATTGATTAAGCTCTTCTTGCATAGCATTAATCCAGTGTTGGTCTTGGATGGCTTCTTCAAATTTCTTAGGCTCCAGTTGAGATAGAAAAATTGAGTGCAGGACTGTGCTCAGATTTCTGCTTCTAGTCTGCACTGCTTGTCTTGGATCACATATTATTTGATTTGCTGGATGGTCTTTTAGATGTCTTATAGCTGGAGATAGATTTCCTTCAGGTTGAACATCTCCAGTTCCTTCATCATGCTGCACCTCTTGGTTGTCATCAGCTTCTATAGAGTCTTGTACTCCCCCTGGACAGTAGCCATCATTTTCCAATACTTCATCTGCAGTTGTGGCTTCTGCGATGGAAAGCTTGTCCATTCTATTGCTTATACTTGTTGGACTAAATGATCTACAAGGCAACTCACTGTTGATTAATCTTGTTTCATCAAATACAACATGTACAGATTCTTCTACAACTTGAGTAGTCAAGTTGTAGACTCTATAAGCCTTACTATTGATGTTGTACCCAACAAATATCCCATCTTGGGATTTGGCAGCAAACTTAGTTAGATAAGACTTGCCATTATTAAGTACATAACACTTGCAACCAAAGATCCTAAAGTAGGATAGATTTGGTTTTCTACCATTCATAATTTCATAGGGAGTCTTTTTGTGGCTCTTGGTGATATAAGCCCTATTGATCACATGACATGTAGTGTTTACTGCCTCAGCCCAAAAATATTCTGGAAGAGAAGTGTCACTCAATAGAGTTCTACCAGCTTCAATCAATGTCCTATTCTTTCTTTCAGCAATACCATTTTGCTGTGGTGTTCTAGGTGAGGAGAATTCTTGGAAAATCTCAAATTCTTCACATAATCTAGTCATACTTTCAGATTGAAATTCAGTGCCATGGTCACTTCTGATTTTGACCACTGTACTGTTCAGTTCATTCTGAATTTGTTTAATAAAACTATGTAAAACACTTGGGATTTCTGATTTTTGTCTCAGAAAGAACACCCATAGATATCTAGAATAGTCATCTACAACCACAAAAGTGTAGACCTTCCTACCTAGACTATGAACTGGCATAGGATCAAATAAATCCATATGCAGTAGGTATAAACACCTCACTGAATCCTTGTTTTCAAGGCTATGAAAGGAGGATTTTTTCTGCTTGCCCTTTTGACAAGCTGAACATATCCCTTCCTTTATACACTTAACTTGAGGACCATTCCTCACTAACTCTTTGCTAAAGAGTTGGACAATTGTCTTTTAGTTAAGATGGGTCAGCCTCTTGTGCCATTTGACACAATGAGATGTATTATCATCAGCTACAAGACAAATAGGAGAAACCTTGTTCTCACATACAAAGTCAAGACAATAAACATTTCTTTTTCTATACCCAATCAATATGACCTTTTGATCACTTAACCTTTTGATATGAAATCCATTCTTAACAAATGAAATGGCATATCCAAGATCACTCAGCTGACTTATGCTTATCAGGTTGTGTTTCAAACCATTTACATAAGCAAATTGAGTGATGGTAATTTGGTTTGAAGAAATGTTACCAAATCCTTTGATGATTCCTCTTTCAGATCCACCAAAGATTACTTTAGGCCCATCCTTGATAAGTGTGTACTCCTTCAGCAGCCCCTTTGTTCCAGTCATGTGCCTGGAACATCCACTGTCCAAGTACCATATAGGGGCATGATAACTTGGACTTTCCTGCAATATAAAATTAATTTCCCTTAGAACCCAAGTAAGTCTTGGGTCCTTGGTTCAGGTTAGCACCATTCATATCAAAACTACCAGCAGCTCTTCTAACTGGTAGACTGTTGTTCTTCCTGACACTTATGTTATGCCAGCAGTCTAAGGCAAAATGGTCTGTCTTGCCACAACACCAGCATTCATACTTGTTGTATCTAGGTCTAGATACATTTTTGGCAGAAAAATTTCTGTTCTGTGCTGGTGCTGCTGCAGCTACACCCACTGATTTCTTATAACCATGGGGTTTATGAACATGGCCTGACTTATTGGCATTAACACCCTTGTTTTTCAGAACATCAATCTTAATATGACTATGAATGTTTTCAAGATCATATTTGTTAGAAGGCACTTGTACCTTTCTAAACATAACAGAGACTCTAAGGTTTAGTGGCTGGACTGGAGCTTTACCTTTTCTCTTGAATTGGGCAGCCCTGGAGTTACCTTTGAAGCCTAATTCTGCCTTACCCTTTTGAGCCACAAACTCATCTATTAAAGGTAAGACTGATTTTGGCTTAGAATAACTAGCCACTAAATCTTTCTCTACTCTCAGTCTTGCCTCCAGACTTTTAACTTGATCATTGTTATATGTGATTGTGCCCATCTGAATAATAGTTATATTTTTCAGTTTGGCAATCTCATTTAACTTTTGATCCAATACTTTTTCTAACTCAGATGCAGCCATCTTAAGATCTGCAATCTCCTGAGCCTGAGTTTTGGCTAAGTTCTTGCTTTTCTTAAGAGCCTGCAATAAGTCTCCATATTTATTTTTGGTACCCTAGTTTGGATTTGAGTTCTGTCCTCTCCTTCTGTCTCTTGACCCAAGATTTATCTATGGTCAAAGGTCAGTTATCTAGTTAGTTTGTTCTAGATTTAGAGTTGTCACTTTTCCAGATGAAAATTTTGTTAAGTTGTTTTTTGTTCGACTATGGTTGAACGTCGCTCGACTATCGTCTATCGACTGGTCGACGATCGTCTATCAGTTGTTCGATGTTCGTCTGTCTGCAGATCGTCTATCTCTGAGTTAGTTCAACTCTTGGTAGCTCGACGTTCTGTGAAATCTGCCTCGCCGATCGTCGAACCCCGCTCGACTTTTTCTGACCAGACAGATTTCTTGATAGTTCAACTATCTGCTTAGATAGTTCAACTATCTGATAGTTCGATAATCTGTTTGATAAGTCGACTATCTGTGTTGTTTGATAGTTCGACTATCTGTCTTGATAGGTCGACTATCTGTTGTGTCTGATAGTTCGACTATCTGTTTGATAGGTCGACTATCTGTTTTCTTTGATAGTTCGACTATCTGTTTGATAGGTTGACTATCTGTTTTCTTTGATAGTTCGACTATTTGTTTGATAGGTCGACTATCTGCTTTCTTTGATAGTTCGACTATCTGTTTGATAGGTCGACTATCTGTTTTCTTTGATAGTTCGACTATCTATTTGATAGGTCGACTATCTATTTTCTTTGATAGTTCGACTATCTGTTTGATAGGTCGACTATCTGCTTTCTTTGATAGTTCGACTATCTGTTTGATAGGTCGACTATCTGTTTTCTTTGATAGTTCGACTATCTGTTTGATAGGTCGACTATCTGTTTTGCTTGATAGTTCGACTATCTGTTTGATAGGTCGACTATCTGTTTTGCTTGATAGTTCGACTATCTGTCTTGATAGGTCGACTATCTGATAGCTCGACTATCTGTTCTGATAGGTCGACTATCTGCTATGGTAGTTCGACTATCTTCTTTGGTAGTTCGACTATCTGTATCGTTCGACTATCTGTTTGATAGGTCGACGATCTCTGTGCTTCGGTCGATGATCTCCGAGGGTCGTTCGACGTTTTGTTGTATGTCTTTTGTAATTTTGTCATCTTCTATTCTATGATTTATTTTATATTTATTTGGCATATTATTTCAGTTAATTTATGATATTATTTCCATGCAATCTCTGCTCCATTCCTTATGCATGAGCCAATCTTTATCTGACAAAGTGTTTTGTCTTATTAGTTGAAAAGCAATTTCTGCTTTGACTGCCAGGCTGTCCTTTATAGCCGTTAGACTCAGAAAGTCTTTTCTGGCTGTAAAGAGTTCTTTCTGATGTGACCTTTTTCTAGCCCCTTCTTATCTGATTGGTTATGCAGCTTCTTAGAAAGCTTTATCCTCTTATAGTATGTTTGTCTGCAGGATTTGTTTTTTGCTTTATGCTTTTTGCAGCCCAGATTGCTGATTCCAGAAGAAGACAAAGATTCAAACTCAAATTAAAGCTGTTGCAAAGGCTCATATAAAAAGAGCTTCTTTTTGAAAGAAGATAATAAGAACTGATATACAGAATATATACACTCAGCAGCATAGAGAAAGAGAGAAAGCAAGAAAGTTCTACAGCTCTCAGAATTTCATATTCAACTGAGAAGATCAAAGCTCTTCTGCATTCTTCTTCATCCTGAGTTCATCCTGCTTACAGGAAGACTTTCACTCAGAGGCCTTTAGAAGAAGAAGAAGAAGAAGAAAGGAAGCTGTTTGAAGAAGAACACCTGTTCCCAATCAAGAGTCTTCTTCAAGCTTCTCCTTTAGAACCTCAAGACAGATCTTTGTCTTAGTTTAGAAGAGTTCCTGCACCCTGAAGCAAGACTCCTTCCTGGATATTCTCTAAGCCAGGGGGAGCCTTGATTCTTTAGAGCTATCTAGCTCTGTGCAATCCACTAGCTTCTCTAATCTGTTTAACAATAGAGAAGAAGCCTTAACTCTCTCAACCTCCTGTGCAAAGGGTTATTACTCCCTTCAAAAGTGAACCCTTGGTGGCAGGGCACCTGATCAAAAACCTGTGTTGGATTTTGAGCTCCTGATCAAAAGCTCAAAGGGTCTACTTGATCTACCTGAAGCAGATCAGTTGGTGGCAGGGAACCTGAACAAAAACCTGTAGTGGATTCCTACCAGGGTGGTAGAAGAGTGGACGTACCTATTTAGAGGGAACCACTATAAAATTTCTTGTGTCGTCTGTGCTGTTTATTTAATTCATTGTACTGTGGCTGTGAGTAGAAATAACTAGGATTGCTAGTTGCTGTGATAGGATCCCAAGCTTAACTGTAATTACAGTTAGCTCTCTCTTGTGCACTACACTTTGTGTTAGGCTCTAGGGTTATCAATATCTATAAACTAATTCCGCAAATTAACTCTAAGGGAGTTGAGTAGGGTGTCATAATTTTTGAATACTCTATTCACCCCCCTCTAGAGTTGTATCTATCATCACTTTCAATTGGTATCAGAGAGAGGTTGACTGACTGTATAGGCTAACACCTAAGTCACAAGATCCTGATAGATACCAAGCTTATAGATATTCAATTCATGGCCCAGTCCAAGGATTACTCAAGCACTAGACCTCCAGCATGCAACTTAGCTAAGTTTAGCATCTGGAAGGCAAGGATTAAGTTATATATGAACTCTACTGATGAGAGTATTTTTGCCTCTATTTTGACAGGACCACCAAGAGCACCTGCTGCAGCTACTGCTTCATCATCAACTGATATGAGTGCAGTGCCTCCTCCAGATTACAACGATGAATACAAAAAGGCAAAGATAGTAGATGCCAAAGCAATGAACATTCTGGCTCAGACAATGTCTGATGAAGTATTCCAGAAAGTTGCTGACTGTCCCTCAGCAAAAGCAATGTGGGATACACTGAACCAGATTGTAGCTGGTTCAGCTGACGAAAGGAAGGACTGAAGGTCCAACCTTATCTCCCAGTATGAAAACTTCAAGAAAACTGATGCTGAATCAGTTGAAGCAATGTACACCCGGCTCAGCTCAATCATCAATGAGCTGAGGACTCTTGACAAGGATATATCATTGATAGAGGTCAATGATAAGATTCTGATGTGCTTCCCCAGCACATGGGATCTGAGGATCTGGCCTATCAAGGAGGCCAGAAGTACAATTGAAATCTCAACAGAAGCTCTCCTTGGCAAGCTCAAGTCTTTTGAGCAAGTGCCGAAGACCAGGGAAGCTGAGGCTGAAGCAAAGACTCCAACTCCAACAAGAAAAGAGCAATCTCTTGCTCTCAAAGCTGCTGAAGCTTCTGAAGGAAGCCAATCCAATGAGGAACTAATGGCATTTTTGCCAAGAGGTTTCTCAAGATGGGAAGGAAAGACTTCAGAAAGAAATCTTCAAGATATGAAGATAAACCAAGGTATGATCGTTCTCCTGCTAAAGAAATAATTTGCTATGGTTGCAGAAAGCCTGGACATATTCTACCAGAGTGTCCAGAGGAATAGAATAAAGAGAAAAGGAAGGAAAAAGAACAGCACAGGAAGCATTCCAAGCCCTCCTCCTACAAAAACAAAAAGAAGGAGAGAGGTTTCTTTGCTGAAATTTGGAGTGATTCTGATGAGGAATCTTCCTCCTCAAGCTCCAGTGAGGATGAGGAAGAGAAGAAGGCAAAAGAAATTTGCCTGATGGTAATTGATGCCTGCAGCAATCACTCAGCTGCAGAGAGTTCAGATTCTAATGAAGAAATGCCAACAGAAGATGAGGTATTGTCTTCTTACGATTTTACATCTGCTGAATTTAAATCAGATTTTAAATCTTTGTGTTTAGATTTAATTAGTTCTGAAAAGGAAATTAATGACCTTAGAAATAAGCTTGCTGAATCTGAATTTATCTCTAATGAAAACATTAGGTTAACAGCAGAACTCACTAATTCTAGTGAAAAAATAAAATTTCTTAAGAATGAATTAGCTAAGTCAAAAAGATTAGAAGAATCTCTGAATGGTAGAAGCCTTAAGTTGCTAGAAATTATCAGCATGTCAAACACTAGGTCAGACAATAATAAGCTAGGCTTAGGAGCTTCATCATGTTAACCCCCAATTATCCTTAAAAATCATCTTTCAACTCTAGTGAACTTTATCTCAGCCGATGGGATAAAGAACACTGAACAAGTAAGACAAGTTAATCAAGCCTTAAATAAAGCTAAGAGAGAGAAAAGGAAACAAAAATTTAAGGAAATACAAAAAGCGTCGAACGCTGCTCGACGATCGCATGCTCAGTGGTCGAACGAAGCTCGACGATCTGTGCATCCATCGTCGAACGCCGATCGACGTTTTCACCATGAATTTCAAAATTATAATCAGAACCCTAGAAACCTAAATATGAATAGAAACCCTAGGTTTGTGGACCCATTAACTGCATGGAGCATCCCACCTAGGAGATCTTACCCTTTAGGTTATAAACCCCAACCTGCTTATTCTTTCATTTGAAGTTTTCATTATGTAAAGAATAATGGACCCAAGGTTACCTGGGTCCACAATGTTTAACTTAACTCACTGCAGGTGAAGACCTATCCTATCACTCAGGACAAGTGGTATTTGGATAGTGGTTGCTCCAAACATATGACAGAGAATAGAGAAAATCTGTCAAAGTTCAAGGCCAAGCTTGGACCAAAGGTGATCTTTGGGGATTCTAGCTGTGGTCAAACTGAAGGATATGGTAGGATTACCATTGGAGCAGTAACTTTCAAAAGGGTTGCATATGTAACTGGACTGAAGCATAACCTTATCTCAGTAAGTCAGTTATGTGATGCAGGATATCAGATATCATTCACTAACACTCTTTGTAATATTACATTAAATAGTAATGTTGTGTTAGTAGGCATTAGACAAGGCAATATTTATTTAGTAGATTTTAATTCAACCCATTCTGAAATCTGCTTATTTAATGAAGTAACTAATAACAACACTTTATGGCATAAAAGGCTTAGACATGTTTACCTCAAGAACATATCTAGGTTATCTAAATACAACCTTGTTAGAGGTTTACCTTCTTGCCCCTACAAGAAGGAGAGCCTATACAAGGCTTGTCAATTAGGCAAGCAAACCAAGAATTCATTTAAGTCAGTAAATAAAAGTGATTCACCTAGAATCCTGTATTTATTACATTTGGACCTCTTTGGCCCAATAAATGTACAGAGTCTAGGAGGGAAGTATTACACTTTAGTAATTGTAGACTAGTTCTCTAGGTTCACTTGGGTGTTCTTTTTGAGAACTAAGGCTGATAACTTCAAAGCCCTTACAGATTTTCTATTATGTGTGCAGACTGAGTACTCTACTCATGTGGCCTTGATCAGATGTTATCATGGTACTGAGTTTGACTCTCTTCTCATGCAAGAATTCTGCGAGAGAGAAGGTATCAAACATAGCTTCTCAGCTCATAGAACTCCCCAACAAAATGGGGTAGTTGAAAGGAAGAATCGAACCCTGATTGAAGCTGCTGGTACATTATTGGCAGATGCTAACATGCCTCTTTCCTATTGGGCAGAAGCTGTTAGCACAGCTAATTATGTGCTGAACAGAAGTCTTATACACAAGCTTAAGTGTAAAACTCCTTATGAGTTGCTTAAAGGAAAGAAACCTAAAATAAATTATTTTAGAGTATTTGGTTGTGTAGTATACATTCATAACAATAATAAAGAATACCTTAGAAAGTTTGAAGCAAAAGCTTCAATGGGAATCTTTCTTTGATATTCCCAAGTAAGCAAAGCTTATAGGGTATTTAATAAATCATCTTCTAAAATTGAGGAATCTGTGCATGTGTCCTTTGATGAATCTCAGATGTTTTACAAGGAGAAGGAAACTTCACCTTCCTCAAGTTCATTGCAGGTACCAGAATCTAGTAAAGATGTCACTCAAGAGATTCTCCATCTATCAACTCTTCATATCACTGATTCAGACAGTGATGAAAACTTTGCAGAAGCTGTTGTTATACCACCAATAGTAGATCAAATTCCTCCTGAGGAATTAATCCCAACTATTGCTGAAGATCACATCCCACCTGCTGATGTTGTCACACTTAGAGATCATCCTACATCTCAAGTGATTGGAGACATATCAGCTGGTGTTCAAACAAGACATCAATTAAGACAGGATGTGATGCATGCTTTTTTACTTTCACAGATTGAGCCCCTCACCATTAAAGATGCTGAGCTAGATCCCCACTGGATCATTGCTATGCAAGAGGAACTCAATCAGTTTGAAAGATGTAAAGTATGGACTTTGGTTCCAAGACCTAAAGGCCAACTGATCATAGGCACCAAGTGGGTGTTTAGAAACAAGTTGGATGCAAATGAAATCATTGTAAGGAACAAAGCTTGGCTTGTAGCTCAGGGCTACAGACAGGAGGAAGGTATAGATTATGACCAAACCTTTGCTCCTGTTACAAGGCTAGAGGCAATAAGGATCTTTCTAGCCTATGCAGCCTATATGAAGTTTAAGGTCTTTCAGATGGATGTCAAAAGTGCCTTTCTAAATGGTGAGCTAAAGGAAGAGGTATTTATTGAACAACCACCTGGGTTTGTTTCTTCAACTCAGACCTCACATGTTTTCAAGTTGCAAAAAGCTCTTTATGGACTCAAACAAGCACCCAGAGCCTGGTATGAGACTCTAGCTAGTTTTCTGTTAGAGCACAACTTTGTTAGGGGAGTAGTTGATAGAACCCTCTTCATCAAGCACCACAAGGACACAATCTTGTTAGTTCAAATGTATGTGGATGACATTATTTTTGGTTCCACTGATCCCAAACTGTGCAAAAAGTTCTCTGACTTGATGCATTCTAAGTTTGAGATGAGTAGTATGAGTGAGCTGTCTTACTTTCTTGGTCTCCAAGTAAAGCAAGATGCTGATGGCATCTTCATCTCCTAATCCAAATATGCCAAGGAATTGGTAAATAAGTTTGGGATGGCTGATGCTTCAGCAATGCATACACCTATGGCTACTAATGTAGTTATAGATTCTGATGATCAGGGAAAGCCTGTTGATCAAATGAATTGTAGGGCCATTGTTGGTTCCCTATTATATTTAACTGCAAGTAGGCAAGATATAATGTTTGCTACATGCCTATGTGCTAGGTTCCAGGTCAACCCCAAAGAATCTCATCTGATTCTTCTCAAGAGAATCTTGAGATACCTGAAGGGATATCCAAATCTAGGACTTTGGTACCCAGCTGAATCAGAATTTGAGTTAATTGGATACTCTGATTCTGATTATGCTGGTTGTAGAGTTGACAGGAAAAGTACCTGAGGAACTTGCCAGTTCCTGGGAGAGAGATTGGTCTCTTGGTTCTGTAAGAAGCAGGCTTCTGTCTCAACTTCAACTACAGAGGCTGAATATATAGTAGCTGCTAGTTGTTGTTCACAGATCCTGTGGATTCAAAACCAGCTTTTGGATTATGGGTACACACACAAGAACACAAAAATCATGTGTGACAGTACCAGTGCTTTCTCAATTGCACAAAATCCTGTGCACCACTCTAGAACCAGGCACATTGAGATTAGACACCATTTCCTGAGAGATTGTGTGGAAAAGAACAAGATCAGCCTTGAGTTCATATCCACTGACCTTCAGAGAGGTGATATTTTCACCAAGCCCTTAGATGAACAGAAGCATCTGTTCTTTTTGGTTCAACTAGGCATGATAAATGGAAAAGACTAAGTGTGACGTCTGCCTTTGTTGAAACCTGTTTGAAGATCGTCGAACGACGTTCGAAGATAGTCGATCGGATGGAGCCTATCGTCGACCTATGGTTGATGATGGCTTATCTGCTTGAAGATCGTCAATCGACATTCGAAGATCGTCGAACAGGTCGAGCTTATCGTCGATCTATGGTTGACGACAACTTGTTGTTTGTGAAGACAGAAATAGTCGAACGATTGATCGACTACTCTGCTTCAGGAACGATCGTCGAACGACCGTTCGACCATCGTCTCCAGTATCTTTTAAAATAGATCGACTATTGCTGTTTTAATATAAAACCGATGGTCGACCTAGGTTAAGAGATCGTTCTTTTTATCGTCGACGGAGAGCGTCTTCTCGCATTCCGCCTTTCTGCTTTCTCCCTATCTCGCGATTTCTGCCATTTCGCCTTCGCCGTCTCTCCCGCCTTCTCCAACCCTCTTCGATGGCGATTGCTCCAGCCCTCCTGTCCGTAGTAAAGTTCGATGCTGACTTCAGCATGGACTTCAACTCTTTCAGCTGCTGCGAATCTGCTATAGTGGAAATCCTCAACTTATGCAAAGACCAAGGATTGGAAAAGCTCATGTCAACAAGAATAAAGATAAACATTCCCGAGATTAAGGAATGGGCATTCACTTCGTCCTCAAATGACGATTCTATGACCGGAACAATAGGCGGAGAAGAGGTAATTTTGACTCCCGCCGTTTTAACTGAAAATTTTGGATTATTAAATGGGGAAGAGGATTATGAGCAAGATACCCCTGAGTTTGGGAGAATGCTGACTGAACTAGGACATGCCAAAGGCATTCCTTCTAAGCTGTTAAAGGTGAATTTTCCGTTGAAGATTAAGTTCCTTGCTGAACTAGTTGGAAAAGTACTACTGGGAAAGCACTCTGCCCATGATAATATTACCAGGCAACAGTTTGCCCTGATGTGTGCCATTGTGAACAAGAAGCAAATTAACTGGGCAGGAGTTTTGTTTGATTTGATAAGGAAAAAGAATAGCAAGAAGGAAGTCACCCTGGGTAGGGTGGTTGGGATTTTTCTAAAGGAGAAATATGCCCATCTGTTGGTCTCTGTTTCTACTTCAATAAATGCCAGCAAAAAGATGGACCCAACGTTGTTTGTCAAGTGGAAAAGGAGTTTTCTGAAGCCAGCTCCAGCAGGGGTAGCTCCAGTTGCATCTGAGAGCACAAGGACTGCTTCAGTCACTCCCCTCCTTCAAGAAGCAGGCTCAGCCAATCTCTCCTTTCCATCCACCTCATCTGCATTACCTTCAACCTCTACTGAAGTGCCACCATCTACTTCAGTTCCATCTACTTCAGTTGAAGTTCCATCTTCTGCATCTCATCTTCTTGATTCCTCCACAATTCTCCATGCATCACCACCATCATCCCCTCTCCCTCCTCATCTTGCTAGGATATCTCATCCTATTTTTGATTTATTGGCTTCTGAGCTTTCCACTCCTCCTCAGTCTCCAATTCTTCATTCTGATCATGTTGATCTTCTTGCATCCACCCATCATTCTCCAGTTCACTCTCCATCTCATCAAGAATAGTCAATCCCTGCTGTTCATCCATCTTCTGTGATTCCCCCACCTTCATTTGAAATCACCCCAGCCTTCATCTCTAGCATCCTGGAGTTAATTACTCCTTCAATCAAAATCATGATTGAAGAGGCAATTGCTCCCCTTGTATCCTCCATCTCTTCTTTGACTGCTGCCATCCAAGCACTCTCAAAATCTGCTGAGCCCTCTTCATCTAGGGGCCTGGTCTCAGTTTCCACTGAAACCAGGCAGGGGGAGATGCTTTATGAAGATGCCTCTGAGCTGCCCTTGGCCTCCCTTCCAGCAGATCCTCAAGCAGATGCAGAAAAAGAGATAGAAGAATCAGTTCCTCCATTATCTGAAATAGATATTTCTGATGCTATAATGAAATCTGAGTTTGTTGTCAAAGTATGCCTAGAAGAATGCTCCACTCCCCTGGTTGCCCTCTACCTAGAAGGAGTCATTACTTCCTTCCTAGATGAATTATGGGAGTTAGGACATTCAAAAGAAAATCCTGAAGGTAACTCATTTAATCATTTTCTAGACTTGATAACTTATATGTTAGTATGAGAATACCTAGAAGGAATGATAAAATGTCATTTAGCAAATTTGTGTTTATAATACTACAGATATAATGGAAGAAGTATTAGCTGTCCAAGAGCTTGATCATCAACCAGCTCTAGAAGTTCAACCTGAACCAGAACCAATTGTTCAAGTTCCTGAGGCTGCTCAGCCAGCTCAGTTAGCAGTGCAAGAAGAACTGGTCCCCATGACAGTTACTGATGTACAAGAAAAGGTTTCAGAAACTTAAATAGAAAAGTCTACTGTCTGGGATGATTCCCCTGGATTAGATTTAGACACTCTTCTGGCACAGGATGCCATGGAAGAAGAGTTAGAAAATGCTACCTTAAAAGAGAAAGAAAAAGCTGTGCTAGAAGCGTATGATCCTTATGATCATCCTCCTTCTTCAAACTCTGAGGATGAGGATGATTCTGATGAATCTGAAGATTCCAAGAAAAAGAAATCTGCAAAGAAGAAAAGGAAAGTTGTGGCTCCTCCTCCTCCAAATCCTGATAATGATACCCCCTACTATATCTTGAAAGGTATTGATCCCAAATCTAAAGAATTTCAGCATTGGATGGGATTTTCTAAGATTCAGCAAAAATTAAGGAAGAAGTCTAAGAGGTATGACAGTCCTGCCCCAAGATGGACTCCTAGAGGTCCTCCTCCTCCACCTCCCAGTGCAGGAGCCTCTGGAAACTTATCTGCAAATCCTTCTACTCAGTCTGATAGGTTAACTCCTTCTCAGTCCTCTCAAAGGAAAAGCTCTCAAGGATATCAAGGCAGAACGCAATCTGGTTACCAAAGACATGATGCTGATGTAAAGTAACAAGTGAAGGAGGTGATCTATCAAAAACCAACTTTTTCTCCTCCTCCTTCCAAAGAAACAAAGAGCATATCTTCTTCAATGCCAGATCATGTAGTGAAAGCTGTTTTAAAAGGTAAAAGAATTATTTTCTCTGAAAAATCTATCAAGAAATTTGCTGAGTTTGCTCCTCCTTCTTCTCTAATTATTCAGGAAAAAGAGCCAGCTGAAAGCCTGCTAGATATGTCTATTAAATTTAAAGCTGTGAAACCTGTAGATACAACTTATGAAAATGTGTATGAAAGCCAAGAGCTTGATCTTGATTTCAGGATGGCTCGATTTCTTGAGCTTGTTGGATCAACCCAAATTAAGAAAGCCAAAGCTGAAGGTAAAGACACTGCAGGATTAACAACTATGTCCAAATTCAGAATGAAGAAGCTTGATAAATTCTAGGTTAGACCTGAGGTATTTGACCCTTCAAAATACATGAAAAAGCATCCTGAAGCAGTTGTCCCAAGGGCATCCGAATCTAAAATCATTGGAGAGCAAGATCTAAAGCTGTCAAAGAAAGAAGCTCTAGACCCTTTTAGGAAAATTACTTTTATTCCTAGTTCTTCTGAACCTAAACCTAATTCTGAAGCTCCTTAAAATTTCATTGATTGACAGTTATTTACTTATCTGTTTGATTGATGTTATCTGCTTAAATATTTCCCTTCATGCACTTTATTTATTTTCAGTAATTAGTTTTGTGTTTTTTTGTTGTTGAGAGACTTAACTCAAATAGGGGGAGATTGTTGGTACCCTAGTTTGGATTTGAGTTCTGTCCTCTCCTTCTGTCTCTTGACCCAAGATTTATCTATGGTCAAAGGTTAGTTGTCTAGTTAGTTTGCTCTAGATTTAGAGTTGACACTTTTCCAGATGAAAATTTGGTTAAGTTGTTTTTTGTTCGACTATGGTCGAACGTCGCTCGACTATCGTCTATCGACTGGTCGACGATCGTCTATCAGTTGTTCGACGTTCGTCTGTCTGTAGATCGTCTATCTCTGAGTTAGTTCAACTCTTGGTAGCTCGACGTTCTGTGTAATCTGCCTCGCCGATTGTCGAACCCCGCTCGACTTTTTCTGACCAGACAGATTTCTTGATAGTTCAATTATCTGCTTAGATAGTTCAACTATCTGATAGTTCGACTATCTGTTTGATAGATCGACTATCTGTGTTGTTTGATAGTTCGACTATCTGTCTTGATAGGTCGACTATCTGTTGTGTCTGATAGTTCGACTATCTGTTTGATAGGTGGTCGACTATCTGTTTTCTTTGATAGTTCGACTATCTGTTTGATAGGTCAACTATCTGTTTTCTTTGATAGTTCGACTATCTGTTTGATAGGTCGACTATCTGCTTTCTTTGATAGTTCGACTATCTGTTTGATAGGTCGACTATCTATTTTCTTTGATAGTTCGACTATCTATTTGATAGGTCGACTATCTATTTTCTTTGATAGTTCGACTATCTGTTTGATACGTCGACTATCTTCTTTCTTTGATAGTTCGACTATCTGTTTGATAGGTCGACTATCTGTTTTCTTTGATAGTTCGACTATCTGTTTGATAGGTCGACTATCTATTTTGCTTGATAGTTTGACTATCTGTTTGATAGGCCGACTATCTGTTTTGCTTGATAGCTCGACTATCTGTCTTGATAGGTCGACTATTTGATAGCTCGACTATCTGTTTTGATAGGTCGACTATCTGCTGTGGTAGTTCGACTATCTGCTGTGGTAGTTCGACTATCTGTATCGTTCGACTATCTGTCTGATAGGTCGACGATCTCTGTGCTTCGGTCAACGATCTCTGAGGGTCGTTCGACGTTTTGTTGTATGTCTTTTGTAATTTTGTCATCTTCTATTCTATAATTTATTTCATATTTATTTGGCATATTATTTCAGTTAATTTATGATATTATTTCCATGCAATCTCTGCTCCATTCCTTATGCATGAGCCAATCTTTATCTGACAAAGTGTTTTGTCTTATTAGTTGAAATGCAATTTCTGCTTTGTTTGCCAGGCTGTCCTTTATAGCCGTTAGACTCAGAAAGTCTTTTCTGGCTGTAAAGAGTTCTTTCTGATGTGACCTTTTTCTAGCCACTTCTTATCTGATTGGTTATGCAGCTTCAAAGAAAGCTTTATCCTCTTATAGTATGTTTGTCTGTAGGATTTGTTTTTGCTTTATGCTTTTTGCAGCCCAGATTGCTGATTCCAGAAGAAGACAAAGATTCAGGGCCTGTTTGGGAGGGCTTTTTAGCTCCTTTTCGTTTTCTGGAAAACGCTACCACACTTAATAGATCGTTTGGAATGTCTATCGGTGGGAAAAGCTACCGCAAAAAACTCCATTTGCTCATCTTTTGGAAAAGTCACATGTCACCTACTTTTCAACTTTTTCGAAAAGCACTTTCTCATCCAAAAACATTTATCTCTTACAAAAATCTACAACTTGATTTTTTTGTCTTGACGCGATTTTTTTCCCGAGCGTAATTTTTTTGCCCGGGTGTTTTTTTTGCCCGACGCGAATTTTTCGCCCGGGCGCGAATTTTTCGCCCGTGAACGAATTTTTCGCCCGGGCGCGAATTTTTCGCCCGGGCGCGGATTTTTCGCCTGAGCTAGCATTTTTCGCACTGGTTGGCATTTTTCGCCCGGGCTGGAATTTTTTGCTCGAGCGCGCGGTTTTTGACCCGGGTGAGTTTTTTTCGCCCGAGTGCGGTATTTTGCCCGTGCATGATTTTTTTCCCCCGAGCGTGTATTTTTCGCTCGAGCCGGTTTTTCGTCCGGCGTGATTTTTTCGCTCGGGTGCGTTTTTTTCATCCGGGTGCCATTTTTTGTCGTTGCACGATTTTTTTCACCCGAGCCGATTTTTTTGCCCGGGCGCGATTTTTTTGCCCAGACGCGCTTTTTTCGCCCGGACTTGATTTTTTTGCACCGGCGCGATTTTTTTGCCCGGGCGCGATTTTTTTACACCGGCGTGATTTTTTCGACATCGCGTGATTTTTCTCCCGCGGGCGTTTTTTTCGCCCTGTCGCGATTTTTTCGTCCGATCGCGATTTTTTCGCCCGGTCGTGATTTTTTCGCCCGGGCGCGATTTTTTTGCCCGAACGTGATTTTTTCGCCCGGACGCGATTTTTTCGCCCGGGCGTGATTTTTTTCTCCCGGGAGCGATTTTTTTGATCGGGAGAAGTTTTTCCCCCGGGCACTATTTCTTTCGCCCGGTAGCGAATTTTTCGCCTCGACGTGATTTTTTGCCCGTTCGTGATTTTTTTGCCCGGTCGTGTATTTTTTTTCGCTTGTAAGCTATTTTTTTCGCTTTCGAGCAGAAATATCGCGTCCGTGCGAAAAATTCTCTTCCGTGCAAAAAAATCGCGTCCAGGCGAAATTTTCCCGCCTAATCGAAAAATTAGTGCCCGTCCGAAAAAATCGCGCCCGTCCAAAAAATTTGCCGTCATCCGAAAAAATTCGTGCTCATCCGGAAAATTCGCGCCCGTTCAAAAAATTTGCGTTCGTCCGAAAAATTGGCACCCGGCCGAAAAATTGGGACCCAGCCGAAAATATAGGGTTTGGCCGAAAAATCGGCGCCCAGGCGAAAATATCGTCCCCGGGCGAAAAATTCACGCCCGGGCGAAAAATTCACGCCAGGACGAGAAAAATCACCACCCGGCGAAAAATTCGCTCCCGGGCGAAAAAAACCTCTCCCGACGAAATAATTGCGCTTTTTCCCCGAACGCACATTTTTAATAAAAAAAGTTACCGCAACGGAGATTTGTCAAACGATTTATAAAGTGTTTCTCCTTTTTGAAAAGCTCTGCAAAAGAAGTTCACACAAACAGTTCTCCTTCTCTAATAGACATTTTCCAAAAGCTCCTTTTCCTACCATCCTTTTGTCACCGCTCCTTCTCCTTTCTGAAAAGCCTTCCCAAACAGACCCTCAAACTCAAATTAAAGCCGTTGCAAAGGCTCATATAAAAAGATCTTCTTTTTGAAAGAAGATAATAAGAACTGATATACAGAACATATACACTCAGCAGCATAGAGAAAGAGAGAAAGCAAGAAAGTTCTACAGCTCTCAGAATTTCATATTCAACTGAGAAGATCAAAGCTCTTCTGCATTCTTCTTCATCCTGAGTTCATCCTGCTTACAGGAAGACTTTCACTCAGAGGCCTTTAGAAGAAGAAGAAGAAGAAAGGAAGCTGTTTGAAGAAGAACACCTGTTCCCAATCAAGAGTCTTCTTCAAGCTTCTCCTTCAGAACCTCAAGACAGTTCTTTGTCTTAGTTCAGAAGAGTTCCTGCACCCTGAAGCAAGACTCCTTCCTGGATATTCTCTAAGCCAGGGGGAGCCTTGATTCTTTAGAGCTATCTAGCTCTGTGCAATCCACTAGCTTCTCTAATCTGTTTAACAATAGAGAAGAAGCCTTAACTCTCTCAACCTCCTGTACAAAGGGTTATTACTCCCTTCAAAAGTGAACCCTTGGTGGCAGGGCACCTGATCAAAAACTTGTGTTGGATTTTGAGCTCCTGATCAAAAGCTCAAAGGGTCTACTTGATCTACATGAAGCAGATCAGTTGGTGGCAGGGCACCTGAACAAAAACCTGTAGTGGATTCCTACCAGGGTGGTAGAAGAGTGGACGTACCTATTTAGAGGGAACCACTATAAAATTTCTTGTGTCATCTGTGCTGTTTATTTAATTCATTGTACTGTGGCTGTGAGTAGAAATAACAAGGATTGCTTGTTGTTGTGATAGGATCCCAAGCTTAACTGTAATTACAGTTAGCTCTCTCTTGTGCACTACACTTTGTGTTAGGCTCTAGGGTTATCAATATCTATAAACTAATTCCGCAAATTAACTCTAAGGGAGTTGAGTAGGGTGTCATAATTTTTGAATACTCTATTCACCCCCCTCTAGAGTTGTATCTATCATTACTTTCATTTATCTATCAGCTGATGAATATCTCCTTCAGATTCAGATCCATCCTCATCACTTGATGAAGATGAATCTGACTCTGAACCAGTACTGTAATCAGAAATTCTAGAATTACTTTGTACCTTACTGGGACCAGGCTGATCCTTGCACTTGTTGTCTTCTGATTCAACCATCAGTCCCATGCACTGATGGTCTTCTTGTTCATAGATGGAGTTTAGCAATTGCATAAACTCATCTTCTTCATTAGCTGCATACAGCCCAATGTATGCTTCAGCTTTAGATTTTGACTCTAAGGAGGATTGATCTGTAAGACTCTTCTCCTTCTTAGCAACAAAGGATTTCTCCTTCTTGCCCTTTTGTTGAGTCTTCTTTCTGTCTGTTGACTCCTTCCTCTTTTCTGGACACTCAGCCACCACATGTCCAGGCCTATTGCAGCAATAGCAAACAATCTTTGATGTTGTAGCTTTGCTGGGCTTAGACCTTCTCTTCTCCTTTCTTGATGATTTTATCTTCTGATAGTAATCATCAACTGGTTGTGATGTGGAGGGCCTTGACTTCCACTGCTTCTTCTTCAAGAACCTCTGAAACTGCCTTGTAAAGGCAGCAAAATCTGCATCTGAATCACTGCTTTTTGAGTTCTGATTGTTTGAATTTTCTCAGTTAACTTCAACAACTTCCTTAGGAGGTGATGGAGACATCCTCCTGCTCTTTCTAGTGGCTTCAACCTTGAAGGTCACTGACTTCTCTCTATGCTCTCCTTTTGTAATTTTTCTTCCTCCTTCCTAGCCATTAGTTGCATTTCGTATGATAACAACTTTCCAAATAAGGTTGGAGGAGAAATGTCTGCCAGTTTGGCCACTTCTCTTATGACACAAATCTTGGTATCCCAATCCTTTGTCAAGGATCTTAGAAATTTGTCATTCAGCTCATATGTACTGAAGACCCTTCCATAGGACATCAGTTCATTAACTATCCTGTATAATTTCTTGTAGCATTCAGTTATGCTATCAGACTTCCCTTGTCTGAAACTCTCATATTCTTGATTAAGCATAGACTTTCTGTCTTGTCTAACTTCTTCAGAACCCTCCATGTAGACAATCAAAGTGTCCCATATTTCCTTGGAGGTTTTGCAGTGAATCAAATTTTGGAAAGTAGAATCATCTATGACACTCACTATGATATTCTGAACTCTTTTATCCATAGTTGCCAGTATAATCTCATCCTTAGTCATTTCAGAGAAATCTTTAGGAGTTTTTTCATTTGCATCTAGAGCAGACACATTCATTGGGATATATGGACCTTCTTTTACTGTAATATAGATCCTTGGATCAGAAGCCTCCATAAACAACCTAACCATTTCTTTCCAGATTCCAAAAATCTCTTTTCTGCAGATGGGTAATTTCATTGACCCTAGTTCCATGTGATTCTCTCCAGAACCCATTTTCTTGATTCATGATTCTGCCTTTAGGGATCTAACTCAGACAGTTAAGTCCTTTTTTTGAGCAACCTCCCTCTGATACCACTTGATAGTTTTACTTTCAAGATCACCTAAACACCTAGAGGGGGGGGGGGGGTGAATAGGTTCTAATGCTTGTTTTAACTTAAGGCAGAATATAACTACAGGTTATATTATAATTCAGAAAACTCTGCAGCTAACACAATACAGCAATCACAAACATGCACACATTACAGATTGCATACAGATTTATAGTGGTTCCCCAAGGTCTGGGTATATCCACTTTCCCCCTTCACCTATCTAGTAGTGTGCTAGATTCAGCCTAACTTCCTCCTTTATCTCATATCCTACAACTCAGAACCCTGAAAGGTTCCTACAACTCAGAACCCTATAAGGTTCCTACAGCTCAGGCTAACCAGCCCTACCTCAGCCTTGCCACAAGGCCTACAACTCAGAGAATACCTTCTCCTACAACTCAGGCATAAACAGCCCTACCACTCTGAGAACAAATCTCCTACACTCAGCCTTTATAAAATAGGCTTACAACTCAGATCTATAAATAGATCCTACAGAATTTGAAAATGAAGTTTTATATTATCTTGCCCCTGTTGAGAGAGAAGGGATAAGACGGTTCTTGATCAGCTTCTTGAAAAGGCTGATGGATGAAATCAACTGGATCTTAGCTTTCTTCAAAGCTTCTTGAATCTGAACTTAGTTGAGTTGATTTCCTTTGAAATACACTGACTCCTTTTTGAGAAACCTGTGACAGCTTCCTTCTTGTCTTCAAATGGCTGGATCTCTCTCTATCCAAAACCCTTGATGATACTTCTGAATTCTTGAATGAATTCAACTTAAACTGAATCTAAGTGGATGTTCACTTCAGAATGTCTTCTTAGATCTTCTCACAGAAGATCTTCTTCTGTGCCTTGCACTTTCTTGATTAGAGATCTTATCTCACAATAATGATCAATCAATTCGTATCTGTATGTTTTTTCTTCTTCTTCTGAATCTGTCTATTTATAGACTTCATCCATGGTAACCGGCTGATCCAGTTTCTAACTAACTTCTGACAAGTCTGACAGCTTCAGTCAACCTGTTGTAACTCACAGCTGTCAAGTCTTCAAACAGATCTTGTGCCTTTGTCTTTGTCAGCAAAGCGTCGAGACTGTCTGTTAGAAAGTGTCGAGACCATCTGTCAATATGTGTCGACATAAGTGACTTAAGTGTCGACACAGCCTTTGGTGATGTCGACATATCTACCTTTATGTTGACTCATCTTCTGATACTGCATCTTGAGAATGTGTCGACACTGAGCATTTGTGTCGACACAAACACTTCATCATTCACCAGTAATTAACTTGGTCTAGACTCTGATGTGTGTCGACACAAGTCCTGTGTGTCGACACAGTTGATGTAGATTCAGAACATAGTGTGTGTCGACACTGCCTCCAAGTGTCGACACAGCTGTTGTCGACTCTGCCTCTGTGTGTCGACTCAGTCTTCTGGTGTCGACACAATTGTTTTCGACTAGCAATTCTGTGTGTTGACACAGCCTCCCAGTGTCGACACAGTTGATGTTGACCAAACTTCTGTATGTCGACACTGCCTCCCGGTGTCGACACAATTATTGTCGACACTTTTTCTCTGTGTCGACACAGCCTTTTCCAAGTGTCGACACAATCTTTCTGAAGTGTCGACACAGCTTTTTCTGGTGTCGACACATGGACTTAGAATATTTTTCCTACATTCTAGTACATTCTTAACCTGCACATATAAACTCAAAATAACATCAAATACACCTTGATGTATATCATTGAGCTAAGTGATCGAGGCTTCTCCAAATCAGATACACATTTTCCAATGTACCCAACAACAACCCCTCCCCCATTTCACTTTGATGAGCCCAACCAAAAAGAGCCTCTCGACATGTGTGCAAAAGTGCTCGACAAACGCATCACCCAAATAAACCAGTTGAAAAATAAAAATTCTCGCCCTCTATCAGGAAATAGGACAAAGTTCTACATTATTCCAACAACCTGCTAATCAGTCACAGCAGCGGGCGCTTTCTACCTCGATTAAGCATTCTTCGCAAAGAACTTTTGACATAGAGGAGTTCTCAGAGTCAAGTAGTTCACCGACTCTAGAAGAATCAATTCAAGATACAGTAAGTAGTTACCTTCAAGACAACAGATATATCAGACAAAGGAAGCTCGGATGCAAAGAAGTTCATAGCCTGTAGAATATGAAGCGGGATTGTAGGAAGCATCACACCCCGAAGGATTCCAGCCTTATTTATCAATGCTCATCTTTCACTTCGTCCATCTTAGCATTCCCTGTCCCAATGGATTTCAAATATCCGGATATCAAAAGATTTGATGAAGTAGAAAATTCGCTCACGCATATAAGGCATTACAAGGCCACCGTGCACGTTTGATAAGCCTCAGACCAATTGTTATGCCAAGTATTCCCTGCTACGCTGAAGGGACAAGCACTCGCCTGGTTCCGCTCATTGGAGAAGGGAAGAATCGACAGCTTCATAGAGCTAGCACATCTTTTTGCTAGACAGTTCTCGCTAAATAACAACAAATGGACCATCATGAATGGATTAAGTAGACCGCAAGAAGGGAAAAGGAAGCGAGCTAACAATCTATATATAAAGCCCTGGAAGAATTACGGAGGTTACGAAAATGCTTATCAACCAAGAAGACATCGTCGACGCCAAAAAGTGCACCGCTTAACGCTACCCAAAAGGAAATCTTTCTTGCTACTGTTGCTGCTGCTCTCTGTTTCCTCTCATCTCGAGGAATTCCGAGCACATGGCTGTGGCGTGCCCCTCCTCCTGGTGGAAGTTGCAATAGGGTAGATCCACCCTAATTTCCCTCCTCCTCTGCTGACCCCTCCTCCTCTGCATGGCTATTATCATAGCCTGATGTTGATCGGGAGGGGGGATCTCTGCCCTTGCCTCCAGCATGCGGGGGTGTGGAAATGTCCCTGGCCTCCCTAACGGTGCTCACCTCCATGGAAACCTCTCCGTTGGCCTTGCTCCTGTCATTCTTGATGCCTCCAGCCGAACCTATTATTCGGCTCCTGATGCCCCAACCTCGGTTGCTACTGCTGTACTTGTTGCTGCTGTTCCAGCTGCCAGGGTTTAGCTCTCCTTACCTCCTGACCTCGGCCACCTCCTGGCCCCTTCTCCTCCTCCATGGCCCACTTGGCCAACTTCTTCGTGAACTCGGGGTTTGATGCCTCCCCGTCGACTTCCTCGCTGCCCTCTCCATCATCTTCTCGTAAGAGGGAGGTGGCAACCTCTTCAGTTCAATCCTGAAGAAACCCTATTGTAGCCCTAATATAAAGTCCATCATCAGGGTATTCCCCGACATCTCCTGGACCTAGATCACCTCCTCCTGGAATAGGTCCAAGTAGCTCCCCAAGGTCTCGTTCACCCCCTGCTTGATGTAGAACAGGGACTCCGACTCCTTCTTCCTCTTCTTGGAAGTGGTGAATCTCAACATGAACCCCAGACGCAGGTCGTTGAAGTAGTAGATTGAGTTGGTCGGTAGTTGGTAGAACCACTCTCTCGCCTTCTCCTTGAGGGTGATGACGAAAAGTCTGCACTTGAAGGCATCTAACATCTGCCTTATCGATACCACATCCTCGAACCACTGGATGTGTTGGACCGGGTTGTCCTTCCCGGTGTAATAGGACATCTTCGACTCCCGGAACCCCTCTGGAACTGAGGCAGAAGAAACTAACTCACTGAAGGGGCTGCCTCCCCCCAGCTGGGCGAGCCGGAGGGTCTTGCACCCCTATCTCGCCGAATCGGCCTCCTCTCGCCGAGCCCGAGAAAAGCACTCGCCCGGGGAGCTCGCGCTTGCTCCCCTCCGCTGCAACCGCCTTCCCAGCTCGTTGTACCGGGGCATCCTCTCCTAGGGTTGGGTTGGCGGAGATTGGGACAACTGGCGTCAAGCTCTCGACACACGCGCCAAGTGCAAACTTAACCAGGCCGAGCACCTCTTGCCTAAACTCCTCGAACATCCCCACTGTGGCGAGAAGGGGATGGGGTGGCGAGTCGTCCCTATCCGAACCTTTCCCTTCTCCTCCAGTCATTGAGCCGGCTGAAGACTTTCTGTGCTGACCACGCTCCACACTCACCGTACTAGAATGTTGAAACCGAAGACTCGGTCTCTGTGGAGTTCACCCTTGGGGAAGGGGTGATCACACACTTACTTCTCTCTCGCGAGCCAAAAGACTTAAGGAAAAAGAACAGGAGACAGACCCAAGGGCTCGGCGTAGAGGACCCACCACACACCTGGAAGATCTTAGAGCGCTTCCCCTCCCTAGCCAAATGCCGAGCTAAGGATACCTTAGAAAGGGCAAGAAGACCGGGGCACAAGTAAGCATGCCTTCTGAGGTACCTCATTAAGTCTATTCATAGTTTTCTGAAAATGGTCTGCATATAGCCAACCTCTGATGTTCCAAATGGTTATGCGCAGCCCAATTAGGTCTGCCAACTGTATAACTCCAATATTCTAGAAGGATATTTGCACCTCCTTCGAGGGTATCCAGGTAATTTGCCTCTGGACCCCATGAGGATGAGTTTCCTAGCCTTTGGGTCAACTCGCCACCCTACTAGACGGGAGCGAGCTGGCGCCTAGGTCGGCTGAGCAGGTTGGCTCGCCACTCTATAGAGGCGAACTGGCAACCAGGTCGCCTAGGCAGGCGCGGGATGGGTCTGGCTTGCCCAGCTTGCCTGCCTGGCCTTGACGAGAGCGAGCCGGCCCTATATACTAGCCCGTCTGCCACACTGGCGCGGGCCGATCGCCTTGTCTTGCTCGCCTATCTGGGCCCACTCGGAGAACACGGGGTTGCCCAGGTCGTCTGGGTAGGTCGGCTTGCCACTCTATAGAGGCAAACTTGCGACCAAGTCACCTAGGCAGACGCAGGCTGGGATTGGCTCTCCCAGCTCGCCTGCCTGGCCTTGACGAGAGAGAGCCGGCCCTCTTAACTCACCCGCCCGCCACACTGGTGCGGGACGATCGCCTTGGCTCGCTCGCCTAGCCGGGCCCACTCGGCGAACACGAGGTTGTACATTCGTCACCTTAAGCTTCTCCTGAATAACCAAGTATCTGTCCTTCAAACTTACATAATGATCGTTCCACGTGAATGTTATGTGGGCTTGAGCTTCAATCTAAAACCAAAGAGAAGATGGTTAGAATCACATAAAGTAACAAAAGCAAGAACTATTTATAGTAAAACACACTTACCACATCACTCATCGCCTTCAATGAAGAGGATACTCGTGGGGGGGGGGGACCTCTAAATAAGGGACTTTGGGGCAGAGGACTCCAACACCTCAACCACTGAATCTGCCAGTGTATCCTCACATCGAGGAACCTCCTAAGCATGACAATCTCTTGGCTGGAATAATGGTTGAGGCTCCGCATCTGCGTCACTAGAGCCCTTCCAAGTAAGCTTCCTTTTTTGACCATGGGCCGATGGCGCCTGTGTAACACACTCTGAATCAGTCGAAAGCCCTCACTGCCTCAGGTGTTTCTCCTCCACGAATAAAGAAATGTCGAACAGACAATTCACTAGCTCTCGAGGCTCTGTGAATCCCAATATGGGAGAAAAGTACCGTTCCTATCCCTTTAGGCGGGGACAACGATCGGGAAAACAGTTCCAAAGCTCTAGCAGACCTCTAAAATTTCAGACATAACCAAACAATGTGTTGTCATGACGACGATCTATACAAGTCTCAAAATCAAACAAACTCTTGTTGCTATAAATCTCAATACAGACACCGCTATCAACACGAAACTCGCACCAATCTCTGAACAGCTCCAAGGAGAACTTCAAGCTAAGCTCTCAGAAAAACGCAACCAGCCCCATGATGTATGTCATCCTAAGGGGAGTAATTCGCCACTAGGGACGCCACGAAAATTCAAGATATCAATCATCTATTCGCAAGGCAGGAATCAAAATCCAGACCGCAACATCATCTCACATATCGTCAACCAGCCCTTCAGCGTGTTCTGAACCCTTTTCCTCAGCATATGAGATCCTCACTTCAAGATCAACAGTTAACCTATATCATTTTCTCTAAATTGCGACTTACTAACTGGTGAGAGTGAAGCGCAATCACATCGGATGAGCTTGCTTATTACAATTCGAGACCTGATAAACAAGGAAAATAAGGATTAAGAAAGTTACATCTGAGGCGTTCAAAGGAGCCCCCATGCCCGAACACCTATAGTCCAAAAGTGCACACAAAACACTCGCCTGAGCATACCCATGTACACCTGCAGGCATGTTACCGCGCACGACCGGTAGCATGCATTAGTGCGCGTACCCAGACATGCTCGCAATACTGCACACGCCCAAGAGAGCGCACATGCACATATACTCAGGTGCGCATGCGGTACCATGCACGCACAAGTGCACGCGCGGGAGAGCGGGTGTGCATGCGCTACCGGGCGCACCCGGTAGAGCGCGGGGGTGCGCGCACCTAGGTGCATACGCGCTGCCACACGCACCTACGTGCACACATAGGTGCGTGCGTACGAAGGAACGCATGCGCCCCTGAGAGCGTGTGTGATGGTGCGCGCGCACTGCCTCGTGCGCCCGCGAGCACACGAAGGCATGCGCACCACCGACCGTGCGGGAGCGTCCGCAGGAGAACGCGCCTGGTTCTGCGACTCGTCACGCCCGCTCCCTCGTGGCTCTGCCATCGCGCATCTCCGCCTCCGACCAAGTTACTTCGTTTAAAACAACAAACAACGTATCTTGGCATGCGCGCCGCCGCCAGCCACTCTCGTAGACACCTCTCCATTACTTACCATCATGATCACCGGAGAAGAAGACACGAAAAAAATCATCGCTCTTCTCACGCTTCGATTACAAGCACCGAGAATTTTGGGGGCATATGATGAGGCCCTCATGAATTTGTAGGGAATTTGGGGCTGCAAATAGCCTCCTCCCTATAATCCTCACTAACTTAGTGAAATCATGGATTTGACATCCACACACGCGATCACCACACGTGATTTTCGTGCACCATCCGATCCTCCACCAATATCGGCTCTCGGCAACACCATCACCGGGCGGCGGGCAACCCACAACCGGCCGGCTACGCTGGGGCCGTGCCGCGGGGCGCCGCCCGTAAGAGGTGACCGCGCCACTGGGCGCCGCCCGCAAGGGGGCGGCCATGCCCCCCTCCACGCCCAGCCGCACCCGACTGCCATTCCCTGCGGCCGCAGGGCGCCGCCCGCAAGGAGAGCGGTTGTGCCCGACCACCCCTCCCCTCGGTTTCTCCCGCCATTGTGGGCTGCCCCGCCAACCACAACTCCTCCTTTTCCCTCGCCGATGACCGTCCTCCGATGAGATGACCGTTATTTCCTGCATGGGTTTCGTGCCAGGGGATCGCCCGCTTAAGGGACACGGCCTCTGACATGGGCGTGTCACAAGCCGTGTTCGGCCCAGGAAATGCATTTTCAGAGCAATTCTGAGCTGTTTGTTTCCTTTGATGGGGATCCAATGGCCCTGGTTATTTCCTGATGGGTTAAGTACGGGAATAGATGAGATATTTCTCATTCTCATCTTACCATTCTCTTCCTACAAAGAAGAGAGAGAGGAGAGCAAGGGAAGGAAGAAGAGGAATCCGGCCGTCGGTGGTGCTACAATGGTCCAAATCACAAGCCGAGTTCAGATCTGCGAAGGCAAGAGCGTTGCGGTGCTTTCCAACCGTGTGATTTTCTCCATGACGCCAAAACGTGCTCCAAGGATAACGATCTTCCGCTTGGACATGTGAAGTCCTTCATTCCTACATTTGCATCGGAATCCTCCACCAAAGGGTGGATGGCGAAGTGATTCCCTTGGGATCGGTGGTTCATCCTTTGTTATATTGCATTAGAACCGAAAGTGAGTAGTACGGTTAGGCATTCTGTGTGAAGCCATCCAAACAAGTTGGTCTGAATTGGTGATGCTTTGTTTGCAAGTCGGAGAAGTCTCCGTGTACATTGGTTGTTTGTATGGAGTCCTTGGTGGTTACCTGTGGCTTGGTGTAGCAGGAAGTATTTGAGAAAGTCCTGGAAAAATATTGAGGGTTAGTGCTTGGTGCTCAACCCCTTTGGCCGTGAGTGCCATTTTGTATGTTGTTGAGCCGTTGTGCTACAACTATATTAGGCCTTGGTGGAGAAAAGGCAAGGTGAAGCTGTACCCGCGTCAGTTCAGTTTTTGATGACTGACGATGATGAGCAACGGGCAAGGCGGATCTGTACCCGCGTTATGGTCGTCTAACCATGGGTGCTTAAGGCCCTGTTGGGTTCACATAGCGAGAGTCTTGGGCCTGCGCACCGTAAATACTATGAATGCTCATAATGGACCGTCCATCATGTTTGAAACCTCTGAACACCAATGGGATCCGGGCACTTCCGGTACATTGTAGACTATGGGTCCCTAGTTTTTCGGTACATAGATTGTCATGTTTGCAACTTTTGGATGGTGGTGGGACCCTGTTTACAGGTACACAAATAATGTGCCCTGAGTGCATGGAGCGTCGGACCGTCATGCCGGCATTTGTGATATGTATTGACTTGTGCGGTTGTGCACGTCCGTGATGGATTGTTTTACATATATACTGCGTGATTGAAATGCTATGCAGGGAAGGAATTCCGCTGCCCCGTGTCAGGGGCAGGGTCGTTATAATTGGTCAGTTAAATGCTGACCGTTGCCATGTTTGCCACCGCTTGGTGGATTGATTCTTTGCAGGTGGTGCTGGCCCAAGTGAAAAATAGCGGGCTGAAGCCCAGGTTGCGCTGCTGCCCTCGAAGGCTTTGGTTTTATTTACTCTTGTTCATGTGTGGCCGGCCTGTGCGCCGATGTTTGTAAACCGCACTTTTGTAAAGATAAACTTGTAAGTCCTTAAGGCCATGTTCCTTGTGTGTTTGGTTGTATACATTCCTATTTGCTAGTAGTGGACATTTCTCTTGTTAATGAATTCAAGTCTTCAACTTTGAAGCTTCCGTTAGAATGCTCTGTGTTAGGATGCGATGGTCTTTGATATTATTTAGTAACTTCTCCGCCTATTTGTGAAATATGGTGTGGGGCCCCAGCCGGACCCTCTATTATATTTTTCTTGACGGGTAAGGGTGTGACACGAGCCCTCCCCTCCGTCTGATCATTCCACCGCGATCGCCGCCATGCATTTCACGGATAACCACCGACTACCTGTTATGATTAGTAGGGGTTATCAATAATTATAAAATGGCCCGCATTTAGTGTGAATTATGCGCATAATATTCGTCTAAAACTATATTAGATTCAGTCTGCCAATAATAATCATGAGATGTTTACAGTGTGCGGATAACCACATAACCACCATAACCATCTTTTGGTGCTTATAAAAAGGTCGCAGGACCCCTTTATTTCTAACTTTCTCCTCCCAGGCTTCTTCTTCCTCAGGTCGAAGCTCTGCCGGAATCCTTCTACGAGCCTACTCCACCAGCCAGACGGCCAAAAATTCATTTCAAGTCCACAATACTCGGAGGAAGAAGGCACCCTGCGCGCAGCTTCAGATAGCTTCCTACGTATGCAACGCCACCTGAATCACTGTCAAGCGCATCCCGGTGCGCACCGCCACGAAGTCTGCTTGCCAAGTAACGATCGAGAACACTCATCTCTTTTCTAGCGTAAAAGAAGAAATCAGCTTCGAGTGAGGCGACCTGTTGCCCACCGAACATTCCACAATCACTCCTCTCAAAGTTGTAACGGGGAGCGGTCTGTCGCCCTCGGTTCTCCTAGCACTCTATAAACAGCTAATAGTGAAGTTTGACCGACACCGTTCCGATCACGTAATTTTTTATCCATTTAAGGAGTTTTTCTAAGTTAAAATCGTCTCTTGTGCTTATGTTTATTCTGTGATTGTGTGCACGCTAGACCGCTACATGGGTTAAAGCATCCTAGTTTATTTCGGTCTACCAGGAGAGTTAAGTTGGCCGCAACAGTGTCAAACGGAGTCTTATAAGGCTCATGAATATGGGGTTAAAATTGTCATTCGCTAATGCCCACCTAAAGAACTTCATCCATTTTAATGTTCAAACAAATGATGTTTGTTAGATGATCCTTAACGAATGACGGCTTAACCCATGTGTTTACGACTGCCACCATCGTGCCAAAGAAAGCCTCAGGCTGCGTTTGGAGCGGCTTATCGCAACTTATTTGTTCCGGTGAGGTTGGACAAAAACATCATTATCTTAGAATGCATGTTTGATATCACAAATGTTACAAAAAAGATACTAGTTTGAGGCATAAGATTTTGATATGATAATGACATTTTTGTCCAACCTCATCGAAGCAAATAAATCACGATAAGCCGTATCAAACGCAGCCTCAGTGAAATCCCCCCAAAAAAGCAAATATTGTACAGCACCACCACATGGCACATGACAACTTTATCTAAAGATTAGATGGGGCGTGGTCCGGCAGCAGCACGAAGCCCCCATGCGCCGATGCTCCCTCTGCTCTACTTTACTAATGGATAAATTTTAGTTTCACTGTTCACAAAATAAAAATATTCAAACAATTAAATTAATGCTATTGTATAAAAGAATTGGATCTAGTAATCAAAAGGTGATCGTGGCTCGTTGAACGGCAATCCGCGAGAACAGAATATTAGGCTTCATTTGGCGGCGGTGTTTTCACGTCGGTGCCGGGAGCAGCCGCAAACACACCGCGGCAAAACAAATGGCCAGCAGCTCCATTTCGAATCCCCCCTCAGGGCAGCCGTATTTCATCCCGCCCTGTCTGCGCCATCCTAAACAAATGAAGCCTTTAGTCGATGGGCGATCACCAATCAGCAAGATTTAATGGGCGTTAAAACACACATGTTTTATATTAAATTATTTAACTCATCTTTATCTATAATATGAGTGACAGTGCACAAGACTTTCATGCAATGACGACTACTCACCTTCTCACACGACTGTACAAACCGCAAGGATAGATAGATACACTGTCCAAATCAAATTTCTATAACAGCTGCACATGAGCATTATCACTAGTAGTAAAATAAAAGTGGTCCTCAATTTGAACTTGAACGATATTAATGGCTGAGGTTCCACATCAGTGTGAAACACTATTTTCCCATGTGACATATATTCAATATTTTCATATGAATATGATTATTCGTATTGAAAAAAAAGAAAGGTGGTTGTTATTAGGGTTTAGCATTGTTGCCTATGCGCAACTATTTGATAACCGCAAAAATATATTTTAAGAAACGGATATTCACAAATAAAATTGTTATCCCGCGGCGAGGCTTCACCGGTAGCAGATGCGATCTCTTACATCTACGGACCTTTTGTATTCCGCACATCAGATTCATCATATCGCTTGATCGCTCGCAAACATTTGAAGACAAATGACAGATTTCTACGGCTAGAAGAGCTTTAGCGAGGTGGGAGGCTAGTAGGAAAAGCCGGGGTTTTGTTGATTTCTTGTGATCTTTTTATGCATGCCATTGATAATTCAGATTGTTTGGGATGAGCGGCGACTGGATCCTAAAAAAATATTAAGATGCAATAGCTCATCCACTAAAGATAAGAGCATGTGTAAAAAAAGAATAACAAACGAGTGAGAAGAATTTTCACAAGGAGGAGGGTTTTATGAAAATAAAATGTTAAGTTCGGGTTGATCAATTTCCAAAAAAAATTTGTTATCAAATTTATTTGAGTATTAATGAAATGAAATTAATGGGACATCATATTTTCATGATTTTCATTTTCAAAATAATTATTTGGTGAGCGTGATGATTCATGAAAGTGGAGAAAGAATTTTGGCAGAGTAGGTTCAAAAAAATTATTTTTAACTACTACTTTGTAGCCGTAGTTCTTAAAAAATTTTGGTACAAAATATTGTCTTAATCTTGGGAATAATTATTCAATATTTGAATATGAAAATCTATACTCCCCAAATTTAAATGTAGAGCTTTGTGAGTTAAAAGTGGGGGAAAGAAAATTAGGTAAAACAATATTTTCCTTTTGGCAATAATAACTATTTAGTTAATCTTGCCACCGTGAAAAATTAAAATTGGAGTAAGAAGTGAATTATTCAAAATGATAAGTGTTAGAAAATTTTATGCTAGGAAAATTAGTGGCAGCATTCATCATGCCACCACCAATTAGTACTTCGTAAAAATTTGTGAATTGCAGAAATCGGGAAATCAGGCGCAGGAACAGGAACACTCAACCTATCTGAAGCCAAATAATCCAGATGCATAAGAAGAGCAAGAGAACCTTGTACTATCAACAATATTTACAAGGCGAGGTATACATGGCGAGACATAATTCGCCGATGTACCCGAAGGAAGAAAAAACAAGAGATACAAAGCAAGCCGCGCGGTCTCAATGAGAAGCCGCCGAATCTGCCGAGCTGCCTATGGAGTCCGGTTAAGCCGCCAAGTTGCCAGACCGCAACATAGCTGCGTGGACAACCCGTTATTCCAATGCTGAAATGTCCGCTGATCTGAAAGCCGCCTGATCGCGCGGTCGGCTAGCCGCAAGACCGCCGCGAACACTAATGCCGAACTGAACAAGCCACCAGAAACAGACAGTTTATTGAACTAGGAAAGAGTTGCAGAATAGAAGACCGTCTGGTCACAAGCCACGACCTGCTGCTAACCGCTGCTTGCTAACCGCAGAGTACGCATTGTCCCTGACCGAAGTCAGAATCAAATCTCAGGCTTTTCAGCGCTATCCCCACAACCTGCACAGCACAAACCGGCCAACTCTCCAAACTGTGCGAATAGAAAATCCTATCTGCAGCAACTACCCGAGCTCACTTTCTGTTCATTCAGATGTAAAGTTGATGTGATAGGGGGTCTTATTTATAAGCATAGAGAGGAGTGTGATCACCGTTCCAACCGATAGGATCTCCGCCCTATCTCGCGGCGAGCACCGAGAGTATCCGCCAAGCTACAGAAACAACTCCAGTCCGCCTAGTCGCCACGAATAGCAAGACAACCAGTTCGCTACATCAGCAGACCCTGCAAAAGCACCACCAGTCCGCACACTAACGGACACAGTACCAGTACGCACGCACCTGCGGACACTACTCTAGTCTGCACACTCCAAGCTCGTAACCAAAGAACAAAGCTGATAGCTATTGAACTCGACAGACAAAGAAAGCAGTCTACGCTAATTGCGCGACCTCCCAGACTGAGCACAACTGGACTTGGTACAAAACCAGACCAAGTCCACACTACCCGCCATCCCTTGTACGAACACAGCACCAGAGGATACAAAGATCAGTCCGCACAAAACCGGCGGACTATGCGGATAACCATCCTATCTGCCCGGTTATCTTCATGGAACAACTTGCCTGCCACTCCTTTGCAGACCTGACTAGCCTCCATACCTGTCCGCACAGACCGCGTGGACAGATCACCCAGGCCGCCACTTTTACTTCAAAAATATCAACACTCCCCCTTGAACTGAGAAGTGAAAACCAGCCTCAGCAGTCCCCATAACCATGTAAATGACCCCTTTGACAGCGGCTTTGTGAAGATGTCTGCGATGTTGTTCTCGCTCCGCACATGTCCAACCACAAGAGACCCTTCCAACACCTTCTACCGAATGAAATTGTGTTCAATATCAATGTGCTTGGTCCACGCGTGACAAATTGGATTATTAACCAGTTTAAGGGCAGTCTCGTTGTTACCGTGTAGCAGAGTGGGACCCCGCACTTCTTCACGAATGTCCTCTACTAGCCTCCTAAGCCAGATGGCTTCTCGAGCTGCCAAAGCCGAAGCCTGGTACTCCGCTTCCGTAGTAGAGATGGACACATAATCCTTCTTCTTGTTGTACCACGAGATACCCGTTGATCTACATGTGAGGACATAACTAGAAGTTGACTTCCGGTCATCTGAATCTCCCCCATAATCAGCATCTGTGAAACCGTGTAGGTTGAAGCCCGTATCTCTCCCATAAAGGATACCCATATCAGAAGTGAACTTCACATACTTCAGAATGCTCTTCTCCGCCACCAGATGAGGCTTCTGAGGTTCCGCCATATACCTACTTACTCAGCCTACATTATAAGCAATGTCTGGCCTTGTAATCGTTAAGTAAATAAGGCTTCCAACCAGAGCCCGGAACACTAAAGGATCTAAAAGTGTCCTCCCCTCATCTCATGGAAGCTTGATGCCAACCTTAAGTGGAGTAGAGATACTCTTCCCCTCCCGTATATCGAACCGCTGAACGATCCGTTCCATATAGCCTTTTTGGGAAACGAGTATGCTGCTCTCTTTCCTATCTACCTCAAGTCCAAGGAAGTGGTGGAGCTCACCCAAATCCTTCATCTCGAACCGAATAGCTAGCTCTGCCCTGAGCCTCGCTACCTCCTCCTCAGAGTTCCCCGTGACGATCATGTCGTCCACATATAATAACACAAAGACATGAAGTTCCCCCCTCTTCTTGATGAACAGGCTTGAATCTGAAATAGAGGCAAAATTATCACAGAACTGGAGGTATTCTACAATCTTCCCATACCATGCCCGTGGAGCCTACTTCAATCCATAAAGAGATTTCTAAAGCTTGCAGACGTATCCTGAATAATTTTCAGACACGTAACCTGGCAGATGAACAATGAAGATGTCCTTATCAATCTCACCATAAAGAAAAACATTCTTTACGTCTAACTGCCACATCTTCTAACCTTGGCAAGCCGTCAAGGCCATCACCACTCAAACTGAAGTCATTTTTGCTACAGGAATAAATGTCTCTTCGTAGTCTTCTCCATACTATTGAGAGAACCCTCGAGCTACAAGGCGAGCCTTGTACCGCTCGATGCTCTCATCCACCTTCTTCTTCAGCTTGTACACCCACTTGCATGTCACATGAGTAACACCTTCGACCTTGGGCACAAGGTCCTATATCTAATTTTTCCTGAGAGCAGTCATCTCCTCATCCATGGCGTTATCCCACTCCTTGACTCCAGTGGAATCTTAAAATCTAGAATGCTCTTGCTCGTCCAGAGGGCTTGCGAATAAACAAGAGGCCAAGCTTGCAACGTTTCCTTCGCTATAACGAGCCGATGGTTTGATGGTCCTCTTTGATCTCCGAAGAGCCTGACCCTTGCTAACCACCTTCGTTGTTTCTTTTGAATCAGCTCCGTTCCCAGGCACAATATGAGCATCGCTCCCCCTACTTCCAGAACCAGAAGACTCCGCCTCAGAACTAGAAACACTTGGAGCTCCTGGTGACATAGACAGCTCCACTAGAAGATCCTTAGCAACCTCCTCCTGTCCGTCGTTCGAAATACTTTCCTGCAGCTCTACAAAGGAGCCAACTCCGTATGACGTCAATTCGTCAAAGACCATGTCTCTTGAGACGATGAACTTCTTCTTCACTGGATCCATACACTTCCATCCCTTCTTCCGCTCATGATATCCAACGAAGACAAGCTTCTTCGCCTTCGTATCTAGCTTTGTCCTGAGAGCATCCGGGACGTGTACATAGCAGGTCAACCCGAACACCCGAAGGTGTCCCACACTGGGCTTCTCCATAAACATCATCTCATGAGGAGACTTCATGTTGATCAGACTTAGACGCATCCGATTGATGATATAGGATGCACACGCCTTCCCTTCCGGCTAGAAGGACCTCGAAATGCCTTTGGCATGAAGCCAACAATTGCAGGTCTCCGTCAGATGACAGATCTTCCACTCTGCTACTCCATTTTGTTGTGGAGTATGAGCACAAGTGAGTTCTCTATGAATACTGTGCTTCCTGCATAAGTTAGAGAATTCAGATGAAATGAACTAACTTCCGTTGTCCGTTCTCAACTTCTTGATCTGCAGACCAAGCTAGCCCTCTACCAGCTCCTTGAACTCCTCAAACAAACAGAACGCGTCCGAGTTATCCTTCCTGAAGTACACCCAAGTGTACCTCGAGTACTCATCAATCAACACCAGCATGTACCTATTTGCCTCCAAGGCTGGTGGTGACGGTCGGCCCCATCATATCACTATGGATACACTCTAGTGGTGCTTTACTCCTGGTCTGCGACTTGTTAAATAGAAGGAGATGAGACTTGCCATATTGACACCCCGCACAAACATGACCATCGTCGAAGGATAATAACTTAGGCAAGCCTTTCAAAAGGCTCTTCACTGGTATAAATTTCAGCTTGTCCATCCCAACGTGTCCCAGCCGCTCATGCCAAATAGTTGCACAATCATTAGCCATCATCCGATCAACATAGGAACTTGTTGATAGTACAAACAAGTCCCTTACCCTTATCCCTACATGAGCAACGCCAGCCTTTACTGCTGACACATTGTGGAGAAACTTCACTTATGTCGGACCGAATAGAACGTGATAGCCTGCATCCACAGTGTTGGTCACTGAGAAGAGGTTCTTCTTCATGCTTGGTACATGATAGACACTCCTCAAGGTGAGTGGGCCAATATCACTACTTAAAGAAATGAAACCCTCCTTCTCAACTGCATGAACTGTATCATCAGAAATTATGATAGCTTCATTACTTGAGAACATGTATAGAGAGGAGAACTTTGACTCGTCTCCGGTGAGGTGGTGACCACACCCCGAGTCCACTATCTAGTCATCTTTGTAGTCGATGGTGGACAAGGCATGGACACACGTGCCTGTCATGAATGCATTACCCCATCCGGCTTCATTAGCATTGGAACTAGCTTCCTCTTTATCTGCAACATGCCCCGACTGCAGCTTGGCCTTGCAGTCCTTCTTGAAGTGACCCTGCTTGTCACATATAAAGCACCTGATCCCTTCCTTCTTCTTCCAATAATGCTTAGGAGTATAACTCCTCTCTTCCTGATATGAAGTTGAAGGGACATCACCAGTAACATGCTTATTCTTATTCTCCCATCTCTTCTTCTTTCTTGAGAAAAGCACCTCACTACCTCCTTCAGAGATAGTGACTCCAGTTATCTATCTAGCTAAGCTCTCCTGCGAATCCAGAAAGTTCTCCAGCTCCAGCAAAGACGACTGAGTGGCCCAGCCTTGAACAAAAGTTATAAAGGCCACATACTCCATCCACAAACCGCAGATTATGCGCCTCTTCAACTTTGCTTTTGAAATAGGCTAATCAGGGACCAACACTGAAATCTTAGTGCATAAGTTCTTCATCTTCAGGAAGAACGTTGAGATGGGCATATCTCCTTGAGTGTCTCTCGCCAACTCATTCTCCAGGAATTGTAGCCGAGCTACATTCTTCCTGTTGAACAACTCATCAAGGGAAGTCCAAATCTCTGTAGTTGACCGACATCCGATGAAGTGGTCAAAGAGTTCTGATGAGATAGTTCGCTTGAGAGTAAACTCTGCTTTTGCATCTGTCTTCCTTCAAGCTCTCACCGCTTCAACATAGCCAGCAACAACAATCACCTCTTGCCTGTCATCTCCGCAGACGACCTCCAACTGTTCCTCGCCCAGAAGATAGCTTTCCATACACGACTTCCATTTCTTGAAGTTAGTCGATGTAAGATGTAACATCCCGACTTTTATTGGGCCACCAGAGCCCTAGTGGGCCCAATAAAAGTGGCCCGAACCCTACCCAAGATCCGGTGGGAGATAACCCAAGGCAGGAAATAGAGCTAGAGAACTCCGAATTGAGTTCTGTCAGTTCCTGTGATCTCATATAGTCGATACAAGTGCATCAGAACTCGTTCAGTTGGACCTCAGGGTCATATAGTGGATATGACTATTCCTCGTAAAACGCAACGAGAGCAAGATTTTGGATATCGAGCTAGAGAACTCCGAATTGAGTTCTGTCGATTCCTGTGACCTCATATAACCCAAACGAGTGCATCGGACCCCGTCGCGTCTCAATTCGAGATCTAACGACAAATTTAGACACTTTGACTGTTTTAGCGCGCTACGACGCGCAAATCTTGGACTTTCGCCAAACGGACTCCGATTCAACCCTAGTCAGTGGCATTGGACTCGTGTGGTCAATACAAAGTCAACGGAAGTCATCCCAGTCAATTTCGATGACAATTGGTCAACTCGTGGTCAAATCAAGCATAGTCGTACACCGAAAAGCGTGCGCACACTAATTGTGACACGACACCCGAACTTTGACCTGACCTTGATGACTTGGACCCACTTTGACTTTGACCAGAAAGGAGGACCCACCCTAGGGTTTACTTGGTCGAAACCCCCATAAAAACCTATTTTTGGATTTTTTTTTCTCCAAGAAGGGACCCACCTCCTCTCCAAGGAAGGATAGCCATACCCCCTCACTCTTCTTTGGGCCCTCCCCCAACCTTCATACAACCCACTACAAGTGGAGGCCCACACTACCCCTCCTCTCCTCTCTTTCCCCCTTTCCTTTTCAAAGGCCCAAGCCCAAGAGGGCATCATTCTTTTTCCCCATATGGGGGAAAAATATGGCACCTCCAGCTGTTCTTGGACAGCTGGAGGGTGGGGATTAATCCCTCCCTAAGGAGGGATTAGTCCCACCTTGCCCAAGGGAGGGGAGCTCCCCCTCCCCAATCCTATAAAAGGACACCCACCTCCTCCTTTTCCAAACCTCAGAGCAGTTCACCCCCCCTGCCTGACCCCTGCAGGAGCTCAGGTGGTCAGAAAAAGCCAAACCGAGGCCTCCCTCCCCCCTCCTCCACCACCACCAAGGCATGGCTGACCAGGCCGGCCCCTCTTGAGCCCACCAGACGCAGGTGGAATCTCTCTCCCTCCCCTCTCCCCATTCTGGATGATATGCATGGCGCTCCCGGCGGCCGGAGTGCCGCTGGCGCCACCCGAGCCTTGTTCCAGGCCGGGTGGTGCCTAAGTAGGAGAACTCCTCCCCCAGCGACCGGTGGCGGCACTTGGGGAGTGTTATACTACTAGGGGCGGAGGCCCCTAGTGGCGAAGAGCGGCAGTGCCGCCGGAAAACGTGGCTCCGACGGCACCCGCGAAACAGTGCCACGCTTTGTTTAGAGCTGGCGGCGGCGGTCGGCGGAGCATGGCCGCCGGACCGCCGACGACAAGAAGCCCGACCCCTAGCGTGTCAACCGGGGGTGGATTGGTTGGAGGCCATCCACCCGAGGAGTGAGGGTGGCGCGGTGGCACCGGGAGCAGGTCCACCGCCACTCCAGGATCTCGGGATGGGGATTTTCGGCGGCGGCCGGCGGCGCCAAGCCGCCGGACCACCGCCCAGAGAGTCGCCGGCCCCCGGTGAGTTGATTGGGTCCGACGATGGTGGCTGGCGGAGGCTGGCCGACAGTGGTGGAGGCTACAACCCTCCACACCGCCGGGTGCAACAGTGGCCGTCCGATCTCATGATGAGATCGGACGACCCAGATCTCATTAATCCCCTCCCCTGCCTCAGCATCAGCGACCCCCACAACGGATCCGCTGTCGATCCGCTATGGGGGAAGAAGGACAAAATTTGTTTTGCGGCTCAATTTCAGCCGCAGGATCAGATAGATCTGCTATTGGCAGACCAAATCAAAGGGCAGGAACTTGGGAAATTATCTGGGCTAAATCTAGGCCTCTAGGAGAAACGTGACCAACATGAAAAATCTTACCCATGTTGAGGGCTACCTACACAAAACTTTTGAGAATTTTTGAAGTTGATTTAATATTTTTAAAAGCTAAAATAAAATTTCATTGGTTAAATTAAATGCCCAAAACACCTTAGAAAATTACAAAAAAATTACTAGGCACATTTTAGGCCCTCCTAAGAGCTGTATCAAAATTTGGGGCCATGAAGATAATGTTGGAGTTACCATGGTGATCTAGAAGTGGTCAAACATGTAATCTCACTGCCAACGCGATATGAGCCTGCAGGGTCGCACATAAGAGCATGTGGAGAAATTAGAAGATTGACTGTGTTGGTAAATGTTACCAATCACCATAGATATGGGGTCTGGCAAAAGTTGCCAAGATGGTTCGTCGAAAATCATCGAGAATGAGTCATCGAGAGTGTCTCGACGACCAAGTCTAATTCGTCGAGAATGTCTCGACGACTGAGTCTAGATCGTCGAGAATGTCTCGACGACTAAGACTAGGACTACGACCAAGTCAGGATCGTCGAGATAGAGTCGTCGAGATTGTCTCGACGACTACGGGAAAGTCGCCGAGTATGACTCGCCGACTAAGGCCTCGATTCTCGACGATTCTGTCAGGTCATTCTCGCCGACTGATTCTCGCCGATCCTATGTGATTCTCGCCGATTGATTCTCACCGAATCTGCTGGATGATTCTCACCGATTCTGGATCCCAAATTATCTGGGTGGTCTGCGGATAGCGGTATTCCTAAGTCTATTTATGCTTTGGGTATAAATAGACTCTTAGGGTTTTGGGAAAAGAATGAATCGGGTTTTTCTCCTTTGACCGAATCGAAGCCGACGGAATAGTTCCGCCGCTCGTTCGCTCCGTCGAATCCCGAATCCCGCCGGGCAGAAGAGTTCCGCCGCCGGAATCGCTCCGCCGACCTCCTCCTCTCCGGCGACAGTCACAGGTGCTGCCCTTCCTGGTGCGGACCTAGCAGTCCGTGGAAGTGCGGAGGTGCGGTCGTTCTTCTACCCGATCCTTCGTGTGACGAAGCTCGGGAGTTCTCCCGCTCGTGTGGATTTCTGCAGAGACGTGGACATCATTCCACGTACAACTCGCCACCGACATCACTCAATACTTAGAGCATCTTCGTTGAGTTGTGACTCAACGCCACTAAGGTATTTTGCCCTAGTTATTTTGTTTACTTCTTGATACAACGATCATGGCCAGATCCAGTTCTCTTGGGCTATTCTCGTACTTTTTCCTTTCCGCTGCGTGCACAAAGTGTTGTGCCAACCCTCACGAGATAACCCAACAGTGGTATCAGAGGCAGGTTGCGGCCATGATAGTTGTATTGGAAGTTAGGGAATTCCAACACGTGTAAACCTAGGGATTTAGAAGTGTTCTAAATGTCTAGATTTATTCCTGGAACATCAATTGTTGATGATTTTTCAAGGGAAATCGGTGGTGATTCTGCAAAATTTGGTCGGGGCGCTGCCCCGCACCCCGCAGGGGCTCTGCCCCTTGACCCCGCCCGCTGATCGGTCAGCGGGACCACCGCCATGGGCGCTGCCCCTTGGAACCCCTCCAGGAACGTCTGGGATTTCGTAGCAATTCCTAATTGTAGAAACTGTTGTCTCCTTAGCAGTAACCATCCCTCGAGATTGTTTTGGATTTTGAATCCAACATGGAGAGATGAGCTTGTCTACTGCTTTAAGTTGAGTTGCCTTTGCCTTTGTCCAATGCATGTAAATCTGAAGATTTGGAACAGTCCGGATGTTCAGATTTAGCCCTTCATATTATCAAATGTTGATAGTGTCAAGTTGTGCACATAAGGGATGCATGTGGCTTTTGAGAATTGTTTTTCTTTAGATGTGCACTTTGATCAAATGTTGATCGTGGTTAATTGTTAGCCTATAATTTAAATCCCTTCATCAAACATTAAGTGTTCGGATGCCTTCCGATGGATGACACTCTTCCTGCCTCGATCGATGAAGTGTGGGCTTGCCAAAGCAAGGTGCATTAATCTATCTTGGTAAGGGTGCGAGCGGATAATTGTGATATCCCACTATCGACATCGGGCCCCACTTAACTAGGTGACCTCAAAGGTTGAGCGCCTAGAGGCATAGGGTTGGCATGCACCATATGATGGATGCGAATAAAAGAGTTATTCACCAACCATACAAGAATTGCATGAGGATGCAATTGGCAAGCGTTGCCTACCTAAATAACTACATCGTGAGAGGAAAGCCAAAGCTGACTCATTGTGTTGGTGAAATACGGATCTTGTCCACTAAGAGAGTAGCTCGCATGAACTCTCCGAATTGATAGTGAGGGCTATTAGTTCGAATAAAATAGTGGGAGTTTTAATTAGAGTCCAAATTAAATAAATTGTATTTTGAAACTTTGGTACTGATTTTATTCTGCATGAATTCTTGTAGAATTCCATGGCAAGTGGTTCACACTCCACTTTGTCTCTGAGAGCCATCCTTGAGAAGGATAAGCTCAATGGGACTAACTACATGGACTGGTACAGGAGCTTGAGAATTGTTCTCAGGCAAGAGCGAAAGCTCTATGTCTTGGAAGAAGAATCCCCCGAGGTGCCGACCGGGAATTCTTCCCGTGCTGATAAGGATGCTTACAAGAAGTATACCGATGATGCTTTAGACATCGAATGCCTCATGCTTGCCACCATGAACTCTGAGCTCCAAAGGCAACATGAGAACATGGGATGCAAGGAGATTGACGAGCATCTCAAGAAAATGTTTCAAGGGCAGGCTCGTCAAGAGAGGTTCGACGTCACGAAAGCGTTGTTTCAGTGCAAGATGGGAGTTCGAGACTCAGTAGGGACTCACGTACTCAAGATGATTGGGTATATAGAGAACCTTGAAAAGCTGGGTTTTCCTCTGGGTCAAGAGTTGGCCACAGATCTGATCCTGCAATCGTTGCCGGACAGCTACGAGCAGTTTGTCTTGAACTATAACATGAATGAAATAGACAAGACACTGCCCGAACTCCTAGGCATGTTGAGAACTGCCGAAATCAATATGAAGAAGGCCAAGCCTGCCAGCCCCATACTGATGGTGCATAAGGGCAAGGGCAAGGTCAAGGGCTTCAAGAAGACGAAGGTGGGACCTAAGTCACATCTTGAGCCCAAGTCTTCTGCACTGAAGAAGAAGAAAAGCAAGGTGAAGGAAGGGAAATGCCACCACTGTGGCAAGGCTGGTCATTGGAGGAGGAACTGTCCTTCTTATATTGAGGGTCTGCAGAAAATGAAGGGAGGTATGACTTCCGCTTCAGATATTTATGTTATAGAGATAAACCTTTCTGCTCCTTCATCTTGGGTATTGGATACCGGATGTGGTTCTCACATTTGTACAAATGTGCAGGAACTGGAAAGGAGAAGATTGCTGAGTAAAGGGGAGGTGGACCTCCGCGACGGCAATGGAGCAAGAGTTGCTGCTGTAGCCGTAGGAGTTTACCGTCTTTCTTTGCCCAGTGGGCTTATAATAGAACTAGATAATTGTTATTTTGTTCCGGCCATAACTAGAAACATTATATCTATTTCATGTCTGGACATGATTGAATTTTCTTTTATAATTAAGAACAACTGTTGTTCCATATTTAAGAATGATGTTTGTTATGCTGTAGCCCAACTGTTTAATGGTCTTTATGTTTTGAACTTAGACCATATGATCTATAATGTAGAAAATAATAAAAGACTAAGAACAAATGACTCAAACCCTACGTATCTCTGGCATTGTCGTTTGGGCCATATAAACGAGAAGCGCATATCCAAGCTCCATAAGGATGGACTTTTGGACTCATTTGATTATGAATCATTTGAGCGATGCGAATCTTGTTTGTTAGGCAAAATGACAAAAGCTCCTTTCACTGGTTATACTGAGAGGGCTGAGGATCTCTTGGGTGTTGTACATAGTGATGTATGCGGACCCATGAGTTCCATGGCTAGAGGTGGGTATTTCTACTTCGTTACATTTACTGATGATTTCAGTAGATACGGATATGTGTATCTTATGAAGTGCAAATCCGAGACCTTTGAAAAGTTCAAAGAGTTCAAAAATGAAGTAGAGAACCAGTTGGGTAAAAGGGTTAAAGCACTCCGATCTGATCGAGGTGGCGAATACCTGAGTCATGAGTTCCGTGATCATCTGAAAGAGTGTGGTATTGTATCACAGCTCACTCCACCTAGAACACCACAGCACAATGGTGTGTCTGAGAGGAGAAATCGTACTCTGTTAGACATGGTACGTTCGATGATGAGTCATGCAGACTTGCATGTTTCCTTTTGGGGTTTTGCTTTAGAGACTGCTGCAATGACATTGAATCGCGCTCCAACGAAAACGGTTCTGAAGACACCATATGAGATATGGACTGGGAAGCGTCCAAGTATGTCGTTCATTAAAATTTGGGGCTGTGAGGCATACGTGCGACGTCAAATGCCTGACAAGCTGGAACCCAAATCAGATAAATGTTATCTGGTGGGATATCCTAAGGAAACGAAAGGGTATTACTTTTACCTGCCGTCTGAGGGCAAAGTGTTTGTCGCAAGGACTGGCGTCTTTTTGGAGAAAGAGTTCTTATCTAGAAAGACTGAAAAGGTAGAGCTTGAAGAAGTTCAAGACCCACAGGTAGTGAATGAACCGAAATTGGATTCTGAGACAGGACTACAAGATGTTGTAGCTAGAGAACCTGCTCAAGAAGCACAAGTCCTACGTAGATCTGGTAGACCGAGGTTTGAGCCTGAGAGATATGGATTTCTCGTGTCTCAAATAGGTAATGTGTTGCTTATGGATCATGATGATGAGCCAGCAACCTACCAAGAGGCTATGAATGGACCGGACTCCGACAAATGGCTTGAGGCTATGAAATCCGAAATGGACTCCATGTATGCAAACCAAGTTTGGAACTTGGTGGAACCACCTAAAGGGGTACGACCCATAGGGTGCAAGTGGGTCTTCAAGAAGAAGACCGACATGGATGGGAATGTACAGACATTCAAAGGGCGACTGATGACTAAGGGTTTTAGACAAATTCATGGTATTGACTATGATGAAACCTTTTCCCCTGTTGCCATGGTAAAGTCCATAAGGATATTGCTTGCTATTGCCGCGTATTATGACTACGAGATCTGGCAGATGGATGTCAAAACAGCTTTCCTTAATGGAAACCTCCTTGAGGAAGTGTACATGACACAACCCGAGAGTTTTGTATCCCCAAATGAAGCCACTAAGATATGCAAGCTGAATAGGTCCATATATGGACTGAAACAGGCCTCTCGAAGTTGGAATCTTCGTTTTGATGAGAAAATCAAAGAGTTTGGTTTCATCAAGAATGAAGATGAGCCTTGTGTTTACAAGCGAATCAGTGGGAGCATTGTTGTCTTCCTGATACTGTATGTAGAGGACATACTGTTGATTGGGAATGACATTCCTACCCTGAAAGTTGTTAAGAACAACCTAGGGAACTGCTTTTCTATGAAGGACTTGGGTGAAGCGACTTATATACTTGGTATTAAGATCTATAGAGATAGATCGAAGAAGTTGCTGGGTTTGACCCAGAGTACATACATCGATAAGATGTTGAAGCGGTTCAACATGCTTGAGTCCAAGAAAGGATTTTTGCCCATGTCTCATGGTGTGAATCTCTCTAAGGACCAGTGTCCAAAATCTTGTGAAGATAAGGACCGCATGAAGTTGATTCCATATGCTTCGGCAATTGGATCAATCATGTATGCAATGTTATGTACTCGACCCGATGTCTCCTTTGCTTTAAGCATGACTAGCAGGTATCAGTCAGACCCCGGTGAGTGTCACTGGATTGCAGTCAAGAATATCCTGAAGTACTTGAGAAGGACTAAGGATGTGTTCTTGGTATATGGTGGAGAGGAAGAGCTCGTTGTAAGTGGTTACACGGATGCTAGCTTCCAAACTGATAGGGACGATTCAAAGTCTCAGTCAGGGTTTGTGTTTTGCCTGAATGGAGGAGCTGTGAGCTGGAAGAGTTCCAAGCAAGAGACAGTTGCTGATTCTACAACGGAAGCCGAGTATATCGCTGCAGCTAATGCAGCGAAGGAGGCTGTATGGATTAGGAAATTCATCGGCGAGCTTGATGTAGTTCCTAGCATTGTTGGTCCCGTAGTTCTCTACTGTGATAACAATGGTGCAATTGCACAATCTAAGGAACCTAGATCCCATCAGCGCTCCAAGCATATACTTCGGCGGTTCCATCTTATTCGTGAGATTGTCGAACGAGGAGATGTGAACATTTGCAGAGTGCCGACTGAGGAGAATATTGCGGATCCACTGACAAAGCCTCTCGCGCAGAGAAAGCATGATGGTCATACTAGATCAATGGGTATACGATACCTGAATGATCAAGTCTAGTGGGAGTCTTGTGGGTTGCATGTAAAGATATATTCTGTTGGCTGTTTATTGTTTATTCATATGATGAATTGTGTACCTAGATTTTCTTTTTACAATTAATGGCATATTCCGTTATTATGGTTTTTCTATATGATAGTTAAATGTTAACATAATGAATACCCTTAGAATGTTCGCTTCCATAGGACATCAAGTACGTGACTTGAATGTGAGAGCCTATGATTCATTTGAAGCTTCATTCTTAAAAGTCCCTGGTCGTGGTATCATCATAGGATCTAAGGGTAATGATGATACATGAAGACTAGCACGTGCGTTGACTGATGAACAGTTCTCACAGGTCATGATATTGTGATATCAAGTCATCACGTGGGTACTTGTTAGTGAACAAGTTGTACTGGACAGACCCAACCAGAGACTACTTTGTGGATTGTTATCTAATCGTGTCACAAGTAGGTCTCTATTGACAATGGTGTTGTGGTCCTTTGACCTGAAGTTACAGCATTCATCAAATGAGGAAGAGCATGCTTTGATGCCATCTAAAGTCTTCCTTGAGAAAGGTTGATGATAAGGGTGGTTGTTGGGCACGTTACGAATCATTTGGATGATTGTGTGTGAGCAGATATGGAATTTGTCCTCCTATATGACAGGAGTTGCATTCATGGGCCCCTTGATGGAACTGGACTGAGAAATGCATGGCCATGCTTGGTGGAGTCAATATGTGATATTGGCCTCACCATTCTCTGGATGTCCGTTCTAGATCAGGAAACTTGGATTGAGCTATTATGAGGGTGACACGGTCCATGCCTCTAGTTCTTTCCGGATGTAAGGGACAAAGGGACAAAGACAACGCTGATACATTTGTCATGAAGGCTTATGAGTTATAAACTCTTATTGCTTGGGGAGCAATGATGCATTGCTAGATGCCGCTCATTGTTTGTGAGGTTTTTGGTTTGATACTTTCAAGATCAAGTGGGAGACTGTTGGAGTTACCATGGTGATCTAGAAGTGGTCAAACATGTAATCTCACTGCCAACGCGATATGAGCCTGCAGGGTCGCACATAAGAGCATGTGGAGAAATTAGAAGATTGACTGTGTTGGTAAATGTTACCAATCACCATAGATATGGGGTCTGGCAAAAGTTGCCAAGATGGTTCGTCGAAAATCATTGAGAATGAGTCATCGAGAGTGTCTCGACGACCAAGTCTGATTCGTCGAGAATGTCTCGACGACTGAGTCTAGATCGTCGAGAATGTCTCGACGACTAAGACTAGGACTACGACCAAGTCAGGATCGTCGAGATAGAGTCGTCGAGATTGTCTCGATGACTACGGGAAAGTCGCCGAGTATGACTCGCCGACTAAGGCCTCGATTCTTGACGATTCTGTCAGGTCATTCTCGCCGACTGATTCTCGCCGATCCTATGTGATTCTCGCCGATTGATTCTCACCGAATCTGCTGGATGATTCTCACCGATTCTGGATCCCTAATTATCTGGGTGGTCTGCGGATAGCGGTATTCCTAAGTCTATTTATGCTTTGGGTATAAATAGACTCTTAGGGTTTTGGGAAAAGAATGAATCGGGTTTTTCTCCTTAGACCGAATCGAAGCCGACGGAATAGTTCCGCCGCTCGTTCGCTCCGTCGAATCCCGAATCCCGCCGGGCGGAAGAGTTCCGCCGCCGGAATCGCTCCGCCGACCTCCTCCTCTCCGGCGACAGTCGCAGGTGCTGCCCTTCCTGGCGCGGACCTAGCAGTCCGTGGAAGTGCGGAGGTGCGGTCGTTCTTCTACCCGATCCTTCGTGTGACGAAGCTCGGGAGTTCTCCCGCTAGTGTGGATTTCTGCAGAGACGTGGACATCATTCCACGTACAACTCGCCACCGACATCACTCAATACTTGGAGCATCTTCGTTGAGTTGTGACTCAACGCCACTAAGGTATTTTGCCCTAGTTATTTTGTTTACTTCTTGATACAACGATCATGGCCAGATCCAGTTCTCTTGGGCTGTTATCGTACTTTTTCCTTTCCGCTGCGTGCACAAAGTGTTGTGCCAACCCTCACGAGATAACCCAACAGATAAGTCTTGATATTTTTCCTAAAATATTGGAAGCCTAGGGTCGCGCACGAATCTTATTCCGCTTGTTTTCCCTCGAAGGTGAGAATTTAAGCGTGTGACCACTCCTTATAATCAAATAAGTGTTTCAAACTATTTTATCGACAAGAGTGGCCGAGGCAAGTGACTAAGCTCCTGGAATTTCAACCTTATTTCAGTACTTCTCTAGTCTCGTACTGGTCAAACTTATTTCAATACTTTCATTTCAGTACTACTCCAGTCTCGTACTGGTAAAGATTATTTCAGTACTTTCATTTCAGTACTACTCCAGTCTCGTACTGGTCAAGCTTATTTCAGTACTTTCATTTCAGTACTACTCCAGTCTCGTCCTGGTCAAGCTTATTTTAGTACTTTCATTTCAGTACTACTCCAGTCTCATACTCGTCAAGCTTATTTCAGTACTTTCATTTCAGTACTACTCTAGTCTCGTACTGGTCAGGCTTATTTCAGTACTTTCATTTCAGTACAACTCTAGTCTCGTACTGATCACGCTTATTTCAGTACTTTCATTTCAGTACTTTCATTTCAGTACTACTCCAGTCTCGTACTGGTCAGACTTATTTTATTAGTTTCATTTCAGTACTACTCCAGTCTCGTACTGGTCAAACTTATTTCAGTACTTTCTTCTTAGTACCACTCTAGTCTCGTACTGGTCACATTTCATTCCAGCACTTTAAATAAGCAGCATAATCACCGCACTTGTCCTTATTGCAATTTACTTTATAATCCCGGGTCCTGCTCTGACGAGCAGTCGTTGTTAAGGTTGAGCCTTAATTGGGGATAACCGGAGTCGAAGTAGTACTCCAAGTCTAGCCCCAAATTATGCACTCCCACACTCCTTATCAAAAGTGGAGCTAAGTGCCAATGCCCGAAGTCTAAAGCCTAGCAGGGCAGGCCGACGTAGACCCGGCGGGTATTGTTAAAGTAGCGAACAAACGAATAAAAAACAAGCTGCAACTTTGAATAATTAAAAGTTTTATTATCCAAAAAGATGTCTATTACAAAGGTATGCCCTCCCTTATATAAAATGGAGGAGAGATGAGAGAATACAAATAAGAGATGTGGGACTAAAAATTTACAGGACTAAGCGGACTATACAGAACAAACCGCACAAGCCGTGCGGTTAGACAAAAGGGCTAACCGTTCGGCTACCACCAGAGAGAGAGAGAGATCACCATGGGAGACCGCTAGACCACCCGGTCTCCAAGCCGGCTGAGACAAACCGCTAGACCGCTCGGCTACCAGATAGCAACAGCACAACAACCAACCTGCTGAAGGGAAACCGCCAGACCACGCGGTCTTCAACCCGCCAAGACAGACCGTCAGACCGCTCGGTCACCAACTTCAACACTCCCCCTCAAGCTGGAGCATATATATCGATCATGCCCAGCTTGTCATAAATATGATGAAATGAGGCGGATACTTGCTTGGTGAAGATGTCAGCCAGCTCTTTATCAGAAGTGACGAAGGGAGTGCAAATTTGTTGCTTCAAGATCTCTTCACGAATGAAATGACAGTCGACCTCAATGTGCTTGGTTCTTTCATGGAAGACCAGATTTTTGGAGATGTATATGGCAGCTTGTTATCACAGAACATAGCAAGAGGATAGTTGTAGAACTCTCCTAAATCCAGCATGAGAGCCCATAGCCATTTTAACTCACAAGTGGTCGATGCCATACTACGATACTCTGCTTCTGCACTGGACCTGGAGACAACTGACTGCTTCTTTCTCTTCCAGCTCACCAGATTTCCCCCAACAAAGGTGCAAAAACCCGAGGTTGACTTGCGATCCCCTTTTTCATCAGCATAACTTGCATCTGAGTATGCTTCAACCCTCAGATGACTATTCTTCTGAAAAAATAATCCTTTCCCAGGCGCTGCTTTGACATACTCCAAGATCCGCAAGACGGACTGTAGATGGCACTCCCTAGGTGCTTGCATGAATTAACTCACCTTGCCTACAACATAGGAAATGTCGGGCCTTGTCACAGTGAGATATATGAGCTTACCAACCAGACGCCTGTACCGCGAACTATCTTAAAGTGGAGGTGAATCATCTGTCCAGGTTTTGTCTTCTCCAGTTGCCATGGGCCATCGGGCAGGTTTTGCTCCAGTCAATCCTGCCTCTTTTAAAAGATCAAGGGCATTCTTACGCTGGGAGAGAACTAAGGAGTTGGGCTTCCGAGAGATTTCGATCCCCAGAAAGTACTTTGGAGTGCCCATGTCTTTCGTGACCAGATGTTGACGAAGATGTCGCTTTGTCAGGGCTACCCCTTCCTGGTCATCTCTAGTGAGAAGAATATCATCAACGTACACAGCAAGAACAACTAGTCCCGAGGGGGTTTTGCGAATAAATAGTGAGTGATCGGCAGAGCTTCGCGCAAAACCAACGGCCGCCACGATGCCGCTGAACTTGTCAAACCAAGCTCGAGGGCTCTGCTTGAGGCCATAAATTGCCTTCTTTAGCCGGCATACTCGTGTCTCCCCCTGAGCAACATACCCAGGAGGTTGCTCCATGTAGACGGCCTCCTGAAGATCACCATAAAGGAAGGCATTCTTGACATCCAGCTTGGAAATCGGTCAATCTCTATTTATCGCCACAGAGAGAAGGACCCATATTGGGGCCGCGGTCCGGAATCGCCCCCGCGCTGCGGTGCTATGTGGTAATGGCTTAACTGGCTGCCCCGTCCCCGGTTGAAATCTTTGATATAAAGATTAGTTGTGCCGTCCTCCATCAGTCCGGGCTTTTGGTGCGAGTGGTTGCGCTAAGTCCTCTCAAGTGGTGGAGATGCGGGGTACGAGTTCGAAACCCCAGGGTCGTTTCCGGGGGGGGGGGGGGGAATGTTGGGGCTGCGGTCTGGAATTGCCCCCACGCTGCGGTGCTATGCGGTAATGGCTTAACTGGCTGCCCCATCCCCGGTTGAAATCTTTGATATAATGATTAGTTGCGCCGTCCTCCATCAGTCCGTGCTTTTGGTACGAGTGGTTGCGCTATGTCCTCTCAACCCAGATAGTGCTGAGACGAGCCACGGGAGAGAAGGTTTCAAAGTAATCAACCCCATAGGTCTGAGTAAAGCCCTTAGCAAAAAGGCGAGCCTTATAACGATCCACAGTGCCGTCTGGGCAAAATTTGACCATAAAGACCCAACGACATCAGTGTCGAAGGGAGGAGGAACAAGAGTCCAGGTACCCCGCTCAGTTAGGGTCTCCATTTCCTCATTCATAGCCATCTTCCAATGAGGAATATCAAGGGCCTCCTGGTAGGAGTGGGGTGTGGCAGTGGCAAAGATAGCCAGTGCAAAGGCCCTGCGAGAAGGGGTAAGACGATCATATGAAACAACAACAGCAAGGGGGTGTAGGGTACACGTCCGCACCCCTTTGCGAAGAGCTATAGGAAGATCCATGTTAGCGGGTTCCTCGGCATCTGGAGCATCCGTGGCAGAGAGAGCTGTCCTGGGAGTAGAGAGCGACGACGCTAGAGATGAGGATGATAGTGGAGGAGAAGAGGGAGAGAGAGGCGGATGGAGAGGAGTGGATGAAGACGGTATAGGGGTGGAGATCGTAGTGGGAGACGAGGGAACGAAGGGAACAGTAAGAGAATCAGAAGCTGGGAGAAGAGGAGAGGAGTCATCCGAGAAGTAGGAGGTATTCTCGAAGAAGGTGATGTCAGCAGAGACAAACTGCTTACGAAGAACGGGATCAAAACAACAATAGCCTTTCTGAGTGGTGGAGTACCCCAGAAAGACACACTTGGTGGAGCGAGGGGATAGCTTATCACGGGTGGCAGATGGGGAATGCACAAAGGCAGTGCATCCAAAGATTTGGAGAGGGAGAGGAAAAGGCTCCTTGCCCGGATACAGAATGTAGAATGGGGTTTTTCCGTGGAGAATTGTTGAGGGAATGCGATTGATAAGGTAGTAGGCAATGAGAACAGCATAGCCCCAATAGGAGCGAGGAACATGCATCTGGGTCATCAAGGTGCGAGCGACATCGAGGAGGTGACGGTTTTTGCATTCTGCCACACCATTTTGTTGTGAACTATAGACACAACTAGTTTGATGAATAATCCCATTTTTCATGCAGAAGGTAGAAAAGTCATTACTGATATATTCTTTGATATTATCAGATCGAAAAACTTTAATAGAAACATTAAACTGAGTTTTGATCATGAGATAGAAGGATGTCCATATAGAGAATAATTCAGAGCGATCTTTTAACAGATACACCCATGTACAGCGAGAGAAATCGTCAATGAATGCGACAAAATATGAACTACCCAGTCCAACGGTAAGAGTAGGAGACGGACCCCAAACATCGGAGTGGATGAGATCAAACAGACGTGTAGATCCACGAACGTGCTTTGGAGGGAAGGAGGAGCGGTGATGCTTGCCAAGTTGACAGGCCTCACAGTTGAGCGGAGGACTTTGTGGAGGAAGTTGGGGTAGAAGTTGACGAAGAAGACATGTAGGAGCATAACTAAGGCGAAGATGCCATTGGAGAAGATCTGTGGAGGTGGAGGAGAAGGTGGAGAAAGCGGAAACGTTGTCCAGGAAGTATAGTCCGCCATTCTCAGTCCCAGTAGCAATCGTCCGTTGAGAGTCCGGATCCTGAAAAGAACAAGAAGTAGAAGTAAATGTGACGGAACACTGTAATTGCTTGCATAGAGAGGTAACAGATAATAAGTTGTATGGGAACTTGGGCACGTAGAGAGTCTCCGCCAAGAAAAGAGACGGAGTGACATGAACTATCCCCGTCCCATTGACCGATTATGAAGAGTCGTCAGCGAGAATAACCGGCGGAAACCGAGCATGTGTTTCTAGGAGAGAAAAACACTGGAGATTGCCGGTCATATGATTGGTAGCACTGGTGTCGATCAGCCATTTTCCTTGAGTAACAACGTGGGCACGACTAGAAGACGTCACCGAGGCGAACGGCTTTGAGGAGGATGTGAAAGCCATGAAGGGAGGAACAAAGAAACTGCAGTGGTCACGATGACAATACACCAGCGGCAAGAAGGGCCACGACCAAGGTATAGAGCAAGGCAAAGGGGAAGAAGAGGGAAGCACAAGCCGCGCGACTAAATAGGAGGTCGAGGTGACTAACAAGCAGGAGCGGCTAAAGGAGGGGCCGCACAGAGGAGGACAGGCCGTTGCGACTTAGATACAGGTCGCGGGGACTAAGAGAGAGATGAGCGGCTAAGGAAGAAGGCAGAGAGGCCGCCTAAACAAGGAAGAACCCGCACGAACAGGGAGAAATCGCAGCAGTTAGGAGAAAGAGATCTGCAGCGGTCACGATGATAGACACCAGCGGCCAGAAAAGCCACGACCAAGCCACAGAACCAAGCAGATGGAAAGAAGTCGAGCGGCTAGAAATCAGCCCGCGCGAACAGAAGAACGAGACACTACGCGAACAGAGAAAAGTCCGCTTGGAGGCAAACAAGTCGCGACAACAGGTCGGGGCAACTAGAAAAGAGGAGCAGCTAGAATGGAGGACGCGGCGACTAAGCACAGGTCGCGGCGAGAAGAAAGGAGAAACTAAGAGGTCGCGCACACAAAGGGCAACGACAAGGAGAGAAAGAAGCCGCGCGAATAGGGCGCAAGCAAGCGGAAGAAACAAGTCGCGAGGACAGGTCGCGAGAAGAAGAAGCAAGCCGCGCGGACAGGTCGCACGGTCAGAGAGGGCGCACAGAATCAGGAGGAGAAAACCGAGTGCTCTGATACCATGTTAAAGTAGCAAACAAACGACTAAAAAACAAGCCGAAACTTTGAATAATTGAAAGTTTTATTATCCAAAAAGATGTCTATTACAAAGGTATGCCCTCCCTTATATAGAATGGAGGAGAGATGAGAGAATACAAATAAGATACATGGGACTAAAAATTTATAGGACTAAGCGGACTATACAGAACAAACCACACAAGCCGCGCGGTTAGACAGAAGGGCTAACTGCTCGGCTACCACCAGAGAGAGAGAGATCACAATGGGAGACTGCTAGACCGCCCGGTCTCCAAGCCGGCTGAGATAAACCGCTAGACCACTCGGCTACCAGACAGTAACAGCACAACAACCAACCTGCTGAAGGGAAACCGCCAGACCGCGCGGTCTTCAACCCGCCAAGACAGACCGCCAGACCGCTCGGTCACCAACTTCAACAAGTATTATGATTGCCTTTTGTTTGACTGTTTATAAATTGCTTGCGGTGAAATAGTGGAGGGTCAGTCCCTCCCGCAGACCGTTTGTACCGGTGCAGGAAGGTCGACGACTCAAGGCAACAGGGAGATGGGTACCGCGGGTGACCGGCTATTATATTCCCCGTCGGGTTTTCCTCTGCTGGTCGGCCAAAACGATTCGCCGGATGTCGCTCACATCCAAGAGTACACAAGGTTATACGTTAGGGCCTTGGGTTGTACGATACGACCACCCACAGAAGTGGCAGGACTGGCCACTGTCATCGGCGACCAAATTGGTGAGGCCCGCGGGGCTCGCTACCCTGCTAGAAACTAAAGTGGTCCAAAATATGTGGACATAGGGTTTGTGTGCGCGGCTATGAATGTCTGCGGTGTGTGCGCGGCTATGAATGCCTGTGGTGTGTGCATGGGTGTGAATGCCAGCGATTGATTTCAGGTTATGAAATCCTGATGTACTGACGTGCTAGTGGAGCCTTTTTATAACTGATTTGTATTGCTGTTGCTTCTTCCAGTTATACTATCCTGCACTCTTTTATAGTTGCTGAAAGTCCACCTAGTGTCAACTACCTTCACCTATGGGGGGGGGGGGGGGGGAATAGGTGTCTTTGCAGCGTGTTAGCGGAATTGAAATTATACCTGCACAAGAAAATAAAACAACAAAGCACAGAGAGGACACATGCAATTTATAGTGGTTCCCCGATTTGGGTACGTCCACTTTCCCCCTTCGACCTATCTCCCAACCAGGGACGACTCGGTCACTTCACCAACAGGATTGAAATCCAATCCTTGCACTAACGGAAGGAACCCTTCCACACGTAGGAGTCACCACTCCCACAACACGGATTGCACCCAACCCTTACAACTAGAGACCAATCGGTCCTTTACAAAGAAATTGAAACTAGCTTGTAAGAAATACAAACGACGTTTGGAGACTAAGGTGTCCCTCTTCATTTGACGACGTGTTCTTGAAGTCAACGAAGAGTCTACAACCCTAGATCTCACTTGGATTGAATCTTCCCGAAACCGGCGGAGGCTTGGAGCGGCGGCAAGGTTCTCGGAATAACCGGTGGTGACGGAGAGCTGCTGCTGTGCTATCTTGATTCAAACTTCGTAGCAAGGGAAGCAAGGTCTTCCAACGGTCACACCAGGATCGGTCATCTCGATCGATTCAGAAGGGGAAGGTTTTTCCCGATCAATGAATCAAGAGACAAGGGATCTCTAGTTAGACGCGTGAGACGCTATGCTAACCTAAGCTTCTGTCGCCGGTGATCTAGAAGAACTTGAGATCAACAGCGGTGACTACTGCACGAACGGCGGAGACGATCGGCGGAGCAAGATCGGGGATCTAGGGCTCGACGGCGGCTCGTCCTTTTTGAATTCGCATTTTTTTCATATCTGCCCTGTTCATACATACGGGGTATATATATATTAGGTCAATAGATGACCGTTGTGGGTCCCACCCAAGTAAAGACCAAAGTCCGGTTCAAACAGCTGCAGGTAACGTGGACCGGTCCAGAAATTTCTGAAAATTTGCCAAGTCAAAATCGGCGAGAATCGAAGGTGATTCTCGACGAATCGGCGAGAATCACCTACGATTCTCGCCGAATTCTACTTGGTGAATTCAGGCAACACAGGTTGTAGGGGCCGGGGAGAATCAGTGGGAATCACTTTTGATTCTCACCGAATCGTCGAGAATGACCTTGCATTCTCGACGATTCGGTGAGAATCATAAGTGATTCTCGACGATTCTGCCTTAGATAATTTTCCTGTCTGTGTCAAGACAGCCGACCCAACCCGGCGAGAATCAACTAGTGATTCTCGACGACTCGTAGAGAATCACTAGTGATTCTCGACGAATCGGCGAGAATCACCTAGTGATTCTCGACGAATTATACTTAGACGATTTTCGTCTTTCGACCCGTGAGCTGGTCTTTGGCCCATCCTTGCTCCTTGTCTGCTCTTGCTTTATCATAGCCCTGTACTTGAAATTAAGCACACCCCAATAGAGAGAGTACACGTAGGCCAACCCACTGATCTGCTCAACGAGGGATTACGTTGCACAGACCCGCATATATTGACCCACTGCACCCTGACATTGGTGTGTACTTAGCGTGGAATAACTGCAAGCACAACTAAAAAATATTTCATCAAATACATTGTCTATTTACCTTGGCTTGCACAGGGGCTTCTTCAAATCAGGTACATTGTGGATGCAATACCAAACAATCTCCCCCTATTTGAAGAAGCCTAAACCCTACAAGCTAAGGTGAATAGAGCATATAGGAATGAAAAACCGAAACTTAAAAGTGAGGTGATAGGGACATGCATTACCAGTTACTTGAGAGCAAACTAGAACATTGAGCTACCTTAGCCTTAGCCGAGAGGGTAATCTCCCCCTTTTCGGCTTCTGCAAATCTGGGTCTGGTGCACCTGACACCATGCTCCCCCTCAGTTCGTGCACTTATGTTTTCACTTGAGTTTTTGGCAGATGCTCCCCCTAGATGCACGAGCCAGGAGCGTCTGGAGACTTCATTCGAGCATCCCCAATTCAGTTTTGAAGAGACTGAACTTGGCCTCGTCTAGGGGCTTTGTGAAAATATCTGCAATCTGCTTGTCCATGGGGACATAGCAGAGAGAGATGTCCTTGTTCTCCACGTGCTCCCGAATGAAATGGTAACGCACTTCAATATGCTTCGTTCTACTGTGCGATACCGGATTGTTGGCAATAGCAATTGCACTGGAGGAGTCGCAGTACATCGGTACTTCCTTGAACTGGAGATCATAGTCTGCTAACTGGTTCCGTATCCATAGGAGTTGTGCGCAACAGCTTCCTGCCGAGATGTACTCAGACTCTGCTGTGGAGGTTGCGACACAATTTTGCTTCTTGCTGTTCCAGGAGATAAGCCTTCTTCCGAGGAATTGGCACGTCCCGGAGGTGCTTTTCCTGTCATCCCTACTCCCTGCAAAATCAGCATCTGAAAAACCTATTAGCTCGACATCATTGTTTCTCGGGTACCACAAGCCAAGATTGGGAGTACCTTTAAGGTATCTAAGAATTCGCTTTGCATCGACATAATGAGATTCCTTAGTGTTCACCTGATATCTGGCACAAACACATGTGGAGAACATGATATCCGGTCTACTGGCAGTAAGGTAGAGCAGGGATCCAATGATGCTTTTGTATTTGGTTTCATCGAAAGGTTTACCTTTCTCATCCTTATCCAGAGACATAGTGGATCCCATTGGAGTCCTCATAGAGGTTGCATTCTCCATTCCGAATTTCTTGAGGAGTTCATTTGTGAACTTCGTCTGAGAGATGAAGATTCCTTCCTCAGACTGTTTCACTTGAAGTCCCAAGAAATACTTCAGCTCCCCCATACTGCTCATTTCAAACTTTCCTTGCATAAGTTTGGAAAACTTTTTGCAAAGATTGTTGTCAGTTGAGCCGAATATAATGTCGTCAACATAGATTTGCACCAGCAAAATCTTGCCTTTGACTTCCCTGAGAAACAATGTCTTGTCTATTTTTCCTCTAGAGAACTTGTTCTCAAGAAGAAAACTAGACAATGTCTCATACCAAGCTCAAGGAGCTTGTTTTAAGCCATATAGCGCTTTATTAAGAAAATATACATGATTAGGATAAGTAGGATTGACAAAACCTGGAGGTTGAGCGACGTATACTTCCTCTTTCAAATCTCCATTCAAGAAAGCCGATTTTACGTCCATCTGATAAACTGTGAATCCTTTGTGGGAGGCATAGGCTAGGAATAGCCGTATTGCTTCGAGCCGTGCAACTGGTGCAAACGTCTGGTCAAAATCAATCCCCTCCTCCTGTCGGTAACCTTGAGCCACTAGTCTGGCCTTGTTCTTTATGATGACACCATGTTCATCCAGTTTGTTTCTGAAGATCCACTTGGTGCCAATCACATTCTGCTTTTGTGGTCTGGGCACAAGCGTCCAAACGTTGCATCTTTCGAACTGATGCAATTCATCTTGTATGGCCAAAATCCATGCAGCATCTTTGTTCGCCTCGTCGAAATTCTTTGGCTCAACCTGTGACAGGAAGCTAAGATGCAAAATCTCGTTAATAGTACCTCGGCGAGTTCTGACTCCGTCATGAGGATCTCCGATGATCTGATCTCTTGGATGATCCCTCACGTGTCTGAGCTGAAGAAGTCTGGCATCAGGAGCTTCGACTACTTCATGGGCATCTCCTTCTTCTAAAGGATTTGCTCCATTTAGAGTTTCAACTTCTCCGATCTGCGTAGAAGTGGACACCTTGACGTATGTTGGAGTTGCATCTTTCTCGGGCTCATCCAGTTGCAACCGTTCGAGTCTGGCATCTGCATCTTCAGGAAGAGGACTAGAAGTCTTGCCAGTAAGCAAGCTTCCTTCATCAAATACAACATTTATTGACTCCTCTACCACTAGGGATTTCTTGTTGAAAACTCTATACGCCCGACTGCGACTACTATAGCCCATGAATATGCCTTCGAAGCATTTTTCACCAAACTTAGTACGCGGGTACTTCCCGTTATTCAGTACATAACATTTGCAGCCAAAGATCCTCAGGTAGGACATGGTTGGTTTCTTGCCTTTCAGTAGCTCATAGGGAGTCTTACGATGGCTCTTGTTAATCAACGCCCGGTTTTGTACATGACAAGCCGTATTGACAGCCTCGGCCCAGAAGTATTCCGGGAGAGAAGCGTCATTCAACATTGTCGTGCACGCCTCAATGAGTGTTCTATTTATCCTCTCCGCCACTCCGTTCTGTTGAGGAGTGCGAGGGGAGGAGAACTCATGAAAGATACCAAGTTCTTCACAGAACTCTGTCATAGCCCCAGACTCAAACTCTGTTCCGTGGTCACTTCTGATTTTGACCACCGAGCAGTTGAGTTCGTTCTGTATCTGCTTGACAAAATTGGTGAAGATGTCAAACGTATCAGACTTGCGTTTTAAAAAGAACACCCACATAAACCGAGAGTGATCATCTATAATCACTAGCGTATACGAATTCCCTCCTAAGCTATGAACTTGCATAGGACCAAACAAGTCCATGTGCAGAAGATAAAGACATCTGGAGGTATCTTTGTCTGGGATGCCCTTAAAGGTAGCCCGAGTTTGCTTGCCCATCTGACATGCAGAACATGGGCTATCTTTAATGCACTTAATAATGGGAGCATCCCTTACTAAGTCTTTGGAAAACAGCATATTAATTGTCTTGTAATTAATGTGTGCCAATCTCTTGTGCCATTGTTCACAAAGAGATGCACTGCCTTTTGCTACTAGGCATATGGGGGTGGAAGAATCTAGACTGAGAAAATCTAAACAGAAAATATTTCGGCTCCTAATGCCAGTTAATATTGTCTCCGAAGAGGCACATGATATTATCAGGCATTTATCCTTGCAGAACTTAACGTCATACCCTTTATCATATAACTGGCTTACGCTGATCAGGTTATGATTTAACCCTTCAACATAAGCTACGTCAGAGATAGAGAGTATACCGTTGGAAATCATACCGTAACCTCTGGTGACTCCCCGATCAGATCCCCCAAAGATGACTTTGGGTCCATTCTCGACTGGAGAGTACTCTAGCAGTAGGCTTCTTGTCCCAGTCATATGACGGGAGCATCCACTGTCCAAATACCAAATGGGAGTTTTGTTGGCCTTTGGACATCCCTGCAAAACAGAATTAATTTGCCTTAGGAACCCAATCGAACTTGGGTCCTAGATTCCTTGTTAGCATACTCCCCCTCGATTGGTTAACTCTACGAGTGGTCGGCCTCGCATTGCTAACATAAGGAGTCTCGTTATACCTTGGATTAAACCAACAATCCACGGCAAAGTGACCAACTTTGCCACAACACCAGCAATCAAACCTGTTATACTTCCTCTTGGGCGCCTGCTTTACCCTTGAAACGTGGGGTTCAGTTGGGGCCGAAGACCAGGAGGTGGAGGCAACATGATGACCACAGTCACATGACTTCTTCACCTCTTGGCTTTTCAGTGTAACAGGCTTGGCTTTAGGTGCCTGCTTCCTATTATGGCCGCTAGAGAATTGACCATAATTTCCTAAGTGGATTTCCTCATAAGGTGCCTTGAATACACTCTCACTGAAGTTACGGGGAAAGGTCCACCCATTATATCGGCTCTTCGGCTTTGCAGCCGAGGGCCTGAAGTGATGCCCATATGTTGACTCAAATTCATGTTGGTTACAAGGAAAGCTAGGCTTTCTGAACTCAACAGGGCTGAGTGGGGCCTTTCCTTTCTCATCAGCAGAGGCTTTCTTGGCAGCCTTATTCCTCCTCCTGTTCCTGTTTCTCCTGGATGAGGAACTAGATACCCCAACATGCCCCAGGCCAGCTCCTTTGGCTTGAGCAGAGAAGGTATCAACTAATGGAAGAACAGTTTTTGGCATAGAGAAGCTCTTGACGATCTTCCTTTCTGCCACAAGTAGTTCTTCCAACTTGTCGACTTCCTCCTGCTTAAGATCAAGGAGCTTAAGAGACTCTGAATGCTTTGAAGTCAGGTCCAAGTGCTCCTGTCTGAGGGATATCAAACTGGATATCTCTTCCCTTAGGGATACACTCTCTCCTTTAAGGAATTTGACTTCCTTTTTCTCCGCCTTCAGTTTCTTTCGACATTTCAGGAATGTATTGAGCAGAAGCTCATACTTTTCGAGGAGCTCAGCTTCAAGGGCAGAAGGGCTATCCTCAGGGTCATCATCCTGAGACTCAGGATCTGAGTCAGAGTCGGAGAGGGGGGTGTGAGCTTTTACCTTCCCAGTAAATGGGGGGCATTCTCCTTCTGAGTCAGAGCGACTCATTAGCCCAAAGTAGGCTTCCTCATCATCGCTGGTGTCTGACGTGTCAGATTCACTCAGCGTCTTTGGCTTCTTTGCGATGTAACTCCTCTCCTTCTTCTTGTCTTTTGAGGACCTGTGCTCCTCTCCCTTTCCCTTTTCCCTCTTGCCTTGATGGCAATCGGCCACGACGTGTCCTGGCTTGTTGCAACCAGAGCATATAATGTCAGAAGAGCGGTGTTTGTTCGGTTTGGAAACATACCTGTCAGAGGAATAGTTCTTATTCTGATCCCTTGAGGAGGAGCCGTTTCTCTTTCTCTGATTCCTCAGCTTGAGGAACTTCTTGAATTCCCGTGTGATAAGGGATAAATCTTCCTCAGATAACTCTGAGCCGGAGGAGCTTGGCTCAGAGTCTTCCTCCTCATCCCTCTTCCACGCACGGGAAGAAGCGACACCCTTGCCCTTTCTGGATTGAATGGCTTTCAGTGCCATCATCTTTTCCTTGGTCACGGCTTTCTCTGCTTCCTCTTCAGCCTTCCTTGTGTTCAACTGAAGCTCATAGGACATGATCTTCCCGAACAGAATCTGTGGATCAGTTTCCGCAAGTCTGCCAAACTCGCGGATGGCACAGATCTTTGTGTCCCATTCCTTAGTGAGGGACCTAAGGAACTTATCATTGAGTTCACCGTCAGTGAACACTCTTCCATATCCTTTGAGTGCATTGACGATCTTGAGGAAGTTTTCGAAGGTGACTCCGATCACCTCCTTTGGCCCTTGTCTGAAGGCCTCATATTTCTGATTGAGGAGGGATCTCCGATCGTCCCTCACTTCATCTGTGCCCTCCATTAGGACAATCAGACAGCTCCAGAGATCCTTGGCTGTCCTGCAGTTGCTGAAGTTCTGCATCATAGAGTCGTCAACTGCGCTCACCAGGATGTTCTGAGCTTTCTTGTCGAGTCCGAACAGCACCATTTCGTCCTTGTCCATTTCCGAAAGTTTCTTGGGTACTTTCTTGGTAGGATCAATGGTGGAGGCCTTAGTGGGAATGTAAGGTCCCTCCTCCACTATCATGAAGAGCCGGGGGTCGACTGCTTCCATGTAGAATCTGATTCTTTCCTTCCAGATGGGAAAGTTCAGTCTAGTGCATACTGAGATTTTGCCGGAGTGCTTGAGTCCGTCCATGGAAGATATCTGACTGCTTCTTGACACTGGTGGCAGGATTCTACTCAAGGTGTGAACCTTTTTGATGAGGAACCTCGCTTTGATACCACTTGAAAGTCCACCTAGTGTCAACTACCTTTACCTATGGGGGGGGGGGGATAGGTGTCTTTGCAGCGTGTTAGCGGAATTGAAATTATACCTGCACAAGAAAATAAAACAACAAAGCACAGAGAGGACACAGGCAATTTATAGTGGTTCCCCGATTTGGGTACGTCCACTTCCCCCTTCGACCTATCTCCCAACCAGGGACGACTCGGTCACTTCACCAACAGGATTGAAATCCAATCCTTGCACTAACGGAAGGAACCCAGCTTCCACACGTAGGAGTCACCACTCCCACAACACGGGTTGCACCCAACCCTTACAACTAGAGACCAATCGGTCCTTTACAAAGAAATTGAAACTAGCTTGTAAGAAATACAAATGACGTTTGGAGACTAAGGTGTCCCTCTTCGTTTGATGACGTGTTCTTGAAGTCAACGAAGAGTCTACAACCCTAGATCTCACTTGGATTGAATCTTCCCGAAACCGACGGAGGCTTGGAGCGGCGGCAAGGTTCTCGGAATAACCGGTGGTGACGGAGAGCTGCTGCTGTGCTATCTTGATTCAAATTTCGTAGCAAGGGAAGCAAGGTCTTCCAACGGTCACACCAGGATCGGTCGTCTCGATCGATTCGGAAGGGGAAGGTTTTTCCCGATCAACGAATCAAGAGACAAGGGATCTCTAGTTAGACGCGTGAGACGCTATGCTAACCTAAGCTTCTGTCGCCGGTGATCTGGAAGAACTTGAGATCAACAGCGGCGACTACTGCACGAACGGCGGAGACGATCGGCGGAGCAAGATCGGGGATCTAGGGCTCGACGGCGGCTCGTCCTTTTTGAATTCGCGTTTTTTTCATATCTGCCCTGTTCATACATACAGGGTATATATATATTAGGTCAATAGATGACCGTTGTGGGTCCCACCCAAGTAAAGACCAAAGTCCGGTTCAAACAGCTGCAGGTAACGTGGACCGGTCCAGAAATTTCTGAAAATTTGCCAAGTCAAAATCGGCGAGAATCGAAGGTGATTCTCGACGAATCGGCGAGAATCACCTACGATTCTCGCCAAATTCTACTTGGTGAATTCAGGCAACACAGGTTGTAGGGGCCGGGGAGAATCGGTGGGAATCACTTTTGATTCTCACCGAATCGTCGAGAATGCAAGGTCATTCTCGACGAATCGGTGAGAATCATAAGTGATTCTCGACGATTCTGCCTTAGATAATTTTCCTGTCTGTGTCAAGACAGCCGGCCCAACCGGCGAGAATCAACTAGTGATTCTCGACGACTCGTAGAGAATCACTAGTGATTCTCGACGAATCGGCGAGAATCACCTAGTGATTCTCGACGAATTATACTTAGACGATTTTCGTCTTTCGACCCGTGAGCTGGTCTTTGGCCCATCCTTGCTCCTTGTCTGCTCTTGCTTTATCATAGCCCTGTACTTGAAATTAAGCACACCCCAATAGAGGGAGTACACGTAGGCCAACCCACTGATCTGCTCAACGAGGGATTACGTTGCACAGACCCGCGTATATTGACCCACTGCACCCTGACATTGGTGTGTACTTAGCGTGGAATAACTGCAAGCACAACTAAAAAATATTTCATCAAATACATTGTCTATTTACCTTGGCTTGCACAGGGGCTTCTTCAAATCAGGTACATTGTGGATGCAATACCCAACAGTTGCACCTAGCTATACATATATGAAATGATGTGTTAACCCTCTCTTGCTTCGGCTATTTACTTTTGTTGCGTGGGTGTGTGATCGTCCCCAGGATATGGATCCGGGGAGGAGATTTGTTTCCACTTAGTTATGTGACTAATGGTTATTTAAATAACCATTCACAGGAGGTGGAGCGCCGTAGTGACCCGTTGTCGCAGGAGATTACGCCAGCAGCTAGGACTACTCGAGCAGATGCACCCCCGCCGTTCCCAAAGTTTAGAGACGTGAGTACTGCTGAGCAGCTTAGGGAGAGAGAGTATGAGAGACTTATATAGTACATGTGTACCCCACAGGCTTTTATAAATGCTTAGGCTTTGGCCCTAGAACCTCTGTATTATTATGATTTGTTTTATAAATCTGGAGTGGTTTCCTGTTAATTCTTCCGCTATATTCTGATGGGTTGTGAATGTTGTGATTCGAGCCGAACAAGGCGGCCATCTAGTGCTTAGACGGGCTAGATCGTTTCCCCTAAGGAGCGCTTGGTGGACGTCTTAGGCCAATAGTACCCCTCCGACCCGACTCGAGCAAAGGTTGGGGGGGGGGTACTATAAATGAATCAGAGCGATCACGAGTCGTCCTTGTGGAGCAGTCTCAGGATCCCTCCGTCCCTTGCTTCGTTCTGGGTTCGGGATGAACCTTGCAGCGGAAGCCTGATGGACTCTAGTGTAAAGGCTAGGGAATCTAGACTGTACGATATTATGCCCATACACCGTTGTTTCTGCTTGGGTTGTCGTTTTTGCAAATTTCCCCTGCTTTTGCAAAATACTGACACTCTTTCCTGTTACTTCTCCAGATACCGGAGTACAGTAACGGGGGATCCTCGTCCAGAGGATATGTTCCAGCTACCCCACCTCAAGATCCGGTCGCTCCCGCGGCCGTACCAGTTACCGAGACAGATTTGGGGAAGACACTAATGGCTATTCTAGCGACTTTCCGGGCTGCCCTGGCACAGCCACCGCGAGAGATGACCGCACCCACCGATCTGCTGACGACTTTCCAAGGACTGAGGCCTCCCCCTTTCAGAGGTACAGAGACGGTTATCCAGATAGAGAAGTGGGTGGAGCGGGTGGAGGAGCTATTAGTCGGAATGATGTGCCCAGCTGTGGCTGCAGTCTCTTTAGTGGTGACCCTTTCGGAGGGATATGCGAGGGATTGGTGGAGAGCGGCTAGTCGTTCTACTTTTTGAGGTCGGTCGTTAAGCGCGATCCTTTGGGGGGAGTTCTCCGTGGCTCTACTAGAGTTCTTCATCACGGATGCAGACCGAGCCGCGCTGCAGGAGAGGTTCTTGCTCATTCGACAGGGCAACTGCACAGTGGTAGAGTACGAGAGAGAGTTTATACACCTGACACGCTTTGCCGAGAATGTGGCTGCCTCTGGCAGGGATAGAGCTTCTCGGTTCTACCGAGGATTACGAGACGACCTGAGGCAGACCCTGATCATGCTCTCTCAGTGTAAGAAATGAACAAAAACAAACCGGAAGTGGTTTAACTGAAACTTTATTCTCCCAAAAAGATGTCTATTACAAAGGTATGATCTCCTTATATAGAATGGAGGAGAGATGAGAGAATACAAATAAGAGATGCGGGACTAAAAATTTACAGGATACAAGTGGACTATACAGACACAAACTGCACAAGCCGTGCAGTTAGACAGAAGGACTAACCGCTTGGCTACTACCACAGAGAGAGAGAGAGAGAGCCATGTGAGACAGCTAGACCGCCCGGTCTCCAAGTCGCCAGAGACAAACCGCCAGACCGCGCGGTCATCAACCCGCCAAGCCAGACCGCCAGACCGCCCGGTCACCAACTTCAACACTCCCCCTCAAGCTTGAGCATATATATCGATCATGCCCAGCTTGTCACAAATATGAATAAACGAGGCGGATACTGGCTTGGTGAAGATATCAGCTAGCTCTTTATCAGAAGTGACGAAGGGAGTGCAAATTTGTTCCTTCAAAATCTCTTCACGAATGAAATGACAGTCAACCTCAATGTGCTTGGTTCTTTCATGGAAGACCGGATTTTTGGAGATGTATATGGAAGCCTTGTTGTCACAGAACATAGGTAGAGGATGGTTGTAGACCTCTCCTAAATCCAGCATGAGAGCCCGTAGCCATTTTAACTCACAAGTGGTCGATGCCATACTCCGATACTTTGCTTCAGCACTGGACCTGGAAATGACAAACTGTTTCTTGCTCTTCCAGCTAACCAGATTTCCCCCAACAAAGGTGCATAAACCAGAGGTAGACTTACGATTCCCTTTGTCATCAGCGTAACTCGCATCTGGGTATGCTTCAACTCTCAGATGACCATTCTTCTGAAAGAGTAATCCTTTCCCAAGCGCTGCTTTGACATACTCCAAGATCCGCAAGGCACACTGTAGATGACACTCCCTAGGTGCTTGCATGAATTGACTCACCTTGCCCACAACATAGGAAATGTCGGGCCTGGTCACTATGAGATATATGAGCTTACCAACTAGACGCCTGTATTGTATAGTATCTAAAAGAAGAGGCGAATCATCTGTCCAGGTTTTGTCTTCTCCAATTGCCATGGAGCATCGGGCAGGTTTGGCTCCAGTCAATCCTGCCTCTTTTAATAGATCAAGGGCATACTTACGCTGGGAGAGGACTAAGGAGTTGGGCTTCCGAGAGATTTCGATCCCCAGAAAGTACTTCAGAGAGCCCATATCTTTCGTGACTAGATGTTGACGAAGATGCCGCTTTGTCAAGGCTACCCCTTCCTGGTCATCGCTAGTGAGAAGAATATCATCGACGTACACAACAAGAACCACCATTCCCGAGGAGGTTTTGCGAATAAATAGCGAGTGATTGATAGAGCTTCGCGCAAAACCAACGACCGCCACGATGCCGCTAAACTTGTCAAACCAAGCTCGAGGGCTCTGCTTGAGGCCATAGATTGCCTTCTGCAGCCGACATACTCGTGTCTCCCCCTGAGCAACATACCCAGGAGGTTGCTCCATATAGACGGCCTCCTGAAGATCACCATAAAGGAAGGTATTCTTTACATCTAGCTAGGAAATCGGCTAATCTCTATTGACCGCCACAGAGAGAAGTACCCATATAATGCTGAGACGAGCCACGAGAGAGAGGGTGTCAAAGTAATCAACCCCATAGGTCTGAGTAAAGCCCTTAGCAACAAGGCGAGCCTTATAACGATCCACAGTGCCGTCCGGGCCAAATTTGACCACAAAGACCCAGCGACAGCCAACAACATCAGTACTGAAGGGAGGAGGAACAACAGTCCAGGTACCCCGCTCCGTTAGGGTCGCCATTTCCTCATCCATGGCCATATTCCAGTGAGGAATAGCAAGGGCCTCCTGGTAGGAACGAGGTGTGGCAGTGGCAGTGATAGCCAGCGCAAAGGCCCTGCGAGAAGAGGTAAGAAGATTATATGAAACAACAGCGGCAAGCGGGTGTAGGGTACACGTCCGCACCCCTTTGCGAAGAGCTACGGGAAGATCCAGGTCGGCGGGTCCCTCGGCATTCGGAGCATCCGTGGCAGAGAGCTGGCCCGGGAGGAGTGAGCGACGATGGCGAAGATGAGGGAGACGATGGCAGAGAAGTGGGAGAGAGAGGCGGAGGGAGAGGAGTGGACGAAGACAGTGTAGGGGTGGATATCGCAGTAGGAGACGAGGGAATGAAGGGAATAGAAGGAGAATCAGAAGCTGGGGGAAGAGGAGAGGAGACATCCGAGAAGTAGGAGGCATTCTCGAAGAAGGTAACGTCAGCGGAGACGAACTGCTTACGAATAACGGGGTCAAAGCAACAATAGCCTTTCGGAGTGGTGGAGTACCCCAAAAAGACACATTTGGTGGAGCGAGGGGATAGCTTATCACGAGTGGCAGAAGGGGCATGCACAAATGCCGTGCACCCAAAGATTCGGAGAGGGAGAGGAAAAAGCTCCTTGCCTGGATACAGAATGGAGAATGGGGTTTTCCCATGGAGAACTGTGGAGAGAATGCGATTGATGAGGTAGCAGGCAAGGAGAACAACATAACCCCAATATGAGCGAGGAACATGCATCTGGGTCATCAATGTGCGAGCGACATCGAGGAGGTGACGGTTTTTGCGTTCCGCCATCCCATTTTACTGGGAGGTATAAACACAGCTAGTCTGATGAATAATGCCATGTTGCACACAAAAAGAGGTAAAAGCATGACTCAAATATTCTTTAGCATTGTCGGAGCGAAAGGTTTTAATACAAACACCGAACTGAGTTTTAATTAACTGATAAAAAGAGAGCCATACATCAAAAAGTTCAGAGCGATCTCGTAAGAGATACACCCAAGTACATCTAGAAAAATCATCAATAAAAGTTACAAAATAAGAACTACCCCGACCAATGGTGAGGGTAGGAGCAGGTCCCCAGTCATCGGAGTGGACTAGATCAAACGGACGAGTAGAGCCTCTACCTTGCTTCAGCGAGAAGGAGGAATGGTGATGCTTGCCCAGTTGACAAGCATCGTAGTTGAGAGGAGTACTGGAGGGAGGGAGGTGGGGCAGAAGCTGATGTAGAAGCCGTGGTGGAGGATGACCGAGGTGGAGATGCCACTGGAGAAGATCCGTACAAGAAGATGAGAAGGCGGACAAGGCGGAAACGTTGTCGAGGAAGTAGAGGCCGCCGCTCTCAGTCCCAGTAGAAATCATCCGTTGGGAGTTCGGATCCTAAAAAGAACAAGAAGTTGGAGTAAACGTCACAGAACACTGAAGCTGCTTGCATAAAGAGGTAACCGACAATAAATTGCATTAAAACTTGGGCACATAGAGAGTGTCCTCTAGACGAAGGGACGGAGTAACATGAACCACTCCTGACCCATGAACCGGTGAGGGAGAACCGTCTGCAACGAGGACTGGGGGAAACCGATCATGCTGTTCGAGGAGAGAGAAGCACTGAGGATTTCCCGTCATGTGATTAGTCGCACCAGAGTCGATAAGCCATTTACCTTGTGTCACCACGTGGGCACTACCTGATGATGTGACCACAGAGGCATATGGCTTGGAAGAGGAGGCGGAAGAGTCACCGGCGGGGCAAACATGGGGATGCTTCGTCTAGTATAGTTTTGAAGTATGTCCAGTGCGGCCACAGTGAGAGAAGAGGTAGCAGGAAGAAGCACGTCCGCTAGACTGATGATTGCGGCTACCAGAGCCACTCCGCTGAGTTTGATGAGCATAGTTGTCTGGTGGAGGAGTAGCGGGCAGAAGCAGGCGCTGAAGGAGAGAGGTGACAGCGGCGATGCGGGCAGCGGTGGCATCTAAGGTAGGAGATTCCGCCTCACCCAGAATTTGCTGGCGGATCATGCCATAAGTATCAGGAAGCCGGAGCAGATAACACACAACCAGAAGCTCCTGGAAGTGCTTGTGTTGTTGAGTCAAATTCGCAGAAAAGGGGCGATTCTGAAGAATCTCAGCCCCAAGAGCCTGAACCTGTTGGTAGGCAGCAACAGGAGATAAGGCAGGACGGGCAAAGAGGTCCGCATACAACGTATAGATGCGGGACGTCTGAGCCCCCTTGGAGTACAGAGTAGCAAGATGAAGCCAAGCGGCCTTGATCGTCTTCTCATAACGGATGACGGGAAGGCACTCATCAGATAGGCTGTTAGCGAGCCAAGTACGCACAAGCGCGTCACTCGCATCCCAATCATCAAAGAGAGGTGAAGTGGTAGGAGGAGGGTCATCAACAAGATGGTGGCGTTTGTATTGCGAGCGAAGGAGAAAGGTGAAAGAGACGCTCCAATCCGGATAGTTGAAGCCGACAAGCTTGGAAATAGTGCCAAGGTTCCCAGAAGGAGTAGGAGGAAGAGGCAGAGCCAGATTGGCGACAGGTGTGGTGGAAGTAGAAGCATCAGAAAGATCAATAGGAGCAAACAACGGGAAGCCGCACGGTTAGGAAACAAGCCGCACGGATAGGAAGAAGAAGAGCTGCAGCGGTCACGATGTCAGGCACCAGCGACCAGAAAAGCCACGACCAAGCCGCAGAACCAAGCAGAGGGAAAGAAGTCGAGCGGCTAGAAGACATCCCGCGCGAACAGAAGCAAAACCAAACAAGGTGAACAAGGCAACAGGTCGCGGCAAACAAGGCAACAAGTCACGGCGACTTAAGAAGAGGAGCAACTAGAAAAGGAGGGCGTGACGACTAAGCACAGGTCGAGGCGACTAAGCATAGGGAACAAAGAGGTCGTGTACACAAGGGAAATGACAAGGAGAGAAATAAGCCGCGTGGACTGGGCGCAAGCAGGCGAAGCAAGCTGTGCGGACAGGGAGGGCGCACAGAATCAGGAGGAGAAGATCGAGTTCTCTGTTACCATGTAAGAAACGAACAAAAACAAACCGGAAGTGGTTTAACTGAAACTTTATTCTCCCAAAAAGATGTCTATTACAAAGGTATGACCTCCCTTATATAGAATGGAGGAGAGATGAGAGAATACAAATAAGAGATGTAGGATTAAAAATTTACAGGATACAAGCGGACTATACAGACACAAACCGCACAAGCCGCGCGGTTAGACAGAAGGACTAACCGCTCGGCTACTACCATAGAGAGAGAAAGAGAGATCGCCATGTAAGACCGCTAGACCGCCTGGTCTCCAAGTCTCTAGAGACAAACCGCCAGACCGTGCGGTCATCAACCCGCCAAGCCAGACCGCCAGACCGCCCGATCACCAACTTCAACACTCAGGCCATCTTTCACATCATAGCAACCCATGCGACAACATTAGAGTTGGACCAGCAGACAACGGCTTAGCGGCGTAGAGGCCAGGTAGAGATTCCTCGAGACCATAGGCAAGACGGAGGAGTCTCTCCCCACAGACATGATAGAGAATGCAGGCAGCGACGCTGCAGACAGCCCTATAGGTGCCCACCAGTACCCCCAGCACCCCCAACTGCGCAGCCAGACATCAAACCAGCTCCAACACCACAGCCCCCACTAGTGGCCCGACGAGATGTTCCCTTCGCAGGGAACTGCTTCTTATGTCAGCAGCCGAGACATATGAGAGCCTTCTGCCCACATGCGATAGGGAGACCGGGATTAGGAGCAGTTTAAGTTGGACAGCCGGCACGGGGACAGGGTCAGAGAGACCGTAGAGGCAGAGCTGGCAGGAGAGGCTAGCAGGGCCGAGCAGTACCCCTGGAGGCCTATGCACTGGACTTGCAGCATGGACCGGCCCTTGACGTAGTCATAGGTATATATCTTAGGCGATAGAGTGATATCAGATCTGACTATTGATGTTTTATATTACTTATGTGTGCTTACATCTTCTGTATTAGATAGTTGATATATATGCATATATTTCCCATATCGTCAGGAATCTTGTTGGTAGAAGGACACCCTGCCAAGACCCTTTTCGACACAGGAGCAACACATTCTTTCGTTTCCCACAATTTCAGCGCAACAAAAGGAAACGTTATTCGTTCAACCAGATTGTCTATACGAATCCGTTTACCGGATGGGTCAGATATGACTTCTACCGAAAAGTGCTCGTTCCAGGCTGTGCTGGGAGAAGTAGAATTTGAGATCTACGCAACCATCCTAGTTATAACTGGATTGGACATAATTCTGGGGATGGACTGGCTGGCCGAGCACCAAGCACAGATAAACTATTCCACGTGAGAAGTCTGGCTACAGAACCCAAATGGCTAGAGCGTCACGTTGATAGGTGTGCCCTCTATCTCGCGCATTATTCTGACTTCTACGCAAATTGTGAAATCAGTCCGGCAGAAGGACGAAGTATACCTTGTCTATTTCAAGATGGAAGACAAAACCCAGGTGCTCGCCAAAGTTCCAGTAGTCCGCGAATTCCCAAATATCTTCCCTGAGTCCCTCCCGGGATTGCCACCCCAGCGAGAGGTCGACTTTCAGATTGAGCTCGTGTCCGGAGCACGACCAGTATCACGAGCCCCCTATCGGATGGCCCAAAGAGAGCTGGCTGAACTGAAAATCCAACAATAGGAACTGATAGATGCTGGATTCGTCCGTCCTAGTTCCTCGCCCTGGGGAGCCCCGGTGCTTTTCGTCAAGAAGAAAGACGGGACGCTGCGACTGTGCATCGACTACAGGGAACTAAATAAGCTTACTAAATGCAACACCTACCCCCTCCCTAGGATCGACGAATTGTTCGATCAGTTGCAAGGTGCATCCGTGTTCTCCAAGATGGACCCGAGGTCCGGCTATTATCAGCTTCGAATCCGAGAGGAAGATATTCCCAAGACTGCCTTTAGCTCCCGATACGGTCTATATGAGTTCCTAGTGATGCCCTTTGGGATCACTAACGCGTCCTCCGCCTTCATGGCCCTAATGAATGAGGTCTTCGAACCCTTCTTGGATCACTTTGTCATCGTCTTCATAGACAACATCTTAATCTACTCGAAGACCAAGGCGGACCATACCTGACACCTGCAGATGGTGCTATTAAAGCTCCGGGAGCACTCTCTCTTCGGCAAATTCAGTAAGTGTGAGTTTTGGCTAGAAGAAGTTGGATTCTTGGGCCACACGATAAATAAGGAAGGAGTGGCAGTAGACCAAGCCAAGATCCAGGCAGTACAAAATTGGCCGCCACTCAGGACGGCTGCGGACATCCGGAGTTTTCTCAGTCTTGCCGGATACTACAGAAAGTTCGTCGAAAATTTTTCCAAGATTGCCCTACCCCTAACTGCTCTCACCAAGAAATACGTCACATTCCGATGGACGCCGGAGTGCGAGGCTGCATTCGTCAAACTAAAGAAGCGACTGACTTCTGTGCCAATCCTTATGATCCCCACAGGGATCGAGGGATTCCAAATCTACACTGATGCCTCCCTGAAGGGATTGGGAGCTGTTCTAATGCAGCATGGCAAGGTAGTGGCCTAAGCATCTCGGTAACTAAAGCCGCACGAATTGAATTATGCAATACACGATTTAGAGTTGGGCGTCATCATCTTCGCCCTTAAAATCTAGAGGCATTATCTATACGGAGTAAGATGTGAGATCTTCTCCAACCACAAGAGCCTAAAATATATCTTCATACAGAAAGAGATGAATCTCCAGCAGCGCCGATGGCTAGAATTCCTCTGCGATTACGACTTCGCTCTCCAATATCACCCCGGGAAAGCTAACAGAGTCGCTGACGCCTTGAGCCGCCAACCTGCGATAGCCAGGAGTTGGATGGAGCAGATCCCCAAGGAACTATTCCAGTCCTTGATGGGCTTGGAGATTACCCTGGTTGCCCGAAGAGATCCGGAAGAGTACTATTCTCAGCTGCATTGGATGGAGATCCAATGTGGCATCCGAGACCGGATACGTGAAGCCCAGAAGATCGACCCAGAGGCAATGCCGATCATCCGATATCTGCAAGGAGGGGCACAGGAGGATTACAATCTGCATGACGGGATTCTACAATTCAAGCATCGCATATTCGTTCCCGCTACTGGAGGAATTCGTGAAGAAATTCTGCAAGAAGCCCATCAGTCTAGGTACTCGATTCACCCTGGCATAGTTAAGATGTACGTGGACCTGCGTAGGACCATTTACTGGTCTGGAATGAAAAGAGATGTCACCAACTTCGTGGCCCAGTGTCAGACCTTTTAGAAGGTTAAAGCCGAATGTCGCAATCCAGGAGGCCTATTACAGCCCATGCCGATACCAGAATGGAAGTTCGAAGATATATCCATGGACTTCGTCCACGGCCTACCTAAATCCCGCGCTGGGAATGACTCAATTTGGGTGGTCGTAGATCGACTCACCAAGGTAGTGCGGTTCATTCCAAATCGACAGGGTGGCTGAGTGGATATTCTGGCCAGAATGTTCCTAGAGCAAGTGGTACGATTTCACGGAGTACCAAAGTCCATCGTATCAGATCGTGACGGGCGTTTCACATCTAAGGAGTGGAGGCGGGTGCAGGAATACTTAGGAACCAAAATGACCTTCAGCACCTCCTTCCACCCACAGACAGATAGACAGACGGAGAGGACGAACCGAACGATGGAGGATCTTCTTTGATTGTGCATAGTGGAGCACAATGAGCCGTGGCAGCAGCTGTTGTCGTTAGTCGAATTTTCATACAATAATAGCTACCAGGCTAGCATTAAGATTGCTCCATACGAGGCATTGTATGGAAGATGTTGCCGAACCCCATTGACTTGGGCTCAGGAAGAGGACCCAGAAGCCTTGGGAGTAGCTTACATTGATGACACTACGACAGCAATACGACTGATCCAGGAGCGAATGCGGGAAGCGCAGAGCCGACATGCCAAGTACTATGATGCGCGACACCGACCGGTGGAGTTCAGCGTGGGGGAAATGGTGTTTTTGAAAATAAAGCCCATGCATGGTGTCTCCCGGTTGAGAAAGCAGAAAAAGTTAGATCCCCGCTTTTTGGGCCCCTATCCAGTGATAGAGTGTGTTGGCCCCATCGCCTATCGTTTAGCCTTGCCCCCAGAGTTGGGGAATCTTCACGATTTGTTTCTTGTCTCTTTCTTGAGACGAGTCCTCCGGCAACCAGAGCAGCACCTTCCTACCCCACCGACGCAACTACAGTCAGATAGATCCATCCAGCTCGAACCCATCAGAGTAGTAGATTACAAGGTAAATACACTACGTAACAAGACCATCCCGATGGTCAAGATACTATGGTCAAACTGCGGACGAGAGGAGTTTACGTGGGAACCTGAAGCACTCCTCCGAGAGAAGCACCCAGAACTCTTTCCCCAGGTATGTTACTTTTTCCCCTACTTCAAGCAAATTTTCGGGGACGAAAATAATTTTATTTTTATTGGATTGTAACATCCCGACTTTTATTGGGCCACCAGAGCCCTAGTGGGCCCAATAAAAGTGGCCCGAACCCTACCCAAGACCCGGTGGGAGATAACCCAAGGCAGGAAATAGAGCTAGAGAACTCCGAATTGAGTTCTGTCAGTTCCTGTGATCTCATATAGTCGATACGAGTGCACCAATACTCGTTCAGTTTGACCACAAGGTCATATAGTGGATATGAACATTCCTCGTAAAATGCAACGAGAGCAAGATTTTGGATATCGAGCTAGAGAACTTCGAATTGAGTTCTGTCGATTCTTGTGACCTCATATAACCCAAACGAGAGCATCGGACCCTGTCGCGTCTCAATTCGAGATCTAACGACAAATTTAGACACTTTGACCGTTTTAGTGCGCTACGACGCGCAAATCTTGGAATTTCGCCAAACGGACTCCGATTCAACCCCAGTTAGTGGCGTTGGACTCGTGTGGTCAATACAAAGTCAACGGAAGTCGTCCCAGTCAATTTCGAAGACAATTGGTCAACTCATGGTCAAATCAAGCATAGTCGTACACCGAAAAGCGTGCGCACACCAATTGTGACACGACACCCAAACTTTGACCAACCCTGATGACTTGGACCCACTTTGACTTTGACCAGTAAGGGGGACCCACCCTAGGGTTGACTTGGTCAAACCCCCCCTAAAAACCTATTTTTGGATTTTTTTTTCTCCAAGAAGGAACCCACCTCCTCTCCAAGGAAGGATAGGCATACCCCTCACTCTTCTTTGGGCCCTCCCCCAACCTTCATATAGCCCACTACAAGTGGAGGCCCACCCTACCCCTCCTCTCCTCTCTTTCCCCCTTTCCTTTTCAAAGGCCCAAGCCAATGAGGGCATCATTCTTTTTCCCCACATGGGGGAAAATATGGCACCTCCAGCTGTCCTTGGACAATTGGAGGGTGGGGATTAATCTCTCCCTAAGGAGGGATTAGTCCCACCTTGCCCAAGGGAGGGGAGCTCCCCCTCCCCAACCCTATAAAAGGCCACCCCACCCCTCTCCCCCCAAACCTCAGAGCAGTTCACCCCCCTGCCTGACCCCTGCCGGAGCTCAGGTGGCCGGAAAAAGCCAAACCGAGGCCTCCCCCCCCTCCTCCACCACCACCAAGGCATGGCCGACCAGGCCAGCCCCTCTTGAGCCCACCAAACCCAGGTGGAATCTCTCTCCCTCCCCTCTCCCAATTCTGGACGATATTTATGGCGCTCTCGGCGGCCGGAGCGCCGGCAGCGCCACCCGAGCCTTGTTCTAGGACAAGTGGTGCCTAAGGAGGAGAACTCCTCCACCATTGCCGGTGGTGGTGCTGGCAGAGTGTTATACTACTGGGGGCGGCGGCCCCCAGCGGCGGAGAGCAGCAGTGCCGTCGGAAAACGCGGCTCCGACAGCACCTGCGAAACAGAGCCACGTATGTTTAGAGCTGGCGGCGGCGGCTGGCAGCGGCGGTCGGCGGCGCATGGCCGCCCTACCCTCGACACGTCGGCCGAGGATGGACTGGTTGGCATCCATCCACCCGAGGAGTGGGGGTGGCGTGGTGGCGCCGGGAGCAGGGCCACCGCCACTCCAGGCTTTCGGGATGGGGATTTCCTACGGAGGCCGGCGGCACCAGGCCGGCGGACCACCGCCTAGAGAGTCGTCGGCCCCTGGCGAGTTGATCGGGGTTGGTGACGGCGGTTGGCGGAGGCTGGCCGGCGGTAGTGGAGGCTGCAACCCTCCACACCGTCGGGTGCAGCAGTGGCCGTTCGATCTCATGATGAGATCGGACGATCTCATGATGAGATCGGACGGCCCAGATCTCCTTAATCCCCGCCCCCTGCCTTAGCATCAGCGCCCCCAACAGCGGATCCACTACTTTCATTTCAGTACTACTCCAGTCTCGTACTGATCAAGCTTATTTCAGTACTTTCATTTTAGTACTATTCCAGTCTCGTAGTGGTCAGACTTATTTTTGTACTTTCATTTCAGTACTACTCCAATCTCGTACTGGTCAAGCTTATTTCAATACTTTCATTTTAGTACTACTCCAGTCTCGTACTGGTCAGGCTTATTTCAGTACTTTCATTTCAGTACTACTCAAGTCTCGTACTGGTCAAGCTTATTTCAGTACTTTCTTCTCAGTACTACTCCAGTCTCGTACTGGTCACATTTCATTCTAGCACTTTAAATAAGTAGCATAATCACCTCACTTGTCATTATTGCAATTTACTTTTATAATCCCGGGTCATGCTCTGACGAGCAGTCGTTGTTAAGGTTGAGCCTTAGTTGGGGATAACCAGAGTCAAAGTAGTCCTCCTGGTCAAGACCCAAATAATGGGCTCCCACGCTCCTTGTCGAAAGTGGAGCTAAGTGCCAACGCCCGAAGTCTAATGCCTAGTAGGGCAGGCCGACGTAGACCCGGTGGGCATTATGATTGCCTTTTTGTTTGACTGTTTATAAATTGCTTGCGGTGAAATAGTGGCGGGTCAGTCCCTCCCGCAGACCATTCGTACTGGTGCGGGAAGGTCGACGACTCAAGGCGACAGGGAGATGGGTATCACGGGTGAATGGCCGTTATATTCTCCGTTGGGTTTTCCTCTGCTGGTCGGCTAAAACGATTCGCCGGATGTCGCTCACATCCAAGAGTACACAAGGTTGTACGTTAAGGCCTGGGGTTGTACGGTATGACCACCCCCAGAAGTGGCAGGACTGGCCACTGTCACCGATGACCATATTGGTGTGGCCCACGGGGCTCGCTATTCTGCTAGAAACTAAAGCGGTCCAAACTATGTCGACATAGGGTTTGTGTGCGCGGCTATAATTGCATGCGGTGTGTGCGCGGCTATGAATGTCTGCGGTGTGTGCGCGACTGTGAATGCCATCGATTGATTTCAGGTTATGAAATCCTGATGTGCTAACGTGCTAGTGGAGCCTTATTATAACTGATTTGTATTGCTATTGCTTCTTCCAGTTATACTATCCTGCACTCTTTTATAGTTACTCCTAGCTATACATATATGAAATATGGTGCTAACCCTTTCTTGCTTCGGCTATTTACTTTTATTGCATGGGTGTGTACTTGTCCTCAAGATATGGATCCGGGGAGGAGATTTGTTTCCACTTAGTTCTGTGACTAACAGTTATTTAAATAACCATTCACAGGAGGTGGAGCGCCGTAGTGACCCACTGCCACAGGAGATTACGCCAGCCGCAGGGACTACTCGAGCAGATGCACCCCCGCTGTCCCCAGAGTTTAGAGACGTGAGTACCGCCGAGCAGCTTAGGGAGAGAGAATGTGTGAGACTTATATAATACATGTATAGCCCACGAGCTTATATAAATGCTTAAGCTTCGACCCTAGAACATCTGTATTATTATAATGTGTTATATAAATCTGCAGTGGTTTCCTATTAATGCTTCCGCTATATTCTGATGGGTTGTGAATGTTGTGATTCGAGCAGAGCAAGGCGGCCATCTAGTGCTTAGACAGGGTGGATCGTTTCCCTAAGGAGCGCTAGGTGGACGTCTTGGGCCAGTAGTACCCCTCCGGCTCGACCCGGGTAAAGGTTGGGGGGGGTGTACTATATAAGAAGCTCAATTCCAAGACCTCTTGCCAGTCCACATTCAATTGCACTAACCCTGATTCACTTAGACTTCCAGAAGCAATAAAGAAAACTGTCGGTAGATCGCTGCTCAAGCCTCTGTTACCTCTGATACCATATAAAAATTTGTGAATTGCGGAAACCAGGAAACCAGGCGCAGGAACACTCAACCTATCTGAAGCTAAATAAACCAGATGCACAAGAAGAGCAAGAAAACCTTGTACTATCAACAATCTTTACAAGACAAGGTATACATGATGAGACATGATTCACCGATGTACCCGAAGGAGGAAAAAAAATAAGAGATACAAAGCTAGCCACGCGGTCTCAATAAGAATCCACAGACTCTACCGAGCTGCCTATAGAGTCCGCTTAAGTCGCCAAGTCATCATACGACAACCTAGTCGCGCGAACAACCCATTATTCTAATGCTGAAAAGTAACTCTATCCGTTGATCTGTAAGCCTCCTGACCGCGAGGTCGCCTAGCCGTCAGAATGCCGCGAACATTGCTGTCGAACTGAACAAGCCGCTAGAAGCGGACAACTTATTGAACTGGGAAAGAGTTGCAGAAGAGAAGACCGCCTGGTTGCAAGCCACGACCTGCTGCTAACTGCTGGTTGCTAACCGCAGAGTCCGACCTGTCCCTGACTGAAGTCAAAACCAAATCCCTGGCTTCTATTCAGATGTAAAGTTGATGTGATAGGGGGTTCTATTTATAGGCATGGAGAGGAGTGTGATCACCGTCTTAGCCGATAGGATCACCACACTATCTCGCGGCGAGAACCGAGAGTATCCGCCAAGCCGTGGACAGAATGACAGTTCCCCTAGTCACCACGACTAACAAGACAGCCATTTCGCTACAACAGTAGACCTTGCGGAAGCACAACCAATCTGCACACTAGCGGACACAACACCAGTCCGCACACACCTACAGACACTACTCCAGTACGCACGCTCCAAGCCCGCAACCAAAGCACAAAGCTAATCGATGTCGAACTCGGCGGATAAGGAAACCAGTCAGTGCTAACCGCGCGACCTACCAGACTGAGCACACCTGGACTTGGTACAAAACCAGACTAAGTCCACACCACCATCCATCCCTGGTGCCAACACAGCACCAGCAGATACAGAGACCAGTCCGCACAAAACCGACGGACTATGCAGATAACCATCCTATTCGCCCGGTTATCTTCAGGGAAAAACTTGCCTACCACTCCTTTGCCGACCTGACTAGCCTCCATACCTGTCTGCACAGACCGTGCAGACAGATCACCCAAGCTGCTACTTTCACTTCAAAAATTTCAACATACATGACATAAATTTTTCATAAGAATATTCCCTAGCAAAATTTTTATAATTAGGAGTATCATCAAGTACAGTCGACATGGGCTCTTCATGCTTATCTTGGTCAACCAACATGGGCATCCTGCAATAAATATTCATCGATGGACTCTATTGATCAAGTAAGATGCTGTATTAACTATTTCTGCTCAAAACTTCTTTAGTAGTCATACACTCCAATTCACTATTTTGTTGTGGTGTGTTTGGGACTATCTTCTCCCATCTAATGCCATTTTAGCATAATATTATTCAATCTGTTTACTGCAATACTCGTCTCCATTATCAAATCTTAAACAATTCATTTTTATGTATGTTTCAATCTCTATGAAGTTCTTCCACTACTTGAAGACATCAAAGACATCATATTTATTTTTTCAAAAAGTAAACCCAAAGATTGCTGATAGAGTCATCGTTGAATGTGACCTAGTACTGAGAGTTACTAATAGAATGCAAATTTGAAGGCCCCCACATATATGTGTGAACAAGATCCAACATATTTGTTTTCAAGGTTTTCATCACTTTTGTAAAGCTAACTTTCTTCTACTTTTCAAAGACAAAACATTTGTAGAAAGGTATGCCAAGTGAGGATAGTCCACCAAATTTCCCTTTTTGATATAATCACCTTCATGCTTTTTTACACTCACGTGTCTAAGTCATTTGTGTCACACACTAACATCAAACTTTGATGTGGCAACACTGTATCAGTTGATATTGAAAGTTCACCTAGTGTCAACTACCTTCACCTATGGGGGGGGGGGGGGATAGGTGACTTGCACCGTATTTGCGGAATTAAAAGTGTACCTGCAGAATCAAAACAAAACACACAGCACAAAGAATAACACATGCAATTTATAGTGGTTTCCCGATTTGGGTACGTCCACTTTCCCCCTTCGACCTATCTCCCAATCCAAGGACGACTCGGTCACTTCACCAACTGGATTGAAATCCAATCCTTGCACTATCGGAAGGAACCCTTCCACACGTAGGAGTTAACACTCCCACAACACGGGTTGCACCCAACCCTACAACTAGGAACCAACTGTTCCTTTACAATGAAAACGAAATCAGAGTGTATAAGAAATACAAACAACTTGAAGATCTAGGTGTCCCTTTTCGTTAGACTACTTGTTCTTGTAGGCAACGAAAAGTCCACAACCCTAGATCTTTCTTGGAGAGAATCTTCCCGAGACCGGCGGCGGCGACGAGCGGCGGCAAGGCTCTCGGTGTTGGCGGCGGCAACTGAAGACAGCAGCAAAGCACTGGAGATTCAATCTTCTTAGCGAAGTCGGCAAGGTCTTCCAACGGTCACACTAGGATCGATCATCTCGATCGATTCAGACGGGGATGGATTTCCCTATCTCAAATCAAGAGACAAAAGATCTCTGGTTAGACACGTGAGACGCTATGCAAGACTTGGCTTCTATCACCGTGGATCTGGAGAAGATCGAGATCAGCAATGGTGATCACTGTACGAGCGGCAGTGACGGAGAAGGTTCGCGAGTTTAGGGTTTTTCGGCCGCTTGCTTTCGTATTCTGTATTCTTCTTGTTTTACTGTACACCAATACTTGTGTATTTATACACTAGGTCATAAAGATGACTGTTGTGGGCCCCACCAAAGCGAAGACCTAAGTCCGGTTCGAAATACCGCTGGAAACCTGGACCGGTCCAGGAAATGTCGAAAATTTGCCCAAGTCAAATTCGGCGAGAATCGAATGTGATTCTCGACGAATCGGCGAGAATCACTTACGATTCTCGTCGAATTCTACTTGACGAATTCTGGCATCACAGGTTATACAGGCCGGGGAGAATCGGCGGGAATCTCATTAGATTCTCGCCGACTCGTCGAGAATGCAAAGACATTCTCGACGAATCGGCGAGAATCACTTAGTGATTCTCGACGATTTTGCCTTAGAGAATTTTCTGACTGCGTCGAGACAGCCGGCCCGACCTGGCGTGAATCAACTAGTGATTCTCGACGACTCGTCGAGAATCACAAGTGATTCTCGACGAATCGGCGAGAATCACTTAGTGATTCTCGACGATTTACACTTAGACGATTCTCGTCTTTCAACCCGTGAGCTGGTCTTTGGCCCATCCTTGCTCCTTGTCTGTTCTTGCTTTATCATAGCCCTGTACTTGAAATTAAGTACACCCCAATAGAGAGAGTACATGTAGGCCAACACACTGATCTGCTCAACGAGAGATTACGTCGCGCAGATCCGTGTATATTGACCCACTGCACCCTGACATTGGTGTGTACTTAGCGTGGAATAACTGCAAGCACAACTTAAAAGATTTCATCAAACACATTGTCTATTTACCTTAGCTTGTTCAGGGGCTTCTTTAAATCAGGTACATTGTGGATACAATACCCGACAGATATCATATAAAAAGTTTCCTCTCTCTTTCCCTTTACCATGACCACAGATCCCTTGCTAACCTTCCATGAATCACTACCAAACATTGTGATGCATCCTTCATCAGGAAGTTGGTTCACAAATACAAGATTCCTAGCTAACATTGGAACATGTCTTACAAGTTTCAATTTCAAGGTAGATCCATCAATGAGGAAAATGTGCACTCCCCCCTTTCAACTATCATACATGACTCATAATCCCTGAGATAGACCTTGCCAAAGTTTCCCTTCTTATAACTTAGGAAAAACAAACAGTTGGAAGTGCATAAAATGATGCAGCTGATCAATTAAGTACCAAAGAATCACATATGGTAGCACATACAAAAACTAATGCATCATCAGATGATTCATTATGCATATTGAGATTCATAGACGCCTTATCACCTTTTTTTCTTTCTTTGGAGACTTAAAGTCACGTTTGATATGACCTTTCTTCTAGCAATTCTAACATACCAATGCACCTCTAGATTGACTTCTCTTAGACTTAGATCGTACCTTTCATTTTGTGTCACCTCTTTTTGAATGCGTACCTTCCACATTCTCCAACACTCGAAGCACAACTAGAACTACTGCTAGTTGAGGTTTTCCTTACTCAAAATAACACTCACCACATCCTCAAATTTTAAAGGGTTTGAACTAGACGAGTTGATAACTACCATGACAAGACTATCCCAAGTGTCAAGTAGGCTTGACAAACACAGTTAACATCTCATTCTCAAATATTAGTCCAACTGATTCCAACTTGCACGTGATTGCATAAAAGTCATTCAGATCTTTAGTCATGGATTTTCCTTTAGTATTCTACATATTTAGCAAACATCACATTTGGAACACTTTGTTGGATGCTAAGGGCTTCTCATACATCTACATCAGGGCCTCCATGACATCTTCTATAGTCTTCTCCTTAGATATGTTGAAGCTTACAAATAACGACAAAGTGAGTCTAATCACTCCAAGAGCTTTGTGATCAAACACCTTCCACTTCTTATCATCCATGTCTACATGTTTTCTTTACTCCTGCCAAGGGAAAAATAGAGATTCATCTTATATAGATAGTACTCCATCTGCATATTCAAAAATACAAAGTTCTCCACATCGAACTTCTTAATTTTCACTTTCCCCTCTTCAATGGTTACTCCCACTAAAATATGATGTATATCACTCATCTGGCAGCTAATTATTTCAAAGATCATGAACACAGAGGATAGAGCAAACCAATGGTCATCACCTACCACACTAGATCATGAATTTAAATAAATTAATATCTCATCCTGAACCCAACTCTGACACCACTTTGATAGGTTTGCGGGTAATCAGAAGCAACAACAAACACAATGACAAGCATAATTTCATAAGTATCTCTATATTAATATGCTTGGGAAACCCTCATGGAGAATAAAACCCAAGCATAACCTTCCTTCACAATGATACAATGCAAATAAAGAGAGGACTACGTGCTCCACTTAACCCTCTACCTGCTAATACCATACCTACATTCATCAAAGAGACTAACAAGTTTGGCTTAGCCACTACTTGACTAATACCTCAAATCTACCCAAGAATATAAAGAAAGTACAATAAGAGATTTAGAATTTGAGAGAGTGAGAAACCTCAACTACATATCGTAGCAAAATATGTTTCGAAACAACAAGGAGAGAAACCTCTCCTCTTTAAGAAAGAAGAACCAATATAAAAGTCCTTATGATGCTTTAAAGCATAGGAGCTCCACACCACAGTCTCCTCTAGGGGGGGGGTCTCTTCCTCACCACAGTCATAATCGCTTGGATTTTCTCCTCCATCAAAGTTGAGATCGCTCCTCTACGACCATTAACTCAAACCACCTCTAAATCACGAGTCACCATCGAATCACCCTCGCCTCTCTCATAGTCACTGCTATCTAGAATACTGAATGGGATGCTGACAGATTGCTTCACCTTGCGCGATAGGGTAAGAAAAACGTAAACTAGTTAAACTGAACTGGTACAGATCTGGGCCACAACTTTACAATTTGAGAGTTTATTTTTATACTTTATACTAAATAATTGGGTTGAACATCGATTTGCTAAAATAATATATCTCCTTATTTAAAATTCTTATTAATATCCTTAATTAAAATATTTAGATTTATGATAAATGATTGTCGGTTGAACTGGCTCTTGTGAGATCGACCCGAACTTGAGAGGGTCGATGTTAAACAACTGCGATTTTTTGTAAGTTCACTTTTCAAAAATAATGAGTATACAGATAATATGGCCCATTAGAAAAGCCCTTGAGTAGCCATATTTTTTCTTCCATGAAAAAAAATTAACATATGAATGTTTAGCTAGAGCTCGAGTTGTGCTCGCATAGCTTACAAGTTTTCTACTCATGAATAGTATTTGTAAGATATGAGCTCGTCGAACTCAAATAAGAGCTCAAAATAGCTAGGACGAACTCTAGTAGAACTTGACAATTTCAGCTTGTTTTTTTTTTGAGCTGAGCTCGCCCCTAATAACATTTTTATTTTAGTTTTTAGAAATTTAGGGATGTCTTATTTCACCTGGGGGTGAATAGATGATGTCTACTTTTCGATTTATTGAGGAATAAAAAAAGTAAATGAAAATCACAGAAAGCGCACACCACAAACACAAATATCTATAGCGGTTCTCTAATTTGGGTACGTCCACTTTCTCCCTTTGCCTATCTAGCAATGTGCTAATCTTGACAATTTAAACCAAAAACTCAGATCCACAGATCTTATAACTCAGAATCAAAAATCCTACCTCACGATCACTAGCTAGTTCCCTACCTCAAATCTGTGAAACATAAGTCACATTAACAAGACAAGCACAACATTCCAATAAACAAGAAATCTCAAACATGAACAGAAAAATGATAGATCCAACACTAGATCACCACCAAAGAAGGCGCACTCGCAGCCATATCCAAAATCAAGGAACAATTTTGAATTCAACTAATTGAATTTTTTGGGGAAGAAGAAACACAGTAAATCTCAAGAAGAACTACTGAACTTATCTTTTGTTTTTTTTTCAGAAAACTACTGAACTCACACAATATGCTTGCTGAGCATTGACTTACCTGCTCAGACAACATCGCCCATGGATACCAAAAGGCAGCAACAAAACAAACTACAACCGGAAAAACACTCGCCATTCGTCGAACTCCGGTCGACGAATGTCGAGCTCCGGTCGACGAAAGTCGAACACCGGTCGACAACAAATTGAGCAAAAGCTGATCGACGAACGTCGAGCTCCGGTCGACGAAAGTCGAACTCCGGTCGATGAAAGTCGAACAAAAGCCGATCGACGAACGTCGAGATCCGGTTGACAAAAGTCGAACTCTGGTCGACGAAATAACGTTTGGTCGAACCGAAAAGTCATTTCGGTGGAGAGGTTTTACTTAAGCACATTTACATAACTAATAAGCAGAATTAGAAGATAAAAACTAGGAGCTAACTTGTTTGCTAACATTACTCCCCCTCAAGTTCAGCTCCTTCTTCTGCATTCCCAGCTTGTCATGCATCCTCTTGAACAGCTCCACCTTCAAGGGCTTTGTGAAGATGTCCGCCAGCTGGTCATTGGTCCTCACGTGCTCCAAGTGAACTTCATTATCTTCTACCTGCTCTCTGATGAAGTGGAATTTGGTGTCAATATGTTTGGTCCTCTCGTGATGCACAAGATTCTTTTCCTGTTCAATCGCAGCTCGATTGTCCAAAAAAATGGTAGTCGCTTCATCACCATCCAATCGCAGAGATTTCATTAACCTCTTCATCCATACTCCATGACACACACATGCGCCGACAACAACATACTCTGCCTCGCATGAACTAAGAGTCACGATCTTCTGCTTCTTACTAAAGCAAGTAATGAGAGTTTCTCCCAAATAGAAGAGAAATCCGGTAGTGCTCTTCCTCTCATCAACATCATTGCTCTAGTCACTGTCACTATAGCCTATCAACTTGGGATCTTCACTACACTTGTAAAAGAGGCCAAAACTCAAAGTGCCTCTGATGTATCACAGTATCCTCCTTACCACTGCCAAGCGTGTCTCCATAGGGTTTTCCATGAATCTGCTCACAATACCCATTGCATACAAAATATTAGGCCGGGTACAAGTCAAGTACCTCAAACTCACCACTATGCACTTGAAATATATAGGGTCAACATATTCTCCCACATCATGCTTCGACAGTCGCATGCTTGGCTCCATTGGTGTCCCCACTGGGTTACACCCCATCATGCCAAACTTCTTCAAAATCTCTCTAGCATATAACTCCTGAGAAATGAAGATCCCCATATCACACTACACTGCCTGAATACCCAAAAAGTAGCTAAGCTCACCACAATCTGTCATCCCAAACTCCTGCTTCTTCATCTCCTTGAAGCTCCTCACGACATAGTCACTGCTCCTTAAGATGATCAGGTCATCCACATATAGACATAGGTAAAGTGTCCCCTTCTCACTTTCCTTCACATAGATTGCATGTTCATAAGGGAACTTCACATACCCTTGCTCATGTAAGAATGTGTCAATACTCTTGTTCTACGCTCTTGGCGCCTATTTGAGACCATATAGTGCCTTCCTCAATCTCAGCACTTGCTTCTTTCCCTTTGCTTCTGGATAGCCAGGAGGCTGCTCAATGTACACTTCCTCTTCCAAATATCCATTCAAGAAAGTGAACTTGACATCTATCTGATGAAGACGCCACTTCCTCTGTGCTGCAATGGCAATAAACATACGAATAGTCTCCATCCGGGCAAACGGTGAGAAGTCCTCATCGTAGTCTATTCCATCTTTTTTCTTATAGCCCTTGACCATAAGTCTGGCCTTGTACTTCAGCACCTCTCCAACTCCATCTTTCTTCACCTTGAAGACCCACTTCACACCTATGGGCTTCTTTTCTTTGGGCAGCTCAGCTAACTCCCAAGTGTTGTTCTTCTTAATAGACTGCATCTCCTCATCCATGGCTTTCCTTCAGCCAACAGTCTTCACTGCTTCTTCATAAGTCAAAGGCTCGGTATCAGCAAGTAAACAAAACAAGCTGAACTTGTCATTTGTAGGGGTTACCTCATAGATCTCTCCAAGTGACCTGATTTTCTGCCTTCTAGGCTCTCCTTCTTCCTCAGTAAAGTGTGGAACACTACCACTGGAACTAGATTCTGTCTCCACCACTAGAGGAGCCTCAGCTTCTTCTTCTTCAACCTTCTCCATACATTTTGACCATCCCATTCAGCTGCCTCATCGAATTTCACATTTCAACTCACCATAATTTTCTTCTTCATAGGGTCATACAACTTGTATTCCTTGCTCCTTTGATCATAGCCAACAAAGATCAATTTCTTGGCTTTTTCCTCCAGTTTGATCAGGTTCGGCCTAGTCTTGAGAGCATAAGCAATGCTCCCCCAAACCTTCAAGTGACTCACATTTGGCTTGAAGCCAGTCCACGCTTCCTGCCACGTTCCCCTTACTAGGGACTTTGTGGAGCACCTGTTTGATACATAACAGGTTGTTTCCAAAGCATCTCCCCAAAACACTTTTTGGCATATGCTTGCCTCTGAGCATGCACCTACACATCTCTATTAAAGTACGGTTCTTCCTCTTAGCCACTCCATTCTGCAGTGGAGTGTAAGGTGAAGTAAGCTACCTCCTGATCCCTACATAGTCAAAGAACTGAACAAACTCCTGGCTCAGGTACTTACCTCCCCGGTCTGTCCTCAAGCACTGAATCCTCATGCCAGTCTCCATCTCCACCAACATTTTGAACTATTTGAAAGATTCAAATGCCTCACTCTTCTGCTTGATGGGATACACCCAACACTTCCTGCTGAAATCAGAAATAAAGGTTAGAAAATACCTGTTGCCTCCTGCAGAAACAAATGTGATCAGCCCACAGATGTCTGAATGCACCAATTACAGGATTCTCTTTGCTCTCCACAGACTTTCCTTTGGGAACGGAAGCTTGGCCAACTTGCCTATTACACATGCCTCACATATGTGGGTTGGCTCCTCCAGCCTGCTAGGAACACCATGGACCCCAGCTTCCCTTGTCAGCCTTTTCAGACAATCAAAACCAAGATGCCCATACCTCATGTGCCAGAGCCATGCCTCATCCTTCACTGTGTCTCTTAAACATGAGATCCTCTCCATGTCAAGGTTCAACATGAACATCCAGTTCTTCTTCATCTCTACCCGTGCCACCTCCATCTTGTCAGCTCCAATAAGTGTCATCGCTGTCCCCTTCATGGTTATCTCATAACCTCTCTCCATGAGCTGTCCCAAACTAAAGATGTTTGAAGTGATCACAGGTACAAAGTAGACATTCTCTATCATGTTCACGCCACTGCGCTTTCCATTGATAGGAATTCTTCCCTTTCCTTTCACCTTGATGGTATAGGCATTTCCAAAAGTTACTTCAGTGCTTACATCTTCATCAAGCTCGATAAACAACTCCTTTCTTCCTGTCATGTGGTTGGAAGCCCTGCTGTCCAAGTACAACAAGTTTCTTCTACTCTCAGCATCAATAACCATAGCCTCAACACCCAACATGCAATTGGACTCAACATGCTCAACCATTGCCATGTTCCCCTCATCACTACTTTGTGGTTTCTGTGGCAACTGGGGTGGTGTGGGTCTAGAAGTAAACTTCTCTGAATTGTTCCAGCACTGTGTAGAAATGTGCCCAAATTTATGACATATATAACACTGAACTTGGTTTCCATTCCCAGAACCTCTTCCATTTCGACCTCTCTCGGTCCTTCCATGCCCTCGGGCTTGCCACTGTCCTCCACCTTGATTAGCGGGTTGTTCTACATGAGGTGCAGATGCTCTTCCTCCAGTATCACCTCTTCCTCCTCTGCTTCTACCTCTGAATGTGCCTCTCCCTCTAGGCATGTAGTGACCCTTAGCAGGAGTTCTCTTGGTGTAATTCAACACTTCGGTAGTAGTAGCTCCCGCACTAGTCTCCTTTCTTCTGTTCATGACCTACTCGTGAACTTGTAAGGAACTCCTAAGCTCTTCCACTGAAAGCTTGGACAAATCCTTGGATTCCTCAACAATAGTAACAACATGATCAAATCTCTGTGGGAGTGACCTCAGAACTTTCTGCACTATCCTGATCTCATCTACCGCCTCACCATTTAGCTTCATCCTGTTGCTCACCTTCAAAACTCTATGGAAATACTCCTCAATGGACTCTTGGTCCTTCATGTGAAGTGACTCAAACTCGCCTCGCAACACCTGCAACTTCATCTCTTTAACTGTACCTCCTCCTTGGTACGAGTTCTGAAGTATCTCCCATAAAGCATGGCTATTGGCTGCTCCAATAACCTTCTCCACATCTCCATCCTCCAGGGTTCTTGATATGATAGATGTGGCGGTGTAGTCTTTTGTAAGACTTGCTTCATATGCCGTCTTCCTGGCATTAGCCCACTGTGCTCTTCCCTCTTTTGACACCACTTCCGGTGGATTTTGAACAATATCCCACACTCCGTGCATCCTCAGTGTGTTCTTGACTTCCCATCTCCATCTCGCGAAATTTTCTCTCTTCAGCTTAATAGTCAATGGTGCAACACCAAGTACCATATCCATGATCGGGACTCTTTATAGATAGACTACACAAAGGAATATGGACGAAAACAACCAACCTTCGCTCTGATACCACTTTTGTGAAACCTAAGTCACATTAACAAGACAAGCACAACATTCCAACAAACCAGAAATCCCAAACATGAACAGAAAAGTGATTGATCCAGCACTAGATCAACACCAATGAAGGCACACTCGCAGCCATATCCAAAATCAAGGAACAACTGTGAATTCAACTAACTGAATTTTTTGGGGAAGAAGAAACACAGTAAATCACAAGAAGAACTACTGACAGAAACAAAAACTTATCTCTTGTTTTTTTTCAGAAAACTACTGAACTCACACAATATGCTTGCTGAGCGTTGACTTACCTGCTCAGACAACATTTCCCCTGGATACCAAAAGGCAGCAAAAAAAAAAACTACAACCGAAAAAACACTCGCCATTCGTCGTTCGTCGAACTCTGGTCGACGAACGTCGAGCTTCGGTCGACGAAAGTCGAACACCGGTCGACGACAAATTTAGCAAAAGCTGATCGATGAACGTTGAGCTCTTGTCGACGAAAGTCAAACTCCGGTCGATGAAAGTCGAACAAAAGCCGATCGACGAACGTCGAGCTTCGGTCGACGAAAGTCAAACTCTGGTCGACGAAATAACGTTTGGTCGAACCAAAAAGTCATTTTGGTGGAGAGGAATTACTTAAGCACATTTACACAACTAATAAGTAGAATTAGAAGATAAAACTAGGAGCTAACTTGTTTGCTAACAAAATCTCCTAACTCAGGATCCTACACTCTGATTCTACAACATGATTCCTACCTCAAGTTAAAACTTGAACCCTACCTCAAGTCTCACAGGACCGTAGACTTAGATTTCAATGAAATCCAACAGAAATAATTGTTTACAAGTTATGTTACAAACTTTGTAGACTCAAAAGAATAGATCTTGAAATTTTGAGTATTCTTAAAGATTGTCTTATGATGACTTCAACTTGTTCTTCTAGCAGATAGCTTTAAATATGATTTCTATGAAAATTCCTTCTTTATACCTCAAAAGATTAGACAGCTTGCTATTGAAGAGAAAGATTTTAAATAGATCAGTAGCCTTGAATCAATCAACCTTGAGGAGATTAAAGAAATTTTGCTTGTAAAATTATCTTCTCCAATTTAAGCTTTCAAACAGAAGAATCAGAAAGTGATGGCGGCTAAAAGCTCTTGAGTTGATGGATTCAATTAATTGATTTTGCTTTGTATTCGCCATGCCTTCATATTTACATAAGGCAAAAGTTACAACAGCTCTAATTGACCTTTTATAAGATGTAGACATATGTCTAAGGAAGTTGTAAAAGGCAGTGTAAAGACTAACATTGACTTCATCAATTTGCAAATTCAAATTTAAAACAGCGTGTCTGGGAGATATGCATGATGTCTACATAATATATATACTGTTTACATGATATGGATTGAAAGTTAAGGGTTGCTACTCACCTAGAGGGAGGTGAATATGTGATTTACTTAATTTTAAGTTTCTTGAGATATTCTTTTAGGAGCACAATGAGAAAATAAAAACACAACAATGAATCACAACACAATACACCTGGTAGAAGGATTTATAGTGGTTCCCCAAGAATGGGTACACCCACTTTCTCCCTTCACATATCTAGCAGAGAGCTAGATTAAGCCAAACTTCTCTAAATCTTCTTCAGATCTTTAGATCTTAAAATCTGAAGAACACAAGTTCCCTACATCAGACATTCACACAGGTCCTACAACTCAGATCTACCACAGACCCTACACCCCAGGCTTCAATACAAGCCATACATGAAAGTCTTCTCTAAGAGTAGCTAAACACCTAGAGGGGGGGGGGTGAATAGGTTTGTTTAATTTTTTTTGAATCTTTTCAACTTTGAACTTGGTGTGTGTTTAAGTTAGTAGTTAGATTTGAAGATCACAAAATAACACACCAGATTTATAGTGGTTCCCCTATTTAGGGCACATCCACTTTCCCCATTCACCTATCCAGCAGTGTGCTAGATTCGGCTAACTCCTCCTTTATACTCGGCTCCTTGAGCTTACACCTCAGATCCCTTAGGATCTTACAACTCAGAGTTTAACAAATCCTATAACTCAGACTGCTTCTAATCTTACCTCTAAGACTAACTCAAGTCTCATACCTCAGGCACAACAACCTTACAACTCAGAGTTATGCAACTTCTATAACTCAGAGATCCACCTGATCTCTTATCTCAGATCTTAACCAAGATCCTACCTCAGATCCACTCCAAGATCCTATCTCAGATATACTCTAGGACCCTACCTCAGAGTTTAATAACTCCTACTTTAGACTCCTTCATAGTCCTATAACTCAGTCTTTATAAATCAGACTTACAACTCAGATTTCATAGAGATCCTACAGGTTTGAGTAAAAGTTTGATGAAACTGACTCTAGAGAAAAATCTCCGAGTCTTCTTCCTGGACTGTGTAGAAAACAGTCCTCCTTCTTCACAACAACTAGAAAGTATTTCTTCAATCTTGTATTAGCTTGTGCTGTGAAGATCTTCTATAAAGCTCTACTTCTTCTTCAAGCTTGAGAAAATTTGAGTTCTATGTAGCAGGCTTGAAGATGAATAGTGAAATGTCTTGAGCTCTACTAGCTTACTTTTTAAAGTAAAAACTATGGTTTTGAGAGATAGACAAAAGTTCTTGTAAAGATTGACCCTGCTTTGCTTTTATATGTCGGCCATGACAACGACACTATGCCTCTTTTAGAATGTGGCATGGGCAGCTTTAATTGTTATTTTATCCATGATAACTCTATCAGAGAAGTACGTCATTCTTTGTCTTTTAGTGTTATATTTGCTTTAATTTGAGTTTATGAATGCCATTAGCATATTTGACGTTACCCCTGTGGACTTAGAAAAAATCTTCCCGATAACTGGTATAGGAGTTTAGTGTAGTTGTGTGAATCAGTGAATTAGCTGTAACTGGTTAAGTCCATAGGCGTTGAGTGAACTTCCTTCACTCGACGCATTTACCCTTAGCTGAATTCTACCTTACTGAAGAGGCCTTGAGTGACTGTTGATCAATCAATGCTTTTGACTTCAACTCCTTTTCTCAAGCAGGAGTTGAGTGACCTATCTTCACTCAACACATTTGAACTTTGACAGCTTCCCTTCTACAGGTGTTGAGTAAATGTACTTCACTCAACTCATTTACACTTTGTAGTATTTCTGAGTAGGCGTTGAGTGAAATGCCTTCACTCAATGCATTTTCACTTGGAAAGAATTTCCTGAGTAGGCATTGAGTGAACTGCCTTCACTCAATGCATTTGAACTTTAATAGCTTCCCTTCTACAGGCATTGAGTGAACATCCTTCACTCAACTCATTTATACTTAACAGCATTTCTGAATAGGCATTGAGTGAACTACCTTCATTGAATGCATTTCCACTTGGATAGAATTTCATGAGTAGGCATTGAGTGAAATGCCTTCACTCAACGCATTTGAACTTAGCTAAATTTAAGTCATGCACCATCGAGACTTTGAGAGACTGAATATCTATCGATGCTTTTTGGCCTCTGGCATTGAGTGATGTGTGATCACTCAACACATCTATATTTAGCCAAATTTTTGGATCTCCACGTGTTCTATCTTCTGTCCAGTCAATCCTCTAATATATATAACATGTCTAATCATTGAATAGTAGACTTTCTGCATATATGAACTTGAACACATATAAAATATATGCTTGTGTATATTATTGACTTATGACCTTCTTCAAATCAGGGACATTGTAGTTAATGGACCCAACAATCTCTCCAAATTTGAAGAAGTTAGAACCCTAGTAAATAATATACTCTAGCTCACAAAAATAATAATTTCACAGAATAAAGAACTTGAAATAGCACACAGACAAATTTTGATTAACACAAAACTGGATAACTATTCATAGAAGTGTGCCTACAATAATAGTTCATTTTCCTAAGGCCCTAAGGAACCTATTTCAAATGTCATTGTTAGGCATCCGGTTCTTTAATGATCATGCCCCTGCTTGATCTTTTTGCATCCTTCTCCTTAGCTTCTTTCTTCTTTTGTCACTACCTCTCAAAGTAACTGTAAGGATTGAGAAAGTATATGCTTGGCTCTGGAGCATCCATCTGTACAATACCATCTTTCTTATCTCTTCTGAATTGTCTCCTCACTTCTTCTTGCATTTCAAACTTGGCCCATTCAATAGAACTTATGAGTTTGGCCCTGCCAATCTTGTTCTCTTTAATTTGATCCCAGGCAGATAGGATGATAGTCCTTGATTGAGGAATCCATATTTCAAAATATAGCCTAGTCTCCATCTCTTCTCTATACCTTTCTTGTTCTACTTTACTTGTTCTTCCTAATCTATAAAGGACGTGCCTTTGGCCTCGGACATCTGTTGAGTGGTGGGACTGAATGCAGGCATACCAATAGCTGTATCACCGACTAATTAAGCCCTATCAACATCTCTGTGGATCACAGGCTCATTATATATGATGGGTTCAAGGGCCAGTACAACCCTAATAAAATTTGAGATCCAGATTGTATGATCAACACTTGACTTTATCATTGAACTCTCCCCTTTATGACTTATTCAGATACAACTTTACCCATGGAGGTGGTCTTGTGAGCCAAATGATTGACACCTGCAGTGATAATATTTTTCACCTACACCATGTGATCATCTAATAATTTGGTGCATACATCCATTCTCTTCTCTAGAATGACCTTGTTGGTTTCCATGATGTCCTTTTGTACTTCATGCACCATCTTCATATTTTCTATAGCAATGCATTGATTCTCTATACTATCATTCTGCCTTTTCTCAATGTGAGCAAGCTTTTCTTCTGTAATAGTCAATGCATAAGAAACTCTCTTAAAGAATGCAACTGTGTTGGCCTTGTGCATATTCACTTCAAATCTTATAAACTTGATCACAGAGGAGAGATCTTGTCTTAATACCTTGATAGAGTCATCCACATATAATTCTATCTGAATCCTCTGCTCATCTAACAAGCCTTTCAACTGAGCTAGAAATGAGGTGGACATTATATCAATCTGTTGAGATGTCCCTAGGAAGCTCGCATCTTCAACATCCCTCCTTATATCTCCCCTATCTTCTAAATCAGCCACTTCAAACTCTGAGGAGTGAGCAGGAATACCAACAACATGATGATCAACATCTGATAACTCAATCACATTGTCAACATCTTGAGCAGGGAGTTCAAGATGAGTCTCCTCCTCAACTGCAACAATCTCCATATCAACTTGATGTACATCAACATTTGTCCCTGGGACTTCTTCTTGCATTTGCTCTCCATGAAGTCAGAGGGGATCTGATCTAGTCTTTCCTGTAGATTGACTAGGAAAGAGTCAATTTTCTCTTGTAAATCAACAGGAGATTTGTTTTGCTCCCCTATAGTAGGAGAATCTAAACTCTGGGTCTCCCCCTCAATATCTGCACAAATCTTGTCCACAGAAGCAACAAATAATTCCTCATTAGGTTCCACTAGGGTGTCTTCTGTTTGAGATACAGTGCTTGTTAGGGTTCTTGCAATAAGCTTAGAGGACATTGAGACCTGTGCACTTACATCCTTCCCAATCTCTATAGCTGATTCTCATAACTTTGGATCATGAGGTTCTTCACCTCTGCTTTCAAAAGAACTATAGCTGGAGCTCTCTTCATTGATGGTAACAACTTTCTTCTTCTATTTTTTGTCTACAGGTTATGGGTGAGGTACCAAGACCCTATCCCACCTATCAAATATTCTCATGTCCATATTCCACATGTGATGGATCTTAGCTCCTAGCCTCAGATTAAGTATTCTTGGAGCAGAATTCAGTAAAAATAAAGAAAGTATTCTACCCAGATTAGGTACTAGCATTCTACAATCCTCTCAAAAAGTATCTTACCCTAATCAGTCTTCTTTATCAGAATCACTCTTGTCATCAGTTCAAACATTTTCCTTAAAACCTTATCATGTGACCCAGTCTTACAGATCATTGCCTTACCAATCACATCTTCTATGAACTTGCCTTTCAGGTTAATTTCCTTCTTCATGATGGATCTTGTGGTGTGCTTAGACAAGCCACACCATTTGAGAGCAGTCTTGATATCCTCAACAAATAGCTCATCTTCCTCATCAGATGGCTCAAACTTGGTTAGTTTTAGAGCCTTACACAACTTCCTTGAAGTACTCTTGATCTTGTTTCCAATTATTGAAGTTTTAATCTTTCTGGAAGAAGAATCTACTTTGGAATTGTAGAAGAGTTCCAACACCTCTCTTTTCAAGATGGAGCATGGTTCTGACAGAACAAAGTCTAGGTCAGCAGCATTTAGAAGATGAATGATTATATGTACTTACTCAGGTGTGTCTTTGAATCCATTTCTCACATGTTCAGAACCCTCAATCAAGAAATCAATACCTTTTGGGGCAATTAAATCAGTGAGTCGCTAGAGAGACTATGAATTCGGCTCAAGAATACGAGGGAAAGAACGTAGAGAGTCACAAAAGGCTAAGGAATTATGTATATTATCCTAGGCACACATATCTATTTATAGTTACCTTGTTCAAGAATGTGGAAAGGCGCGTACCTATCGTGATTTACACAAGATGATAAACGACTATGATTAGTCCCTTAAAATTGCAGTATTCTGACCCGTCAGATTGTATGCATTGAGTGCAGTCGACGATCTTGTTGCACTCAATGCCAGGAGTTAACTCAATGCACCCGACTCTTGGAGTTAACTCGACGCTCTCAATGCCTGAATAGTTAGTCTTTTTCTTCCTTGTTTACCTACAAAAGGTTAACCTTCAAATGCACACATACATGTAATAAAAATGTATTACCATACCAGTGCCACTTAAGGTTCAACATACCCAATTTAAATTTGAAGGCGTTAAACTTGGCTTCATCAAGAGACTTAGTAAAGATGTCAGCCACTTATTTGTCTGTGGGGACAAACTCAAGGTTGATATCTTCATTCTCAACATGCTCTCTAATGAAATAATACCTAATTTCAAGATGCTTGGTCCTGCTATGTGAAACATGATTCTTAGCTATTAAAATTTCACTGGATGAATCACATAATATATGGGTTTTATTTAGTTGTAGATTGTAATCTTGGAGTTAATGTTGAATCCATAGTAGTTGTGCACAACAACTTCTAGCTGAGATGTACTCTGATTCTACTATGGAGATGGCTATACTGGTCTATTTTTTGCTGCTCCAAGACACTAGCCTTCTTCTTAGAAACTGATAGGTGTCTGATGTACTTTTCCTATTTTCTTTACAACCTGCAAAATGTGCATCTGAATACCCTATTAGTTCAAAATCATTATTCTTAGGGTACCACAGACCAAGATCAGGCATGCCCTTGAGATATCTCAGATTTTTTTGGCAGCAGAATAATGAGTCCCTTTAGGGTAGCACTAGTACCTAGCATAAACACATGTAACATACATAATGTCTGACCTAGTAGCAGTTAAATAGAAGAGGGATCTAATTATGCCTCTATACATGGTTTCATCAACTAGTTTCCCAGTCTCATCCATGTCTATTGACATACTTGACCACATAGGAGTTTTCATGATGGAGACACTCTCGATTCCAAACTTTTTGATTAACTCCTTGGTGAACTTAGATTAAGAGATGAATAATCCATCCTCTGACTGTCTAACTTGGAGGCCCAAGAAGTACTTAAGTTCACCCATACTACTCATTTCTAACCTCCCTTGCAGAATTTCAGCAAACTTCTTGCAAAGGCCATAATTAGTAGAGCAAAACATTATGTCATCTGCATAAATTTGGACTAGGATCATTTTATGCTTGACTTCCCTTAGGAATAATGTCCTATCTATCTTCCCCCTTGAGAATTTGTTCTCAATGAGAAAGCTATACAGAGTTTCATACCATGCATTAGGGGGTCTATTTCAACCCATACAAATCTTTTCTTAACTGAAATACATAATCAGAAAAGTTAGGATTGACAAAACCTGAGGGTTTCTCAACATAGACCTCCTCTTTCAGGTCACCATTAAGGAAAGCTGACTTAACATCCATTTGGTAGACCTTAAATCCCTTATATGCAGTATATGCAAGGAATAATCTTATAGCCTCTAGTCTAGCAACGGGTGCAAAAGTTTGATCAAAATCAACACCTTCCTTTTGCTTGTATCCTTTGACAACCAGTCTAGCTTTATTTTTATAATAACACCATTTTCATCAAGCTTGTTTTCATAAATCAATTTAGTTCCAATGATGTTATGTCCATGAGGTCTGGGAACCTGCTTCCAAATATTTCAACTCTTGAACTGGTTTAGTTCTTCTTACATAGCCACAATTCAAAATGGGTCTATGTTGGCATCTTCAAACTTCTTGTATTCAACTTGAGATAGAAAGCTTTAGTACATTATAATGTTGAGGCTTCTACTCCTTATTGTAACACCATGACTTACATCCCCAATGATTAAGTTTCTGGGATGATCTCCCAGGTGTCTGACTGTAGCTAACATCCTTTCTTCAACATCTTGAATTCCAACTTCAGGGGCCTGAAGATCATCTAACATTTCTAATCCACCTAGACCTTCTTCTGGAATGACCACACCCTCATCCTCTTCTTTTTCAGCAGGAGGTGTGTCATTGATGCTCAACTTGTACATCCTTAAATTTGCACCTGTAGTTCTTGAGGAGCTTAGCAGATCGTTATGAATCATAGAGGTCTCCCCAAACACTACATCAATAAACTCTTCTATAACTTGATTTTTCAAGTTGTAGACCCTATAAGCTTTGTTGTGGTTGCTATACCCAACAAAAATTCCCTCATAGGATTTTGTAGCAAACTTTGCCAAGTAAGACTTCCTATTATTTAGTACAAAGTACTTGCTTCCAAAGATTCTCAAATAGGCAAGATTTGGTTTTCTGCCTTTCATAATCTCATAAGGAGTTTTCTTGTGGTACTTGTTGATAGTGGCCCTTTTATGACATGATAAGTAGTGTTCACTACCTCAGCCTAGAAATATTTAAGGAGAGAAGTGTCACTAAGTAAAGTCCTCCCAGCCTCTATGAGAGTCCCATTTTACCTCTCAGCAGTCCCATTTTGCTGGGGTGTTCTTGGAGAAGAAAACTCCTGAAAAATACCTTGCTCTTTACAGAACTCTATTATGCTTTTAGATTGAAACTCTATGCCATATTCACTTTTAATTTTGACCACAGTACAACCCTTTTCATTCTAAATTTTCTTGACAATGGTCACAAATCTATTAAGGGTTTAAGACTTTTTCTTAAGAAAGAACACCCACGCAAATCTGGAAAAATCATCAACTATAAAAGAGTGTAGACTTTCCTACTTAGACTATGAACTTACATAGGACAAAATAAGTCCATATAAAGGAGGTATAGACACCTCTCAAAATCCATGGACCCAATGCTTTTAAAGGAGGCCTTTGTTGTTTGCCTTTTTGGCATGCAGAGAAAATGCCCTCTTTGGTGCATTTCAGATTGGGTCCATTTCTAACCAGCACTTCATTAAAGAACTTGCTGATAGCCTTGTAATTCATATGAGGAAGCCTCTTGTACCATTGCACACAATAAAAGTCTTTCTCATTTGCAACAAGACATACTGGGGTGTCTCAATCTATATATAGGAAATTTAAACAATAATATTTCCACTCATAGTGCATGTCAGAATGAACTCTTGGTCACTTGTTCTTTTGACTAGGTACTTATCATTATGCAAGATAATAACTTAGATAATATTACAGAGTTGGCTAATACTGATCAGATTATGCTGCAATCCTTCTACATAAGTCACTTTTATAATGGATATTATGTCATTGGTAATCATACCATAGCCTTTGGTAACTCCTCTGTCTAAACCACCAAAAATGACTTTGGGTCCATTCCACACTGGAGTGTAGTCCTTCAGATGGCTCCTTGTTCCAGTCATGTATCTGGAACATCCATTGTCCAAGTACCATATTGACATTTGATGGGTACTTGGACTATCCTGCAATCACATATTTAGTTTACCTTATGTACCTAAAAGGATTTGGGTCCTTGGTTCTTGTTAGCATAAAACTGAACACTTCTTCTTGCAGCAGCCTTGACAGGAAGACTCAACTTTACACTTGGCACACTTGGGTTGTGCCAACAGTCCATGGTTAAGTATCCCACCTTGCCACAACACCAACACTCATGAATATTATATATCCTCTTCTAAACATCCATAGATGCGTGTAAACGATCAGCCTTTTTCTATTCAGAAGGGAGTGTAGCATCCCTCTTACTATTTATTTTCGCAAGAATTTGGCTGAAAGTTAGCCTGCTAGTAGGTACACTTGGTTCATTCCGATTGACAACAATAGATGTCTTTTTTCCAGCTGACAGGGTGTTGATATCATCAAAAATAGCATGGTGAGGCTTACTTACAGTCTTTCTCACAACCTTATTCTTTGATGAAAGACCTTGGGTAATGGCTACTTCCTTACTCTTGAGAGTGGGTGCTGGAACACCAAACACAAATGGTCCATGGTAAGTCATTTGGATTTCTTTATGGGGAGCCTTCAATGCACTCAACCCCATGCCCATTCTTCTTCCATTATAAGGTACACTTATACTCTTTCAAGAACTTCCATTCTTTCAATGACCATACATAATGTCATGGTCATACCTGTAGAAGGGAGAATAACCTTCTGAAAGGTGGTCTAAGGCACAACTGGAGCCTTGCCTTTCCCTTTGGAATATGCAGCTCTAGTGTAATGCCCCGTTTTTTCAGCGATTATTTTTATTCTCGTTTGGCGTTACGATGACGCGTTTCCGTGGCTTGTGCCATTTGTTGAGTGTGGTTTAGCTCCTTAGAACTGAGTGCCCTATTCTGTAGCCTGTTGGCAAGATCTCCCTAGCAAGCCGAGTCGTTTGGGGTGACCCGGTGTGGCCTCTCGGGGGGATGTTGGTGTTTGGCTTTATTTGGGTATAACTCGAGTTCTGTTCGTCGAAAATTAATTTCGACTTCGCCATTGTGTTCGTAGCGTGGGTATTTAGCTACGGTGCGAATTTCGTCGAATTCCGAGGTAGATCGGTTTTCGCGTCGATTTGGTGCTTTAAGTAATTTTGTAATTAATTATATTATTATATAATTATATATATATATATATATAGTTTATGAAAAGGCACGCATCATCTTCTTCCCCGCTTGAAACCGCCGGCCCTGTACGAGAGAACGGAGAAACCGCCTACCCTTCCCTTCAGACGCCGATTCCCGGAGCGTTTGTGGACGGAATTCGATTCCGAGAGTGGATTTGGATTGCTCTCGTCAAGACCTTCATTCCTACGGTAAGAAATTCGATTTTCGTGGAGTTTTGCGAGGATTGGAATTTTCGGTTTTGGAGCTTTCCGCCATTAATGGCCGAGTGTTTGTTTTAGGTGTTGCGGCATTTTGATCCGTGCGAAGAGGAGGAAAGCAGTCCAAAGCTTCGCTGAGATTTGAGGCAAGTGGTATTCTTGCCCTTGCCAAATTTTTTTTCGATTTTACTTGCTGAAATTGAAATCCCGGTTAGCCCAGGTTAGAGGCCTTGTTGTTCTCATTTTCTTGCTAACTATAGGGCTTAGTTCTTCCTACTGAAACCCCCCCTATTTTGTGATGATTGGAGTCCAAATTGTCGGCGTGGAGCCGTTGTTTTCCTTTACTCTGATTGTTGCTCTGGTTCGAGTGTAGCCAAGAGGGAGAGTTAGGAGGGGGTGTGGTTGCCGATTTTTCGTTAAGGTATTACTCGAATGATTAGGCATAGTTTGTATAGTAGTGGTGCGCGACGTTGGTAGTTTCCTGCTGCTATTGCAGTTGCGTGAGTCGTGTGCGCGTTCCGGTGTCGTTCGGGAAATTCCAAACGGTATAGGTTAGCCGCGCACGGTCGTTAACCGTTAGGGCGCACGACCACTGGTCGTGTGCCTCTGGTCGTGCGCGTATAACTTTCAGTTTCCAAAGTTTTGTCTCGTAGATCGCACGAGCGCTGGCAAGCAGTGCGCACGACCACTGATCGTGCGTCCCTGATCGTGCGCTGACGCTAAGTTTTCTCAGGTTTTCCAGGTTCGCTTCGCACGATCATCAGCCGAGGAGTGCGCACGACCACTGATCGTGCGTCACTGATCGTGCGCTCTGTATACTTTCTTTTGCTAGGCGAATTTAGCTTGTTTCGAGTGCGGGAGTTTAGATACTCAAGTGGCAGGCAACTACTCGAGTTCTGGATCTTCTGCCTTGGTCGTTCGACTATCGTCGAGCTCCGTATTCTTTAGTGGGTTTATGGGTAGTGGCATTATTTTGGCGGCGAGTGAGGCTAGCTCGCTCAATGCCAAAGTTTAGGCAGGCACTGAGTGGGTTTCACTCAATGCCTAGTCGTGTTGGTTTATTTCAACACTCTTCCTTTACCTTGTCTTTCGTTTCCGAGTGGATTTCCTGTTGTATTTCTGAGTTTTCCTTGTCGGCCGTTTTTCTTTATTTTCCTAGAGGCCGAATCATGGGTCGTGGTTAGTAGTGGTGGTTGTAGCTCTTTATGGGGGTGGAGTTGTGTGATATAGCCAAGGCCACCCATGTTTTTCTTGCTCCAGGTACGGGCTGGGCATGTCGGGTGGAAGGTCCCTTGTGTTTTCACGTGTTGACCCTCGAGCTTTTGACTTGGACATGGTGGATTGGGGGACTGCGTTTGCCTTCGATCCGGTTCCTCGTTGTTGTTTTTGCTACTATCACTTCCCACAGTTTAGGGTGTTAGAAGTTTCTTCCTTGGTAGTTTGCAGCACTTTTGGCTCTTGGTAGCCTAGTAGTCCTTGCAGGATGTGGTTCCTGGGCTGGGTCGTTGCTGTTTCTTTGCACGTTGTGCATTTATTGTGGTCCTGTTTTGGACAGTTGTGACTCTTTCTACTGCATGTTTTTCTGGTACTTTTCCCCTTTTGGTTGACTCTTTCATGCAGTTTTACTTTGTTTAGCTTGCTGAGGTATTCTGTTTTCTTTGGAATACCCCAGGTTCTGAGTTGTAGCCAGTCTGGTGGCTAGTTGGAGGTGGTGTTGTTGGTGGACTCCCGGACTTTGGAGTTCTGTTTACCTTGTTAGTGAGGTTGTTTTCAGTACTTTCTTACAGACATATATTTGTGCTAGTGAGTTCGTGTCAGGTTGTTGGCGCCCACTGGTAGTTTTTATCTTGTACTAGATATATACTATTGCTGCTGCCATTTTCTGGAGATAGTCTACTTGCTCTGAGAAGGTTTTATGCTAGGTTGCTAGTTATTTTTAAACTATAATTATTATTATAAATAAAGCTCATGATCAGCATATTTTATAAGACGTATTCACTATTTTCCAAATCACGTATAAAGACCGCTTTCTTATATATTATATAAATTAAATGTAGGGTCTTGCATAGCATGGGTGGTTCTCTTGGAACCCTTATGCGCTCCTTAGGATGTTAAACCTAAATAAAGTATTTTTCCGCAGCGTATAAATATAGTTTTTCTTTTGTGGACTAGGTGATCCACTGAGCCGAGGGATACGGTCTCTAAAATATAACTGATTTTCTAATCATTAATCACATGATTTTCTTTCATTAAGTTGGTAGTTGGTTTTGCCTGAGCGTCAGCAGTTATCCCCTGCTTGACGTGGCATCACGACGCGTGTTTTCTCTTACTCTGATAATTCTTAATTCGGAGAAAATGCGGGTTGTGACATCTAGTATTCCACCCAATCCCTCATTATTTTGAGAGGTGAAAGAGTCAATCAGTGGAAGCACTGTCTTGGGCTTGGAAAACTCATCTACCAGTATCCTCTCTTTAAGGAGCTTCTCTTTAAGATCCCCATTGATCTTGCTCTTCTGTCTTATGGTGCTGATCTGGATAATGGTCAGAGAACTCAATTGAATAATTTCTCTGCTCATCTGAGCTATTAATGAGGATGACTAATATTTTACTGCTATAGAGTTATAATCTCTTCAGCTTGCCTTTTGACAAGCTTTTTGATCTTCTTCAAAGCTTCTAGGAGAACACCATATTTGTTAATTAATTAATTGACATCCTCATCAAATTTTGATCATCATCCTTATTGGATGAAGTGGATGCCTCAGAGTCAGAGCCAGTCTCATAAATAGAAGGAGAGTTGGGAAGAGAGAGTACAACATCAAGAAAAGATTTGTCCTGATTATCTTCAGTTAAGGCCATGAGCCTGAACTCTTCATCATCATCACAATCACTATCAACAGAGGATAATGGTGCTCTTATGCCCATTATTCCAGCAGGAAGAACAACCTCCTCTTCAATAGAAATAAGAGCAATCTTCTTCTTCTAATTCTGAAGACTTAGAATCACAATCTGGCAAGCAAGACTTCTTCTTAGCCAAGAAGCTCTTGTCAAACTTCTTGTCCTTATGTCTCTTTTTGTCATCATACTTATTGTTCTCCTTCCTCTTGACTGGACAGTCAGTAATGACATGTCTAGAACTATTGTAATAATAGCAAACCACATTAGTCTTAAAGTGTTTGTTTTGTTTAGAATCATACCTTTTCATAGAGGGGGTCTTTTCTGTACTTCTTCAGGTTGGCATATGGATTTCTGGATCTAGACCTAGAAGATCCCTTGTTCTTCCACTACCTCCTCCTGCTTAACATCTGCTTGAACTGTTTGGAAAAAAGGTGAGTTCTCCATCTGACAGCTCATCCCCTAAAGTGCTGGGACCTGAGCTTTCTGACTTAACATCTCTTCTTGGAGGAGAAGTAATCTTCTCCCTGCTTCTTCTTGAGGCTTCAGCTTTGAAGGCCACTGTCTTCTCTCCATTAAGAGGCTTGACAACATCTTCCTCAGCTTTCCTGGAATTTAGCTGAAGCTCTTGTGACATCAGCTTGCCAAATAAATTCTAGGGCAATGTGTTGGCCAAGTTGCCCACTTCCATGATGGCATAGGTCTTGATATCTCATTATTTATTAATAGATCTCAAGAACTTTTCATTTAGCTCATAGTTGGTGAACTATCTGCTATAGGTGATCAGACTGTTCAAAATCTTGAAGAACTTCTCATAGAACTCAGCTATAAAATCCTTCTTGCTTTTCTTGAAAGCCTCATACTATTGGTTAAGGAGGGATTTGCTATCATCCCTCACTTCCTCTATCCCTTCCATATAGATAATCAATGAATCCCACATCTCCTTGGCAATTTTGCAGTGGACTAAGTTCTGGAAAGTAGAATCATTTATAACACTCATAATAATATTCTAGGCCCTCTTGTCCATGGTGGCCAAAATCACTTAATCCGTAGTCATCTCTACATATTTCTTGGGAGTCTGGATGTTGGCATCTATAGTAGAGAACTTCATGAGAATGAAATGTCACTCTTGAACTGTAATGTATATACTAGGGCCCGAGGCTTCCATGAATATCCTCACCCTTTCCTTCTAGATCCCAAAATTATCCTTCTTATAAATAGGAAGTTTTATAGAACCCAACTCCTTGCGGTTCTCACCTGAAGCCATGATGATATGCTTCTGCTACCCTTGGTGATCTTATTCAGACTATTAAGCCCTTTTTGAACAACCTCCCTCTGATACCACTTGAAAGTATTTTCTAAGGGTAACTAAACACATAGAGGGGGGGGGGGTGAATATATTTGTTTTAATTTTTTTTGAATATTTTTTAACTTTGAGCTTGGTGTGTGTTTAAGTTAGTAGTTAGCTTTCAAGATCACAAAATAACACACAAGATTTATAGTGGTTCCCCTATCTAGGGTACATCAACTTCCCCCTTGACCTATCTTGCATTGTGCTAGATTCTTCTAACTCCTCCTTTATATTCGGCTCCTTGAGCTTACACCTCAGATCCCTCAGGATCATACAACTCATAGTTCAATAACTCCTACAACTAAGATTGCTTCAATTCCTACCTAAGACACTAACTCCAGTCTCTAAACTTAGGTACAATAGCGTTATAGCTCAGAGTTAAGCAACTCCTACAACTCAAAGATCCACCTGATCTCCTATTTCAGATATTAACCAAGATCCTACCTCAGATCCACTCCAAGATCCTACCTCAGATCCACTCCAAGACCCTACCTCAAAGTTCAACAACTCCTACCTCAGACTCCTTCACAGTCCTATAACTCAATCTTTATAAATCAGGCTTACAACTCAGATCTCACAGATATCCTATAGGTTTGAGTAAAAGTTTGATGAAACTGTCTCTAGAGAAAAATCTCTGAGTCTTCTTCCCGGACTGTGTAGAAAACTGTCCTTCTTCACAATAATTAGAAAGTATATCTTCAATGTTGTATCAGCTTGTGCTACAAAGATCTTCTGCAGTGCTCTGATCCTTCTTCAAACTTGAGGAAATTTGAGTTCTATGTAGCAAGATTGAAGATGAATAGTGAAATGTCTTAATCTCTGCTAGCTGACTTTTTGTAGTAAAAATTAGAGTTTTGAGAGATAACCAAAAGTTCTCGTAAATACTGACCCTGCTCTGCTTGTATATGTCGGCCATGACAATGATACTTTGCCTCTTTTAAAATACAACATGGGCGGCTTTAATTATTGCTTTATCTACGATTACTCTATTGGAGAAGTACGATGCTCTTTATCTTTTAGTACTCTATCTACTTTAATTTGAATTTATGAACGACGTTAGTATATTTGACGTTACCCATGTAGACTTAGAAAAAATCTTCCCGACAACTAGTACAGGCGTTAAGTGTAATTGTGTGACTCAGCGAATTAGCTATAACCGGTTAAGTTCATAAGCGTTGAGAGAACTGCCTTCACTCGACGCATTTACCCTTAGTTGAATTCTGCCTTACTAAAGAGGTGTTGAGTGAATTTTGATCACTCAAAGCTTTTTTACTTCAACTCCTTTTCTTAAGTAGGCTTTGAGTGAACTGCCTTCACTCAACACATTTAAACTTTGATAGATTTCCTTCTGCAGGTGTTGAGTGAATGGCCTTCACTCAAAACATTTACATTTAACATCATTTCTGAGTAGGCGCTGAGTGAACTGCCTTCACTCAATGCATTTCCACTTGGATAGAATTTCCTGAGTAGGCGTTGAGTGAACTTCCTTCACTCAATGTATTTGAACTTTGACAGTTTCCCTTCTGTAGGCGTTGAGTGAACGACCTTCACTCAATACATTTACACTTAACAATATTTCTGAGTAGGTGTTGAGTGAACTACCTTCACTCAATGCATTTCCACTTGGATAAAATTTCCTAAGTAGGCGTTGAGTGAACTGCCTTCACTAAACGCATTTGAACTTAGCTGAATTTATGTCTCACTCCACTGAGGCTTTGAGAGATTGAATATCCGTCGATGATTTTTGGCCTCTAGCATTGTGTGATGTGTAATCACTCAGCATATCTATACTTAGCCAAATTCCTAGATCTCCCACGTGTTCTATCTTCTGTCCAGCCAAACCTCTGACATATATAGCCTCTCTAATCATTAAATAGTACACTTCCTTCATATATGAACTTGAACACATATCAAATATATTCTTATGTGTATTATTGACTTATGATCTTAAAATCTGGGATATTGTAGTCAATAGACCCAACACTACAGCTCAGGATTTCCACAAGCCCTACAACTCATGCACACATGCCCTACAACTCATTCTCTATTAGCAGAGATCTACGCTCAGATTTGGTACAGATCCTACTGCTCAGAATCTCAAAGGAATCCTATAAAAAATAGAATACAAGTATGACTCAACACCCTAGAGCTTGAGTCTTCAGGTAGAAGTCCACATCTGGCTTCTTCTTCTTTTTCTTAATAAACACTTGAAAATAATTTTCTTGGAATGACTAAGTTTGATCAAGAATACTCATAGTGATTTAAGATGAAATCTTTTGAAGTTGAACACTGCTCAAAATTTTCACAGGACTTGAAATGAAAAGGGGGAGTGAAGGATCTCTGTGAATTCTATGAGTACTTGCAAAAGTTATTATATGTGTCTGTGTTAGTTTTTGTCTTCAAAAATTTCTAGTCCTCTTTATATACTTGTTACAGCCCGTATAGTGAATAAAGATTGGAATAGTTTTTCCAACGGCCAGTCAATCCTTCTTAAGTAAGTTCTGGATTAGGAATTCTCGCACAGCTATTTTGATTTAGCCTAATGAAGTTTTACAAAAAAATATCCTGGCTTGAATTCTTCAATGGTAAGCAAGCACTTTAGGCATCAATCTAGAAATGGAATCTTCAAAGGCTGGCAAAAATCTATCTAAGGAATAATTTTGAAATCAAGAAATATTCTCTAATTAATGAGAATAATTCTCTCCGCTGATAGTCCCTGATAAGTGCATCAAATCTTATCCATAAATTTGATTTAAATCCTCTGCATAATCAGCTCCTTAATTCAAGTACATAGTCATTGTACCATATATTAGACTGGAGAAAATAATCCTAAGTGACCACAACATGATGCCATAAATAAGGTCTAATGGCCCTCATGATATGTATATAGTCAACTCAAAACTCATTATAGTTATATAAGGAAACTCCTGGCACTTAGCCATTTCATCCTGCAGAAAATAATCTAGCACAATGTAATCGATGCAGTCAAATATTTACTTAGTCATGCCTTCGATGCAGTCATATATTTCCTTAGTCATGTCATCGATGCAGTCAAACTTTTACTTAATAATGAGGTCGATGTAGTCAAAATTTTCCTTAGCCTTGTTATCGATGTAGTCGAGCTTTTACTTAACCATGAAGTCGACGTAGTCAAAATTTTCCTTGGCTATGGACTCGATGTAGTCACATTTTTCCTTAGCAATGAACTCGATGCAGTCAAATTTTTCCATAGCTATGAACTCGATGTATTTGAATTTTTCCTTAGCTATGAACTTGATGCAATCGAATTTTTCCTTAGCGATAAATTCAATGCAATAGAATTTTTCCTTAGCTATGAACTCGATGCAGTTGATTTTATACTTAACCAATTTTCTGTTTATGCCTTTGATTTCTCTTCACCTTAGTGACTTTTCACATTGATAATGACATGTATAATATATGATTAGGACAGATATCAACATGAGTTTTTCTCCTTGAGAGATTATAAGTGCAAAACCCTATTTGGGTGACCAAGTGTCTAACAATACACTAGTCATGCACTTTAGTTATACCCGTCACATCAAAACTCAAATAGTCATCAAATACATGATGTTTATTGTTATCATGAGACCTTCTTCAATTCAGGAATCTTGAGAACAATATTCCCAACAATCTCCCCTATTTGAAGAAGTCAGAACCTTATAGGACAACAACCATAGATACATAAAAATACACTAAGACACATTTGGACAGTGAAGCAATTCAGATTTATAATGATACAATTGAAAATAATGGGATTAATTTAAACATGATTAAGACATCCCAAAAACATCGATAGGTCAACCAAAGGTTCTTAGCACTCAAGAAGTCTTCTCCTTGCTCTTTTATCTTCTGCCTCTCAAAGTATCCTAGTGACTTTGGGATATATTTGGAAGGAGGAGGAGGTCCATTTAGTTTATTTTCCTTCTATTAATTCTTCTCCTGGTCTCCTGATCTTCATGTCTTTTCTATTCCACAGAGTTATAGTATCTGGATATGTTTATTCCATGCTTCCAAAGTTATTCCAGGTGTAGATAATGATGTTGCTGGATATAGGACTCCAATGTTTATATCCTAGCATATTTTGAATCTCAATTATTCTTCTCTGTCTAGCTTACATAATCTCATCTAGGACTTGATCAATCCTCCTCTTTGTGGAAGATGATTCACCTTATTCTGCTGTTGGAGGAGTAAGATCATAATCTCCCCCAAATAACTTCATAATACTCTGGAGGGAGGTAATCATTATCTACAGCTAGGTCAACCTCAGGAATGATTGGCTGAGGAGAGTAGTTTAGAGGTTCCAATCCCAATGTTTCTCTTACTGAATTTGTATTCCAAATAGCTTGCTGGGCAGAGTAATGGGTAATGTCCTCCCTCTTTCTGAGTTCTTCAACTGTCTCTTTGCAGATAGCCTTTTGGGCTTCACCAATCCTTTCTTGTAGCATGTTTACACCAGCTACTATAGTGTTCTTGGTTTGTAGTAGATTCCCATCTAGTAGTAGCTTGCATGAATCTATTCTTTCCATGATGACCATCATGTTGTAAGCCATTCATGCATTTATTATCAGGAATTCTTGATGTAGGTTCTCTCCAGTGGCATCTTAGTCGTCTATTATTGCTTGAATACCTTGACGTGTCATATTATTTTAAACAACAGTAAAGTCCACAGCCTTGCCAGCTTTTATGAAGAATTGGAAGGTTTGGGTATTCAAGTGATGCATTTCTCCTTCCACTTCTGATATTCTCTCATGGATTTTTGTCCTTAATCCTTGTACTATCTTTTCCACAAAGACTTCAATACTCCTCTGAGTGCCCATAATTTTCTGTAGCTGAGCCAGGAAAGAGCTGGGCTCTTCAGGAGGTTATGGAGTTAGGGCTTGGGGCTCAGACTCAACAACTCTCTAAGAGGTCTTTGCAGGACCCTTATAGTTCTCATATAGATAGTCAGGAGATGTATTCTTTGAGATTCCTATGTCAGTGTCTTGGTCATCAAGCATACTATTTCCTTTCCAAACCACTATCTCTTTGCCAGTAGGATTGAATTCTGTTGAGCTGTCTTCAACAAAGGGTACTATTGTAGTGAAGGCTAGAACCTTGCACACAACTTTCTCCACCTCTTCCATAGTAACCTCTCCTTGACCTTCAACAGTAGATTCAATAATTTCTATTTGTTAGGCAGGGTCTTGAGGAATAGGCTCCCCCTCAACTGTAATTAGGGAAATAATACATGGATGGCTTTTCTATTCCACCACTTCAATGTGAAGTGTGGAGGCCTCCTGAATTTCTGTGGTTGTGAATTGAGGAGCAAGTTCCTCATGAACTTGTCCTTGGTAGAGATGAACAATTTATAGGGCAACATGTTCTTGATGAGCTTCAACATATTCTTGTGTAGCAAGTTCCTAGTGAACCTATCCCAGCTCAAGGCTTTCCTTAATAGCCACTCCCCTAGACTCCTTCATGGGGGCAGTGCTTTCAAGATCATTAGGGATCATTTATTCTGGGATTTCAGGGTGATGGTCCCCTATTTGCTTCCCCTTAACATGACTAAGGGTTGGATGAGAATTTTAATCATTATGAACTTTCCTTAGTCTTCTCTTCTTTATAGCCACTTGCCCTGTGGGGCTTGCTTCAATCTTCTTATTTTTCTCCTTCTTCTCCTCTCCTTGGGAGAGCCTAGAGTTTGCTCATCCCTTCTCAGTTTTGGGAAAATGTTTATCCCATCTCACTATAGTTCTGTAATCCATCTTCTTAAGGTAGTGGAGAAGAACTTCAGGTGCTTCATCCATCCTATCTTCTAGGCTCTTGGATAAGTATAGAGAGACTATTCTCTTAATGTTGGGGTATGATATGCATGCTTGTAGCTTTCTCAGAACTAGTGTACTCCAATCAGTTCTTTTGGTCAGAATAATAACATTCATAATTCTTAACATTTCCCTAGAGATTCTGTCATGGGATCCATGTTTGCCTAACAAGGCCCTTCTTATAATGTCTACCAGTAGTTTACCTAGAGGATTCATATCACTTTACTTCTATGAACCATATTACTTTCCAGATTAATTGTACCACTATAGGGCTGCAGTAGTGTCCTCCACGGTAATCTCCTCTTCCTCTCCACCCTCTTAAAGGGTAGGTAGTTGTAGATGGCGATTTGGGCTCCTTGTTAAGAGTCGAAGATGGTGGTTAAGTACTATAGTTTTGATGTTTGAACTAGAACTACTGACCTTTGCATTCTAAAAGAATTCTTCTACATTAGTTGGAACTATCCTTTTTGGTTCTGATAAGATAACCTCTAAGCCTGTTGCGCTTAAGAGGAATATGATATTTTGAATCTCTTCAAAACATATCTTGAAGCCGCCCCTTATGACTTCTCTACCAGTATTGGTTTTATTTGACAAACTCTTCTTGGTCACTATTGATGAAGCTAGGGTTAGAAGGAGATGGCTTTTCTTTGTTAAGATGGGAGCAGAGTGCAAGAATGATGGAGTCAATGTTTGGGGTATTAGAGCTTATTTAACTTAAGGTTCCTGCTATTTCTAATTTTATTAATATAAAAAGAATTATTGAGAATATTGTCCCCAAGATTTCTGATTTGAAGAAGGCCTTAAGATGACAATAAACATCTTGTATTTGATGGCTGCCCTAGTTTGGATGTGACAGGTTTTACTTAAGTTCATGGCTAATATACGGTTAGACACTTGGTGACTCAAACAGGATTTTGCACTTGTAATCTCTCAAGAGGAAAAATTCATGTTGCCCTCTGTACTAATTATTTATTAGACAAGTCACTATCTTTGGGAAAAGTCACTAAGGACAAAAAAAATCAAAGGCAGGATCAAAGAATTATCTAAGTAAAAAATTGAGTTCATAGCTATGGAAAAATTCGACAACATCGAGTTCATGACTAAGGAAAAATTTTACTGCATCGAGTTCATATCTAAGGAAAAATCCGGCTGTATCGAGTTCATAGCTAAAGAAAAATTTGACTATATCGAGCTCACGGCTAAGGAAAAATTCGACGTCATTGAGTTCATAGCTAAGGAAAAGTTTGACTGCATCAAAGAGAAAGATTCGTCTGCATTGACTACATTGAAGAAAAAGATTTGACTGCATCGACTGCATCAAAGAGTCAGGAGTTTCCATATATGACCTCTATGAGTTTTATGTTGTTCAAGGACACTTCATATCAGCCATTTGACATTGTGTTTGGCATCATATAATGCCACATAAACCAATTAACTACAACTTGACATGTGATACAATGGTCAAGTCCTTGATTTAGGGCGCAAATTGCGCAAGGAATTCAAATCAATTTGATTTGCAGATTTTGCTACTTATTCTCAAGGAATGACAACAAGGAGAATATTCTCATTCCTTAGAACAATATTTCCAAGATTTTGAATCCTTTCCTGAATCCTATTTTTACGGCCAATGTTCATTCCAAATCGAGATTAATTCCTAAAGTGCCTACTGGTCATATGAAGGAATCCAGCCAAAACATGTTGAAGATTGAAAATCTTCTTTATGCAGATTTAATATAGCCATTAGGGTTTCTTAATCAAGTATTTGCCAAAGTAAGATTGCGCTAGCCGTTAGAGAACTTAAATTGAACCTTCATTCACTATGCTGGCCAAGACAAGTATAAAAGGAGGACTTACAGATTTCAAAAAAGGTTTTTTATTTTCCCAAGCACTCAGAATTCACAAAGAGCTTTTAACTAGTCTTCTTCTAAGTCCTATGAAAGAATTGCTCAGTAGTTAACCTTCAAAGAGTCCATCTTCAACCATTGCAAGTCATCTTGATCGAGCCAACTATTCCAAGAAGAAATTTCAAGTGATGTTCAATATAAGGAAGAAGAAACCTACTGTTTGTGCTTCTATTTAAAGACTAGAACTCTTGGGTGTTGAGTCAAAATCTCTATAATTCATTACTGTGTAGGATCCTTCTAGTATTTGAGTTTGAAAGGTTTATTTGAGAATTTGAGTGTAGGATCTGTTTACAGATCTGAGGTATAGGGTTTGGTAGACTGAGTGTAGGGCTTGAGAATAGCCTGATTTTGTAGGGCCTATATGGCTAGAGGTGTATGGCTAGAGGGTAGCCTAAGTTGTAGGGCTTGTGTTGAAGCCTGAGGTTTGGGACCTTTTTGGAGGTCAAAGGTAGGGAACATTTGTTCCTGAGTTTGTAAGATCTGAGGATCTGAGAAGAGAATTTGAAGGAGTTTTAACCTAAGTTAGCATTCTGCTAGATAGGTGTAGAGGAAAAGTGGATGTACCCATTCTTGGGGAACCACTATAATTCTTATTGTGTTTTGCTGTACTATGTGGTTATTATGCGATCTGCTCTTTCATTGTGCTCACATCGTGCTCTAAGTATCATAACTAAAGAGATCTTTAAAAAATAGTAAATCAACTATTCACCCTCCTCTAAATGAGTAGCAACCCTCATCTTTCAAGTGGTATCAGGGGGAGGTTATTCATTAAGGCTTAACAGTTGAACAAGATCCTCAAAGGTTTGAAAGATTTACAGTAATGAGCTCTGGAGAAATTTACAACGAACTAAGCTCCATGAAACTTCCTATTTGTAGGAAGGATAATTTTGGAATTTTGAAGCAAAGGCTTAAACTCTTTATGGAGGCTTTAGATCCTAGAATTTTTGTCATAGTAGAGGAGGGACCCTATATCCTAATGAATGTTTTAGAAATTGATGCAAATCAGAAAGTTCCCAAAAAGCTTTCTGAGATGAACAAAGATGAAGTCATTCTAGCTATAATGGACAAGAGAGCCAAGAACATCATTGTCAGTACAATTGATGATTCTACCTTCCAGAATCTTATTTATTGCGAAACAACCAAAGAAATGTGGGACACATTGATTATCTATAAGGAAATGACTGAAGAAGTCATAGATGTCATAAAATCCCATCTAAATAAGGAGTATGAAGCTTTCAGACAGGAGAGGAGAGATAATATTATTGACTATTATGAGAAGTTTTTCAGAATTATGAATGGACTGAGAAATTATGGAAGGTCCATCACAAACTATGAACTAAATGACAAGTTTTTCAGGTCCCTACATAAGGAATGAGACATAAAGATCTGTGCCATTATGGAAATGGGAAACCTGGGGAATATTGAACCCCAAAATCTGTTTGAGAAATTATTATCCCATGAACATCACTTGAAATAAGGAAGAATGAAGAAGGGCACAACAAGGATAGACCTATAGCTTTTAAGGCTGACAACTCCAGCAAAGGCAAGGTGTAACCTTACCTTCCCTAAGAAAAGCAGAAGTTTCAAAAGAGTCTAAACCAAGTACTTCTAGGGAAGAGATGTCTGATGGAGAATTGGCATTGTTCACAAGGCAGTTCAAGAAGATGATGAGAAGGAGGAAGCATTGGAATAATTCCAAATCCTCCTCCTCCTTAAACACTAGAAGGCATAATCAGACCTTTGATAAATTCATAAAGGGCCCTAAGAGGAACATGTATGGTTCTAAATAGAAAAAATAATTTAATACTGACATTGTTTGTTATTGTTGTAACAGGCCTAGGAATGTCATAGTTGGCTGCTCAGTCAAAAAAAAGGAGAAGAAAGGGCATAAGGATGATAAGCAACAAAAAGGCAAGAAGGCCGAAAGGAGCCTCTTGTCCAAGAAGGAGAGAACCTAGAGTGATAATGACACCAACACTTCTAGATCTGAAGATGAAGGAGCTTATATAGGACTGACTTCTCTAGCTGAGGAGTCAGCACCTGCTGCTGCCCAGACAGGTATTAAAGCCTCATTATCATCTTTTGATAGTGATGATGAAGAAGTGGAAGAAAGCTATGGACTGATGGCTCAGGATGGTAAAGAAGACTAGGATGACCTTGTTGGGTCCATTAATCACAATGTCTTAGATTTAAAAAAGGCCCACAGGTCAATAGTATACACATGAATGCATCTAATACATGTTCTAGTTCATTAGATATAGGTTATATACTGTTACATTGATTACACAAGTTATCAGGGTCACAGTGATAGTTGGACTCAAGACAGGTTGATGAACAAGCAGAAAATTGGCTAAGTCTAGAAGCATTGAGTGAATTCACTTCACTCAACACTAAAAGGGGAAAAGCATTGAAAAAACTCTATGCAGTCAAAGCCTTAGTGTTGCTGACTAAGAAATATGTCTAAGGACAGAAGCATTGAGTGAAGACTGTTCACTCAACGCTTACTCAGTAGGATATCGGTTTAAGTATAGAAGCATTGAGTGAAGAAAGGGCACTCAACGCCTCATCAAGAAGTCTGGCAAAGTCCAAAAGCGTTGAGTGTAGAAGCTTCACTCAACACCTTCATGATGGAAAATTCTGCCAGGCCAAAAGCATTGAGTGATGAAGGCTCACTCAAAGCTTTAATAGTTAGACTGCAAATGTCAAAAGAGTTGAGTGTTGAAGGTTCACTCGACGCCTCAAGGTGCAGAATTCTGCTAAGTATTTCTGCATTGAGTGACAAGGACTCACTCAACGCCTATGCAGATTGTCTGGAAATTACTAAGTCCACAAGCACTGAGTCATGCTGACATCATCAATAATTCAAATATTGCGGGAACTGCGTGCTAGATGACAAAAGGCTTTGTGTGCATTTAATATAACAATTAATGAAAAAGGTATGTTGCAGTTACCTATTCTGGCTGGTCCATACTACACAGAGAGTTGTTGGACGACAAGTAATAAAAGGACTTTCCGAGAAATCAAAAAAAGAGCTTTTTGTTCATCTTCTTCCTCTCGATTAAGTTAAAGATTTATAGAACACATTTTCTCATAGTAATCTGTGTATCATATACCGAGGTTGGCTGTTGAAGAAATAAAGAACTAAAGAATTAATTTGTATTTAACAGCAAGATCAGAAATCTCATTTTCTGAAAAGAAGAAGTTACCAAGATACTTCAAGTTGCTGTTCATCTTCAAGGCCCCTATAATCTACTGTTACATCAAAGGCTTGAAGGTATAGGGCTCTGTAGTGTCTTCTCAGCATAAGCAAAAATACTGAAGATCTAAATACTTTTTGCTGTGGAGAAGATTGGACTAAAGTTTTTCAGTTCAGAGAGAAGACTCAGAGAATCATTTCTCTGGAGTCAGTCATCATCAACAACTTACTCTTTTTGTAGGATAAGTATTGATCTGAGTTGTAAGCCTAAAATATAAAGGCTGAGTGATAGGATTCTGTTGTGAATCTGATGTAGAGCCTATGTGCCTGAGGTAGGATCTGAGTTAAATCTGAGCTATATGAGTGGAAGTCTTTGTTTGTAAGGGTAGCTAAACAACCTAGAGGGGTGGGGGGTGAATAGGATTCTAGGTTTTTAGTGTGTCTTTTAACTTTTATAATTTTAGGTCGTGAGAGGTGATATACTTCTTAGTGCTTTTAATATATTCACCCAGATGACACAACAGTTTATAGTGGTTCCCTAGATTATGGGTACGTCCATTATCCCTCCTACCTTTCTAACAATGTGTTAGACAAGGCACTACACCAATATCTCGACTTCTAAGAGCTTACAACACGATCCCACAGGACCACTCAGCCTCCTCCAAGACTTACAACTCGGGCACAGATCCCTATAACTTAGTGGTCAAAATACCACATACCTCAGGCCAAAAGTCCCTACCACTCAGGATAAGATGACAACCCTACAACTCAGATCCAAAGGATCCTACAACTCAGGCCAAAGCCCAACAACTTAGATCTATAACAGATCTTATAAACTCAACCTTTATAACACAGGCTTACAGCTCAGATCCAAAAGGATCTTACAGAGAGAAAAAGAGTTGATGTTAATTTGACACCAGAGAAATTATCTCTGTGTCTTACTCCTCTTGTCATGAGAAAAATCAGTCCAGATTTCTTCTTCACAGCTCAAAAAATTATCTTTAGGAATTGCTCAGCTTAGGATGTGAAGTGGCCACAGCTAGGGTTAGCCTTGCTGCTTCTTCTTTCTTACTGTTGATGATGAGGGCAAAAACATTTAACTAGAAGAACTTTCCAGTAGATCGATTTGAGCTTTTTTCTACTTGTCTCAGCAACAATGGAGAGGAAGATGATGACAATCTTCCGCTTTTCGAAAAGGGAAAGCTCTAAAAGTTGGTGATTCCGTCTTTCAATTTTCTGCCTTTTATCTTCCGCAGATTAAGAGCTATATGACGTGTGGGCCCAACTTTAATTGATGGTATAAAGCCTTCCTTGTACAAAATGTATTATACAGCTGGCTACCAGCACCATTAGCGGTGGATTCTAGCTTTCCAGCATTGAATTTGAATTCCGTTGACTTTTGTTAACTTTGGCTGACGTCAGCATCTGCAAACTTAGCCAAATATTCACTTACATCCCAGTTGTTGAGTGCGTTAAGTGAACAAGTTTCACTCAACGATTCTGAACTTTTCTAATCTTTTGCTTCCTCAGGTGTTGAGTGCGTTGAGTGAACAAGCTTCACTCAATGCCAAAACCCTTAGTCAACTTTCTAAAACCATTCTGCATCTTAGGCGTTGAGAGCATTGAGTGAGCCTTCATCACTCAATGCTTTCTGACTTAGCTCATCATTCTACCTCTAGGCGTTGAGAGCATTAAGTGAGCCTTCCTCACTCAACGCCTCTGAACTTAGCCAAATTCTGACTTTCATAGTCCAACATTCTCTGCACGATTAGGCATTGAGTGCGTTGAGTGAACTAGCTTCACTCAATGCCTCAGTACATTCTCCACTTGTTAAGCGTTGAGTACGTTAGGTGAACTGGCTTCGCTCAATGCCTCTGGACTTAGTCAATTCTTCACCTGTCTGAAGGCGTTGAGTGAGCTAGCCTCACTCAATGCTTTTTGCCTTTGCCTGTCTTCATTATTAGGTGTTGAGTGAACTATCTTCACTCAATACTTCTGGACTTAGTCGATTTCTGTCCTTAATATTCTTCGGCTTTGACTACAGCAGCATGACTCAACACTTTTTGGTCTTGGTATTGAGTGCGTTGACATCACTCAATACTTCTGGACTTAAGTCATTTTTCTTCACTGTCAATGCAAAAGCTTTGACTGACTAGTCTTTACTCGATGCTTCAGCTCATCTGGCGTTGAGTGAGCTATCCTCACTCAACGCCTCTATACTTAACCAAAATTTTGCCTTTGTTAACTGCTCTTCTTGACATCTGGTGCTGAGTGAGCTGGCTTTACTAATTTCCTGTGGACTTCGTCGAATATCATTACCTGGCGTTGAGTGAGCTTGCTTCACTCAACGCCTTGGACTTAGGCAAATTCCTGTCTTTCCAGCCAGCTCCTTTGTGTCCACCTATCATTATCACTTGATCCAGCTGTCCAATCAATGTGATAAAGAGCAACCTGCATGCATGAACTTGAACATACATCAAATATAACTATGTGTATATCATTGACTTGTTTGACTTCTTACAAATATAGGACATTGGGATCAATGGACCCAACAATCTTCCCCTATTTGAAAAAGTCAAAAACTTTCATCAAAACTCTTAGTCAATGATACACACAACATATGCAATAGATAATCAGTATAATGGAAGAGGTAATAAGATATAGGCTACCACCTTTCCTTGCCTGTAAGGTGATCATAATCACTTGCTTCTCCCATATCATCATCACTTGCTGCTCCCCCTATTTTTCTATATAGTCTTGATCATTTCTTTGATCACATTGTACTCACCCTTTTTGACTTATGTAGAATAGTCAGGAGGTGTTGGCCTTATCTGCCTTTGAACATCTTCTCCCATATCTAATTATAGACAATCAACTGCTTGCACCTTTTCTATAGGAAACAAAATTAGTTCCTGCAAGTGTTGGACTTGCTCCCCCTCAACAGGAGCATCCAGTCATGATAGAACTTGAACCACTTGAAAGGCTTGATACCATTGAAGGTCTCTTCCACCTGCAAGAAGTAGTACAACCTGCAACAAAAACAACATAAGGAGCAACTTAAGCTATACCAAGTTTAACATACCCAACTCAAACTTGAAGGTGTTGAACTTTGCTTCATCTAGTGGATTAGTGAAGATGACAGCCACTTGCTTGTCTGTAGGGACAAACTCAAGACTGATGTCTTCATATTCCACATGCTATCTAATAAAATGATATCTTATCTCAATATGCTTAGTCCTGTTGTGTGAGACAGGACTCCTAGCAATAGAGATGGCACCAGTAGAATCACAAAATAAAGGACTTCTACTTATCTGGAGGTTATAGTCCTGGAGCTGATGCTGGATCCACTACAACTATGCATAACAGCTCCCATCAGAAATATACTCTGAGTCTGCAGTTGAGATTGCAACACTTATTTGCTTCTTACTGCCCCAAGACACTAGTCTTCCTCATAGGAACTGATAGGTTCCTGATGTGCTCTTCCTGTCTTCTTTGTAGCTTGCAAAGTCTGCATCTGAATAGCGTGTTAGATTAAAATCTCCATTTCTAGGGTACTATAGGCCAAGATCTGGTGTGCCCTTAAGATACCTCAAAATTATTTTAGCAGTTGAGTAGTGAGATTATTTAGGGCAGGTCTGATACCTAGCATAAACACATGTAACATACATGATGTCTGGCCTACTTACAGTAAGCTATAAAAGGGAGTCAATTATCCCTCTATACAAAGTTTCATCAATAGGTTTCCCTGCTTCATCTTTATCTATAAGCATACTTGACACCATGAGAGTTTTCATGGTGTTGGCATTCTTCATACCAAACTTCTTGATCAACTCCCTAGTGAACTTAGACTGGGATATAGACAAGCCATCATCAGTCTGTCTTACTTGGAGGCCCAAGAAGAACTTGAGCTCACCCATATTGCTCATCTCAAACCTCCCTTGCATAAGTTTAGCAAACTTGCTGCAATGGTTGTCATCAGTAGATCCAAATATGTTGGTACCCTAGTTTGGATTTGTGTTAAGTCCTCTTATTTAGTTTATTGACCCAAGATTTATCTATGGTCAAAGGATAGTTGATAGGTTAGATTCCCCTAGTTGTAAAATTGCTTATCCAGATGTAAATTTGGTTAAGTCGTTTTTAGTTCGACTATAGTCGAACACCGCTCGACCATCGTCTATCGACTGGTCGACGATCGTTTATCAGTTGGTCGACGTTCGTCTGTCTGCAGATCGTCTAACTCTGAGTTAGTTCAACTCTCGTTAGCTCGACGATCTGCGGTATCTACCTTGACGATCGTCGAACCCCGCTCGACTTCTTTTGTTAAGACAGATTTCTTGATAGTTCGACTATCTTCCTTGATAGTTCAACTATCTGATAGCTCGACTATCTGTTCTGATTGTTCGACTATCTGCTCTGTGTTGATAGTTCGACTATCTGTTTGATAAGTCGACTATCTGTGTGTTAGTTCAACTATCTGTGTTGATAGTTCAACTATCTGATAGCTCGACTATCTGTTTTGATAGTTCGACCATCTATCTGCTTTTTGATAGTTCGACTATCTGATCTGATAGCTCGACTATCTGTTCTTCCTTGATAGTTCGACTATCTGTGTGATAGTTCGACTATCTGTGTGATAGCTCGACTATCTGCCTTGATACTTCGACTATCTGGTCGTTCGACTATCTGCTTTGATAGGTCGACGATCTCTGTGCTTCGGTCGACGATCTCCGAGGGTCGCTCGACGTTCTTTTGTCTGCCTTTAGTAATGTTGAATTATTTATTTCCCTTCTGCGTGGCATATTTTATTAAAGAATATTTCATTGATTTTATGCTTATATTTCTAGGCAATCTTTGCTCCATTCTTTATGCATAAGTTAATCTTTTTCTAACAAAGTTGTTTGTCTTATTAGTTGAAATATCTTTTTTGCTTTATTCTGCCAAGCTGTCCTTTATAGCCGTTAGACTCAAAAGTCTTCTCTGGCCGTACAGAGTTCTTTCTGATGTGACTTTTTCTAGCACTCTTTTATCAGATTGATTTGCAGCTTCTTAGAAAGCTTTATCTTTTTATAGGATATCTGTCTGCAAGATATATTTTGCTTTGTGCTATTTGCAGCCCAGATTGCAGATTCCAGAAGAAGACAAAGTTCAAACTCAGATTAAAGCCGTTGCAAAGGCTCATATATAAAGTGCCTTCTAAAGACAGAGAAAAAGAGTAACACCAGTATAACAACAACACCAAATACAAGAAGTTTTACACACAGCAGCATAGAGATCTACAGCTCTCAGAAATTCACATTCAACTGAGAAGATCAAATCTCTTCATTATTCTTCTTCATCCTGAGTTCATCCTGCTTCTAGGAAGATTTTCACTCAGAGCCTTTAGAAGAAGAAGAAGAAGAAAGGAAGCTGATTGAAGAAGAACACCTATTCCATATCAAGAGTCTTCTTCAAGCTTCTCCTTCAGAATTTCAAGACAGTTCTCTGTCAAGAATTCAGAAGAGTTCCTGCACCCTAAAGCAAGACTTCTTCCTGGATATTCTCTAATCCAGGGGGAGCCTTGATTCTTTAGAGCTCTCTAGCTCTGTGCAATCCACTTGCTTCTCTAATCTATTTTTACAATAGAGAAGACACTCTAACCTTTCCCAACCTCCTGTAAAAGGGTTATAACTCCCTTCAAAAGTAAACCATTGGTGGCAGGGCACCTGACCAAAAACCTGTGTGTTGGTTCTTAGGCACCTGATCAAAAGCATGAAGGGTTTTTAGATCTACCTGAAGCAGATCTTGTGGTGGCAGGGAACCTGATCAAAAACCTGTAGTGGATTCCTACCAGGGTGGTAGAAGAGTGGACGTACCTATTTAGAGGGAACCACTATAAATCTCTTATGTCGTCTGTGCTGCTATCTTTAATTATTGAACTGTGGCTGTGAGTAGAAATAACTAGGATTGCTAGTTGCTGTGATAGGACCCAAGCTTAACTGTAGTTACAGTTAGCTTTCTCTTGTGCACTACACTTTGTGTTAGGCTCTAGGGTTTCAAATATCTATAATCTCTTTCCGTAAATTAACTCTAAGGGAGTTGAGTTGGGTATCATAATTTTTGATTACTCTATTCACCCCACCTCTAGAGTTGTATCTATCCTCACTTTCAATTGGTATCAGAGGGAGGTTAACTGACTGTACAGGATAACACCTGAGTCATAAGATCCAGATAGATACCAAGCTTATAGATATTCACTTCATGGCCCAGTCCAAGGATTACTCTAGCACTAGACCTCCAGCTTGCAACTTAGCTAAGTTTAGCATCTGTAAGGCAAGAATTAAATTATATATGAACTCTATTGATGAAGACATTTTCTCTTCTATTTTGACAGGACCTCCAACACCTCCTGCTGCAGCCACTGCTACAACATCTACAAATCTCAGTGCAGTGCCTCCTCCAAACTACAATGATGCCTACAAGAAGGCAAAGATAGCTGATGCCAAAGCTATGAATATTCTGGCTCAGACTATGTCTGATGAAATCTTATAGAAAGTGGCTGATTGCACCTCTGCAAAAGCCATGTGGGACTCACTGAAACAGATTGTAGCTGGTTCAGCTGATGAAAGGAAGGACAGAAGGTCCAACCTTATATCCCAGTATGAAAACTTCAAGAAAACTGAAGCTGAATCAGTTGAAGCCATGTACACCAGTCTCAGCTCAATCATCAATGAGCTGAGAACTCTTGATAAGGAGATTATATTGACAGAGGTCAATGATAAGATACTGATGTGCTTCCCCAGCACATGGGATCTCAGGATCTGGCCTATCAAGGAGGCCAGAAGTATAACTGAAATCTCAACTGAAGCCCTCCTTGGCAAGCTCAAGTCCTTTGAGCAAGTTCTAAAGACCAGGGAAGCTAAGGCTGAAGCCAAGACTCCAACTCCAACAAGGAAAGAGCAAACTCTTACTCTCAAAGCTGCTGATGCTTCTGAAGGAAGCCAATCCAATGAAGAACTGATGGCACTCTTTGCCAAAAGGTTTCTCAAGATGAGAAGAAAGGAGTTCAGAAAGAAATCTTCAAGATATGAAGATAAACCAAGGTATGATAGTTCTCCTGCTAAAGAAATTATTTGTTATGGTTGCAGGAAACCTGGACACATTCTACCTGAGTGTCCAGAGGAAAAGAACAAAGAAAAGAGAAAAGAAAAGGAACATCACAAGAAACACTCCAAGTCCTCCTCCTACAAAAACAAGAAAAAGGAGAAAGGATTTGTTGCTGAGACCTGGAGTGACACAGATGAGGAATCTTCCTCCTCAAGCTCCAGTGAAGATGAAGAAGAGAAGAAGGCAAAGGAAATCTACCTTATGGCAATTGATGCCTGCAACAACCACTCAGCTGCAGAGAGTTCTGATGATGATGAAGAAATGCCTACAGAAGATCAGGTATTGTCTTCTTATGACTTTACTTCTACTGAATTTAAAACTGACTTTAAATTCCTTTGCTTAGATCTAATTAGTTCAGAAAAAGAAATTAAGGAACTTAGAAATAAGTTAGCTGAATCTTAATCTATTTCTATTGAAAATGCTAGGTTAGAAGCAAAACTCACTAAGTCTAGTGAAGAAATAAAGTTTCTTAAAAATAAACTAGCTAAATCAAAAAGATTAGAAGAATCACTAAATGGTAGAAGTCTTAAGCTACTAGAAATTACTAACATGTCAAATACTAGGACAGACAATAATTAACTAGGCTTAGGAGCTTCATCAAGTGATCCCCCAATTATTCTTAAAAATCATCTTTTAACTCCAGTGAACTTTATTTCAGCTAATGGGATAAAGAACACTGAGCAAGTAAAACAAGTTAATCAAGCCTTAAATAAAGCTAAGAGAGAAAAGAGAAACCAAAAGTTTAAGGAAATACAAAAGTCGTCGAACGCTGCTCGACGATCGGAGGCTCAATGGTCGAACGAAGCTCGACGATCTGAGCATCGATCGTCGAACGTAGATCGACGATCTCAATATGAATTTCAAAATTACAACCAGAATATTAGAAACCCAAATGTGAATAGAAACCCTAGGTTTGTTAACCTAACTCCAAGTTGGACCATCCCACCTAGAAGATCTCATCCCTTAGGATATCATTCTCAGCCTGCTTATTCTTTTATTTCAAGTTTTTCTTATGTGAAGAATAAGGGACCCAATGTTACCTGGGTCCACAATGTTTAACTTAACTTATTGTAGGTGAAGACCTATCTTATCACTCAGGACAAGTGGTATTTGGATAGTGGTTGCTCCAAACATATGATAGGGAACAAAGAAAATCTGTCAAAGTTCAAGGCCAAGCTTGGACCAAAGGTGATCTTTGGGGATTCCAGTTGTGGTCAAACTGAAGGATATAGTAGGATTACCATTGGAGCAGTAACTTTCAAGAGAGTTGCATATGTAACTGGACTGAAGCATAACCTTATCTCAGTAAGCCAGTTATGTGATGCAGGGTATAAGGTATCATTCACTAACTCCCTTTGTAATATTACTTTAAATAATAATGTTGTGTTAGTAGGTATTAGACAGGGTAATATTTATTTAGTAGATTTTAACTCAACTCAATCTGAAATCTTCCTGTTTAATGAAGTAACAAATAATAACACCTTATGGCATAAGAGGCTTAGCCATGTTAACCTCAAGAACATATCTAGGTTATCTAAATATAACCTTGTTAGAGGTTTACCTTCTTGCCCCTACAAGAAGGAGAGCCTATGCAAGGCTTGTCAACTAGGCAAGCAAACCAAAAATTCCTTTAAATCTGTAAATAAAAGTGATTCACCTAGAATCCTGTATTTATTACACTTGGATCTTTTTGGTCCAATAAATGTACAGAGTCTAGGAGGGAAGTATTACACTTTAGTAATTGTAGATGACTTCTCTAGGTTCATTTGGGTGTTCTTCTTGAGAACTAAGGCTGATAACTTCAAAGTTCTTACAGACTTTCTGCTATGTGTGCAGACTGAGTATTCTACTCATGTGGCCTTGATTAGAAGTGATCATGGTACTGAGTTTGAGTCTCTTCTCATGCAAGAATTCTGTGAGAAAGAAGGTATCAAACATAGCTTCTCTGCTCCTAGAACTCCCCAACAAAATGGGGGTAGTGGAAAGGAAGAATAGAACCCTGATTGAAGCTGCAGGAACACTGTTGGCAGATGCTAATATGCCTCTCTCCTATTGGGCAGAAGCTGTTAGCACAGCTAATTATGTTCTGAACAGAAGTCTTATACACAAGCTTAAGAGTAAAACTCCTTATGAGTTGCTTAAAGGAAAGAAACCTAAAATTAATTATTTTAGAGTGTTTGGTTGTGTAGTATACATTCATAACAATAACAAAGAATATCTTAGAAAGTTTGAAGCAAAAGCTTCAATGGGAATTTTTCTTGGATATTCCCAAGTAAGTAAAGCTTATAGGGTATTTAATAAATCAACTTCTAAAATTGAAGAGTCTGTGCATGTGTCTTTTGATGAATCTCAGATGTATTAAAAGGAGAAGGAAACCTCTCCTTCCTCAAGTTCATTGCAGGTACTAGAATCTACCAGAGATATAATTCAAGAGATTCTGCCTCTATCAACTCTTCATATCACTGACTCAGATAGCGATGAAGACTTTGTAGAAGTTATTGCTGTACCACCAACAGCTGATCCAATTCCTCAAGAGGAATTAATCCCAACTGTTGCTGAAGATCACATCCCACCTACTGATGTTGTCACACTTAGAGATCATCCTACATCTCAAGTGATTGGAGACATATCAGCTGGTGTTCAAACAAGACATCAATTAAGACAGGATGTGATGCATGTTTGTTTCCTTTCACAAATTGAGCCTCTCACCATAAAAGATGCTGAGCTAGATCCCCACTGGATCATTGCTATGCGAGAGGAGCTCAATTAGTTTGAAATATGTAAGGTATGGACTTTGGTTCCAAGACCAAAAGGCCAACTGATCATAGGCACCAAGTGGGTGTTTAGAAACAAGTTGGATGCAAATGGAATTATAATAAGGAACAAAGCTAGGCTTGTAGCTCAAGGCAACAGACAGGAGGAAGGTATAGATTATGACCAAACCTTTGCTCCTGTTGCAAGGCTAGAGGCAATAAGGATCTTTCTAGCCTATGCAGCCTATATGAAGTTTAAGGTTTTCCAGATGGATGTCAAAAGTGCATTCTTAAATGGTGAGCTAAAGGAAGAGGTATTTGTTGAACAACCTCCTGGGTTTGTCTCTTCAACTCAGCCCTCATTTGTTTTCAAGTTGCAAAAAGCTCTTTATGGACTTAAACAAGCACCCAGAGCCTGGTATGAGACTCTAGCTAGTTTCCTGTTAGAGCACAACTTTGTTAGGGGAGTAGTTGATAGAACCCATTTCGTCAAGCACCACAAGGACACCATCCTGTTAGTTCAAGTCTATGTGGATGACATTATTTTTGGTTCCACTGATCCCAAACTTTGCAAAAGGTTTTCTGACTTGATGCACTCTAAGTTTGAGATGAGTAGTATGGGTGAGCTGTCTTACTTTCTTGGTCTCCAAGTAAAGCAAGATGCTGATGGCATCTTCATCTCTCAATCCAAATATGCCAAGGAATTGGTAAAGAAGTTTGAGATGGCTGATACTTCAGCAATGCATACACCCATGCCTACTAATGCAGTTATAGATTCTGATGATCAGGGTAAGCCAGTTGATCAGAAGAACTATAGGGCCATTGTTGGTTCCCTATTGTATTTAACTGCAAGTAGGCCAGACATAATGTTTGCCACATGCCTATGTGCTAGATTCCAGGTCAACCCCAAGGAATCTCATTTGACTCTTCTCAAGAGAATTCTGAGATACCTGAAGGGACGCCAAAATTTAGGACTATGGTACCCAGCTGAATCAGAATTTGAGTTAATTGGATACTCTGATTCTGACTATGTTGGTTGTAGAGTTAACAGGAAAAGTACCTCAGGGACTTGTCAGTTCCTGGGAGAGAAATTAGTCTATTGGTTCTGTAAGAAACAGGCTTCTGTCTCAACTTCAACTGCAGAGGCTGAATATATAGCAGCTGACAGTTGTTGTTCACAGATCCTGTGGATTCAAAACCAGCTTTTGGATTATGGGTACACACAAAAGAACAAAAAAATCATGTGTGACAGTACCAGTGCTATCTCCATTGCACAAAACCTATGCACCACTCTAGAAACAAGCACATTGAGATTAGACACGATTTCCTGAGAGATTGTGTGGAAAAGAACAAGATCAGCCTTGAGTTCATATCCACTGACCTTCAGAGAGGTGATATTTTCACCAAGCCTTTAGATGAACAGAAGCATCTGTTCTTTCTGCATCAACTAGGCATGATTAATGGAAAAAACTAAGTGTGACGTCTGCCTTTGTTGATATCTGTTTGAAGATCATCGAACGCTGTTCGACGATAGTCGATCAGGTTGAGCCGATCATCGACCTATGGGTGACGACAGCTCGTTTTGTTTGGAAGACAGAAATAGTCGATCGATTGCTCGACTACTCTGCTTCAGGAACCGATCGTCGAATGACCGTTCGACCATCGTCTCCAGTATCTTTTAAAATAGACCGACGATTGCGGTTTTTATTTAAACCGATGGTCGATCTAGGTTAAGAGATCGTGCTTGTTATAGTCGACAGAACTCGTCTTTTCATATTCCGTCTTTCTGTTTGAGCTCTGCCTCGCGATTTCTCCTCCTCATCTCTCTCGTCTTCTCTGACAAATCGATGGCGATTGCTCCAGCCCTTCTGACTGCGAAGAAGTTCGACGCCGGATTCATCGTAGATTTTTACTCTTTCAGCGCATGCGATTCAGAGATCGTAGAGATTCTCCAGCTTTGCAAGGAACAAGGATTGGAATGGCTTATGTCCTCAAGGATAAAGATAAACATCCCAGAGAGTAAAGAGTGGGTCTTCACTTCATCGTCCAGTGACGAATCGATGAGCGGGACGATTGGCAACGAAGAGGTAAGTTTGACTCCTGCCGTATTGATTGATGTTTTCAGATTACTGAATGGTGAAGAGGATTATGAACAAGATACTCCAGAGTTTGGAAGAATGTTGATTGAATTAGGACATGCAGAAGGCATTCCTTCTAAGTTGTTAAAAGTTAATTTTCCGTTAAAGATAAAGTTTTTGGCTGAACTAGTTGGAAAAGTGCTTCTGGGCAAGCACTCTGCTCATGATAACATCACCAGGCAGTAGTTTGCCTTGATGTGTGCCATAGTCAATAAGAAACAGATCAATTGGACAGGGATTATGTTTGATTTGATCAGAAAGAATAATGGCAAGAAAGAAGTAACCCTAGGTAGGGTACTTGGGATAATTCTAAAAGAGAAATACTCCCACCTGTTGGTAACAGTTTCAACAACTATCAATGCCAGTAAAAAGATGGATCCAACACTGTTTGTCAAGTAGAAAAGGAGTTTTCAGAAGCCTTCTCCAGCAGGGGTAGCTCCAGTTGTGTCTGAGAGCACAAGGACTGTTACAGTCACTCCCCACCTACATGAAGCAGGCTCATCCATTCCCTCCATTCCATCTTCCTCTGCTTTACCATTTACCTCAATTGAAGTTCCATCTACTTCAATTGAAGTACCATCTACTGCCTCTCTTCCTCTTGACTCTTCTTCTATTCCCCATACTTCATCTCCAGCATCTCCCATTCCTGCACATCTAGTTGGGATTTCTATTCCCAGTTTTGATTTGTTAGGATCTGAGAGAATTCCAACCCCACCTCAGTCACCACTTACACCTCCAGATAATACTGAATTTCCCTCATCCACTCCTCAATCACCAGTTCTCAACACATCTCATCAGGAAACTGCCTTTCCTGATGATCTTCCATCTTCTGTTGTTCCTCCATCCACATCTTCTGATATATCTCCAGCACTCATAGCCAATATCCTGGAGTTAATTACTCCTTCAATCAAACTCATGATTGAAGAAGCAATTGCTCCTCTTGTATCTTCTATTTCTTCACTGATTGCCACCATCCAAGCCCTCTCCAAATCTGCTGAGCCCTCTTCATCTAGGGGCCTGGTTTCAGTATCCACTGAAATCAGGCAGGGGGAGATGTTCTATGAAGATGCCTTAGAACTGCCCCTGGCCTCTCTTCCAGCAGATCCTCCAGCAGATACTCAAAGATAAACAACACTTACAAAAGAGATAGTAGCTCAAGAAGAAGAAACAGTACCTCAACTTTCTGAAAAAGAGATTTCTGATGCTATAATGGAAACCGAGTTTGTTGTCAAAGTCTGCTTAGAAGAATTCTCCACTCCCATAGTTGCTCTATTCCTGGAAGGAGTCATCACCTCCTATCTAGAGGATTTATGGGAGGTAGGAAGTCCTGAAGGTATTTCCCTTTCTCAATTTACTGACTTGTTAACTGATATGTTAACATGTCAATATCTTGAAGGTTTGATGCATTTGATGCTTAGATATTTCTTTCCTGAGTTATTTTTATTTCCAGTAGTTTTGAGAGACTTAACCCAAATAGGGGGAGATTGTTGGTACCCTAGTTTGGATTTGTGTTAAGTCCTCTCATTTAGTTTCTTGACCCAAGATTTATCTATGGTCAAAGGATAGTTGATAGGTTAGATTCCCCTAGTTGTAAAATTGCTTATCCAGATGTAAATTTGTTTAAGTTGTTTTTAGTTTGACTATAGTGGAACGCCGCTCGACCATCGTCTATCGACTGGTCGACGATCGTTTATCATTTGGTCGACGTTCATCTGTCTGCAGATCGTCTAACTCTGAGTTAGTTCAACTCTCGTTAGCTCGACGATCTGCGGTATCTGCCTTGACGATCGTCGAACCCCGCTCGACTTCTTTTATTAAGACAGATTTCTTGATAGTTTGACTATCTTCCTTGATAGTTCAACTATCTGATAGCTCGACTATCTGTTTGATAGGTCGGCTATCCATGTGGTAGTTCAACTATCTGTGTTGATAGTTCAACTATCTGATAGCTCGACTATCTGTTCTTCCTTGATAGTTCGACTATCTGTGTGATAGTTCGACTATCTGTGTGATAGCTCGACTATCTGCCTTGATAGTTCGAATATCTGGTCGTTCGACTATCTGCTTTGATAGGTCGACGATCTCTGTGCTTTAGTCGACGATCTCCGAGGGTCGCTCGACGTTCTTTTGTCTGCCTTTAGTAATGTTGTATTATTTATTTCCCTTCTGCGTGTCATATTTTATTAAAGAATATTTCATTGATTTTATGCTTATATTTCTTGGCAATCTTTGATCCATTCTTTATGCATAAGTCAATCTTTTTCTGACAAAGTTGTTTGTCTTATTAGTTGAAATATCTTTTCTGCTTTATTCTGCCAGGCTGTCCTTTATAGCCGTTAGACTCAAAAAACTTCTCTAGCCGTAAAGAATTCTTTCTGATGTGACTTTTTTCTTGCACTCTTTTATCAGATTGATTTGCAGCTTCTTAGAAAGCTTTATCTTTTTATAGGATATCTGTCTGCAAGATATATTTTGATTTGTGCTATTTGCAGCCCAGATTGCAGATTCCAGAAGAAGACAAAGTTCAAACTCAGATTAGAGCCGTTGCAAAGGCTCATATATAAAGTGCATTCTAAATACAGAGAAAAAGAGTAACACCAGTATAATAACAACACCAAATACAAGAAGTTTTACACACAGCAACATAGAGATCTACAGCTCTCAGAAATTCACATTCAACTGAGAAGATCAAATCTCTTCAGCATTCTTCTTCATCCTGAGTTCATCCTGCTTCCAGGAAGATTTTCACTCAGAGCCTTTAGAAGAAGAAGAAGAAGAAAGGAAGCTGATTGAAGAAGAACACCTATTCCATATCAAGAGTCTTCTTCAAGCTTCTCCTTCAGAATTTCAAGACAGTTCTTTGTCAAGAATTCAGAAGAGTTCCTGCACCCTGAAGCAAGACTTCTTCCTGGATATTCTCTAATCCAGGGGGAGCCTTGATTCTTTCGAGCTCTCTAACTCTGTACAATCCACTTGCTTCTCTAATCTATTTTTATAATAGAGAAGACACTCTAACCTTTCCCAACCTCCTGTAAAAGGGTTATTACTCCCTTCAAAAGTAAACCATTGGTGGCAGGGCACCTGACCAAAAACCTGTGTGTTGGTTCTTAGGCACCTGATCAAAAGCCTGAAGGGTTTCTAGATCTACTTGAAGCAGATCTTGTGGTGGCAGGGCACCTGATCAAAAACCTGTAGTAGATTCCTACCAGGGTGGTAGAAGAGTGGACATACCTATTTAGAGGGAACCACTATAAATCTCTTGTGTCGTCTGTGCTGCTATCTTTAATTATTGAACTGTGGTTATGAGTAGAAATAACTAGGATTGCTAGTTGCTGTGATAGGACCCAAGCATAACTATAATTACAGTTAGCTTTCTCTTGTGCACTACACTTTGTGTTAGGCTCTAGGGTTTCAAATATCTATAATCTCTTTCCGTAAATTAACTCTAAGGGAGTTGAGTTGGGTATCATAATTTTTGATTACTCTATTCACCCCCCTCTAGAGTTGTATCTATCCTCACTTTCAAAATATTATGTCATCAATATAAATCTGGACTAGCATGAACTTGCCCTTAGATTCCCTTAGGAAAAGGGTCCTGTCTATCTTCCCCCTTGAGAATTGGTTCTCAATGATGAAGCTGGACAATATCTCATACCAAGCTCTATGAGCTTGCTTTAGCCCATATAGAGCTTTCCTAAGTCTATATACAGAATCAAGTGAGTTAGTAACAATAAAACCTGGAGGCTATTCAACATAAACCTCTTCCTTTAAGTCACCATTCAGAAATGCTGACTTCACATCCATCTGGTAGACTTTGAATCCTTGGAATGTAACATATGCAAGGAAAAATATGATGGCTTCTAATCTAGCTACTGGGGCAAAGGTTTGATCAAAATCAATACATTCTTCTTGTCTTTATCCTTTAGCCACCAGTCTAGCCTTGTTGTGAACTATAATGCCATTTTCATCAAGTTTGTTCCTGTAGATCCACTTGACTCCAATGACATTATGTCCTTATAGTCTGGGAACCAGCTTCTAGACTTTACACATCTTAAACTGTTTTAGTTTCTCTTGCATAGCTATAATCCAGAACTGATCTGTATTGGCCTCTTCAAATCTCTTGGGCTCAATCTTTGAAAAGAATCTAGAATACAAGGCTGTATTCAGACTCTTACTCCTTAGATGGCATCACCAATGATCTGGTGTCTTGGATGATCCCTTAAATGCCTGACTGCTGGAGGAAATCTTGCTTCAACTTCCTGATCTTCATTGTCTTCACTTGGTTGATCATCATCCATAACCTGTGTGCCTTGTGCTTCCTCTAGAATACACACTCTATCAGATTCATCTTGAACTAATGGAGTAGCGTCCTCGATAGTCAGCTTGTCCATCATCAGTTCAATACTTGTAGGACTAGAAGAGGAGCTTGGCAACTCACTGTTAATCATTATAGACTCATCAAAAACTACATGAATAGACTCTTCTACAACTTGAATTTTCAAGTTGTAGATCCTATAGGCCTTGCCGTGAATGTTGTACCCAACAAAAATCCCTTCATAGGTCTTAGCAGTGAACTTAGTGTAAGACCCCCCTTTTTTTTTTGAAAACTCGATTCATACCTCGGGGTCTTATGCCCAGAACCGCCGCTTTGCGGTGACACCTTCTCACCCGGGAAGGTCATCACTACAACGCGCCGATTCTGCCGGCCTTTTCGATCACAATCAAGTAGCATGTAGTAAAGAAAGAGAAATGCAGTCCACAATAATAAATCACATATATATAAACTCCACGAAGGGAGTGTCCACAGTATAAAATCAGAGTAAAAACAGAGTACTGAACGGAAGAGGGCTTAAGCCCAGTACAACAACACCTCACTACATGGCCACTCAAACGGAAGCTGAAAAACAAACTGCTACTAAGGAACGGAACTCACGGTCCCGGTTGTCTGAACTCCTGAGCTAGACTGCCCTGTCTCAAAGCGCACCATCCTCCTGGGCTGCTCCTCCGGGCTGGGCTCCACGATTCCATAAAATGATGTGGTCCGAAAACCATTAGTCTATAAGACTAAGTCCTATCATCCCCCACCCCTTCCCCCATGCCCTAAGGCACCGAGCGGTGAGGAAGAAAGGGGAGGACATGAAAGTGGAGAGTAGTCAAAAGCAGATGACGGTGGAACTAACTAGCAAGTTATGACAGGGGAGCAATATAAGTGTTGTAATAGGTAAAACAGAAAGGTAAGTAAGTAAGAAATTAAACCTCCACTTATGTGAGTACACATAAGCCAAGGGATCTTCTACAAGGCTCCCATCATATAAATGTTCCATTCCACTTATACGTTGGGGTGTCGGTTAGCACAAGCATTATATAAATATTTAAATTGACCTTAATCTATAAAACTTGCCCACACAAGCTTATAGACCAAGGGGTCGTTTTGCAGGTCCTAATGTATAAGCGTCCCATACCACTTATACATTAGGTGTCAAGGTTCTTATGAATGATTATGTATGCAACTATATGGTGGGTTAATGATGTACATGCAGTGCAACTCACACACCCGACTTTGTGTACACAAACCTTTAGTTCCCCCTTTCAGAGCCGTTACCTCCCAAGATACCTCCGTAGTGGCAGACGGAAGCGGTGGGTTGGGCCTCACCCACCTCAAAACTAGTATTTTTGAAAGTTAGGTGATAAGATCTATCTACCTCTAGAGGGGGGGGGGGTGAGTAGAGTAAGTTCAAATAGATTGATGTATTTAAACTTTTGATTTACTTAGTGTAGAAAGTGAGTTATGCAATGGTTAAATATATGATAAAGCAAACAGCACACAACACACAGCAAGAAGTAAACATAAACCACAGAAGACACAAGGAAATTATAGTGGTTCCCCAAATTTGGGTAGTCCACTCTTCTATCACCCTTTGATAGGAATCCACTGTAGGAAGGTTGATCAGGTGTCCTGGGCACCACCAGATTTTTTGATAAGGTGTCTTGCCACCACTGATTTTGACAAGGTCTCAGCTAACCAAAAAGGGTAACTTTTGAAGGGAGTTAAAACCCTGTACAGATGGAATAAGGTAAAGAAAGGATGAGTATGCTTCTCTGTCAACTATCAGAGAGAAGCTTGTGGATTTTGATGTTGTCAAACTCCCCCTGAGATGTAGATGAGTTCAGGTAGAAGAAGCTTTGCACAAGGGTGACAGGCTCTTCACTGCTTGTCCTTCTTCAGCAATAGATAACTCAGAAACTGAGTGTTTGATGTCTGAAGGTAGAAGGCAGTCTGTAGAAGAGTTGATTGCAGAGCAGAAGAGAATCAGAGAGTGTTGATGATGATATTTCTCTGAGTGATGTTCTTCTCTTTGAATTCTCTGCAGCAGATTCTGTGAGAGAGAGATGATGAAGAATGTTCTCTGTGACAAATCTGAATAGCTGTGTTACTGTCTCTCTCGAAGAATCTCTGAGTAATAGAATTACTACTGACTGATAGATAGCCGTTGGCAGAGCATTCAATGCATTCCTTAACTGTCCATGCCTTGAAAGGAAGTGCCTTAATTGATTTCCAATGAAAATTCCTTGAGATATGGACCAATTAAGTCTTGAAACGGCCAGGGGATCTCTTGCAATAACTGCTTTGATGATCTTTAATTTGAATTTCAAATGTCAGCAGACGGGAGAACTCAAAACATCGAACTCATCATAAATCGTCGATCTGAGGACGACTATCCGTCGATCAGAGAGTGATTAAGGATGCAGAGAGAATCACGCCAAAACGTCGAGCTGAAGTCGACGTTGCGTCGAACTGAGGACGACGCTGCGTCGAGCTGCGATCGACTATGCGTCGAGCAGCGGTCGACTACGCGTCGAGCTGAGGACGACGACACGTCGAGCTGGGGTCGACTATCCGTCGAGCTGAGCAGAACTAAATTCTCAAATATCCTAAGTTCTAAACTCACACTCAATGACCTATGCTATACAATGAGGTCATGAATCCTTAGCATAGTTATCCTGACCCAAATATAAAAAGGGTGTTCCAACAATCTCCCCCTATTTGGATTAGGATTACTATTCACATGATTGTAAGGAAATAAAATGCATACAGAAGATTAAAACACAGACAAAACCATAAGCCACAGATAGGAATAGGAGCAGATATATAAATATCAAAAGTGTTTATGGCAGTTGTAGAGAGGTAGAGCCATCTTACATTACTTCTTCTTTGGTTCTTCTTCAGAGCTTTTCTTGAACTTAATTTCTCTTTGAGGATTGGCAATATCTTTCCTGGATCTGTAATCCTCAGAAGTACCCAAGGAAGTTATGCTTTTTCCACTGGGAGGAACAGCAGCAGGATGCAATTCCATGTACCTATCAAATTCAAAGAATTTACTGGAGTTGTATTTGTCCAATTCTTGTCTTCTCTGCTCAGACATAGTACTGATATTTGATGTGTCCAGTCCTCTTTCTTTATTCTTCTTAATCAGGTCTAGAGCAGCAAGCTCAGTCATTCTAGCTTTCCAAGCAGTAGGATTGTTGACTGGATCATCATAAGGGATAGGAGGTTCATATTTGTTGCATTGATCTGAAGGAGGAGGTTTTTGCCTTACACCATCATTGAGCTTGAAGGGAAAAGGACCAGAGGCTGAAGCAATAGTCTTTCCTCCCCTTTGATATGGCTGGTGTCTAGCTTGACCTCTTGATTGGTTACCTCTTGAAGATCCTCTTTGTTGATAACCTCTTGGTTGGCTACCTCTTTGTCCTCTCCTGGATTGATATGTCTTGCCTTGGAAGGAGGATGTGGGAGGTTTGCTGACAGGGTTAGCACTGCCTCCTGCACCTGGAGAAGGTGGAGGAGGAGGGGGAAGAATAGATTTAGAGGGGCCTTTGAAATACTTTTTCTTCTGTTTCATAGCCTTGAGTTGGTTCTTGGAAAATTGCATCCAGGGCTCTGTAATCTCATAGTTGTGAAGAATGTAATAGGGAGTATCATGGTCAGTGGCCCTTTCCATTGGAACTCTCTTTAGAGCTTTGCTTCTAGCTTTTCTCTTTTTAGCAATGGTGGCAGATGAATCATCTGAGCTAGTGGCAAACTCATCAGAGGAGCTGCTTTGCACATGATCATAAGGATCATAAAAATCCTTCTTGGAGGCAATTCCTGAAACAGGAACAGAAGCAGCTGTCAGTGTAGATGATGTATCTAACACTGCAGGAAAAGAAATGGCTTCAGGTGCTACAGACATAGGAGCAGCTAAGTCACTGATAACTTCAGATATTACAGCCTCAACTGAACTGGCTGGATAGATCTTATTAGCAGGAGCAGAAGCTACCACTGCATCAGAGACTTGAGAAACAATAGAACTGGCAGGAGCAACAGCTACCACTGCCTCTGGAACAACAGAACTAACAGGAGCAATTGCAGGAGCAAGGGCTTCCACTGCATCAGAAGTGTTGGGCAACTCATCAACAGTCATATTATCAACAGAATGATCAACAGTACTAATATCAACATTAGAACAAGCAGGAGCAGCAACAGCACTATGATCAAGAGAATCATTTGCAGGAGCATCAGCTACCACTGCATCATCATCAAGGATCATTTCATCAAAAATAACAGCAGCAGCAACAGAAAAGGGAACAATAGCCCTGGACAGATCTTCAGGAAGCAATAATCTGTATGGGCTGAAAGACCTTTGGAAAAAGCATGCTGGCACTGCCACTGTAAAGTCTTCAACTGGAGGCTGAACAAACTCTCTATCTGTAGGCTGAATTTCTGAAACTAACAGCTCTTCTCTATCAAAATGAGGCAGCTCTTCTTCTACAAAAATCTCCCCCTGCCTAGAATCAGTAAGAACTGACTCTAGGCCCCTAGAAGAAGGGCCAGCCACAAGAGGAGTAAGGGAAGAGAGTTTAGATGAGATGGAGTTCAAAGAGAGGATTATTGGAGCTAGGGAAGCATCCAATAGAGAAGAAAGCCTTGGAGCCAAGAGCTCATAGAGCTTGTTGGCCAAGGGAAGCAAATCTACTTGCTCAAGGGGATGTTGAGCAGAGGTAGAGGAAGGAGAAACAGATGCAACAGGAGATGATGTTGGGATAGATGTAATGAGGGTGGTAGGTTCAATGATGGATGACATGATGAGGTCAGAAAATGATGGTGTCTCAGATATGTCATCAGGAGAACCATCCAAGAAAGAATCATCTGGATTGTTGATCTCAATATCCATTGGAGGGAAGAAGTGAAGAGGATGAAAATCTTCAGATGTGGTAATGGATGGAGGAATGGAAGAAGCAATTGTAGCAATTGATGATGTTGTTGGCATAGGGGATGAAAATTGAGATGTGGATGGAGTGAAGGTGGTTGGAAAGCTGAAGGAAGATGAAATGGTGATGGATGGCATGGCTTCTTCTACTAGGTCAGAAGGCTGAGGTGAAGTGACCACAACAGTCCTTGTTTCTGTAGAAGTTTTCATAGCTGCAGCAGCTCTGGGATTGGTGATTTTCCTGTCCCACTTACCAATGAGGGCACAGGTCAGTCTCTTAGAAGCATTGATATGCTTAGAGGATACCAGAAGCTGAGGGCAGATATGATGAAGCAGCAAACCCAACACTCTTCCAAAATGGACATAGGTCTTGTTGACCTTCTTCTTCACTAAATCAAACAGAATTTCTCCCCAGTTCAAGTGCTTTTTGTCCAGGAGTGCAGCCATGATGCAAAATTGATGCCTGGAAATGGCATCATGTGCTGTTCTCTTAGCACAGATAACCTTGCCTACCACATCAGCTAGAAGTCTGAATTCTATGGCAAGGTCTACTTTCAATAATTTGGAGGCATTCTCAGAGGAATGACCCATCCTGTCTAACATTGCAGCATATTCTTCATTTGACAACTCCATACTGTCATTGCCATTCTCCAATTCAAACACCTCAGTAAATATAGCAGGGGTTAAGGATACCTGAGTCCCTGAGATTGAACCAGTAATGGTGCTTTCATCTTGAGTGACTGCTGTATAAATCCATTCTTTGATTTCTGTTTCTGCTATTGGCATTCTGGTTGTCATGAACTTCTCCAATTTCTGTTCCTGGAACAGCTTCAGAATTTCCAGAAAATTCTGAGATGATCCTTCAAAGGAATCTAAATCAATGTCGAAACCGCAATCAAATTTCATTGCCGCCAAGATTGCTGCTGGAATCGCCATTTCCTGTAGAATACCTCTCGAAAACAAGTGTAAAATCTTTGGAGGGGGAAAATACTTGCAGAGAATATGAAAGCGCAAATGAAATCGACGTCGAGAAGATGATTTTATACTAGGGTTCGACGCAAAAAAAGGAAATAACGTCGAGCTTAGATCGACGCTAAGAAGCTCTAGGGGAAACAAAGAGACTCGGTGGTGTTCAGCTTAGATCGACGTTCGACGTTTTGAAGGTCGACGGTCGACGCTATTTGGGATGCTGAACGTCGAGCTCTGGTCGACGTCAATTAGCGTCGTCGACCGAGACAGAAACTTAACAAACTCTAGACAGGGTCGATCTCTGGTCGATGCAAAGATGAGGTCGACGGTCGACGCCTTTTAGCAGTCGACGATCAGTCGATCTCCAGTCGACGTTTTCAAATGAAAAACGTCGAGCGTCGAGCAGAGTTCAGACAGAACCTCTAGACACTTAAGAAAGAGATACATTTGCCTAGACTTTGTCATTTTTATGGTTTCAAAATCTTGTAGATTAACTTATGCTATCTCCATCTATCATTCCCAACTGATTAAGGAAGAAGAAGTGCTTCTTTTCATCCAAAGGTTTGGTGAAAATATCTCCCCTTTGTAAATCAGTAGAAATGTACTCTAGTGCTATTTTATTCTTTTCTACATTATCCCTTAAGAAGTGATGTCTGATCTCTATGTGCTTTGTCCTACTATGGAGAACTGGATTTTGAGCAATGCAAATTGCACTAGTATTATCACAAAGAATTTTTGACTTCTCTAAGTTGTAGCCATAGTCTAGGAGCTGGTTTTGGATCCACAATATCTGTGAGCAGCAACTACCTGCAGCCATGTATTCAGCTTCAGCAGTTGATGTAGACACAGATGTTTGCTTTTTGCAAAACCAGGAGACAAGTCTATCACCAAGGAATTGACAAGTTCCACTGGTGCTTTTCCTGTCTACTCTACATCCAGCATAGTCAGCATCTGAAAATCCAGTGAGATCAAATCCTGAGTCATGTGGATACCAGAGACCTAGATTTGGACAGCTTTTTACATACCTAAGAATTCTCTTAACTAATGTGAGGTGTGACTCTCTAGGGCTCACTTGGAACCTAGCACACACACATGTAGCAAACATAATATCTGGTCTGCTAGCTGTAAGATATAAAAGAGAGCCAATGATTGCTTTATAGTTAGTCTGATCAACTGGTTTACCAGATTCATCAGCATCTAAAACAGCATTAGTAGGCATGAGTGTTTTCATAGAAGATGCATCTGACATACCAAATTTCTTAACCAATTCTTTTGCATACTTGGTTTGAGAAATAAATATGCCATCAACATGTTGTTTGATTTGCAATCCCAAGAAGAAGGAAAGCTCACCCATGCTACTCGTTTCAAACTTTGAGTGCATTAGTTGTGAGAACTTTTTGCACAAGCTTGAATCAGTAGACCCAAAAATTATGTCATCTACATATATTTGTACTAGTAGGATATGGGACTTATGGGTTCTAATAAAAAGAGTTTGGTCAACTCTACCCCTTTTAAAATCATTTTCAAGCAGAAAGGAGGCTAAGGTCTCATACCATGCTCTTGGAGCTTGCTTGAGACCATATAAAGCCTTATGTAATTTGAAAACATGTTCAGGAAAGGTTGGAGAGATAAAACCTGGAGGTTGCTTGACATAGACTTCTTCCTTGATGTCTCCGTTGAGAAATGCACTTTTAACATCCATTTGGAATACCTTGAATTTCTTGTGTGCAGCATAAGCAAGGAAAATTCTTATGGCCTCCAACCTTGCAACTGGTGCAAAGGTTTGGTCATAATCAATCCCTTCTTCTTGACAATAGCCTTGAGCAACAAGCCTTGCCTTGTTTCTCACAATGATCCCTTGATCATCTAACTTGTTCCTGAATACCCATTTAGTTCCAACAATTTGTTGGTTTCTTGGTTTTGGAACCAATTCCCATACTTTGTTTCTTTCAAACTGGTTTAGCTCCTCTTGCATTGCAATGATCCAGTTTGGATCTTGCTCTGCATCTTGAATTGTTTGAGGCTCTATTTGGGAGAGAAAACAAGTGTGCATCAGATGTTGATTTATCTGATTTCTGGTTTGCACACCTTCTGAGATTTCTCCAATCACTTGAGAGATTGGATGATCTCTTACTGTTACTAAATCAACAATGGGTGTTGATTGTTCACCAACCTGTGTTGTTGTTTCCTCTTGTGGAACAACAACTGGTTCTTCAAGTTCTTCATTGTTTCCTTCCAAAATCTGATCAGTATCTTCATTGTTACTAACATTTAGTTCTTGTTGTGTAGTGGAAGATAAAGAACCATTATCCATGATGGTTAACTGATTTATATTTTCAGCTAGAGATTGTACCTGCAAATGGTCTATGGTAGAAGAATTCTTCTCCTTATAAGACATATTAGACTCATCAAAGGTAATATGCATGGATTCTTCAATTTTATGGGATGACTTGTTATAAACCCTATAAGCTTTGCTGTTCAAAGAGTATCCCAGAAACACTCCTTCATCAGCCTTAGCTTCAAATTTTGCTAAATATCTCTTGTCATTATTATGAATGAAGCATATGCAACCAAAAATCTTGAAAAAACTAACTTTAGGTTTCTTCCCTTTGAGCAATTCATAGGGAGTCTTATCCTTTAGTTTATGTATCAGGCTTCTATTCAAAACATAATTGGAGGTGTTCACAGCCTCTGCCCAAAAGGTTAGAGGAAGATGAGCATCTGTCAATAATGTTGTGGCAGATTCAATTAAGGTTCTATTTTTCCTTTCAACTACCCCATTTTGTTGAGGAGTTCTAGGAGCTGAGAAAGTGTGCCTGATCCCTTCATTCTGACAGAACTCTTGCATAAGAAGAGAATCAAACTCTGTCCCATGATCACTTCTGATCAGGGCTATATGAGTATTGAACTCAATCTGTATGCTCTTGAGAAAATCTGTCAAAATTTTGAAGTTATCAGACTTATTTCTCAGGAAGAACACCCAAGTAAATCTTGAGAAGTCATCTACAATCAATAAGGCATAATATTTCCCCCCTAGGCTTTGTACTGTAGTGGGTCCAAAAAGATCCATGTGCAACAAATATAAAATTCTAGGTGAATCACTCTTATTAAGTGATTTGAAACTGTTTTTGGTTTGCTTTCCTAATTGACAAGCCTTGCAGAGTCCTTCCTTCTTGTAGGAACCAGAAGGTAGTCCTCTAACAAGGTTGAGTTTAGACAGCCTAGCAATAGTTCTAAGGTTAACATGTCCTAATCTTTTATGTCAAAGCTCATTTGGCTTACTAAGAGAATTGAAAAGGCATATATCTACTTTAGAAGAATTGAAATCAACTAAATATATATTATCTTGTCTATTTCCAATCAACACAATATTGTTATCTAAAGCAATATTACAAACCAAATCAGTGAACCAAACCTGATAACCAGCATCACAAAGTTGACTGATGCTGATTAAGTTGTGCTTTAGTCCTTCCACATAAGCTACCTTCTTGAAGGTGATTGATCCAATTTTGACTTGACCATATCATTTGGTTTGTCCAAAGTTAGAATCACCAAAGATTACTCTTGGTCCAAGCTTTGCTTTGAAGGATGTAAGATTGCTTTTGGTCCCTGTCATATGTTTGGAGCAACCACTATCCAGGTACCAATGCTGGTTCATCACTGGATAGCTCTTCATCTGCACATGTAACAGCTTAATTGTTTTTCACCCAGTTCACCTAGGGTTGAGGTTGATAACCAGTGAAATCAGAAATGAAAGACATTTCAGGCTGACTCTTATAGCCTTCAGGATGATATCTCCTAGGAGGAATCACCCATTCAGTATAAGGGTTAGGCTGAGATGTAGGATATTTATGATTTGATTTAGATTTATCCTGTGTAAATAAAACAAGACTCTGAGCTCTGTTCGACGATCGTCGATCTAAGTTCAACGCTGATGTTTCAGGACGTCGAGCTCCATTCCACGTTCGAACAAGCCTACCTTCAGGGACAATAGCCAGTCTACCTGAGTTCGACGTGTGTCGACCTGAGTTCGACGCTTCAGCATGGTGTTGTTGATTCTTGTTAGAATGGCGTCGAGCTCTGGTCGAAGATCGTCGAGCTCTGTTCAATGTTTTCTGTTGTACTTGAAATGGCTTAGGTAGATCAGAATTTTTTCTGGCTACCACCATAATTTCTTTACCCTTATTACTGGTAAACTTTATGGGAGTTGTTAGCACTATAGGTTGGCTTGAGGAGGCACCCAAACCTAGTGAACCATTCATTCTTGAATTCACTGTGCTTGTGATGTCTATTAACTTGAGACTCCTCCCATTGAGAGTTTCCTCAAGCTGTTTAGCCTTGGATAGCTCACTCTTTAGTGAAGCTATCTCCTCCCTACAGCATTCTAACTCATCAAAAAGCTTAAGATTATTTGCACTTAATGTGCTGTAATCAGACAACTGGCTTCTAAGAGAATCAATTGTTTTCTCAGCAGTCAGCAAGTCTATGCACATAGATTTAAATCTAAATTTGAAATCATCAGAAGAAAAATCAAAGGAGTCAAGTACCTGATCTTCACTTAATTCCTGATCAGTCATATATTCAGATTCATGCTCTGAATCTGAGCTGCTTTGTGATGCATTGATTGCCATCATGCAGAATCCTTTCTCAGTGGCATCATCCTCATCATCACTTGTGCTGGATGATTCTTCAGACTCTTCAGTATCACTCCATGTTTCAGCAACAATTCCTTTCCTTGTATGTTTGGTGTTGCTGGAGGAGGATTTATCATAGTATTTCTTGGAGTCTTTATCTCTTTTCTTGTCTCTTCTTTCTCTCTTGTCTTTCTTGTCTTTCTTGTCTTTGCCTTGATTTTCAGGACAGTTTGGTGCAGTGTGTCCTGGTTTCCTGCAGCCAAAGCATATAATATCTTTATTATTAGATCTGTAATACCTTGGCTTATCTTGGTCTTTAGAAGACCATTTTCTGAAGTTCTTTCTACCCATCTTGTTGAATCTTTTGGCTAGAAGGCTTAATAGTTCTTCATTGCCTATCTCCTTCTCTTTAGGTACTTCCTCTGAAGCTTTGAGAGCTATTGTCTTCTCCACTTTGGGTGTAGAAGAAGTTGTGTTTTGCTCCCCTTCTCTATTTTTGACAAATAGCTCATAGGACTTGAGTTTGCCTAAGAGAGCTTCAGTGGATGTCTCAGTTTGACTTCTGCTATCTTTAATTGGCCAGATTCTTGAATCACAAGTGCTAGGTAAGCACATGAGAATTTTATCATTTATCTCTGTGAGAGATATATCCTTGTCCAAAGTTTTCAGTTCACTGACAATCAGACTAAATCTGTTGTACATGTCAGCCACAGATTCAGCTTGAGCCATTTTGAAATTCTCATACTGTGTTATCAGCTGAGCTCTTCTATCTTTTCTTTCATCAGCTGAACCTGAGACTATCTCAGTTAGTTTGTCCCAGATTTCTTTGCCAGAGTTGCATTCAGCAACCTTCTGAAATATGTCATCTGACATTGTTTGGGCCAAGATGTTCATGGCCTTTGCATCAGCAACTTTCCATTTCTTTATATCAGTGTCTGTTCCTGCAGGTGGTGGAACAGCTGAGGTACTTGTTGTAGTAGGAGGCCTTGGACAATCTGTTAAGACACAGTTAAAAATGTCTTCATCAAAAGAGTTCATATATAATTTTATCCTTGCCTTCCAGAGTCCAAACTTAGATAGATTGCACACTGGAGGTCTTGTGCTTGCATAATCCTTGTTTTGTGCCATGAGTTTTTATAAAAAAAATTTTTATCAAAACAAAATAAACCCTCTATAGAGTTTGATCTTATCAAAGATCTTTGTGGTCCAGGTGTTAGCCTGAAGGAAAGACCAACCTCCCTCTGATACCAATTGAAAGTTAGGTGATAAGATCTATCTACCTCTAGAGGGGGGGGGGGTGAATAGAGTAAGTTCAAATAGATTGATGTATTTAAACTTTTGATTTACTTAGTGTAGAAAGTGAGTTATGCAATGGTTAAATATATGATAAAGCAAACAGCACACAACACACAGCAAGAAGTAAACATAAACCACAGAAGACACAAGGAAATTATAGTGGTTCCCCAAATTTTGGTAGTCCACTCTTCTATCACCCTTTGATAGGAATCCACTGCAGGAAGGTTGATCAGGTGTCTTGGGCACCACCAGATTTTTTGATAAGGTGTCTTGCCACCACTGATTTTGACAAGGTCTCAGCTAACCAAAAAGGGTAACTTTTGAAGGGAGTTAAAACCCTGTACTGATGGAATAAGGTAAAGAAAGGATGAGTATGCTTTTCTGTCAACTATCAGAGAGAAGCTTGTGGATTTTAATGTTGTCAAAGCTCCCCCTGAGATGTAGATGAGTTCAGGTAGAAGAAGCTTTGCACAAGGGTGACAGGCTCTTCACTGCTTGTCCTTCTTCAGCAATAGATAACTCAGAAACTGAGTGTTTGATGTCTGAAGGTAGAAGGCAGTCTGTAGAAGAGTTGATTGCAGAGCAGAAGAGAATCAGAGAGTGTTGATGATGATATTTCTCTGAGTGATGTTCTTCTCTTTGAATTCTCTACAGCAGATTCTGTGAGAGAGAGATGATGAAGAATGTTCTCTGTGACAAATCTGAATAGCTGTGTTACTGTCTCTCTCGAAGAATCTCTGAGTAATAGAATTACTACTGACTGATAGATAGCCGTTGGCAGAGCATTCAATGCATTCCTTAACTGTCTATGCCTTGAAAGGAAGTGCCTTAATTAATTTCCAATGAAAATTCCTTGAGATATGGACCAATTAAGTCTTGAAACGGCCAGGGGATCTCTTGCAATAACTGCTTTGATGATCTTTAATTTGAATTTCAAATGTCAGCAGACGGGAGAACTCAAAACATCGAACTCATCATAAATCATCGATCTGAGGACGACTATCCGTCGATCAGAGAGTGATTAAGGATGCAGAGAGAATCACGCCAAAACGTCGAGCTGAAGTCGACGTTGCGTCGAACTGAGGACGACGCTGCGTCGAGCTGCGATCGACTATGCGTCGAGCAGCGGTCGACTACGCGTCGAGCTGAGGACGACGACACGTCGAGCTGGGGTCGACTATCCGTCGAGCTGAGCAGAACTAAATTCTCAAATATCCTAAGTTCTAAACTCACACTCAATGACCTATGCTATACAATGAGGTCATGAATCCTTAGCATAGTTATCCTGACCCAAATATAAAAAGGGTGTTCCAACAATTTTCACTACCGGTCTGACCTATCATACACCCTCAACGCCTGGTGCACAAGGCGGACTCCTGCGTACTCTTGCCGACTGGACCGCTGGACTTAAGTTTGGCGAGGTGCTAGCCACCTTGCCGAGTCAACGCAACTGGTGTCGGTGCAACGAACTCCCCAATATCGAAGACCCACCACCTTAAAGTTTCCTATTTATGCACATGCAACCTTTAATATAAGAAGTCAAAGTAAAGCTCCCGGACCAAACCGTCCGTCTCAACCACAAACCGAGACTAAGCTCCCCGGACTAAACCGTCCGGCTCAATTCCAAACCCTATCCCTTTGAGCACCGCGGGATGGCGCCCCTTTGAACACCTCAGGACGACTTAACATTTTCCAAATGTTTATCTAACTAGTGTGTGAAGTGTAAACCTATTTCAATTAATTACTCTTTTGATTTATTTAAGATTTACGTTAGCCCGGGACTGCCTCCGGATTATGCCCCGTAAAGGGTTCTCAATAACACTAGGAACCAAGACGGCGACATTACGGCCCGAATTTCCCTTTCGAGTGACACTTATTGTTGTTGGTTGTTTTTCCCTTACCCGTTCCCTTTTAAAATTGCATCAAACTAAACCTAGGGTGAATTTGACTCTTCACTCCTATGGGGACGACGATCTTTCGTCGGTCCCACGCACCTTCTACCATAACCACTTACTTCTAGTCACTCCTTAGAACCTTCCATGACAACCTATCTAAATCCATCCCAATCAGCTCATTGAGAAACTCCAACATTGCCCTAAGTCGGCTCCAAATGCGATCTTTTATGAAAACACTACCTGCAGACCAGCCTACACTATATGATGACCTTGATAGGATGTCTTTTGTGTCTTCATTCGAATGACCTAAGTTATTTACTGGAGTCCTATCCTGTCATAAATGAATCAATTCCAGATTATAACCATTTTCTCAATTAATCTAATAATTAATTAATTTTCTTACAAATCCAAGGTCTACTAATTTGAACATGAGGTAGACTTTTTTGCTATGTAAAAATCATAATAAATTCAGAATAAATTCTGTTATATCTAAAAAGGATATATCCAAGGTTTGATATTTTTTCTCTAAGGTCTAAGGGGCCTAATCATGTTTTATCAATAATTCATTTCTTTCATGACTAATGAATAAACTACATCAAATCTTCATTCAAATAATTTGAATCAATTACAGGGTACTAATAACCCCATGAAAACAGCACTAGATAAGTTTCATAATTTTCCTACTGGAAATTAATTTATAATAAATCATTCACTAAATTCTTAATCTAACATGCTTGTGAATCAAGTACCATAATCATAACTCCAAAAATCTTGAATAAATTGCCACTAGTAAATATTGCTTTAAGGACCCTATTTACCAAATTTCATAATTTTTCAGAAAGTATTTAAGCCATAATATATTTTAAAACCATAAAGCCCTTTTATAACACTTGTGAAAGAACTACTAGATTTCTTCAACATAAAATTAAACTAAAAATTTAGGAGCATTCTTGCTGGACAACAACATCTAATTCCAGAGTTTCATGGGGTCTTATTTGACTTAAAAATCTTTAATAAATAAAATATCAAAATAGGGCTATACCCACATTCATAAGTGAAGTACTAGAAATAATTATCCAAATATTCTAGTAAAATCATCCAAGGGTCCTAACTACCCTAGAAACACTCTACCCAAGTTTCATAGCTTTTAAATGAATTTAAGTTACTGTTTTGACCTAAAATCCCTTCTACCCTAAAACTATGGTTTAGGTTTTGAGGTACCTACCTACCTCTACATTCTCTAATATTTCAACCAGAGGGTTAAATTCCCATTAACAACCTCTCCACCAAATCTCAAGACCATACAAGGGCATTTGCCCCTATGACCTTCACAAGCCCCCAAAGTCCTCATTTAGGGTTTGAACCTGGGCCCTAGGGTAAACTCACCCTAATCCACCCCATTTTCCCCAAGGGGTTCTTAGGATCATTTCAAACCAATGGTCAAAATCTCAACCTCTGTTGAGGTGAGATGATCTCTCAAGTGTCAAAAGTACCTTTTCCCTAAATTTCCCTTCCCTAGGTCCAAACTAGGGTTTAGTGAATTCCTATTCAAAACTCAACCAAATGATTTAAAATTTGAACCAGACCTAGATACCTATACCAGGGACACCTCACCAAAATTTGGGAGGGTATGGAGGTCATTTGACCCTTTAATTATCTTGCCCTAGCTTTTCTAGGGTTAGGGAAAAACCCTAAGCTACACTACCCCAAATGGTCTCCAATTTTTACAGGGGATGGATCTAGGTAATAATAAGCCCCTGTCCAAAATTCAGGAAATTTGGACCAAGGGTTAGGTGTGGGGAATTATTTTAAAATCTGCCTTACTTATAGGACCTACCCTAGAAAAATGGCCCTATAGGTCAGTATACTTGTCCTAAAATTTTCCATTGCACATCAAACTGTAGATAATAAAAATGCCTACAACATTTATGTTGATCATTTTTGATGAACATGCCCCTAAAGGGCCTAAATAATTTTTAGAAGAAATCTACCCTAGTTGTAGGACATACCATTACTAAAAAGGCTCTACAGGGCAGTCCCCTCATCCAATTTTTGACCACTGCATATCAAATTGTAGGTATTTAAAATACCTACAACTCTCGTGTTATGACCTTTTTAAGTAGGTATCCATAAAAGGCCTAAATTTAATTTACAGTGAAACTGTTTTATTAAAATACAGAAAAAGAATTAATAAAAGCTGTAATTCGTGTATTTAAGTCTCGCACGCATCTTAAAGCAATCCGAGGGCAGCTGTACTTCGTCTTCTCCAAATGGCCTGAACCAAAACCGTGAGAAGTGAATCTTATGGGTCTTTTCCCGGCCACCAGGGGCGGCGCCACCACCGGGAAACAACTCCTACATGTTCCCGGTGGTGGGGGCTAACCTTGCCGGCGGCTAGGGCGGCCGGAGGTGGCGGCGCCGCCTTACCCGAGCCCACCAAAACACCATTAAAAATGGTGTTTTCTAGGTTTGCATTCCACTCGACCGACTCGTTTGAGCCCGGGCTTACTCCTAACATGTCTAAGATCTATGCATGAGAAAAAGGGAGTGAGGGAGGACCTGAGTTCGGGCTTGGATGCGAATTGACCTGCAGGAATGCATGGCGGAGGCGGTGGCAGCATTTCCTCTCCTTGGTGGCTCCAGCAAGGGTTCTCTCCTCCTTCTCTGATTTCGAAAATGGTCTCCCCTCTCTCCTAAGTGAGTATATAAGGGGGAGAGGGGAACAGGGGGCGGTTTCATCCAAGAGGCAAAACACCCCTTCATGGTGGGGGGTGGGTTAGAGGTGCGGAGGGGTGAAACCACCTCTTGGTGGCCGGGAAAGGGTTGGGGGGAAGAGGTGCCAGCCATTAGGTGGCTGTGGGCCCCTCCTTGGCCGAATTCATGCCTCCTTCTTCAAAACACCCCTTCACCTCTCCACCACCTTTTCTCTCTCCTCTATATAACCAAATACTCATTTTTTCTCTCTCCTAGTCACCCTCACGAATTTTCTTCCCCTAGAAGCCTAAAATCAGCCCATAAAATTAATATTAAAACCTTAAATGCCATATGAGAGGGGGGCTCACCATTCTACCATGAAAATACCCCTTATTCTCACTTTCTCTCTCCTATATTTAGCCTATTTCTCACTTCTTTCTCTCTCCTAGTCAACATGTTGGCTAGCTTAGGGTTTAGGCTATAGACAGCCATAATAACTCCTAATAAAACCCCATGAGTCTATATGAGGGGGCTTGAGCTTGAGTTAACCCAATTGAGCTAGGTTTGACTTGATTTGGGTTTAGGGTTGACTTGGTCAATTTGACCTTCAGAGTCAACATCAATAGACCCTTAGGGACCCATTGACCTCCCCTAAGGCCTAGGTATGGTTAGGTAGGGTAGACTTGGCATAATGAGGGTGAGTTGACCCAAGACAGGGTTAATTTGGCATAACTAGGGCTTAAGTTGACTTGGGTCAACTTAGCCACTAGGTTTGCACCCAATGGGTCCTTGGTGACCCATTGATCTCATATTAGGTTTAGGAATGCCTTGGAGGTAGATTGAACCCACTAGGCCACCAAAATCAGGGTTTTAAGATTTTACTATTTGCAGCCCAAGTGAGTCTCAACTAACTAGTTGGGTCACTTGACCTCCTAGGTTCAACCTAGGATTTGTTATGACCTAGGAATGTTCAAGTCACTCCTAGGGGGGGGGGTCTAATTTGAAAATGGGATGTTATAAATCCCAATAAATAAAACAAAAATTTCGTCCCCGAAATTAAGGTTAAGTCTATGAGAGCCTTTCTACCGGATTATCTTAAGCTTGTAACATCCCACGAGGGTTGAGTTGCTTAACCAAGGTTAATAAACAAGGGCTAGCCCCAATAAACAAAGGATTAGCCTCTAATCTTAGGTGATACTCCGGTGTAAAATAAGTAGGGAAAAATAATTACAAGCATCTTGAGAAGTTAGAAGATATTACCTGACTAAACAACTCCGGGTACTTCTCTCGCATCAAGTCCTCAGGTTCCGAAGTATGCTCCTCTTGCCCATGATTCCTCCACAAGACTTTGACTAGCGGGATCTTCTTGCGGCGCAAGACCCGCATCCCCTGGTCGTCAATCCGTATCGGCTCCACCTGAACAGACCGATCTGTAGCTACCGGCCCATCAGTGGTGGTAATCTGTAGCTTCGGGCGTAGTAGAGCCCTCCTGAGTGAAGATACGTGGAACAGGTCGTGTAGGCCGGACAGCTCCTGCGATAGCTCAAGTCTGTAAGCTAATGGACCGATCCGCTCCAGGATCATGAAAGGCCCCATGTATCTCGGACTGAGCTTCTTCAGCCGACCACGTACTCGTGAAACCCCGTGCATCGGCCGGATCTTCAAGAATACCCGGTCTCCAACCTGAAACTCTAATAAACGATGCCGAGCGTCATAATACTTTGCCTGTCTGCTTTGTGCCTCTAGCATCCTCTCTCGAATCAGTCGCACCTGAGCCTCGGTGTCTTCAACAAACTCTGAATCTACCATCTTCGGATCCGCATCATGTATCCAAGACAAGGGAGTCCGACATCTCCTCCCATACAAGACCTCATACGGAGCCATCCGTATACTGGACTGATGGCTGTTATTGTATGAAAACTCAACTAGGGGCAACATCCGCTCCCAGGGTTCTCCATGATCCACAATACACAGCCTCAGTAAGTCTTCCAGCATCCTGTTGGTACGCTCCGTCTGCCTGTCAGTCTGGGGATGGAAGGCCGTACTGAAGGTCAGTCGTGTGCCAAGGTAAGACTGCACTGATCTCCACTCTCTGGATGTGAACCGACCATCTCGATTAGATACGATCGTCCTCGGCACTCCATGGTAACGAATAAACTGTTCCACGAACTTTCGAACCAAAACTCCAACACAGTCATCCTTCCAAATCGGGACAAACCTAGCCACCTTCGTCAGCCGATCAACGATTACCCAGATAGAATCGTTTCCTGTGCGTGAACGAGGGAGGCCATGGATGAAGTCCATCGCGATATCATCAAACTTCCACTCCGGCACTGGGAGTGGCTGCAGCAGTCCAGCGTGGTATCTGCACTCTGCCTTCTCTAACTGGCACGCCTCGCAGTGGGTCATAAAATAAGTGATGTCATTCTTCATGCCCGGCCAGTAGAGTGTCTTCTTCAAATCCGTCGTCATCTTCGTAATCCCGGGATGTATAGAGTATCGGCTATGATGAGCCTCTGCTATAATGTCTTCCCGAATCTGCCCTCCATCCGGTATGTAAGTCCGACCCTTGAAGCACAATAGATCACCTCGCATCGAATAGTCCCCAGCTGAGCCTGCCTCTATGGCCCTGAAAATCGGCTCCAATTTGGCATCCTGCCTCTGCCATCTCTAACTCTGTCATGAATAGTGTCGGTGGCACTCGTCGCAGCTAAATACTACTCGTACAGATCGGTGTCTTCGGACGATACCAAGGTGATGTGCATATCTTCAAAGCTCCATAATATCTCTAAAGACATGACCTGGTGCCCTGCTCCTGAAGTAGTAGCTCTCCGGATCAAGGAATTGGCTACCACATTTGCCTTACCCGGATGGTAGTGCATCTCATACTGATTGTCTGCCAGGAACTCCACCCATCTCCGCTGTCTAATGTTCAGCTCCTTCTGCATATCCACGTACTTCAGATTTTTATGATCTGAAAATATGTCGCAGTGAACTCCATAGAGATAATGGCGCCAGACCTTCAGCGCAAAAATAACCGCACCCAACTCCAGATTGTGCACAGGGTAGTTTTGTTCATGCTTCTTTAGCTGGCGTGAAGCGTAAGCAATAACATGGCCATTCTGCATCAGAACGGCTCCCAAGCCCTGGTAGGAGGCATCTGTATACACCTGGAATCCTTCTTTCCCCGAAGGGAGAGTCAGTATAGGAGCCGAGGTGAGTCTCTCCTTCAACTCTTGAAAAGATGCCTCGCATTTCGGGGTCCACACAAAAGGTGTCTCCTTCCTCGTCAAAGATGTGAGAGGGAGTGTAAGACTAGAAAATCCTTCTACGAACTTTCGGTAGTAACCTGCAAGTCCTAAGAAGCTTCGAACATCTGTAGCTGTCTTCAATCGTGGCCAATCTCGGACTGCTTGAACTTTCGCTGGATCCACTGCCAATCCAGCTCCACTGATAACATGACCCAAAAAGGCCACCTCTTTCAACCAAAACTGGCACTTGCTGATTTTGCGTACAACTGATGCTCTCGCAATCTCTATTGTGTCAATGCCAAATGCCTCAAGTGCTCCTCTTCTGTCCGAGAGTAAATGAGAATGTCATCAATAAAAACGATGACAAACACATCCAAGTAAGACTCGAAAACCTGGTTCATGAGAGTCATGAACACTGATGGCGCATTTGTGAGCCCAAAGGGCATCACGGTAAACTCGTATAGACCATATCTGCTACAAAAAGCAGTTTTCGGGATGTCCTCTTCTCGGATCCGTAACTGGTAGTAGCCCGATCTCAAATCCAACTTTGAGAAGAAGTGAGCTCCCTCCAGCTGGTCGAATAGATCGTCTATCCTTGGCAACGGATAAGTATTTCAGACTGTCAGTCGATTCAAGGCTCGGTAATCTATGCACAGTCTAAGTGTCCCATCCTTCTTCTTGACGAACAATACAGGGGCTCCCCATGGCGAGGAACTTGGTCGGACATAACCGGCTTCCACCAGCTCCTGTAATTGGCTCCGGAATTCCACCAGCTCCTTTGGGGCCATCCGGTAGGGGGCTCTAGATGCTGGCTTAGCCCCTGGCACCAGCAAAATCTGAAAGTCCTGCTCTCTGTGCGGGGGTAGCCCCAGTAACTTCTAGGGAAAAACATCCTCGAAATCTCGCACAACAGGAATCTCCGCTACAAGAACATTGGCCTCCGCCATCTCGAATAAAACCTGGTAAATCTCGTCTCCCTGTATATGGGCCTTAGCGGCCTGAATAGATGACAAAAATGAACAGGAGGCATGTCTTATACCTTCTATTATGACGGAAGAATCTCCATGCCTCAGAATAATCTTCTTGGCCACGCAGTCAATTAGGGCATGGTTCCATTATAACCATGACATGCCCAAAATCAAATCATATGAAGGCATCCTCAGGATTGCGGCTGGTGCCTCGAATGCTTTCCCGCCAATTTGTGCCTCCATGTTGCAATGCGCAGTGGTGTGTAGCTCGGACCCATCAGCTAGTCGTACCCTTAATGCCAAGCCGATGAATCTCTCCATGCCTGCCAAGCCAGCAATGAAGGCCTCTGATACAAATGAGCGTGACGCACCCGTATTGAACAAAGTATATGCGGGCTTGCCGCTGATGAGGACAATGCCTGGGGTAACAAAATTTTTGAAGTATAGTTAAAGTTTTCTTTCCCAGTTTGTAATTTCTTAGTTTAGAGTCCAACTATTAAACAAAGGAAATATACAAACTTTTGACGTACCTGTGATTACCTCCTCAGGATGTCGAGGCTGGGTCAGATCTAATGCATATAACTATTCCCTCTCCTGTTGGCGATCTCCGCCCTGATATCCACGACCTTGGCCGCGTCCTCGGCCTCCATAGTGCTGAGCCGGTGGGGCAATCTGCGGTGCTGGAGGGGGTGCTCCCCTCATAGGACAGTTCCTCTTGATATGCCCCAACTGGTGTCAGTAGAAGCATTCCGGCGGAGTGTAAGCCCCACCTCCCGGTCTCTGCATGTCTCGCATCTGAGGTCTCGGCAGTTCCCGCACCTGAATAGGATGAGGGGCCAGTGTCACCTGCTCCCTCGGCTCCTGCCTCACCTCCTGTCGAGGCTGAACCTCTGTCCTCCTGCCATCTGCTGCATGGCCTTAACACTGATCGCTCTGGGCTCCCCGGCTCTGATCTTCCGTTGGCCGCTTCCGGCCTCTGGTGGTGTGCCAATCTGCCTCTAACCTCTTTGCCATCTCCAGAATACGGGAGATAGGCCCGTCCGACACAAATAGAAGGGCATCCCTCATGTCTTCCCGCAGACCTTTGAAGAACCTCTTCGTGTACGCTGCCTCATCTAGCTGGTAAGAGTCTGCAAAATGAGCCAGATGGTTGAACTCTCGATGGTATTCCACCACCATCCTGGTACCTTGCTTCAACTGCAAGAAGCCGTCCTCCAACTCATCTCGGGCCGACTGTGGAACAAAATGCTCCAACAACATAGGCCTGAACTCATCCCATGAAACCTCACCAGCCAGTCTCCCAGCAAAAGTAGTATCCAGAACTGTCTTCCACCATCGCTTGGCGTGAGACTCCAAGCAGGACACAACCAAAGGTACTCTCTCCTCACACGGGCTCCGTATCCCTGTCAGCATTTCCTCCATGATGTCCAACCACTCTTCTGTCCGCACTACTGACTCCGTCCCCAAGAAGGATGGAGGAGAAAGTCCTCGGAAGATGCTGAGCCAGTTGGCTCCTGGTATCTACTGTGGAGCCGGGGCCTGTTGGGCCCTGAAAGCATCCAAGATGACAGTCAAAGTCTGCCCCATGTCGGTTTGTAGGAACTGAGCGGGAACTGGTGGAATCGGTGCAGTATCCGGGGTCTGCTGGGCCCCACCCTGTAATGTAGGCAGTGTTGGAGGCTGCACAACAAAACTTCATCGTCAGAAAACGTTAACTCAATCTAAAATGGACATATATTATGTGATACCCATATGGGCCCACCACTGCTTCCGCTGCTTAGTTTGTCCGCAAACTAACTCGAACGGGGGTGACCTAGGGTTTTTGTGGACTGCTATTTGATCGATCGGGGTTTCCTCTGATACCACTTTGTAAGACCCCCCTTTTTTTTGAAAACTCGATTCATACCTCGGGGTCTTATGCCCAGAACCGCCGCTTTGCGGTGACACCTTCGCACCCGGGAAGGTCGTCACTATAACGCGCCGATTCTGCCGGTCTTTTTCGATCACAATCAAGTAGCATGTAGTAAAGAAAGAGAAATGCAGTCCACAATAATAAATCACATATATATAAACCCCACGAAGGGAGTGTCCACAGTATAACATCAGAGTAAAAACAAAGTACTGAACGGAAGAGGGCTTAAGCCCAGTACAACAACACCTCACTACATGGCCACTCAAACGGAAGCTGAAAAACAAACTGCTACTAAGGAACGGAACTCACGGTCCCGGTTGTCTGAACTCCTGAGCTAGACTGCCCTGTCTCCAAGCGCACCGGCCTCCTGGGCTGCTCCTCCGGGCTGGGCTCCACGATTCCCTAAAATGATGTGGTCCGAAAACCATTAGTCTATAAGACTAAGTCCTATCATCCCCCACCCCTTCCCCCATGCCCTAAGGCACCGAGCGGAGAGGAAGAAAGGGGAGGACATGAAAGTGGAGAGTAGTCAAAAGCAGATGACGGTGGAACTAACTAGCAAGTTATGACAGGGGAGCAATATAAGTGTTGTAATAGGTAAAACAGAAAGGTAAGTAAGTAAGAAATTAAAACTCCACTTATGTGAGTACACATAAGCCAAGGGATCTTCTACAAGGCTCCCATCGTATAAATGTCCCATTCCACTTATATGTTGGGGTGTCGGTTATCACAAGCATTATATAAATATTTAAATTGACCTTAATCTATAAAACTTTCTCACACAAGCTTATAGACCAAGGGGTCATTTTGCAGGTCCTAATGTATAAGCGTCCCATGCCACTTATACATTTGGTGTCAAGGTTCTTATGAATGATTATGTATGCAACTATATGGTGGGTTAATGATGTACATACAGTGCAACTCACACACCCGACTTTGTGTACACAAACCTATAGTTCCCCCTTTCAGAGCCGTTACCTCCCAGGATACCTCCGTAGTGGCAGACGGAAGCGGTGGGTTGGGCCTCGCCCACCTCAAAACCAGTATTTGCACTACCGGTCTGACCTATCGTACGCCCTCAATGCCTGGTGCACAAGGCGGACTCCTGCGCACTCTTGCAGGCTAGACCGCCGGACTTAAGTTTGGCGAGGTGCTAGCCACCTTGCCGAGTCAACGCTACTGGTGTCGGTGCAACGAACTCCCCAATATCGAAGACCCACCACCTTAAAGTTTCCTATTTATGCACATGCAACCTTTAATATAAGAAGTCAAAGTAAAGCTCCCGGACCAAACCGTCCGTCTCAACCACAAACCGAGACTAAGCTCCCCAGACTAAACCGTCCGGCTCAATTCCAAACCCCATCCCTTTGAGCACCGCGGGATGGCGCCCCTTTGAATACCTCGGGACGACTTAACCTTTTCCAAATGTTTATCTAACTAGTGTGTGAAGTGTAAACATATTTCAATTAATTACTCTTTTGATTTATTTAAGATTTACGTTAGCCCGGGACTGCCTCCGGATTATGCCCCGTAAAGGGTTCTCAATAACACTAGGAACCAAGACGGCGGCATTACGGCCCGAAGTTCCCTTTCGCATGACACTTATTGTTGTTGGTTGTTTTTCTCTTACCCATTCCCTTTTAAAATTGCATCAAACTAAACCTAGGGTGAATTTGACTCTTCACTCCTATGGGGACTACGATCTTTCGTCGGTCCCACGCACCTTCTACCACAACCACTCACTTCTAGTCACTCCTTAGAACCTTCCATGACAACCTATCTAAATCCATCCCAATCAGCTCATTGAGAAACTCCAACATTGCCCTAAGTTGGCTCCAAATGCGATCTTTTACGAAAACACTACATGCAGACCAGTCTACACTATATGATGACCTTGATAGGATGTCCTTTGTGTCTTCATCCGAATGACCTAAGTTATTTATTGGGGTCCTATCATGTCATAAATGAATCAATTCCAGATTATAACCATTTTCTCAATTAATCTAATAATTAATTAATTTTCCTACAAATCCAAGGTCTACCAATTTGAACATGAGGTAGACTTTTTAGCTATGTAAAAATCATAATAAATTCAGAATAAATTCTGTTATATCTAAAAAGGATATATCCAAGGTTTGACATTTTTTCTCTAAGGTCTAAGGGGCCTAATCATGTTTTATCAATAATTCATTTCTTTCATGACTAATGAATAAACTACATTAAATCTTCATTCAAATAATTTGAATCAATTACAGGGTACTAATAACACCATGAAAACAGCACTAGATAAGTTTCATAATTTTCCTACTGGAAATTAATTTATAATAAATCATTCACTAAATTCTTAATCTAACATGCTTGTGAATCAAGTACCATAATCATAACTCCAAAAATCTTGAATAAATTGCCACTAGTAAATATTGCTTTAAGGACCCTATTTACCAAATTTCATAATTTTCCAGAAAGTTTTTAAGCCATAATATATTTTAAAACCATAAAGCCCTTTTATAACACTTGTGAAAGAACTACTAGATTTCTTCAATATAAAATTAAACTAAAAATTCAAAAGCATTATTGCTGGCCAACAACATCTAATTCCAGAGTTTCATGGGATCTTATTTGATATAAAAATCTTTAATAAATAAAATATCAAAATAGGGCTATACCCATATTCATAAGTGAAGTACTAGAAATAATTATCCAAATATTCTAGTAAAATCATCCAAGGGTCCTAACTACCCTAGAAACACTCTACCCAAATTTCATAGCTTTTAAATGAATTTAAGTTACTATTTTGATCTAAAAGCCCTTCTATACTAAAACTAGGGTTTAGGTTTTGAGGTACCTACCTACCTGTACATTCTCTAATATTTCAACCAGAGGGTTAAATACCCATTAACAACCTCTCCACCAAATCTCAAGACCATACAAGGGCAGTTGCCCCTATGACCTTAACAAGCCCCCAAAGTCCTCATTTAGGGTTTGAACCTGGGCCCTAGGGTAAACTCACCCTAATCCATCCCATTTTCCCCAAGGGGTTCTTAGGATCATTTCAAACCAATGGTCAAAATCTCAATCTCTGTTGAGGTGAGATGATCTCTCAAGTGTCAAAAGTACCTTTTCCCTAAATTTCCCTTCCCTAGGTCCAAACTAGGGTTTAGTGAATTCCTATTCAAAACTCAACCAAATGAGTTGAAATTTGAACCAGACCTAGATACCTATACCAGGGACACCTCACCAAAATTTGGGAGGGTATGGAGGTCATTTGACCCTTTAATTATCTTGCCCTAGCTTTTCTAGGGTTAGGGAAAAACCCTAAGCTACACTATCCCAAATGGTCTCCAATTTTTACAGGGGCTGGAGCTATGTAATAATAAGCCCCTGTCCAAAATTTAAGGAATTTGGACCAAGGGTTAGGTGTGGGGAATTATTTTAAAATCTGCCTTACTTATAGGACCTACCCTAGAAAAATGGCCCTATAGCTCAGTATACTTGTCCTAAAATTTTCCATTGCACATCAAACTGTAGATAATAAAAATGCCTACAACATTTATGTTGATCATTTTTGATGAACATGCCCCTAATGGGCCTAAATAATTTTTAGAAGAAATCTGCCCTAGTTGTAGGACATACCCTTACTAAAAAGGCTCTACAGGGCAGTCCCCTCATCCAATTTTTGACCACTGCATATTAAATTGTAGGTATTTAAAATACCTACAACTCTTGTGTTATGACCTTTTTCAGTAGGTGTCCATAAAAGGCCTAAATTTAATTTACAGTGAAACTGTTTTATTAAAATACAGAAAAAGAATTAATAAAAGCTGTAATTCGTGTAATTAAGTCTCGCACGCATCTTAAAGCAATCCGAGGGCAGCTGTACTTCATCTTCTCCAAATGGCCTGAACCAAAACTGTGAGAAGTGAATCTTACGGGTCTTTTCCCGGCCACCAGGGGCGGCGCCACCACCGGGAAACAACTCCTACATGTTCCCGGTGGTGGGGGATAACCTTGCCGGCGGCTGGGGCGGCCGGAGGTGGCGGTGCCGCCCTACCCGTGCCCACCAAAACTCCATTAAAAATTGTGTTTTTCTAGGTTTGCACTCCACTCGACCGGCTCGTTTGAGCCCGGGCTTACTCCTAACATGTCTAAGATCTATGCATGAGAAAGGGAGTGAGGGAGGACCTGAGTTCGGGCTTGGATGCGAATAGACCGGCGGGAATGCATGGCGGCGGCGGTGGCGGTATTTCCTCTCCTTGGTGGCTCCGGCAAGGGTTCTCTCCTCCTTCTCTGATTTCGAAAATGGTCTCCCCTCTCTCCTAAGTGAGTTTATAAGGGGGAGAGGGGAAGAGGGGGCGGTTTCATCCAAGAGGCAAAACACCCCTTCATGGTGGGGGGGGGGGGGGTGGGTTAGAGGTGAGGAGGGGTGAAACCACCTCTTGGTGGCCGGGAAAGGGTTGGGGGGAAGAGGTGCCAGCCATTAGGTGGCTGTGGGCCCCTCCTTGGCCGAATTCATGCCTCCTCCTTCTTCAAAACACCCCTTCACCTCTCCACCACCTTTTCTCTCTCCTCTATATAACCAAATACTCATTTTGTCTCTCTCCTAGTCACCCTCACAAATTTTATTCCCCTAGAAGCCTAAAATCAGCCCATAAAATTAATATTAAAACCTTAAATGCCATATGAGAGGGGGGCTCACCATTCTACCATGAAAATACCGCTTATTATCACTTTTTCTCTCCTATATTTAGCCTATTTCTCACTTCTTTCTCTCTCCTAGTCAACATGTTGGCTAGCCTAGGGTTTAGGCTATAGGCAGCCATAATAACTCCTAATAAAACCCCATGAGTCTACATGAGGGGACTTGAGCTTGAGTTAACCCAATTGAGCTAGGTTTGACTTGATTTGGGTTTAGGGTTGACTTGGTCAATTTGACCTTCAGAGTCAACATCAATAGACCCCTAGGGACCCATTGACCTCCCCTAAGGCCTAGGTATGGTTAGGTAGGGTAGACTTGGCATAATGAGGGTGAGTTGACCCAAGACAGGGTTAATTTGGCATAACTAGGGCTTAAGTTGACTTGGGTCAACTTAGCTACTAGGTTTGCACCCAATGGGTCCTTGGTGACCCATTGATCTCATATTAGGTCTAGGAATGCCTTGGAGTCAGATTGAACCCATTAGGCCACCAAAATCAGGGTTTTATGATTGTACTATTTGCAGCCCAAGTGAGTCTCAACTAACTAGTTGGGTCACTTGACCTCCTAGGTTCAACCTAGGACTTGTTATGACCTAGGAATGTTCAAGTCACTCCTAAGGGGGGGGGGTCTTATTTGAAAATGGGTTGTTACACTTAGTCACATAGGACTTTCCATTATTTAGCACATAACACTTACTACCAAATATCCTGAAATAGCTCAGGTTTGGTTTTCTGCCCTTCAAGATCTCATAGGGAGTCTTCTTGTGGCTCTTGGTGATAGAAGCCCTGTTAAGGACATGACATACAATATTAAATGACTCAACCCAGAAGTATTCTGGGAGAGATGTGTTGTAAGACCCCCTTTTTTTTCTTTTTAAAACCCGGGGTCTTAGGCCCAGAGTCGCCGCTTTGCGGTGACACCTTCACGTGCTGAAGGGTCATCACCACAAGGCACCGATTCTGCAGGCCAATTCGATCACAGAAAGGTAGCACAATATTTGAAGTAAGAGCAATGCAGTCCACATTAATAAATCACATGTATATAAACTCCACGAAGGGAGTGTCCACAGAAAACATCAGAGTACAATGATACTAGAAATATAAGGGCTCATGCCCGGTACATCAAGTCCTCACTACAAAATCACTCAATGCGGAAGCAAAACTAAAACTTTACTGAAGGTAAGGACTCATGGTCCCTGCAGTCTGGACTCCAGTGCTAGTCTGCCCCATCTCCAAGCGTACCGGCCTCCTGAGCTGCTCCTCCATGCTGGGCTCCGCGATCCCCTAATATGATATGGTTCGAAAAACGTTAGTCATAAAGACTAAGCCCTATCATCCCCTACCCCTTCCCCCATGGCTCCTAGGTACCGAGCAGAGCGGAAGAAAGGGAAGGACATGAAAGTGGAGATTTAATCAAGAAACAAATGGCAGCGAAACTAATCTAGCAATTCTATATTAATATAACAGAAATAGAAAATAAGAAAGGTAACCTTAACTTATGTGCGAAAGCGCATAAGCCATGGGATCTTCTGCGAGGCTCCCATCGTATAGAGTGTCCCATACCACCTATACATTGGGGTGTTGGTTATCAAACAACAACATGTATATATATTGAAATTAACTTTTGATTTATAAACTTGCCCACACAAGCTTATAGACCAAGGGGTCGTTTTACAGGTCCTAACGTATAAGCGTCCCATACCACTTATACTTTAGGTGTCAGGGTTAAATGTATCGATTATGCTATGACATGCAAGTGGGTATGATGAAACATGCAAGTGCAACTCACACACCCGACTCTGTGCACACAGACCTTTAGTTCCCCCTTTCGGAGCCGTTACCTCCCAGGATACCTCCGTAGTGGCAGACGGAAGCGGTGGGTTGGGCCTCGCCCACCTCTAAACCAGTAAAGCACTACCGGTCAGACCTATCGTACGCCTCAACGCTTGGTGCACTAAGCGGACGCCTGCATACTCTTGCCGGCTGGCGCACCGGACTTCTGTTGGCAAAGTTCTAACCACACTTGCCGAGTCAGCGTATTGGCGTCGGTGCATCGACCCTCCAATACCGAAGACCTACCACCTTAATTTCCATTCCTTTTTATGCACATGCAAGTTTAATCGTAAACACACAAAAGCCGAGCCGAAGCTCCCCGGACCAAAATGTCCGTCTCCAAACCAACCGAGCCGAAGCTCCCCGGACCATCCCGTCCGTCTCTTAACCAACCGAGCCGAAGCTCTCATCAATCTTCCTGTGCCAATAGTGTTTGTGAAGGGTGCAACCCTAGTTACTAAGTTACTCTTGTCGGTTTGTTAATACAGTTTACGTTAGCCCAGGACTGCCCCCGGTATTCCCTGTGAAGGGCTCTCAAGGGGCACTAGGAACCAAGACGGCGGCATTACGGCCCGAAGTTCCCTTTCGCAAGGCACTTATTGTTATTGGTTGATCTCCCTTAACCCGATTCCCTTCTCATATTACGATAGACTATCCTAGGGTGATTTTAAACCTTCCACTCTTCAGGGAAGACGATCTTTCGTCGAACCCGAGTACCCCTTAACTCTAGCTATCACCACTTCTCACTACTCTTCATATCATCCTATTATGATATCATCCATAATTGTTCACCCAGACAAAATGATCAACTCCAATGACTTCCTCAGATCATGGCATATTGCATTTCACAAATTTGTTATATGCAGACCGACCTACACTATATGTCGAACTGGCTATGCAAGGATCCAATACTCATCCAAATGCCCTAAATTATTTACTGGATACTTATCATGATATAACTAGCCTAAATCCAGAAAGCGGTAATTTTCCTAATTTGTTTGATGTTTAATTAATTTCCTCGAAAGACCCAAGGGTTACCGGTTTGAACATGAACTACCCTAAGTAATCATGCAAGATGTCCAGAAATATTACTATAAATATTATGTTATCCCAATATGGTAAATCCAAAGTATCACAATTTTTCTACCATCAAAAGGGCACTAAAACTATTTTAGAAATAATCTCTATCTTTTGTTATTTATGAATCAAGTACAGAAAATATCCATCCAAAAATTGTAAATTAATTACACTAAGCAGATAAGACATTCAAAATAACATTGGCCAGGTTTCATAATTTTCCAACAAGTATATCATCCATAATTAATTTTTAAGCCATAAAACCCCTTTCTAACATCTGTGAATGAAGTACTAGAATTACTCAACTAAAAATCATACAAAAATTCAGGGGCAACTATTCTGACCTAAAACATTTACCTCAAAGATTTCTTGAGGTTTCAATGAACAGAAATTTCTAAACAATTAAAACATCATTTAAGGCCATAGCAAGCTTTACAAATGAAGTGCTAGCAATAATCAACATAAAATTCCAGAAAAATTGCTATAAGTTCTACCTGATCCAAAACTCACTCTACCCGAATTTCACAGCTTTTAAGTAAGGTTTAGTGACTGGTTTTACCTATTTTATATTTTACCCTAAAACTAAGGTTAGGGTTTTAAGGTATCTACTTGTCTCCAAATTCTCCAAGATTCCATCCAAACGATTCCTATCAGGCCTTTGTCAACTCTACAGAGTTTCAAGGCAATACAAGAGCAATTGCCCCCATGTCCTTCACAACCCTCAAAACCCTTCATTTAGGGTTTGTGCTTGGATCCTAGTGTAAATCAACCCTAAACCTCACCATTTTTCTCCAAGCAGTTTATAACACCCTTCTAAGTCAGAGGTCAGAAAACCAGCCTCTGTTGAGGTGATTTGACCTTTCCAAACTCTTAGTGCACTTTTTACTAAAAGATGTCTCGCTAATGCCTAGTTAAGGGTAGAAGGTTTCCTACCCAAAACTCCTCCAAACTAGTTGGAATTTTGTACAGATCTAGGTTTTATAGCCAGGGACCACTCACCAAAATTTGGGAGGGTTTGGAGGTCATTTGGCCACTTAAATAAATTTCTCTAACTTAATTAAATTGAAACAAAAACTTTAGGCAAAGTATCTCCAAAAAATACCATTTTTGGTCTGACTTTAGGTATAGCTAAGGTTAATCCCCTGCCCAAATTTCAGGTCATTTTGACAAGGGACGAAGAGTGGCCATCCATTTTAATTTCTGCCCAACTCTAAGTACAGCCCCCACTAAAACGGGTGCTGCGATCGAACCGCTTACCCAAACGAGTTGAAATCAATTTCAAATTAAACTAGACTCAAAGGGCTACAGTTTTTGTGACTGGTTATTTTTCCTAAAACGGCCTCTAAGTTCCTCATTTTGCATCCTCAAAATATACTCAGATAATTTATCTTTCCATTATGTATTATATACATAATTTATATATTATAAAATTGATTTTTCTGTTCATCTTCTACATGAAACCGAAAACAGAACTCAGAAAACCATTTTTCCTGTAACATTTCCGTGATCCGTCGCCGGCCGTCCGGTCACTTCCCTGGCCAGCCACCACCACCACCTCCGTCGAGGCGATGGCTAGCGGTCGGCGGTGGTTTGGCTGCCGGAGGTGGCGGTTTCCGGCGAACTCGAAAATACATTTTTTTCATGGTTTTCCATGAAAACGAGAGATAGGTCCGGCTCCGTTGAGCACGAACTTCCTTTCTAAGAATCTTAAGATCTACCCATGAGAGAAGAAGCAGAGGAGGACCTTGTTCGCGGTTTGGAGGCGAGATGAACGATGGGGTGCCATGACGCGGTGGTGGCGTTGCTGAACTTCCCCTACAGCAAGAGCAAACGTCTGAATTTGTTTGATTGAGCGTGTAAACTTCTCCTCTTGCTCCAAGTGGGCTTTTATAAGTCAGCAAGTGGGGAGGTGAAAGGGTAAAGCCTTAATGGTCATGAAGGCTCCTCTTAATAACATTTCGGTTACGGTGAAGGGATAAGAAACGGTGGAAGATAAAAAGGTATGTCCAGTTGGCGGTTTCCTATTGGACCACATCTCCTTATTTTATTAAGAAATTACAGTAGGAAACGACCCATAATTACTCCTGGTGTAACTTCCCACACCAGCAATTATTTCCACGCGTGTTAGAATAATTTCGGGCCTGAACCCTCATTTCGGTCAATGTCACGGGCGTGACACATAGGTCACGGGCGTGACAGGCCCGGGTGGCCAATTCTGGGGTCGACGATCGTCGAACTGAGATCGACGGTCATCGAAGGGTGGTCACGCCCTAGGTCACGGGCGTGACATACCCGAATGGCAAATTCTGAGATCGACGACCGTCGAACTGAGATCGACGGTCGTCGAAGGGTGGTCACGCCCTAAGTCACGGGCGTGACACCTTGGTCACGGGCATGACAGGGTCATGAGACAAATTCCGCGCTCGGCGATCGTCACGCTGAGGTCAACGATCACCGAAAGGGGGGGGGGGTCACGCCCTTGGTCACGGGCGTGACACCTGGGTCACGGGCGTGACATGCCCGAATGGCAAATTCTGAGGTCGATGACCGTCGAACTGAGATCGACGGTCGTCGAAGGGTGGTCACACCTTAGGTCACGGGCGTGACATATTGGTCACGGGCGTGACAGGGCCGGGTCGAAAATTTTGCGCCCGACGATCGTCTCCCTGAGATCGACGATCGTCGAAGGAGTCACTCTCTAGGTCACGGGCGTGACGGGTCGGTCACGGGCGTGACCAACTCGTGACCTGAAATCTTGGACGATTCATTTCGATTTTTGGGCTTCCTAGGGTTCTATGACGACCAACCGACTCCTAGGGGTCTAGCCGGAAATGGGATGTTATATGTGTCACTCAACAAGGTCCTTCCAGCCTTTATGAGAGTCCTATTCTTTCTCTCAGTAATCCCATTTTATTTTGGTGTTCTAGGAGAGGTGAATTCTTGGTGAATCCCATACTCTTCATAGAACCTTGTCATGCATTCAGACTGAAATTCAGTCTCATGGTCACTTTTGATTTTGACTACAGTCCTGTCAAATTCATTCTGAATTTGCATGACAAATGTCTTAAAGACATCAAGGGTTTTAGACTTCTTCCTAAGAAAGAAAACCCAAGCAAATCTGGAAAAGTCATTAACAACCACAAGGGTGTAGACTTTCCTACCTAGACTTTGAACTGGCATAGGATCAAACAAGTCTTAATGCAGGAGGTATAGACACCTCACTGAGTCTTTGGTCCCATTGCTCTTGAAGGAGGTCTTGGTCTGTTTGCCCTTTTGGCATGCAGAGCAGATACCCTCCTTAGAGCACTTCTTCTTAGGACCATTCCTAACTAGCTCTTCACTAAAGAGCTTGCCTATGGTTTTATAATTCAGATGAGCTAGACTCTTGTGCCACTGGATATAATATGAGGTTTTCTCATCTATAACTAGGCATACAGGGTAGTCTATATCTAAACATAGAAAATTCAAACAATAGATGTTCCCACTCCTAGTGCTTATCAAGATGACCTCTTGGTCACTAGACCTCTTATTATGGCACTCATCCTTGTGGAATGAGGTGACATAGCCTAGATCACATAACTAGCTTATGCTTAATAGGTTATGTTGCAAACCTTCTGATGTGGACTTTATAGTTTTAAAATAATTCCAAACTATATCCCAAATTAGGCAAGTGTACTTATCGAAATATAGTATAGAAAATGTCGTATTTTCTAGGGGCTTGTCGAGTAATCTTACTCACAAGGGAGAGCTATTATCTTATCTGACAAAAAGTGGGTTTGGTGAATTACGAGAAAGAAAACGTTTAAACTAATAAGGATAAATTCGATGATGGGAAAGCTAGCACTTGATCTAGAATCTCCTTAGATTAAAATAAACCTTCATGAAAATAAAGTATGCCAGTCTCTTAAATTACTCATTCGACCGTGGAGATTCCCAAAGTATGAAAGCGTCTCTCTCAAGCTCATGCGAGTCATGCCCATGGCTGGGCCGTGTATTTGGAAAATTTGCCCTTTTTCTCCAGAAATGCTCCTGATCAGCCCTACAAGAAAAAAAATATTAGTATTAGTTCAAATAAGTACGAAACATCAAAAGAAGTTAATTATATACTTTATAATTAAATATTGATATATAATAACTAAATATTAAATTAAATACTTATCTAAATTAGAGAAATAATTAGAGTTATCAAATACCCCCATACTTATCTGTTTGCTAGTCCCGAGCAAACAACTCTTCATAGGGAGTAGAAAAATTTTAATGCTAGAAAAGAAAATTGAACATAAGGAGTAAAATGCGAAGTCTTATGCCTATGCTTGTAGTTATATTTGCAGAAAAATCTACTCAACATACAAATTAGTTTTTACTTTTCTTAGAGTGTGTTTCCATTATTATTTCTACTTTTAAATTGAAAATCTGGTAAATCTTAAAATCATATTTAGGGAGAAAGTAGCGTGCGTACTAAGATAACATTGCACAAATCGAAGATCGAGATACCTTCCAAAGAAATCCATTAATGTAGATGGCCATAGGCTTGCCCTTTCACACTCTCGCCACGGTACTAGTTTAACTTATAAGCAGAAATTAATAAGACTTAACTAGGTTGAAACATAGGCTTAGGTTTTCGGTGAGAAAAATCACAAATATAAACGATGGCTAGTCACACCAAAATTAAAGAGAGCTTGCACAAAATAAATTGTTATGGCTTTAAGAACGCAACCAATTCTTAAATCCCTTTGTTTCTTTTCCTTATTTTTTAAATTTTTCATCATGTTGATGATTTTTCCACTTGCTTTTTTTTCATGTTCTTTTATTTATTATTTTTTTGATGAGGAGGGAAAAATAAATCAACTTTTTTTTTTCAATTAGACACCAAAATAAAATGGCTCCTAATCACTCACAAACCGTTTCTGTATTTATATTTTCAAGCTCAGTCTTAGGTGTGCAATTAAGATGCTTTTTAGGCTTTGGTAAAGTGTTTGGTAGAGCTAAAAAAAAGATAGGGTAATAGGCTCAAATTGGCTTAGCAAAGATAAAACGTTAGGTATGGGTGCAAATGCTCAAACTTGCCAAAAGAAGTGCCTAAATCATATTTATGCTAATGAGTTTAACTTATACAAAGTCTTGAGAATAGCTAGAGGGCAAGTTCTAGACATCGTGAAAGAATACCTCTTTCCTGATCCGTGAAATATCGCTCTAGTAAACTTCTACACACACTCCTAAATTATTTTTTTGATTTTTCTGATTTCAAAATAAAAGTAGAATAAAACATTTCCACGCATTTCGAAAAATGAAAATCTAACTATATGCTGAATATTTAGATTTACATAAAATTCTACTAACAAGTGCACTTGACTAGGAACACATCATGACCAACAATTTAACTCCAAAATTCAAATTTCAATTAAAACACGAAAATCCTCTAAACACTATGTAAAAGTTTAAATACTAGGAATTTTGCATGTGAATAAATATAGAAATAATGACTTCTCTAATTAAAATTTAATCCTAAATATAATTTTTTACTTCTTAGACTTCCCGAGGTATTTCCTGTGAAGGGCTCTCACCGATACTAAGAGGTAAGATGGGGTGATATCCCAAACATCCCATTCTAAGAAATTTAATTTTCGATTTTCTAATTTTGTTTAAATAAAATCTAGATTTTTTGTGATTTGTGGAAATACATAATAATAAATAATAATTTTTTGTATGTTTTGCTTGAGAAATATCCCCTCCATACTTAAGCAATACATTGTCCCCAATGGAAAAATAAGTAAAGGAAAGAAAAGGAGACTTCCCTGAAGAGGTCAAATCAGCACCAAAGTTTACCTGTAAGACATGACTCTGAAGCAAAACATAATATTGATATAAATTTTTAATAAAGATAAAAGATACATAGAAAGGACAAAGAAAATATACAGAAATATTCGACTCACTACAATTCCAAAGAAAAGAACTACTCCTCATCGCTAGCACCCCCCTGCAGCTGATAATAAGTTCGCAGATCCGCGAACTCACGTGTAATATGCGCCACGGAAGAATCGTGACTCTACTTCAGCGCGGCAAAGCGTCCATCAAAATGAGTAAAACGAGCATCAAAATAAGTCTGCATCTTCTCTAGGTGAGTGTGAACCAACCCAAATTGATGATCCTAATAGCTTGGAGGAGAGGGTGCTGGGGTAGAGTGCAGCAGTGGTGGCGGAATCTGGGTAGAGTGAAAAGTGCCGCTGGGACCGGCACCGAAATATAGATCAATATCCCCGCCACCGACTGCTGGGGGATATCCTCAAACTCGCCATCACGTCGTCGCGCTAGGCCGAGGGCCTGAAGGGTCTGGAACTGAATGACTTGACGCGTCTGAACGCAGTTCAGTCGCAGTAGAGTATACCAAAGACCGATCTGCTTGGCGAGATGAGTGATGAAGCTCCCGCCATGCACCGCTCCCAACCTCGTATTTTTGACTTGGTGCCGAAAGAAAATGGCGAGCATATGACCACGGTTGAGTGGGACCCGATAAAACATACTATATAAATATAGTTAATCTGCCCGAGACACCACGCCATGGCTGTCGCCGCGACCGGTAAGAGTAAAGGTGTGGAGGTTGTGGAGAATATGTAAAGTAGGGGAAATAAGGTGGCTGCCTTTTGATTTCTTTGGGGTGTAGGGTGCGGTGTCATTACTGATTTCTGACCAAAAGGTGAGAAGGTTGAAATTGGAAGGGAAATCAGTACGAAGATTGAGATAGGCGGGAGAATGAGAAAATTCTTTCGAGTAAAAGCCCATGATGACATTGAGTTGGCGGATGGTGAGCTGATACGTCACCCCACCCATGCGAAAGATGATAAAATAATCATTTGCCGTCCAATGGAAGGCAAAGGTAGCCAAGAACTCGACGGTGCGCTCAAGGAAAGCGGGCTCCGAAATAGAGAAGAGGGAATTCCATCCAGGGGTGGATAGAAATTCCCTAACCAACTCTGCCACTCCAAAGGTCGCGAGCATCTCCCACTCCAAGATCCGGAATACGCCAAAGGGTTTGTGAGAGGACTTAGAGCAACCAACTCGACCAAAAGCCCGGACTGATGGAGGACGGCGCAACTAATCCTTATATCAAAGATTTCAACCGGGGACGGGGCAGCCAGTTAAGCCATTACCGCATAGCACCACAGCGCGGGGGTGATTCCGGACCGCAGCCCCAACAATCCCCCCCCAGAAACGACCCCGGGGTTACGAACCCGTACCCCGCATCTCCACCACTTGAGAGGACTTAGTGCAACCAACTCGACCAAAAGCCCGGACTGATGGAGGACGGCGCAACTAATCTTTATATCAAAGATTTCAACCGGGGACGGGGCAGCCAGTTAAGCCATTACCGCATAGCACCGCAGCGCGGGGGCGATTCCGGACCGCAGCCCCAATAGTTTGGCACATAATCGTTCACTACGGTCCCGCTGGGTGGAGTTTTCAAAGAGGAGCATGGCTTCCGTCGCGACGGGATCCGCCGGGTGCTCGGAGGAACAAGCTGTGGAGCGAGGGTGGTGGCGAGGCATTATGGAAGGAAGAAAGAAAAGAGGTTTTTGGGTTAGCTAAGGGAAGGAGGAGGGCTGGATTATGTGGAGGAAACAAAGGGGGAGAAATCCTTAAATAGGAAAAAAATGAGGTCACACCCCCTGTCACGCCCGTGACATGGGGGCGTGTAAATTGCACGGGGGGGGGGGGGGGGGAAGGCAATTCCCTCTCGGGAATCGCCAAAAATTGAATTTTGTCATGTCACGCCCCAGAGTCACGTCCGTGACTCAGGGGCGTGTCACATAGAATACTAATAAAAAAAGGAATTCGAGGCATTGACTGGGGCAATTCCTCAGGTTCGCTTGATACGACCCAGGATCACGCCCGTGACCTTCCGGCGTGTAACTGAAAACGATGAATTTTTTTGATTGATTTTTTTGTTTTACACGGGAAAGTCATGGCCGTGACTTTCCTATGTCACGGGCGTGACTGGCGAAATGGATTTTTTGGCTATTTTTTTTTCTTGGGACGAAAGGTTCCGTATATGTCACGCCCGTGACCAATAAAGGTCACGACCATGACATTAACGGAAGATGAATAGGGAAAACTTCCCCCTCGGAACAAGCATCGGGTTCTGTATTTCGGGAAGTACACGCCCATGGCCAGAAGGTCACGCCCGTGACCGGGGCGCGTGAAAGTGAGGATAGATACAACTCTAGAGGGGGGGGGGGGTGAATAGAGTATTCAAAAATTATGATACCCTACTCAACTCCCTTAGAGTTAACTTGCGGAATGAGTTTATAGATATTTGAAACCCTAGAACCTAACACAAAGTGTAGTGCACAAGAGAGAGCTAACTGTAATTACAGTTGATCTTGGGTCCTATCACAGCAACTAGCAATCCTAGTTATTTCTACTCACAGCCACAGTTCAACTATTAAAGATAGCAACACATAAGACACAAGAAAGTTTATAGTGGTTCCCTCTAAATAGGTACGTCCACTCTTCTACCACCCTGGTAGGAATCCACTACAGGTTTTTGCTCAGATGCCCTGCCACCAACTGATCTGGTTCAGGTAGATCAAGTAGACCCTTTGAGCTTTTGATCAGGAGCTCAAAATCCAACACAGGTTTTTGCTAAGGTGCCCTGCCACCAAGGTTCACTTTTGAAGGGAGTAATAACCCTTTTACAGGAGGTTGAGAAAGGTTAGAATATCTTCTCTATTGTTAAAACAGATTAGAGAAGCTAGTGGATTGCACAGAGCTAGAGAGCTCTAAGGAATCAAGGCTCCCCCTGGCTTAGAGAATATCCAGGAAGAAGTCTTGCTTCAGGGTGCAGGAACTCTTTTGAATTCTTGACAGAGAACTATCTTGAAATTCTGAAGGAGAAGCTTGGAGAAGACTCTTGATTTGTAATAGGTTGTTCTTCTTTAATCAGCTTCCTTTCTTCTTCTTCTTCTTCTTCTTCTAGGCACTGAGTAAATGTTCCTGTAAGCAGGATGGACTCAGGGTTGAAGAAGAATGTTGAAGAGAGTAAATCTTCTCAGTTGAATGTGAATTTCTGAGAGCTGTAGATCTTTCTTGTTTTCAATCTCTATGCCAACTTGTTATCTCTCTATATGTTGCTGTGTGTATCTCTGTCTTTAGAAAGCACTTTATATATGGGCCTTTGTAACGGCTCTAATCTTTGTTTGAACTTTGTCTTCTTTTGAGATCTGCAATTTGGGCTGCAAATAGCATAAAGCAAAACATATCCTGCAGACAGATATCCTATAAAGGGATAAAGCTTTCTAAGAAGCTGCAAATCCAATCTGATAAAAGAATACTAGAGAAAGTGACATTAGAAGAAACTCTTTACGGCCAGAGAAGACTTTTGAGTCTAACGGCTATAAAGGACAGTGTTGGTACCCATGTTTGGATTTGAGTTTAGTCTTCTCAATTAGTTTCTTGACCCAAGATTTATCTATGGTCAAAGGTTAGTTGATAGGTTAGATTCCCTCAGTTGTAGTGCTGTCACTTTTCTAGTGAAAATCTGGTTAAGTTGTTTTTGGTTCGACTACAGTCGAACGCCGCTCGACTATTGTCTATCGACTGGTCGACGATCGTCTATCAGTTGGTCGACGTTTTCTGTCTGCAGATCGTCTAATTCTGTGTTAGTTCAACTCTTGTTAGCTCAACGATCTACGGTATTTGCCTCGACGATCGTCGAACCCCGCTCGACTTCTTTTGTTAAGACCGATTTCTGATAGTTCAACTATCTGTGTTGATAGTTCAACTATCTGATAGCTCAACTATCTTTTTGATAGTTCGACTATCTTTTTGATAGTTCAACTATCTGATAGCTCGACTATCTGTTTTGTTAGTTCGACTATCTGCTCTGTGTTGATAGTTCGACTATCTGTTTGATAGGTCGACTATCTTTCGGTTAGTTCAACTATCTGCTTTGATGGTTCAACTATTTGATAGCTCGACTATCTGATCTGATAGCTCGACTATCTGTTCTGTTTTGATAGCTCGACTATCTATTTGATAGGTCGACTATCTTTCTGATAGCTCGACTATCTGTTTGATAGGTCGACTATCTTTCTGATAGCTCGACTATCTGCCTTGATAGTTCGACTATCTGTGTCGTTCGACTATCTGTCTGATAGGTCGATGATCTCCGTACTTCGGTCGACGATCTCCGAGGGTCGTTCGACGTTCTTCTGTCTGCCTTTAGTAATTTTGTATTCTTTCTCTTCTGAGATTTATTTCCTATCTGCGTGGCATATTTTATAAAAGATTATCTCAGTGATTTTATGCTATCATTTCTAAGCAATACTTGCTTCTTTCTTTATGCATAAGTCAAGCTTTTCTCTGACAAAGTTGTTTGTCTTATTAGTTGAAATATCTTTTCTGCTTTATCTGCCATACTGTCCTTTATAGCCGTTAGACTCAAAAGTCTTCTCTGGCCGTAAAGACTTTCTTCTGATGTGACTTTATCTAGCATTCTTTTATCAGATTGGATTTGCAGCTTCTTAGAAAGCTTTATCCCTTTATAGGATATTTGTCTGCAGGATATGTTTTGCTTTGTGTTATTTGCAGCCCAGATTGCAGATCTCAGAAGAAGAAAAAGATTAGAGCCGTTGCAAAGGCCAATATATAAAAAGTTCTTTTGAAGGAAGTCAACAACTAGTTCATTCACAGAAGTTCATACTCTGATTCAAACAAGAACAAGAAGATCAAATCTCTTCAGCTTTCTTCTTCAACTTGAGTCCATCCTGCTTCCAGGAATATTCACTCAGAGCCTCTAGAAGAAGAAGAAGAAGAAAGGAAGCTGATTGAAGAAGAATAACCTATTATAAATCAAGAGTCTTCTTCAAGCTTCTCCTTCAGAATTTCAAGACAGTTCTCTGTCAAGAATTTAGAAGAGTTCCTGCATCCTGAAGCAAGACTTCTTCCTGGATATCACTAATCCAGGGGGAGCCTTGATTCCTTAGAGCTCTCTAGCTCTGTGCAATCCACTTGCTTCTCTAATCTATTTTAAAAATAGAGAAGACAATCTAACCTTTCTTAACCTCCTGTAAAAGGGTTATTACTCCCTTCAAAAGTGAACCTTGGTGGCAGGGCACCTGATCAAAAACCTGTGTGTTGGTTCTTAGGCACTTGATCAAAAGCCTGAAGGGTTTCTAGATCTACCTGAAGTAGATCTTGTGGTGGCAGGGCACCTGATCAAAAACCTGTAGTGGATTCCTACCAGGGTGGTAGAAGAGTGGACGTACCTATTTAGAGGGAACCACTATAAACTTTCTTGTGTCGTCTGTGTTGCTATCTTTAATATTTGAACTGTGGTTGTGAGTAGAAATAACTAGGATTGCTAGTTGCTGTGATAGGACCCAAGCTTAACTGTAATTACAGTTAGCTCTCTCTTGTGCACTACACTTTGTGTTAGGCTCTAGGGTTTCAAATATCTATAAACTCATTCCGCAAATTAACTCTAAGGGAGTTGAGTTGGGTATCATAATTTTTGAATACTCTATTCACCCCCCTCTAGAGTTGTATCTATCCTCACTTTCAATTGGTATCAGAGGGAGGTTGACTGACTGTACCGGATAACACCTGAGTCACAAGATCCAGATAGATACCAAGCTTATAGATATTCACTTCATGGCCCAGTCCAAGGATTACTCTAGCACCAGACCTCCAGCTTGCAACTTAGCTAAGTTTAGCATCTGGAAGGCAAGAATCAAATTATATATGAACTCTATTGATGAAGACATTTTTTCTGCTATTTTGATAGGACCTCCAATACCTCCTGCTGCAGCCACTGCTATAACAGCTACAAATCTCAGTGCAGTGCCTCCACCAGACTACAATGATGCATACAAGAAGGCAAAGATAGCTGATGCCAAAGCTATGAACATTCTGGCTCAGACTATGTCTGATGAAATCTTCTAGAAAGTGGCTAATTGCACCTCTGCAAAAGCCATGTGGGACTCACTGAACCAGATTGTAGCTGGTTCAGCTGATGAAAGGAAGGATAGAAGGTCCAACCTTATATCTCAGTATGAAAACTTCATGAAGACTGAAGCTGAATCAGTTGAAGCCATGTACACCAGGCTCAACTCAATCATCAATGAGCTGAGAACTCTTGATAAGGAGATTACTATGACAGAGGTCAATGATAAGATACTGATGTGCTTCCCCAGCACATGGGATCTCAGGATCTGGCCTATCAAGGAGGCCAGAAGTATAACTGAAATCTCAACTGAAGCCCTCCTTGGCAAGCTCAAGTCTTTTGAGCAAGTTCTAAATACCAGGGAAGCTGAGGCTGAAGCCAAGACTCCAACTCCAACAAGGAAAGAGCAAACTCTTGCTCTCAAAGCTGCTGATGCTTCTGAAGGAAGTCAATCCAATGAGGAACTGATGGCACTCTTTGCCAAAAGGTTTCTCAAGATGGGAAGAAAGGAGTTCAGAAAGAAATCTTCAAGATACGAAGATAAACCAAGGTATGATAGATCTCCTGCTAAAGAAATTATTTGCTATGGTTGCAGGAAACCTGGACACATTCTACCAGAGTGTCCAGAGGAAAAGAACAAAGAAAAGAGAAAAGAAAAAGAACATCACAAGAAACACTCCAAGTCCTCCTCCTACAAAAACAAGAAGAAGGAGAACGGATTTATTGCTGAGACCTGGAGTGACACAGATTAGGAATCTTCCTCCTCAAGCTCCAGTGAAGATGAGGAAGAGAAGAAGGCAAAGGAAATCTGCCTTATGGAAATTGATGCCTGCAGCAACCACTCAGCTGCAGAGAGTTCTGATGATGATGAAGAAATGCCTACAGAAGATCAGGTATTGTCTTCTTATGACTTCACTTCTGTTGAATTTAAAATTGAATTTAAATCCCTTTGCTTAGATTTAATTAGTTCAGAAAAAGAAATGAAGGAACTTAGAAATAAGTGAGCGGATATTAATTCGCCTATTAAAGAACAACTTTATTTCTTAATTAACTAACTTAACGAGAGGGTTCCTTTGGTAGCATCACTGACTCGAAAGTACGACCGGGAAGGCTTGCGTTTAAACGGATTAACGTAAACGTAGTGTCTCGTCACCTGGTATATGATCAATTAACAGAAAACCCTAGTTAGAATAACTAGAAAGTAGAGTTGAAATAGTTGAAAATAGTATCCAGCCCAGAGCTCATCTTGACCAAGTGCTAAGGGTTCTTAGCCTCTTCTCAGGATGGGGGCAGTATAAAGTACAGAAAATAATATCTACCTATCTATCTCAATCCAGGATTTAAGCTTTCGCTTCACCTTTGTTTTTGGATAGGGTAGTAAAAACTAAAATTTTGCAGCGCTTCCGCACTATCTTAATCCAGGACTTAGGCTTTCGCCTCGCCTTTCATTCGGGATAGTACGAAATAATAAGGTTTTGAAAATAGTTTTGAAAGTAGTTTTACACTATCTTAATCCAGGACATAAGCAGAGCTTCGCCTTTCATTCGGGATAGTATAAAAAATAAAGTAAAAGAAAGCAGTAAAGTACTCAGAATTGAAATGTGAAAGAGTCTATTTTATAAATTCCGAAAATATTACAACTTTCTAAAAAGCTGAAAATAAAGCTGAAAAATTACAACTTACAGAACTTTAGATTACTTGAAAGCTACTACCAGTTCCTTGTCAGAGAGCTGGGGAGTCCTAACAGTTCTTAAGGAATCTGCTGGAGTTCGAATGATTTTACAAATCCCTGCCGGCCTATTTATAGAAAAAATTTTCAGGTGACACGCCCCCTGACACGGGCGTGTCGGGTAGGGCGTGACAGGGTCACGGGCGTGACTTCCAGGCTGTCGGGACAGGTGTCAAGCGGGTTGGAAATTTGGATAGAATTTGGGCCGGTCACGGGCGTGTCTGAATAGGTCACGGGCGTGTCATGCATGTGATTCATCAGGAGGCACGGGGCGTGGCGACAGCGCGGCAGCTTGTTGGACTTCTGGATAGAATTTCATTAGGTCACGGGCGTGTCGCCTTTGGCACGGGCGTGTTCAGCAGGCGTGTCCATCGATCTCCCAAGTTTTATATGTCCAGTAAAACAGCAGGAAAAAAGGATTAAAAAGAGCTGTCACGCCCTAGGTCACGGGCGTGACCTAGGGGCGTGACCTAAGAAAAAATACAAAATTTCAGAAAAACTTAAAAATTAATTTTAAAACAAAAAAAATTACAATATAATAAAAATAGTTAGTTTTATATATCAAAACTAAGGTTTTTATTTATAAATATGTATATTTAATATGAAACAAAATTGTATATTTTTTTACTCATCAAATACCCCCATACTAAGATTTTGCTATTCCAGAGCAATTATAGAGTTGAATATATTTACAAGGTTAATAAATTTTCTATTTACTATCAATTTGATTCGTCAAGATAAAATAGGTATAAACATCCGGTGAATAAAGATTTGAATGTTATCGTACATATTATTGATACCAGAGTTAGAATTTATAGCCATAAAAGTTTTTGAAAACAAATAGTAAGCATATATTAAAATCAGATATAACAAGGATAGATTGGCTTTATGATTACTATATCTTTATACGAGATATATTGGAAAATGTGCATTCTATTATTTATGCTCTCTTAAAATTTTAAACAAAAATAGAATATCAACTTTGGAAGGGTGGAATTTTTACCTATACAATAGGCTTTTGTAGAAGTGATAGATTTTTGTATTCTATCATTTTTTTTATCTAAGTTATGCATTGTTATAACTACTAAGGAATGTAATTCCAAAGTGGCAAAAAATTACAAAGCATACTTGAGTTTTTATTTGAATCCAATGTATATTTAGAGGAGCACATACTCCTTTCCATATAATCTTTTCATATTTATTGGATGCCTATGTGTACGGAATGAAATCTTATTCCCATTGACATAAGATCTTTTCTTTTACTAGGAGCACATACTCCTAGATACTTGCTTGCGTAAGAAAACATGCCAAGTAGAAATAAAAATATATTCAAGAGTTGGATAAAAAATTTTGAGAGCAACTATAATAGTTTGTATTTCTTATATTTCGTTAAGAATGGAGTAAGGATAATTACAGTCTACAATTGTTTGGTGAACATAATATGTTTGCTTCTATTGTATATATATGTATTTCTTTTGATATTGAAAGCAGGCTTGCTAAAATAATAACTCTGATTGTAATGAAATTTATAAGATAGGATTTTACAAGTTTATTCCGAATATTTATATCTATCTAGTTATGAGAAGAAGTAGTAAATTTGAAATTTCAATAAATTGCATTTTTGATCAACTCAGAATTTTGGAATATAGTTACATAGTATGGTTTTGAAAATTTTTGACTTGTTTTGGTGAGTACTAAAATAAACAATACTTTTATTGAAAACATAAGAGATATCATAAAAGTGAAAATAACTTGCAGCTAAAAGCACCCCCATACTTATGTTAGGCATATGTATGAAGTGAAAAATATGTACAGAATATACAAAAGCATAAAAGATGGAAATATACAAAGGAATTTATATTTCGAGGTTATGGAGTAGTGTTAGGGTTTCAGGTTCTTTTTGAAAAGGGTCCCCAGTAAAATATAGTTTTAAACGGTGCCCGTTTACTTTGAAAGTTCCTAGTTCAGGGTGAGAAATAAGAATGGTCCCATATGGCCAAATTTGTTTAACAGTATAGGGTCCGGTCCATCGGGATTTTAATTTTCCTGGAAATATTTTAAGGCGTGAGTTATATAGTAGGACAAGATCACCTGGTGAAAAAGATTTTGGAAATTTAATTTTCCTATCATGATAAAACTTAGATCGCTCTTTATAAAATTTATTATATTCATAGGCGTTTGCACGCCATTCCTCAAGTTCATTGAGTTGAAATTTACGTTGTTCGGCGGCTAAGTTTGTATCTAAGTTAAGAAATTTTAGCGCCCAGTATGCGCGATGTTCTAATTCTACAGGTAGGTGACATGCCTTTCCATATACTAGACGATAAGGTGTACAACCGATCGCAGTTTTGAATGCTGTACGGTAGGCCCAAAGTGCATCATCTAATTTGAGGGACCAATCTTTTCGATTGGTATCTACAGTTTTTTCTAATATACGCTTTAGTTCTCTATTGACTACCTCCACTTGGCCGCTTGTTTGGGGGTGATAAGCGGTAGCGAGTTTATGAGTAACTCCATATTTGGCTAACACTTTAGCCATCTGGGTGTTACAAAAATGAGTACCCCGGTCGCTAACTATAGCCCTAGGCATGCCAAAAAGTGAAAATAAGGTTTTCAGAAATTTAACAACGACTCTCGAGTCAGCGGTGGGCAAAGCTTGCGCTTCAGCCCATTGTGAAACGTAATCGATCGCTACTAAGATATAACGATTTTTAAAAGAAGGAGGTAAAGGGCCTACAAAATCTATGCCCCACAGATCAAAAATTTGACATTCTAAGTAAAAGTTTTGGGGCATTTCGTCCCGAGGGGAAATGTTACCTGACCGTTGGCAGCAGTTGCAAACGCTTACCAATTTTTGAGCGTCCTTAAATAAAGTAGGCCAAAAGAATCCTGCTTCAAGGGCTTTACGTGCAGTCCAGTTGGATTGATAGTGTCCGCCGGTTGGTCCTTCGTGGCAGTATCGTAGTACTTTTAGTCCTTCCTCGTTCGAAATACATCTTTGAATTACTTGGTCGGCACAGACTCGGAATAAATACGGGTCTTCCCAAAAGTAGTTTTTCAAGTCAGAAAAGAATTTCTTCTTTTCTTGAAATGAAAAATCTTTTGGAAGGACTCGGGCTACTAAATAGTTAGCCAAGTCTGCAAACCAAGGAGTAGAAGAGTTTGTTACCTTTTCGAGAGCGAGGAGACTTTCTTCACGGAATTTATCTTCGATGTCGGCTTCCACGAGTGTATCTGTTGCAGCATTCTCTAGTCGAGAAAGATGATCGGCTGCCAAATTCTCTGCGCCTTTCTTATCTCGGATCTCTAAATCAAATTCTTGTAATAAGAGAATCCAACGTAATAAACGGGGTTTTGTGTCTGCCTTTGTTAGTAAATATTTTAAAGCAGAATGATCCGTAAAAACTATAACTTTCGATAGTGTAATATAAGATCTAAACTTATCAAATGCAAAAACAATCGCTAGTAGTTCCTTTTCCGTGGTCGTGTAATTGGTTTGTGTGGATGTGAGAGTTTTACTTGCATAATAGATAGGATGAAAATATTTGTCTACTCGTTGTCCTAAGACAGCTCCTACCGCATAATCACTCGCATCACACATGATCTCAAAAGGAAAGGACCAGTCTGGGGCTACTAAAATAGGAGAGTTGATAAGTTTGTCCTTAATAATATTGAATGCTACTAAGCATTCACTATCGAATATAAATGGGGCTTCTTTTTCTAATAAATGGGTTAACGGTTTTGTTATTTTAGAGAAATTTTGAATGAACCGTCTATAGAAACCTGCATGGCCTAAGAAACTTCGAATAGATTTTACATTTGTTGGAGGAGAAAGTTTTTCAATTATTTCTATTTTGGCCTTATCGACCTCGATTCCCTGGGAAGAAATTTTATGACCGAGAACTAAACCTTCGAGGACCATAAAATGGCATTTCTCCTAGTTCAACACTAAATTCGTGTCTTCACAGCGTTGAAGAACACGAGCTAGGTTGTCTAAACACGTATGGAATGAGTCTCCAAAGACGGAGAAATCATCCATAAATACTTCCATAACGTCCTCTACTAACTTGCCAAAAATAGCTAGCATACATCTTTGAAATGTAGCTGGCGCATTACAAAGTCCAAATGGCATTCGCCTATAGGCGAAAGTACCAAAGGGGCAAGTGAACGTAGTTTTCTCTTGATCTTCAGGGGCTATAGGAATTTGTAAATACCCTGAATAACCATCGAGAAAACAATAATATGAGTGACCCGAGAGTCGCTCTAATATTTGATCTATAAACGGTAGTGGAAAGTGATCTTTACGGGTGACATCATTTAATTTTCGATAATCGATGCACATCCTCCAACCCGTAACAGTATGTGTTGGAATTAGTTCATTATTAGCGTTTGGCACTACCGTTATACCGCCCTTCTTAGGGACGACTTGTACGGGACTAACCCATGTGCTATCTGAGATTGGATAGATAATTCCTGCATCTAATAATTTCATTACTTCAGCTTTTACGACATCCTTCATATTAGGATTTAAACGTCGTTGGGGCTGGATAGATTTACGAGGGTTATCTTCCAAAAATATTTTATGCGTACAAAAAGATGGGTTGAGTCCTTGGATATCAGAAATTTGCCATGCTAATGCACAACGATGTTGTTTTAACACTTCTATTAATTCATACATTTTCTTATCATTTAATTCGGCAGAAATGATAACAGGGAGTTTAGATTCGGCTTCAAGGAAAACGTATTTTAAATGTGCAGGAAGTGTTTTCAGCTCGAGGGTTGGTGGTTTTTCATATGAAGTTGGAGTTTTTAGAGTTGTAGAAGTTAAAGATATAAAAGGTTCTAAAGGGTCATCGGTAGGCATTTCTTGTGAAAGTGGTAAGTCTGCCAAGTCCGATTCTTCTACAGTTATTGAAAGCAAATCAGAATAGGGAAAACCATTTTCCTCAAACGAGGCTTCCGCAAGATAGCAGGAATCGTCATTTATTAAAGAATTTTTCATAGAGGGATCTATATCGATAGTAACCTCGTCATCTCCTACTCGTAAGAGAAGTCTACCGTTACTTACATCTATTATCGCGCGAGAGGTTGCGAGAAAAGGACGACCGAGAATTATGGGAACATCGGCGTCTTCCTCTATGTCAAGTATAACAAAGTCTACCGGGAAGATAAACTTGTCTATTTTGACCAGAACATCCTCTACTATCCCTATTGGATATTTAATAGAACGATCTGCTAATTGGATGCTCATTTTAGTTGGGTTGGGGTTACCTAATCCTAGTTTCTGAAAGAGCGAGTAGGGCATTAAATTTATGCTAGCACCTAAATCTGCTAACGCATCTTTTATTAATAGATTACCGAAAAGACACGGGATGGAAAATCGTCCCGGATCGTTTAATTTTGGGGGTAATTTATGTAATAAAACGGCTGAACATTCGGCGTTAAGAAAAACTCTCGAAATATTTTCGAGTTTCTTTTTATTTGAAAATAACGCTTTTAAATATTTTGCGTATTTAGGCATTTGTGCAATTGCCTCGCAGAAAGGTATATTTATTTGAATTTGTTTTAGCATTTTTAGAAAATTTTTATATTGTTCATCTTCTCGCTCATCTTTTAATTTAGATGGATAAGGTAAAACAACATGTGTGGAGGAAATTCGCGGGGGTTGAGGAGGCAGAGTCGTAACGGGAAGTGGTGTAGGAGGGCTAACCTTAGCTTCTTTTTCTACCCTAACGGGTGGTGGTAGCTCCCTGCCAGTTCGTAGTTGGACGGCTTGTCAACTTGGGTTACTGGAATGGCCAGTATCCCGCGGATTTGGTTCCGTATTTCCTGGCAAATTACCAGGTTGGCGTTCCGATAGCATTTTTGATATTTGTCCAATTTATGTTTCTAAATTTTTAATTGATCCGGTCAGGTTGCGGATATTGGACTCATTAATACTGACATATTTCGTGAATATGTCTTCTATCGGGGTTGGCCTAAATTTGTTCGGTGGTGGTGGTGGTGTTTGTGGTTGTGGGAGTTGCGGTGCAAATCCAATTGGATTTGCAGTCGGAGGGCGTTGAGCATTATTGGGGTTGCTCCACGAAAAATTTGGATGGTTCCTATATCCTGGATTATAAGAATTATTATTTAAGTTAATATTAGGATTATAGGAAGGTCTATAAGAGTTCCCCATATAATCGATTTCTTCAATTATATTATTATTCGGATTCCAAGTAGTGGCGGAGGAAGCAGATATTCCAGCCAATTGTTTAGTTAAATTTTCTACTTGGAGTGCTAAAGTAGAAGAAGTGTCGAGCTCATAAATCCCAGCTTGTTTAGGGCGTGACCTTGGCACGTTCCACTGGTACGCGTTCATGGCCATCTCCTCAAAGAGGGTTTGAGCGGCCTCGGGGGTTTTGTTATTGAGCGTGCCCCCAGCGGCAACATCAATGGCTTGTCTGGTTTGAATATTCAAACCATTATAAAATATTTATACCTGGAGCCAAGTTGGCAGTGCATGATGTGGACACCGACGTAGATATTCCTTAAAATGTTCCCAAGTCTCATAAAGAGACTCGGACTCGCCTTGCACAAAGGAAGAAATATCCGCACATAAACGTGCGGTTTTTGCAGGTGGAAAATACTTTGTAAGGAATTTTTCGGTCATTTCAGCCCAAGTGGTGATAGATCCTCTGGGGAGAGAACCTAGCCACTGCTTGGCTTTCGTTCGTAGCGAAAAAGGAAATAAACGAAGACGGATGGCATCATCAGTGACGCCATTTATCTTAAATGTGTCGCATATTTCTAAGAAATTGCATAAGTGCGTGTTTGAATCTTCGTCAGGCAATCCATCGAATTGAACAGAATTTTGAATCATTTGGATTATACTCGATTTAATCTCGAAGTTATTATTAGCAATTGGTGGACGAACGATACTAGACCCGGTGTCATCTAAATTAGGTCGTGCATAATAAGACATGGTCCTTTGGGGGACCACCTCTGGCATTTCTTGAACGTGTGCGGTGCTTACGGACTCTTCCAGATTTAATACGAGCTCTTGATTCAGAGATCGGAGGCGCCTGCGAAAGGTGCGTTCGATTTCAGGATCAAGTCCAAAAGTTAAATCAGATGGAGTTCTGCGGGTCATACACTAAAAAAGGCTTTTGTATAAAATAAAAAAAAACTAAGTAAAAAAAAACTAAGTTAAAAAACACAAATACAAACACACAAATAGACTTAAAACGGAAAATAACTAAAAACAGGTTTTTTTATATAAAACAAGTTTTCTATAAAAGAAGTTTTATAATAAAAGCAGGTTTTTTTATTTTAAACTACTTTTTATTTTATTTTTTTAAGTTTTATATAAAATACGTTAAATAGTAGGTTAGGTTTTTCTGTTAGAATTCGTTAGTGGTTAATAAACTTGTTAATAAAATATTAGGTTTTATAAAAACAAAGTTTTAAATTCAGGGAATTTTATTTTTGTTTTATTTTTATAAAAACTAAGGTTTTTAAATAACAAGAAAAAGAAAAGATAAAATTAATAGCGTTCTTTTATTTTCAAATATTAACACAAATAAACTAATCCCCGGCAACGACGCCAAAAAGCTTGATAAGTAAAGTTTGTTTTAAAGAAGATAGATTTGGTTTTATATAATCTTTTACGTATATAAGTCTATCTCTTTTTTACTTACTTATATCCTGTGGATTAAGGCAAGAGTACCTATCGCATAGGAGTATAGTATTTTATAGAAAATATCAAGGTTGTATTTTTCCTGTGATCGGTGTTAATTATTCTACTTTTTAGAACTGACTATTATTTTATCGAAAGAACAGAGTGGGGTTTATTTTAAAATTAAAAGATACAAAAAAAATTATATACGTGATTTTATTAAGATAGGGACTTAGAGTTTAGTCCTTGATTTCAGAATCAATTTGAGCGGATATTAATTCACCTATTAAAGAACAACTTTATTTCTTAATTAACTAACTTAACGAGAGGGTTCCTTTGGTAGCATCACTGACTCGAAAGTACGACCGGGAAGGCTTGCGTTTAAACGGATTAACGTAAATGTAGTGTCTCGTCACCTGGTATATGATAGATTAACAGAAAACCCTAGTTAGAATAACTAGAAAGTAGAGTTGAAATAGTTGAAAATAGTATCCAGCCCAGAGCTCATCTTGACCAAGTGCTAAGGGTTCTTAGCCTCTTCTCAGGATGGGGGCGGTATAAAGTACAGAAAATAATATCTACCTATCTATCTCAATCCAGGATTTAAGCTTTCGCTTCACCTTTGTTTTTGGATAGGGTAGTAAAAACTAAAATTTTGCAGCGCTTCCGCACTATCTTAATCCAGGACTTAGGCTTTCGCCTCGCCTTTCATTCGGGATAGTACGAAATAATAAGGTTTTGAAAATAGTTTTGAAAGCAGTTTTACACTATCTTAATCCAGGACATAAGCAGAGCTTCGCCTTTCATTCGGGATAGTATAAAAAATAAAGTTAAAGAAAGCAGTAAAGTAATCAGAATTGAAATTGAAAGAGTCTATTTTATAAAGTCCGAAAATATTACAACTTTCTAAAAAGCTGAAAATAAAGCTGAAAAATTACAACTTACAGAACTTTAGATTACTTGAAAGCTACTACCAGTTCCTTGTCAGAGATCTGGGGAGTCCTAACAGTTCTTAAGGAATCTGCTGGAGTTCGAATGATTTTACAAATCTCTGCCGGCCTATTTATAGGAAAAAATTTCAGGTGACACGCCCCCTGACACGGGCGTGTCGGGTAGGGCGTGACAGGGTCACGGGCGTGACTTCCAGGCTGTCGGGACAGGTTTCAAGCGGGTTGGAAATTTGGATAGAATTTGGGACGGTCACGGGCGTGTCTGAATAGGTCACGGGCATGTCATGCATGTGATTCATCAGGCGGCACGGGGCGTGGCGATAGCGCGGCAGCTTGCTAGACTTCTGGATAGAATTTCATTAGGTCACGGGCGTGTCGCCTTTGGCATGGGCGTGTTCAGCAGGTGTGTCCATCGATCTCCCGAGTTTTATCTGTCCAGCAAAACAGCAGGAAAAAAGGATTAAAAAGAGCTGTCACGCCCTAGGTCACGGGCGTGACCTAGGGGCGTGACCTAAGAAAAAATACAAAATTTCAGAAAAACTTAAAAATTAATTTTAAAACAAAAAAATTATAATATAATAAAAATAGTTAGTTTTATATATCAAAACTAAGGTTTTTATTTATAAATATGTATATTTAATATGAAACAAAATTGTATATTTTTATACTCATCAATAAGTTAGCAGAATCAGAATCTATTTCTATTGAAAATGCTAGGTTAGAAGCAGAACTCACTAAGTCCAGTGAAGAAATAAAATTTCTTAAAAATGAACTAGCTAAATCAAAAAGATTAGAAGAATCACTAAATGGTAGAAGTCTTAAGCTACTAGAAATTACTAACATGTCAAATACTAGGACAGGCAATAATAAGCTAGGCTTAGGAGCTTCATCAAGTGAACCCCCAATTATTCTTAAAAATCATCTTTCAACTCCAGTAAACTTTATTTCAGCTAATGGAATAAAGAACATTGAGCAAGTAAAACAAGTTAATCAAGCCTTAAATAAAACTAAGAGAGAAAAGAGAAAACAAAAGTTTAAGGAAATACAAAAATCGTCGAACGCTGCTCGACGATCGAAGGCTCAATGGTCGAACGAAGCTCGACGATCTGAGCATCGATCGTCGAACGTTGATCGGCGATCTCAATATGATTTTCAAAATTATCATAATGCAAATAGAAACAATAATTTCAATAGCAACCCTAGGTCTATTAATTTAGCTCTAAGTTAGACCATCCCACCTAGGAGATCTCATCCCTTAGGATATCATCCTCAGCCTGCTTATTCTTTTATTTCAAGTTTTTCTTATGTGAAGAATAAGGGACCCAAGGTTACCTGGGTCTACAATGTTTAATTCAACTTATTGCAGGTGAAGACCTATCCATATACTAAAAACAAATGGTATTTGGATAGTGGATGCTCCAAACATATGACAGGGAATAAAGAAAATTTGTCAAAGTTCAAGGCCAAGCTTGGACCAAAGGTGATCTTTGGGGATTCTAGCTGTGGTCAAACAGAAGGATATGGTAGGACTACCATTGGAGAAGTAATATTCAAAAGGGTAGCATATGTAACTGGACTGAAGCATAACCTTATATCAGTAAGTTAGTTATGTGAAGCAGGGTATCAGGTATCATTCACTAACTCCCTTTGTAATATTACTTTAAATAATAATGTTGTGTTAGTAGGTATTAGACAGGGTAATATTTATTTAGTAGATTTTAACTCAACTCAATCTGAAATCTGCCTATTTAATGAAGTAACAAATAATAACACCTTATGGCATATGAGGCTTAGCCATGTTAACCTCAAGAATATATCTAGGTTATCTAAATACAACCTTGTTAGAGGTTTACCTTCTTGCCCCTACAAGAAGGAGAGCCTATGCAAGTCTTGTCAACTAGGCAAGCAAACACAAAATTCCTTTAAATATGTAAATAAAAGTGATTCACCTAGAATCTTGTATTTATTACACTTGGACCTTTTTGACCCAATAAATGTACAGAGTCTAGGAGGGAAGTATTACACTTTAGTAATTGTAGATGATTCTCTAGGTTCACTTAGGTGTTCTTTTTGAGAACTAAGGCTGATAACTTCAAGGTTCTTACAGACTTTCTTCTCTGTGTGCAGACTGAGTATTCTACTCATGTGGCCTTGATCAGAAGTGATCATGGTACTGAGTTTGAGTCTCTTCTCATGCAAGAATTCTGTGAGAAAGAAGGTATCAAACATAGCTTCTCTGCTTCTAGAACACCCCAACAAAATGGGGTAGTTGAAAGGAAGAATAGAACCCTGATTGAAGCTGCAGGAACACTGTTGGCAGATGCTAATATGCCTCTCTCCTATTGGGCAGAAGCTGTTAGCACAGCTAATTATGTTCTGAACAGAAGCCTTATACATAAGCTTAAGAGTAAAACTCCTTATGAGTTGCTTAAAGGGAAGAAACCTAAAATCAATTATTTTAGAGTATTTGGTTGTGTAGTATACATTCATAACAATAACAAAGAATATCTTAGAAAGTTTGAAGCAAAAGCTTCAATGGGAATTTTTCTTGGATATTCCCAAGTAAGCAAAGCTTATAGGGTATTTAATAAATCAACTTCTAAAATTGAGGAGTCTGCACATGTGTCTTTTAATGAATCTCAGATGTATTATAAGGAGAAGGAAACCTCTCCTTCCTCAAGTTCATTGCAGGTACCAGAATCTACCAGAGATATAATTCAAGAAATTTTGCCTCTATCAACTCTTCATATCACTGACTCAGACAGTGATGAAGACTTTGTAGAAGCTGTTGTTGTACCACCAACAGTTGATCCAATTCCTCAAGAGGAATTAATCCCAACTGTTGCTGAAGATCACATCCCACCTGTTGATCTTGTCACACTTCGAGATCATCCTACATCTCAAGTGATTGGAGACATATCAGCTGGTGTGCAAACAAGACATCAATTAAGACAGGATGTGATGCATGCCTGTTTCCTTTCATAAATTGAGCCTCTCACCATAAAAGATTCTGAGTTAGATCCCCACTGGATCATTGCTATGCAAGAGGAGCTCAATCAATTTGAAAGATGTAAGGTATGGACTTTGGTTCCAAGACCAAAAGGCCAACTGATCATAGGCACCAAGTGGGTGTTCAGAAACAAGTTGGATGCAAATGGAATTATAATAAGGAACAAAGCTAGGCTTGTAGCTCAGGGCTACAGACAGGAGGAAGGTATAGACTATGACCAAACCTTTGCTCCTGTTGCAAGGCTAGAGGTAATAAGGATCTTTCTAGCCTATGCAGCCTATATGAAGTTTAAAGTTTTTCAGATGGATGTCAAAAGTGCATTCTTAAATGGTTAGCTAAAGGAAGAGGTATTTGTTGAACAACCTCCTGGGTTTGTCTCTTCAACTCAGCCCTCATTTGTGTACAAGTTGCAAAAAGCTCTTTATGGACTTAAACAAGAACCCAGAGCCTGGTATGAGACTCTAGCTAGTTTCTTATTAGAGCACAACTTTGTTAGGGGAGTAGTTGATAGAACCCTCTTCATTAAGCACCACAAGGACACCATCCTATTAGTTCAAGTTTATGTGGATGACATTATTTTTGGTTCCACTGATCCCAAACTTTGCCAAAGGTTTTTTGACCTGATGCACTCTAAGTTTGAGATGAGTAGTATGGGTGAGCTGCCTTACTTTCTTGGTCTCCAAGTAAAGCAAGATGCTGATGGCATCTTCATCTCCCAATCCAAATATGCCAAGGAATTGGTAAAGAAGTTTGGGATGGCTGATGCTTCAGCAATGCATACACCCATGGCTACTAATGCAGTTATAGATTCTGATGATCAGGGTAAGCCAGTTGATTAGAAAAACTATAGGGCCATTGTTGGTTCCCTATTGTATTTAACTGCAAGTAGGCCAGATATAATGTTTGCCACATGCCTATATGCTAGATTCCAAGTCAACCCCAAGGAATCTCATTTGATTCTTCTCAAGAGAATTTTGAGATACCTGAAGGGATGTCCAAATTTAGGACTATGGTACCCAGCTGAATCAGAATTTTAGTTAATTGGATACTCTGATTCTGACTATGCTGGTTGTAGAGTTGACAGGAAAAGTACCTCAGGGACTTGTCAGTTCTTGGGAGAGAGATTAGTCTCTTAGTTCTGTAAGAAACAGCTTCTGTCTCAACTTCAACTGCAGAGGCTGAATATATAGCAGCTGCCAGTTGTTGTTAACAGATCCTGTGGATTCAAAACCAGCTTTTGGATTATGGGTACACACACAAGAACACAAAAATCATGTGTGATAGTACCAGTGCTATCTCCATTGCACAAAATCCTGTGCACCACTCTAGAACCAAGCACATTGAGATTAGACACCATTTCCTGAGAGATTGTGTGGAAAAGAATAAGATATGCCTTGAGTTCATATCCACTGACCTTCAGAGAGGTGATATTTTCACCAAGCCCTTAGATGAACAGAAGCATCTGTTCTTTTTTCATCAAATAGGCATGATTAATGGAAAAGACTAAGTGTGACATCTGCCTTTGTTGATATCTGTTTGAAGATCGTCGAACGACGTTCGACGATAGTCGATCAGGTTGAGCCTATCGTCGACCTATGGGTGACGCCAGCTCGTTTTGTTTAGAAGACAGAAATAGTCGATCGATTGCTCGACTACTCTGCTTCAGGAACCGATCGTCGAATGATCGTTCGACCTTCGTCTCCAGTATCTTTTAAAATAGGCCGACGATTGCGATTTTAATTTAAACTGATGGTCGATCTAGGTTAAGAGATCGTGCTTGTTATAGTAGCTCGTCTTTTCGTATTCTATCTTTCTGTTTGAGCTCTGCCTCGTGCTTTCTCCTCCTCGTCTCTCTCGTCTTCTCCGACAAATCGATGGCGATTGCTCCAGCCCTTCTATCAGTGATGAAGTTCGACGCCGGCTTCAGCGTAGATTTTGACTCCTTTAGCGCATGTAATTCAGAGATAGTAGAAATTCTCCAGCTATGCAAGGAACAAGGACTGGAATGGCTTATGTCTACAAGGATCAAGATAAACATCCCAGAGATTAAAGAGTGGGTCTACACTTCCTCTTCCAGTGTCGAATCGATGACTGGGAGGATTAGCGGCGAAGAGGTAAGCTTGACTCCTGCCATATTAACTGATATTTTCATATTACTGAATGGTGAAGAGGAATATGAACAAGATACTCCAGAGTTTGGAAGGATGTTGATCGAGTTAGGACATGCAGAAGACATTCCTTCTAAGTTACTAAAGGTTAATTTTCCGTTAAGGATAAAGTTCTTGGCTGAACTCTTTGGAAAAGTGCTTCTAGGCAAGCACTCTGCTCATGATAACATCACCAGGCAATAGTTTGCCTTGATGTGTGCAATAGTAAATAAGAAATAGATAAATTGGGTAGGAATTATGTTTGACTTGATCAGAAAGAAGAATAGCAAGAAGGAAGTAACCCTGGGTAGGGTACTTGGGATATTTCTATAAGAGAAATACTCCCGACTATTGGTTACAGTCTCAACAACCATCAATGCCAGTAAGAAGATGGATCCAACATTGTTTGTTAAGTGGAAAAGGAGCTTTTAGAAGCCTTCTCCAGCAGGGGCAGCTCCAGTTGTGTCTGAGAGCACAAGGACTGTTACAGTCACTCCCCACCTACATGAAGCAGGCTCATCCATTCCCTCCTTTCCATCCTCTTCCTCTGCTTTACCATCTACATCAATTGAAGTTCCATCTACTTTAATTGAAGTACCATCTACTCCCTCTCTTCCTCTTGACTCTTCCTCTATTCCCCATATTTCATCTACAGCTTCTCCACTTCCTCCACATCTAGCTGGGATTTCTATTCCCAGTTTTGATCTGTTAGGATCTGAGAGAATTCCTACTCCACCTCAGTCACCACTTACACCTCCAGATCATACTAATTTTCCCTCATCCACTCCTCAATCACCAGTTCATAACATATCTCATCAGGAGACTAACTTTCCTGATGATCTTCCATCTTCTGTTGTTCCCCCATCCACATCCTTTGACATCACTCCAGCATTCATTGCCAATATCCTAGAGTTAATTACTCATTCAATCAAAATCATGATTGAAGAGGCAATTACTCCTCTTGTATCTTCCATTTCTTCCCTGACTGCCACCATCCTAGCCCTCTCCAAATCTGCTGGGCCCTCTTCATCTAGGGGCCTGGTTTTAGTGTCCACTGAAATCAGGCAGGGTGAGATGTTCCATGAAGATGCCTCAGAACTGCCCCTGGCTTCTCTTCAAGCAGATCCCCCAGCTGAAATTCAGAAAGAAGCAGCAGCTACAGAAGAAATAGAAGCCCAAGAAGAAATAGCTGATGTTCCAGACACAGCTGCGGTTCAAGTAATTCAAGCACCAGTTCAGAATCCATATGATGTTATAATGGAAGCAGAATTTGTTGTCAAAGTTTGCCTTGAAGAAGCCTCCACTCCAATAGTTGCACTATTCCTGGAAGGAGTCATCACCTCCTATCTAGATGATTTATGGGAGGTAGGAAGTCCTGAAGGTATATCCCTTTCTCAATTTACTGACTTGTTAACTGATATGTTAACATGTCAATATCTTGAAGGTATATTGCTAGCCCATTTAGAAAATCTGTGTGTTCCTGATACTACATATCAAGTGCAAGAAGATCTAGAAGATCTAGGAGCTCCAGAACCAGCTCAAGAACCTGCTGTTCAAGATCCTGTTCCTACTCCTCCAGCTCAGCTAGCTGTGCAAGAAGAACTGGTCCTCAAGACAGTTATAGTTGAGCAAGAAAATGTTTCAGTTGGACAAGAAGAAAGATCTACAGTCTAGGATGACACCCCTGGACTAGACCTTGATTCTCTTCTGGCACAAGATGCCCTAGAAGAAGAAAGAGAAAAGGCTGCCCTGAAAGCCAAAGAACAAGCTGAGCATGATGTGTCAGACCCATATGATCTACATCAATCATCTCAATCCAATGTTGAAGATGACACTGACGATTCAGAAGGAACCAAAAAGAAGAAATCTGCCAAAAGAAAAAGAAAAGCTGCTGCTCCTCCTCCACCTAATCCTGATCATGATGTTCCATATTATATCTTGAAAGGAATAAATCCCAAGTCCAAAGAATATCAGTCCTGGATGGGATTTTCCAAGAATCAGCAAAGCAAAGAAAGAAAAGTAAAAGGTATGATAGTCCGGCACCTAAGTGGAATTCTAAGGGACCTCCTCCTCCTCCTCCTCCCAGTGCAGGAGCATCTAGAAATGTGTCTGCCAGTCCCTCTGCTCCTCCTTCTTGATTCACATCTTCTCAATCCTATCAGAGAAGAGGAAATCAAAGTTACCAAGGAAGGTCTAAATCTGGACAACAAAGACAGGAAGCTGATATTCAAGAACAAGTGAAGGAGATAGTTTATCAAAAGCCAACATTTTCTCCTCCTCCTTCACCCAAGAGAAAGGCATCACATGCTAAAGAAAGCAAGACTATATCTTCCAAAGAACCTGCTCAGAAAAGGAAAATAGATGCTAAAGGCAAAAGAGTTATTAATTCTGAGAAATCAAGTAAGAGATATGTTGAATTTGCTCCTCCATCCTCTTTAGTTATTCAGGAAAAGAAAGAGCCAGCTGCAAGTATGTTAGAACTATCTACAAAATTCAGAACTATAAATCCACTGAATCCAGCTGATGAAAATGAATATGAAAGCCTAGAGCTTAATCCTTATTTTAGGATGGCCATATTAATTGACTTGGTTGGATCAGCTTAGATTAGAAAAGCCAAAGCTGAAGGAAAAGATGTTACAAGCCTAACTACAATGTCTAAATTCAGAAAGAAGGAACTTGATAGATTCCAGGTAAGACCTGAAGTTTTTGATGCTACTAAATATATGGAAAAACATCCAGAAGCAGTTGTTCCAAGAGCAGGAGAAACCAAAATTATTGGAGAACAAGATCTGAAGACATCAAAGAAGGAAGTTCTAGATCCCCTCAGAAAAATTTCCTTTCTTCCTGACTCTTCTATTTCTAAACCAGATTCTGATGCTGCTTAAGTTTTATTTATTGACAATCTGTTTATTTTAACTGATTTGATTGATGCAATTTGATGCTTAGATGTTTCTTTCCTGAGTTATATTTAGTTCCAGTAGTTTTGAGAGACTTAACCCAAATAGGGGGAGATTGTTGGTACTTTAGTTTGGATTTGAGTTTAGTCTTCTCAATTAGTTTCTTGACCCAAGACTTATCTATGGTCAAAGGTTAGTTGATAGGTTAGATTCCCTCAGTTGTAGTGCTGTCACTTTTCTAGTGAAAATCTGGTTAAGTTGTTATTAGTTCGACTATAGGCGAACGCCGCTCGACTATCGTCTATCGACTGGTCGACGATCGTCTATCAGTTGGTCGACGTTTGTCTGTCTGCAGATCGTCTAATTCTGAGTTAGTTCAACTCTTGTTAGCTCGACGATCTGCGGTATCTTCCTCGACGATCGTCAAACCCCGCTCGACTTCTTTTGTTAAGACAGATTTCTGATAGTTCAACTATCTGTGTTGATAGTTCAACTATCTGTGTTGATAGTTCAACTATCTGATAGCTCGACTATCTTGTTGATAGTTCGACTATCTTTCTGATAGTTCAACTATCTGTGTTGATAGTTCAACTATCTGATAGCTCGACTATCTGTTTTGATAGTTCGACTATCTGCTCTGTGTTGATAGTTCGACTATCTGTTTGATAGGTCGACTATCTTTCGGTTAGTTCAACTATCTGCTTTGATGGTTCAACTATTTGATAGCTCAACTATCTGATCTGATAGCTCGACTATCTGTTCTGTTTTGATAGCTCGACTATCTGTTTGATAGGTCGACTATCTTTCTGATAGCTCGACTATCTGTTTGATAGGTCGACTATCTTTCTGATAACTCGACTATCTGCCTTGATAGTTCGACTATCTGTGTCGTTCGACTATCTGTCTGATAGGTCGACGATCTCCGTGCTTCGGTCGACGATCTCCGAGGGTCGTTCGACGTTCTTCTTTCTGCCTTTAGTAATTTTGTATTCTTTCTCTTTTGAGATTTATTTCCTATCTGCGTGGCATATTTTATAAAAGATTATCTCAGTGATTTTATGCTATCATTTCTAAGCAATACTTGCTTATTTCTTTATGCATAAGTCAAGCTTTTCTCTGACAAAGTTGTTTGTCTTATTAGTTGAAATATCTTTTCTGCTTTATCTGCCATACTGTCCTTTATAGCCGTTAGACTCAAAAGTCTTCTCTGGCCGTAAAGAGTTTCTTCTGATGTGACTTTATCTAGCATTCTTTTATCAGATTGGATTTGCAGCTTCATAGAAAGCTTTACCCCTTTATAGGATATCTGTCTGTAGGATATGTTTTGCTTTGTGTTATTTGCATCCCAGATTGCAGATCTCAGAAGAAGACAAAGATTAGAGCCGTTGCAAAGGCCAATATATAAAGAGTTCTTTTGAAGGAAGTCAACAACTAGTTCATTCACAGAAGTTCATACTTTGATTCAAACAAGAACAAGAAGATGAAATCTCTTCAGCTTTCTTCTTCAACCTGAGTTCATCCTGCTTCCAGGAATATTCACTCAGAGCCTCTAGAAGAAGAAGAAGAAGAAGAAAGGAAGCTGATTGAAGAAGAACAACCTATTACAAATCAAGAGTCTTCTTCAAGCTTCTCCTTCAGAATTTCAAGACAGTTCTCTGTCAAGAATTCAGAAGAGTTCCTGCACCCTGAAGCATGACTTCTTCCTGGATATCACTAATCCAGGGGGAGCCTTGATTCCTTAGAGCTCTCTAGCTCTGTGCAATCCACTTGCTTCTCTAATCTGTTTTAAAAATAGAGAAGACAATCTAACCTTTCTCAACCTCCTGTAAAAGGGTTATTACTCCCTTCAAAAGTGAACCTTGGTGGTAGGGCACTTGATCAAAAAAACCTGTGTGTTGGTTCTTAGGCACCAGATCAAAAGACTGAAGGGTTTCTAGATCTACCTGAAGCAGATCTTGTGGTGGAAGGGCTGTTGGGTACATTGGAAAATGTGTACCTGATTTTAAGAAGCCTAACTTAGCACAATGATATACATCAAGGTGTATTTGATGTTGTTTAAGTTGAATGTGTACAGGTTAAAAGTATGGAAAAATTTCTAAGTCCATGTGTCGACACCAGTAGAAGATGTATCGACACTTCAGGAAGATTGTGTCGACACTTGAAGAAGGCTTTGTCGACACAGAGATAATGAGTCGACATCAACTGTGTCGACACCAGGAGGCTGTGTCGACACACAGAGGCAGAGTCGACAATATTTGTGTCGACACCAGAAGACTGAGTCGACACATATAGGCAGAGTTGACAAAAGCTGTGTCGACACCTGAAGGCAGTGTCGACACATACAATATTCTGAATCTACATCAACTGTGTCGACACACAGGACTTGTGTCGACACATTGCCAAGTCTAGACCAAGTCATTTGCTGAAGAATGATGAAGTGTTTGAGTCAACACAAATACTCAGTGTCGACTCATTCTCAAGTTGTATGCAGAAGCTGAGTCGACTTAAAGGCAAACTTGTCGACTTCACCAGAGGCAGTGTCGACACTGAAGTTACTTGTGTCGACACATATAGACAGATGGTCTCGACACTTTCTGACAGTCAGTCTCGACACTTTGCTGTCCAAGACAAAGTCACAAGATCTGTTTGAAGACTTGACAGTTGTGGGTTACAATAGGTTAACTGAAGCTGTCAGACTTGTCAGAAGACAGTTAGAAACCTGATCAGCCGGTCACCAAAAAGAAGGTCTATAAATAGACTGATTCAGACGTAGAATAAGCAGTTTTGTTTTTGTCCTTATTGAAAAGCAACACACATAAAAACTGATTAAGGAATCAAATCAAGAAAGGGCAAGACACTGAAGAAGATCTTCATCAAAAGATCTAAGAAGACATTCTGAAGGGTTCAACCTCTCAGGATCAGTCTAAGGAGAATTCGTCCTAGAATTCTGAAGAATTTTCAAAGGGATTGGATAGAGAGGGATCCAGCCGTTTGAAGATCAAGAAGGAAGCTGATATAGGTTTCTCAAGAAGCTGTTTGGAAATCAACTCAGCTAGTTCAGATTCAAGAAGATTTGAAGAAAGCTAAGATTCAGTTGATTTCATCCATCAGCTGATTAGGTGCTGTCTTGTCCTTTCTCTCTCAACAAGGGCAAGATTCTATAAAACTCTTTTCTAAATTCTGTAGGATCTATTAATATAGATCTGAGTTGTAAGCCTATGTTATAAAGGCTGAGCGTAGGAGAGATAATCTCTGAGTTGTAGGTCTTGAATAAAGACTGAGGTAGGGCTGAATTTCCTGAGCTGTAGGAGTGTGGTATCACTTTGAGTTGTAGGAATCCATTTTGGATTCTGAGCTGTAGGATCTGAGGATTTGAGTTAAGGAAGGGAGTTTGGCTGAATCTAGCACACTGCTAGATAGGCGAAGGGGGAAAGTGGATGTACCCAGATCTTGGGGAACCACTATAAATACTTGTTGCAATCTGTGATGTGTAGTTCTAGTTTGTGTGATTGTGATTGCTAAAGTAGCTGCAGAACTCATAGAAAATAGTCTTTAATTACTTAATCATTTTGCCTTAAGTTTGAAAAGAAAATAAGAACCTATTCACCCCCCCTCTAGGTGTCTAGGTAATCTTGAAAGTAAAACTATCAAGTGGTATCAGAGGGAGATTGCTCAAAGTAAGACTTAACAGTCTGAGTTAGATCTAAAGGCAGAATCAAGAATCAAGAAAATGGGTTCAGGTGAGAATCACAAGGAGTTGGGATCTATGAAGCTTCTCATCTGCAGAAAAGAAATCTTTGGAATTTGGAAGGAAAGGGTTAGGCTGTTTATGGAGGCCTCAGACCCAAGAATTTATATCACAGTGAAAGAAGGTCCATACATTCCAATGAAGACTTCTGTATTAGATGCAAATGAGGAAACTCCTAAGGATTTTTCAGAAATGACAAAGGAGGAAATCATCTTAGCCACTATGGACAAGAGAGCTCAAAACATCATAGTAAGTGCAATAGATGATTCCACTTTCCAAAATCTGATACATTACAAGACTTCCAAAGAGATGTGGGACACCTTGATTGTCTATATGGAAGGATCTGAAGAAGTAAGACAAGACAGAAAATCAATGCTCAACCAAGAATATGAGAGCTTCAGACAAGGAAAGTCTGATAGCATAACTGAGTATTATAAGAAATTCTATAGGATTGTGAATGAACTGATGTCCTATGAAAGAGTCTTCAGTACATATGAGCTGAATGACAAGTTTCTCAGATCTTTAACAAAGGATTGGGATACCAAAATATGTGCCATTAGAGAAGTGGCCAAGTTAGCTGATATTTCTCCTCCAACCTTGTTTGGAAAATTGCTTTCATATGAAATGCTATTGATGGCCAGGAAGGAGGAAGAAAGAAGTACAAAAGGTGAGCATAGATCTATGGCTTTCAAAGTTGAAGCCACTAGAAAGAAAGGGAGGATGTCTTCATCTCCTCTCAAGGAAGCTACAGAAGAGATAACAAAAAATTCAGATAGTTAGAAATCAGGGAGCAGTGAATCAGATACTGACTTTGCTGCCTTTATAAGACAGTTTCAAAAGTTCTTGAAAAAGAAGCAGTGGAAGTCCAGGCCCTCCACATCACAGCCAGTAGATGAGTACTATCAGAAGAGAAAATCCTCAAGAAATGAGAGAAACAGAACTAAGCCCAGCAAAGCTATAACTTTTAAGATTGTTTGTTATTGCTGCAATAAGACTTGACATATGGTAGCTGAATGTCCAGAAAAGAGAAAGGAGTCAGTAGACAGAAAAAGGACTCAACACAAGGGCAAAAAGGAGAAATCTTTTGTTGCAAAGAAGGATAAGAGTCTTTCAGATCAGTCCTCATGAGAGTCAGAATCTGAAGCAGAAGCATACATAGGATTGTATGCAGCCAATGAAGAAGTGGAATTTCTGTAACTGATGGATTCCATTCATGATCAAGAAGACAAGGAATGCATGGGTCTGATGGCCGAGTTAGAAGATAACCAATTCCAGGATCAGCCTGGTCCTAGTAAGTACAAAAGGTTTCTAGTTCTTCTGATTTTAGTACTAGTTCAGAGTCAGATTCATCTACATCAAGTGATGTGAATGGATCTGAATCAGATGGTGATATTCATCAGTTGATGGATGAATATAGGGACTTGTTACAGGCTCTTAAGAAATGCAAGAACCTAGTCAAAACTCAGGCTCAGGAAATTGCTAATCTTAAGGTGGCTGCAATTGAGTTTGAAAAAGTAATGGATCAAAAGTTAAATGAGATTGCCAAACTGAAAAATATAACCTATATTCAGATGGGCACAATCAAATATAACAATGATCAAATTAAGAGTCTGGAGGCCAGACTAAGAATAGAGAAAGATTTGGTGGCTAGTTACTCTAAGCCAAAATCTGTCTTACCTTTAATAGATGAGTTTGTGGCTCAAAAGGGTAAGGTAGGATTAGGCTTCAAAGGTAACCCAAGGGCTGCCCAATTCAAAATAAAAGGCAAAGCTTCTGTCCAGCCTCCAAACCTTTCAGTCCCAGTTAAGTTTAGAAAGGTGCAAGTGCCTTCTAACAAATATGATCTTGAGAATATTCATGGTCATATTAAGACTAATGTTCAGATAAACAAGGGTGTAAATGCCAATAGGTCTACCCATGTTCATAAACCCTATGGTTATAAGAAATCTGTGGGTGAAGCTGCAGCAGCACCAGCACTGGACATAAATTCTTCTGTCAAGGGTATATCAAGACCTAGATACAACAAGTTTGAATGTTGGTGTTGTGGCAAGAGAGGCCATTTTGCCTTAGACTGCTGGCATAACACAAATGTAAGGAAGAACAATAGTCTACCAGTTAGAAGAGCTGCTGGTAGTCTTAATATGAATGGTGCTAACCTGAACCAAGGACCCAAGACTTACTTGGGTTCTAAGGGAAAGTAATTCTGTATTGTAGGAAAGTCCAAGTTGCCATGCCCCTATATGGTACTTAGACAGTGGATGTTCCAGGCATATGACTGGAACAAAGGGGCTACTGAAGGAGTACACATCTGTCAAAGATGGACCTAAAGTAATCTTTAGTGGATTTGAAAGAGGAATCATCAAATGGTTTGATAACATTTCTTCAAACCAAATTACCATCACCCAAGTGGCTTATGTAAAAGCTTTGAAACATAATCTGATTAGCATAAGTCAGCTGAGTGATCTTGGATATGACATTTCATTTGTTAAGGATGGATGTCATATCAAAAGGTCAAGTGATCAAAAGATCATATTGACTGGGTATAGAAAGAGAAATGTTTATTGTCTTAATTTTGTATGTGAGAACAAGGCTTCTCCCATCTGTCTTGTAGCTGATGATAATGCATCTCATTGTGTCAAGTGGCACAAGAGGTTGGCTCATCTTAACTACAACACAATTGGCCAACTCTTCAGCAAAGAGTTAGTGAGGAATGGTCCTCAAGTTAAGTGTATAAAGGAAGGGATATGTTCAGCTTGTCAAAAGGGCAAGCAGACAAAATCCTACTTTCATAGTCTTGAAAACAAGGATTCTGTGAGGTGCTTATACCTCTTACATATGGATCTTTTTGGTCCTATGCCAGTTCATAGTTTAGGTAGGAAGGTCTACACTTTTGTGGTTGTAGATGACTATTCTAGATATACATGGGTGTTCTTTCTGAGACAAAAATCAGAAACCCCAAGTGTCTTACTTAGTTTTGTGAAACAAATTCAGATTGAACTAAATAGTACAGTGGTCAAAATCAGAAGTGACCATGGCACTGAATTTCAATCTGAAAATATGACAAAATTATGTGAAGACTTTGGGATTTTCTAAGAGTTCTCCTCACCTAGAACACCTCAGCAAAATGGTATTGCTGAAAGAAAGAATAGGACATTGATTGAAGCAGGTAGAACTCTATTGAGTGACACCTCTCTTCCAGAATATTTCTGGGCTGAGGCAGTAAACACTGCATGTCATGTGATCAATAGGGCTTCTATCACCAAGTGCCACAAAAAGACTCCCTATGAAATTATGAAAGGTAGAAAACCATATCTATTCTACTTTAGTATCTTTGGTTGCAAGTGCTATATACTTAACAATGACAAGTCATATCTAACTAAGTTTGCTGCCAAATCCCAAGAAGGGATATTTGTTGCGTACAGCATAAATAGTAAGGCCTATAGAGTCTTCAACTTGACTACTCAAGTTGTAGAAGAATCAGTACATGTTGTGTTTGATGAATCAAGATTAATCAACTGTGAGTTGCCTTGTAGTTCATACAATCCAACAGGTATAAGCAAAAGGATGGACAAGCTTTCCTTTGCAGAAGGTACAACAGCAAATGAACAGATGGAAAATGTTGACTACAGTCCAGGGGGAGTACATGATTCTATAGAAGCTGATGACTCCCAGGAAGTGCAGCATAATGAAGGGACTGGAAATAATCAACTAGAAGGAAATCTACCTCCTGCTATCAGACATCTTAAAGACCATCCAGCAAATCAAATAATAGGTGATCCAAGTCAAGGAGTGCTGACTAGAAGCAGAAATCTGAGCACAGTCCGGCACTCAAGTTTCCTATCTCAATTGGAGCCTAAGAAATTTGAAGAAGCCATCCAAGACCAACATTGGATTAATTCTATGCAAGAGGAGCTTAATCAATTCAGAAGGTGCAAAGTCTGGGAGCTTGTTCCTAAATCAAAAGGCCACAACATCATTGGAACAATGTGGATATTTAGGAACAAGTTGGATGAGAGTGGAGTAATAGTAAAGAACAAAGCAAGACTGGTTGCTAAAGGATATAGGCAGGAAGAGGGAATAGATTTTGATCAGACATTTGCCCCAGTAGCAAGACTGGAGGCAATCAGGATGTTTCTTGCCTATGCTGCATACCAAGGATTCAAGGTATACCAAATGGATGTGAAATCAGCATTTCTGAATGGAGATCTAAAAGAAGAAGTCTATGTGGAACAGCCATCAGGTTTTGTAGACTCTCTTAAACCTGATTATGTTTTTAGACTTAGGAAAGCTTTATATGGGTTAAAGCAAGCCGCAAGGGCTTGGTATGATACCCTGTCTACTTTCCTTATTGAGAACAAATTCTCATGAGGCAACATAGACAAGACTTTATTCCTTAGGGAGTCTAAAGGCAAGATAATCTTAGTCCAAATCTATGTGCATGACATAATTTTTGGGTCTACAGAGAACAACCTTTGCAAGAAGTTTGCAAAACTTATGCAAGGAAAGTTTGAAATGAGTAGTATGGGGGAACTTTAGTTCTTCTTGGGGCTCCAAGTAAGACAGACTGATGATGGCTTGTCCATATCCCAGTCTAAGTTCACCAAAGAGTTGATAAAGAAATATGGTATGGAATTTTCCTCTACCATGAAAACTCCTATGGGAACAAATATGCCTATATGTAAAGATGATACAGGTAAGCCTGTAGATGAGTCTTTGTATAGAGGAATAGTTGGTTCTCTATTATACCTCACAGCTAGTAGACCAGATATTATGTATGCTACATGTGTTTGTGCTAGGTACCAGGCATGCCCTAAAGAATCTCATTACACTGTTGTTAAAAGAATTTTGAGATATTTAAAGGGCACACCAAATCTAGGCCTTTGGTACCCTAGGAATAGAGATTTTCAACTAATAGGTTATTCAGATGCAGATTTTGCAGGCTGTAGAGAGGATAGAAAGAGTACTACAGGTACTTGCCAATTTTTGGGAGGAAGACTGATATCATGGAGCAGTAAGAAACAGACCAGTGTGGCAATATCCACAGCTGAGTCTGAATATGTTGCTGCTGGAAGTTGCTGTGCACAGCTATTGTGGATTCAACATCAGTTAAAGGACTATGGTATTCAAGTAAGTAGAACACCTTTATTGTGTGATTCTAAGAGTGTTATTTCTATTATTAATAATCCTGTTTCTCTTAGTAAATCTAAGCATATAGAAATAAAATACCATTTTCTTAGAGAGCATGTAGAAAGAGAAGATATCTCATTGGAATTTGTTAAAACAGATTATCAAATTGCAGATGTATTTACTAAGCCACTGGATGAAACAAAATTCAATAAATTTAAAATTGAATTAGGAATGCTGACCATTGATTAGTATATCAACAAACAGAAATTGGCTAAGTAAAATGGTGTCGACACTTTCAGTGATAAAGTGTCGACTCAGTATAGTTATGTCGACTTGTCAGAGAATTAGTGTCGACACAGAGAATTTGTGTCAACACTTAAGGGTCAAATAGTCGACTAATCCAGAAATGTAGTGTCGACTTCACCAGAATAATTGTGTCGACACTTACAGATTTTGTGTCGACACTTGTACTAAGAGTCGACACAGAATTTCTGATGCTCTACTATGTCTCTCTTGTGTCGACATATCCTCAATTGGTGTCGACGCACAGTAGTCAACATTGATGTCGAGACAGTAGAAGTTTGTGTCGACACATTTCATCTGTGTCGACACATTTAGTCTGTTTTTGCCCGACTTTTGACCTACTTTCATTAGAGGGTATAAATAGGTCAAGAACGTATTCTGTCGACACGCTCACAAGGTTTTCGAGACTAAAACCCTGTGTCGACATTCTCTCTCTTCTCTTCTCTCCAGTTTTCTCATCTTTCCAATGGCGCCAAAGGTTGAGGATAACGTCAATGAGGGATATGAACTGGTTAGGGCTGCGTTCGACAATGGCACGCCTGAAATAAAATAGGTGATATCCTATCTTGCTGATAATGGATTGGAATATCTGGTTTCTGAACCCACCAAAAACTGGAAGAAGGAGGTACTTGAATTTTACACTTCAGCATTAGTGGATTCTTCTGGACTCAAGATCAAATCCTCAGTTCATGGAACCAAGGTGAAACTTACTCTACGGAGTTTAAGAAAGATTCTTCAATTACCAAGCATTGAGAATGTAGAAGAGGTCCCAGCCTCTAAGAGAAGGGAGGCTCTACAATGTTGTGGAATGGATCCAACCGTCAAAATTGGAGCAGCCATCAACAGAAAAGGAATGAATCCACAAGGCAAATTTCTATCTGAAGTGGTTGGGAAGGTGATTTTGTGTAAACCTGGCGGCCATGATAGGATTTCAGCCTTAATGTTTAACCTCATGACAAGGATAATCTTCACGGTTAACACAGACTGGTCAGCAGTTGTGTTTGATAAAATCAAGGAAGGACTTAAGAAGCCAAATCTGGCTAGGATTTTGAGTCTATATCTGGCTGGACTCATCCTAAAGGTCATGCAACAAATTCCTGGGACTAAGATCAATCACATGAGAAAAATGGACATGAGATTATTTTCAAGATGGGATAGAGTTTTGTCCAAAGAGGTGCCTGATGTGGACAGGCAGGACACACTAGAGAAATCCCCAGGTCATGATCAAAGTACTGAACAACTTCTAGGAGATCAAGTGAGAGAGCAGGCTGAAGACCAGCCTGAGTCTACTCAAGTCCAGGATGAATCTTTACCTGCACAGGTGCAAGGGGAGCAAGTTTATTCTCCTGCCCAGGACATTCCTAACACTGAACAGGTGCAGGGGGAGCAGATTTCTGAACAAGTGCAAGAGGAAGAACAAATAGATTTATCAAAAGATTTGCACACTGCTGGCCTAGATGACTCATCTTCTGCTCAGGCACAAAAGGAATTCACTCTAGATGAGTTGTTTCCTGATGTTGAAATTGCTACTGATAGAGTTGAGGAGGAGCAAGAAATTGAGAAGGAGCAAGAAATTGAGGGGGAGCAAGTGATTTTTGACAAAGATCAACATGTCACTGAGATAGATATTCCTCCTTCACCTCCTGAAAGAGTTCAGATTGAAAGCTCTTCAGAATCTGAGTCTGTAGAAGCCAGCGTAGCAAAGAAAAGGAAGCTCATGGTCTTCAAAAGAAGAAGCCATAGCTACAAGCAGGCTCTACAGACTTCAACTCACCAATCTCCATCTGATTTTTAATTACAACAAGTTCATGGTAGATTTGCAGGTGAAGCTAGATAATCAGAGATTAGCCTTGGAGAAATATGTTGATGAAAGTCATAAAAATCTTCAGTTTGATCTGGCTCAAGATATAAAGTCTATAAGATTTGAAGTCAATCAACATAAAAGAGAAATGACTGATTGTTTTACAAAAGGGGGACATGCTGTTGTATATCTGGCCCAACCACAAGGGGAAATGAAGAAAGAAATACATGCTCAATCTATTAATCAAGGATACATTCTTGAAAATCAGAAACGGCTAATTGACAATCTGACAACTGCCAACACAGATATTCTTGCTCAATTTCAAACAACCATGTCTAAATTGACTGAAGCTAGGGCAGCTGAAATGCTAGCATATGACACTAAGTTCAAAACTGCTTTAGACTCAGTTCAGTCAGCCATAACCACTTCCCAGAAAGACATTACTGCAAAACATAACAAGTTGAAACCCTTCTTCAAAGATGGCATTAATTATCTAGATGGTCAGATCAGGTTTCAGAAGGAAGATCTCAGAGATCATGTAGCAAGAGAAGTCCTAAAGGGGGAGAGGGTACTTATTTCTGCTAGCTCAGAACATGCCAAGTGGGTCACTAACAGTGTCAGAGCCACATTGGGATATCCACCCCTTTGTGATGATGATAATATGGCAGAGTCAGGAGTTCAGCCACAAGGTCTACTTGAAGGCAACCAACCAGAGGTTGCTCAAGTCATATACCCCCTGCAGATTTTGACTTAATTCATTAGATGGTGCAAACTATGTATAGTCCTCCAGAGGAGGTTTCAAATATTATACTTGGAAAAGTAGATAAGCCTGAAGTTGCAATCAAGGCTCAGCAAGAGGCTCAACTGTTAAAGAAGAGATTTAGGGAGCAAGCTGAACTAAAACCTGATTTTGAACAGTGGAACCCTACCTCTAGAAACATCATACTATCTGCCTGGAAAGCTGTAAAAGATCAAGTCCATGAAAGGGGCAAGTGGTACAATGAACAAGAATGGCAGAAGCATGAAGCCAGACAGGAGGCTATTGTTCAGTATAGAAGGAAAGCTAAGATGGGAAAGCTACCTTGTGATGCTGTGGAGCCTAGCAAATACTTTCCCAAGCCGTATCACTATTTTGAGAGACAAAGACTGAATACTGAGGCTCAGGTGAAGGCTGATCTTAAAGGCAAAAAGCCCATGGAAGAAACTGAACCTTCTGTGCAGGCACAAGTACAACCTGGAAGAGGGATTGTTATAAAGGAGCCTGATCTGTCTTAGTCTAAGATGTCTTAGTCTTAGTTTAAAAATGTGTAATGTGAAACATTCAGTGTTAAACATTTTGTAAACAATCATTTTGACATAATACACAAAAGCTTGCTCTTTAATTAATTTTTGTGTATATCCTTTTATCTCTGTGATGAATCTGTGCAAGTATTTTGATTGTTAATATTTTCTACAATATTAAGCTTATATACATCATCATCATTTTTTTATTATTATCATAAGTGGTGCATATCATTAGCTAATATGGGTTATGACTTCTCCAAATAGGGGGAGATTGTTGGGTACATTGGAAAATGTGTACCTGATTTGAAGAAGCCTAACTTAGCATAATGATATACATCAAGGTGTATTTGATGTTGTTTAAGTTGAATGTGTGCAGGTTAAAAGTATGGAAAAATTTCTAAGTCCATGTGTCGACACCAGAAGAAGATGTGTCGACACTTCAGGAAGATTGTGTCGACACTTGAAGAAGGCTGTGTCGACACAGAGATAATGAGTCGACATCAACTGTGTCGACACCAGGAGGCTGTGTCGACACACAGAGGCAGAGTCGACAATATTTGTGTCGACACCAGAAGACTGAGTCGACACATATAGGCAGAGTTGACAAAAGCTGTGTCGACACCTGAAGGCAGTGTCGACACATACAATGTTCTAAATCTACATCAACTGTGTCGACACACAAGACTTGTGTCGACACATTGCCAAGTCTAGACCAAGTCATTTGCTGAAGAATGATGAAGTGTTTGAGTCAACACAAATACTCAGTGTCGACTCATTCTCAAGTTGTATGCAGAAGCTGAGTCGACTTAAAGGCAAACTTGTTGACTTCACCAGAGGCAGTGTCGACACCGAAGTTACTTGTGTCGACACATATAGACAGATGGTCTCGACACTTTCTGACAGACAGTCTCGACACTTTGCTGTCCAAGACAAAGTCATAAGATCTGTTTGAAGACTTGACAGCTGTGGGTTACAACAGGTTAACTGAAGCTGTCAGACTTGTCAGAAGACAGTTAGAAACCTGATCAGCCGGTCACCAAAAAGAAGGTCTATAAATAGACTGATTCAGAAGTAGAATAAGCAGTTTTTGTTTTTGTCCTTATTGAGAAGCAACACACATAAAAACTGATTAAGGAATAAAATCAAGAAAGTGCAAGGCACTAAAGAAGATCTTCATCAAAAGATCTAAGAAGACATTCTGAAGGGTTCAACCTCTCAGGATCAGTCTAAGGAGAATTCATCCTAGAATTCTGAAGAATTTTCAAAGGGATTGGATAGAGAGGGATCCAGCCGTTTGAAGATCAAGAAGGAAGCTATTACAGGTTTCTAAAGAAGCTGTTTGGAAATCAACTCAGCTAGTTCAGATTCAAGAAACTTTGAAGAAAGCTAAGATTCAGTTGATTTCATCCATTAGCTGATCAGGTGCTGTCTTGTCCTTTCTCTCTCAACAAGGGCAAGATTCTATAAAACTCTTTTCTAAATTCTGTAGGATCTATTAATATAGATCTGAGTTGTAAGCCTATGTTATAAAGGCTGAGCATAGGAGAGATAATCTCTGAGTTGTAGGTCTTGAATAAAGACTGAGGTAGGGCTGAATTGCCTGAGCTGTAGGAGTGTGGTATCACTCTGAGTTGTAGGAATCAATTTTGGATTCTTAGCTGTAGGATCTGAGGATCTGAGTTAAGGAAGGGAGTTTGGCTGAATCTAGCACACTGCAAGATAGGCGAAGGGGGAAAGTGGATGTACCCAGATCTTAGGGAACCACTATAAATACTTGTTGCAATCTGTGATGTGTAGTTTTAGTTTGTGTGATTGTGATTGCTAAAGTAGCTGCAGAACTCATAGAAAATAGTCTTTAATTACTTAATCATTCTGCCTTAAGTTTGAAAAGAAAATAAGAACCTATTTACCCCCCCCCCTCTAGGTGTCTAGGTAATCTTGAAAGTAAAACTATCAAGGGCACCTGATCAAAAATCTGTAGTGGATTCCTACCAGGGTGGTAGAAGAGTGGACGTACCTATTTAGAGGGAACCACTATAAACTTTCTTGTGTTGTCTGTGTTGCTATCTTTAATATTTGAACTATGGCTGTGAGTAGAAATAACTAGGATTGCTAGTTGTTGTGATAGGACCCAAGCTCAACTGTAATTACAGTTAGCTCTCTCTTGTGCACTACACTTTGTGTTAGGCTCTAGGGTTTCAAATATCTATAAACTCATTCCACAAATTAACTCTAAGGAAGTTGAGTTGGGTATCATAATTTTTGAATACTCTATTCACCCCCCCCCTCTAGAGTTGTATCTATCCTCACTTTCAGACTGCATGACAGATAAAGCAGAAAAGATATTTCAACTAATAAGACAAACAACTTTGTCAGAGAAAAGCTTGACTTATACATAAAGAAGATAATCTTTTATAAAATATGCCACGCAGATAGAAAATAAATCTCAGAAGAGAAAGAATACAAAATCACTAAAGGCAGACAAAAGATCGTCGAACTATCAGAGCAGATAGTCGAACGACCAGATAGTAGAACTATCAGAACAGATAGTTGAACTATCACATAGATAGTCGGACTATCACACAGATAGTCGAACTATCAAGGAAGATAGTCGAGCTATCAAAAACAGATAGTCGAACTATCAAAAAGCAGACAGATAGTCGAACTATCAAAACAGATAGTCGAGCTATCAGATAGTCGAACTATCAACACAGATAGTTGAACTATCAGAAAGATAGTCAAACTATCAACAAGATAGTCGAACTACCGAACAGAGCAGACAGCTAAACTACCAACAAGATAGTCGAGCTATCAGATAGTTGAACTATCAAGGAAGATAGTCGAACTATCAAGAAATCTGTCTTAATAAAAGAAGTCGAGCGGGGTTCGACGATCGTCGAGGCAGATACCACAGATCATCGAGCTATCAAGAGTTGAACTAACTCAGAGTTAGACGATCTGCTGACAGACAAACGTCGACTAACTGATAGACGATCGTCGACCAGTCGATAGACGATAGTCGAGTGGCGTGCGACTATAGTCGAACCAAAAAGGACTTAACCAGATTTACATCTGGATAAGCAATTCATTACACAACTAGCTCATTCTAACCTAACACTAAACTTTGACCATAAATAATTCTTGGGTCAAGAAACTAAATGAGAGGACTTAACACAAATCCAAACTAGGGTACCAACAATCTCCCCCTATTTGGGTTAAGTCTCTCAAAAACAAAACTACAAAAATAAATAAATAAATAAATAAATTAAGCAACAGATTGCATCAATCAAGCAGTTAAAATAAACAGATTGTCAATACATAAAACTTAAGCAGCATCAGAATCTGGTTTAGGAATAGAGGAGTCAGGGAGAAAGGAAATTTTCCTGTGAGGATATGGAGCATCTTTCTTTGAAGTTTTCAGATCTTGTTCTCCAATAATTTTGGCTTCTCTTGCTCTTGGAACAACTGCTTCTGGATGTTTTTCCATATATTTAGTAGCATCAAAAACTTCAGGTCTTACCTGAAATCTATCTAGTTCTTTCTTTCTGAATTTGGACATAGTGGTTAAGCCTGTAACATCTTTACCTTCGGCTCTGGCTTGCCTGATTTTTGCTGAACCAACCAACTCAAGGAATCTGGCCATCCTGAAGTCAGGATTAAGCTCTAGGCTTTCATATTCATTTTCATCAGCTGGATTAAGTGGATTTACAGTTCTGAATTTTGTAGATAGTTCTAACATACTTGCAGCTAGCTCTTTCTTTTTCTGAATAACTAAAGAGGATGGAGGAGCAAATTCAGCATATTTCTTACTTGATTTCTAGGAATATACAACTCTTTTGCCTTTTGCATCTTTTTTCCTTTTCTGAGCAGGTTCTCTAGAAGATATATTCTTGCTTTCTTTAACAGGTGATGCCTTTCTCTTGGGTGAAGGAGGAGGAAAAAAATTTGGCTTTTGGTAAACTATCTCCTTCACTTGTTCTTGAGTATCAGCTTCCTGTCTTTGTTGTCCAGATTTAGACCTGCCTTGGTAGCTTTAATTTCCTCTTCTCTGATAGGATTGAGAAGATGTGAATCTATAAGGATGAGCAGAGGGACTGGCAGACACATTTCTAGATGCTCCTGCACTGGGAGGAGGAGGAGGAGGTCCTTCAGGATTCCACTTAGGTGCTGGACTATCATATCTTTTGGATTTCTTTCTTTGCTTTTGCTGATTCTTGGAAAATCCCATCCAGTGCTGATATTCTTTGGACTTGGGATCTATTCCTTTCAAGATATAATATGGGACATCATGATCAAGATTAGGTAGAGGAGGAGCAGCAGCTTTCCTTTTCCTTTTGGCAGATTTCTTCTTTTTGGTTCCTTCTGAATCGTCAGTGTCATCTTCATCATCAGATTGAGATGATTGAGGTAGATCATATGGGTCTGACACATCAAGCTCAGCTTGTTCTTTGGCTTTTAGGGCAGCCTTTTCTCTTTCTTCTTCTAGGGCATCTTGTGCCAGAAGAGTATCCAAATCAGGTCCTGGGGTGTCATCCCACAGGGTTGATTTCTCAATTTGTTCTTCAACAACTGTCTTGGTGACCAGTTCATCTTGCACAGCTAGCTGAGCTGGTTGAGCAGACTCAAGTTCTTGAACAACAGGTTCTTGAGCTGGTTCTGGAACTTTTAGATCTCCTTGATCATCTTGCACTTGATCTGTAGTATCAGGAACTCACAGATTTTCTAAATGGGCTAGCAACATACCTTCAAGATATTGACATGTTAACATGTCAGTTAACAAGTCAGTAAATTGAGACAGGGAAATACCTTCAGGGCTTCCAACTTCCCATAAATCCTCTAGATAGGAGGTAATAACTCCTTCCAGATAGAGGGCTATTACATGAGTGGAGACTTCTTCAAGACACACTTTGACAACAAATTCAGTTTCCATTATAACATCAGATATCTTCTGTTCAGAGACTTGAGGTACTTGAACAACAGCTGTTTCTGTAACTTTAACTGAAGGAGTTTCTGTTCCTTCTGGATCTTCTATCTCTTCTGTAACTGCTGTTTCTTTTTGAGTTTCAGCTGGAGGATCTGCTGGAGGAACTACTGAATGGATGAGAAGGGGCAGTCCTGCTGGGAGATCTGCTGGAGGAGAAGCCAGAGGCAGTTCTGAGGCATCTTCATGGAACATCTCCCCCTGCCTGATTTCAGTGGACACTGAAACCAGGCCCCTAGATGAAGAGGGCTCAGCAGATTTTGAGAGGGCTAGGATGAAGGCAGTCAGGGAAGAAATGGAAGATATAAGAGGAGTAATTGCCTCTTCAATCATGATTTTGATTGAAGGAGTAATTAACTCCAGGATATTGGCTATAAATGTTGGAGATATTTCAAAAGATGTGGATGGGGGAATCTCAGTGGATGGAAGATCATCAGGAATGGTGGTCTCCTGATGAGAAATGTTGTGAGCTGGAGATGGATGAGTAGATGGAGAAAGATCAACATGATTTGGAGGTGTAATTGGTGACTGAGGTGGAGTGGGTATGGTCTCAAAAACTATTAAATCAAAGTTAGGAAATGAAATTCCAGCAAGATGTGCAGGAATGGGAGAAGCTGTAGGTGATATATGGGGAATAGAGGAAGGGTCAAGAGGAAGAGAGGCAGTAGATGGTACTTCAATTGAAGTAGATGGAACTTCAATTGAAGTAGATGGTAAAGCAGAGGTGGATGGCAATGTGGAGGAAGATGGTAATACAGAGGAGGTGGATGGAATGGAGAGAATGGATGAGCCTGCTTCATGTAGGTGGGGAGTGACTGAAACAGTCCTTGTGCTCTCAGACACAACTGGAGCTACCCCTGCTGGAGAAGGCTTCTGAAAGCTCCTTTTCCACTTAACAAACAATGTTGGATCCATCTTCTTACTGGCATTGATGGATGTTGAGACTGTAACCAACAGTTGAGAGTATTTCTCTCTTAGAAATATCCCAAGTACCCTACCCAGGGTTACTTCCTTCTTGCTATTCTTCTTTCTGATCAAGTCAAACATAATTCCTGCCCAATTTATCTGTTTCTTATTTACTATTACACACATCAAGGCAAACTATTGCCTGGTGATGATATCATGAGCAGAGTGCTTGCCCAGAAGTACTTTTCCAACCAGTTCTGCTAAGAACTTTATCCTCATCGGGAAATTCACTTTTAGCAACTTGGTAGGAATGCCCTCAGCATGTCCTAGCTCGACGAGCATTCTTCCATACTCTTGAGTATCTTGGTCATATTCTTCTTGACCATTCAACACACCAAAAAGTTTAGTTAGAATGGCAGGAGTCAAGCTTACCTCTTCGCCGCCAATCGTCCCAGTCATCGATTCATCACTAGAAGACGAAGTGAAGACCCACTCTTTAATCTCTGGGAAGTTTATCTTGATCCTTGTGGACATAAGCCGTTCCAGTCCTTGTTCCTTGCATAGCTGGAGAATTTCTACTATCTCTGAATCGCATGCGCTGAAGGAGTCAAAATCTACGCTGAAGACAGCATCGAACTTCATCACTGACAGAAGGGCTGGAGCAATCGCCATTGATTGGGTTGGAGTAGACGAGAGATACGACAAAAGCGAAACTGCAGAAAGCGCGAGGCATAGCTCAAACAGAAAGACGGAATACGAAAAGACGAGCTCCGTCGACGACAAAAAGAACGATCTATTAACCTAGGTCGACCATCAGTTTTATATTAAAACAGCAATCGTCGATCTATTTTAACAGATACTGGAGACGATGGTCGAACGGTCGTTTGACGATCGTTTCCTGAAGCAGAGTAGTCGATCAGTCATTCGACTATTTTCGTCTTCACAAACAAAAAGCTGTCGTCAACCATAGGTCGACGATAGGCTTAACCTGGTCGACTATCTTCGAACATCGTTCGACGATCTTCGAATAGATTTCAATAAGGTAGAAGTCACACTTAGTCTTTTCCATTAATCATTCCTAGTTAATGCAAAAAGAACAGATGCTTCTGTTTATCTAAGTGCTTGGTGAAAATATCACCTCTCTGAAGGTCAGTGGATATGAACTCAAGGCTGATCTTGTTCTTTTCCACACAATCTCTCAAGAAATGGTGTCTAATCTCAATGTGCTTGGTTCTAGAGTGGTGCATGGGATTTTGTGCAATTGAGATAGCACTGGTACTGTCACACATGATTTTTGTGTTCTTGTGAGTGTACCCATAATCCAAAAGCTGGTTTTGAATCCACAGGATCTGTGAACAACAACTGGCAGCTGCTATATATTCAGCCTCTGCAGTTGAAGTTGAGACAGAAGCTTGTTTCTTACAGAACCAAGAGACTAATCCCTCTCCCAGGAACTGACATGTTCCTGAGGTACTTTTTCTGTCAACTCTACAACCAGCATAGTCAGAATCAGAGTTTCCAATTAACTCAAATTCTGATTCAGCTGGGTACCATAGTCCTAAATTTGGACATCCCTTTAGGTATCTCAAAATTCTCTTGAGGAGAATCAAATGAGATTCCTTGGGGTTGACCTGGAATCTAGCACATAGGCATGTGGCAAACATTATATCTGGTCTACTTGCAGTTAAATACATCAGGGAACAAACAATGGCTCTATAATTCTTCTGATCAACTGGCTTACCCTGATCATCAGAATCTATAACTGCATTAGTAGCCATGAGTGTATGCATTGCTGAAGCACCAGGCATCCCAAACTTCTTTACCAATTCCTTGGCATATTTGGATTGGGAGATGAATATGTCATCAGCATCTTGCTTTACTTGGAGACCAAGAAAGTAAGACAGCTCACCCATACTACTCATCTCAAACTTAGAGTGCATCAGGTCAGAAAGCCTTTTGCAAAGTTTGGGATCAGTGGAACCAAAAATAATGTCATCCACATAGATTTGAACTAACAGGATGGTGTCCTTGTAGTGCTTAACGAAGAGGGTTCTATCAACTACTCCCCTAACAAAGTTGTGCTTTAACAGGAAACTAGCTAGAGTCTCATACCAGGCTCTGGGTGCTTGTTTAAGTCCATAAAGAGCTTTTTGCAACTTGTACACAAATGAGGGCTGAGTTGAAGAGACAAACCCTGGAGGTTGTTCAACAAATATCTCTTCCTTTAGCTCACCATTTAGGAATGCACTCTTGACATCCATCTGAAAAACCTTAAACTTCATATAGGCTGCATAGGCTAGAAAGATCCTTATTGCCTCTAGCCTTGCAACAGGAGCAAAGGTTTGGTCAAAGTCTATCCCTTCCTCCTGTTTGTAGCCCTGAGCTACAAGCCTAGCTTTGTTCCTTATAACAATTCCATTTGCATCCAACTTGTTTCTAAACTCCCACTTGGTGCCTATGATCAGTTGGCCTTTTGGTCTTGGAACCAAAGTCCATACCTTACATCTTTCAAATTAATTGAGCTACTCTTGCATAGAAATGATCCAGTGGGGATCTAGCTCAGCATCTTTTATGGTGAGGGGCTAAATTTGTTAAAAGGAAACAAGCATGCATCACATCCTGTCTTAATTGATGTCTTGTTTGCACACCAGCTAATATGTCACCAATCACTTGAGATGTAGGATGATCTCTAAGTGTGACACAATCAGCAGGTGGGATGTGATCTTCAACAACAATTGGGATTAATTCCTCTTCAGGAATTGGATCAGCTGTTGGTGGTACAGCAACTGCTTCTACAAAGTCTTCATCACTGTATGAGTCAGTGATATGAAGAGTTGATAGAGGTAGAATCTCTTCAATTATATCTCTGGTAGATTCTGGTACCTGCAATGAACTTGAAGAAGGAGAGGTTTACTTTTCCTTGTAATACATCTGAGATTCATCAAAAGACACATGTACAGTCTCTTCTATTTTAGAAGTTGATTTATTAAATACCCTATAAGCTTTGCTTACTTGGGAATATCCAAGAAAAATTCCCATTGAAGCTTTTACTTCAAACTTTCTAAGGTATTCTTTGTTATTGTTATGAATGTATACTACACAACCAAATACTCTAAAATAATTAATTTTAGGTTTCTTTCCTTTAAGCAACTCATAAGAAGTTTTACTCTTAAGCTTGTGTATAAGGCTTCTATTCAGAACATAATTAGCTGTGCTAACAGCTTCTGCCCAATAGGAGAGAGGCATATTAACATCTGCCAACAGTGTTCCTACAACTTCAATCAGGGTTCTATTCTTCCTTTCCACTACCCCATTTTGTTGGGGAGTTCTAGGAGCAGAGAAGCTATGTTTGATACCTTCTTTCTCACAGAATTCTAGCATGAGAAGAGAATCAAACTCAGTACCATGATCACTTCTGATCAATGCAACATGAGTAGAATACTCAGTATGCACACATAGCAGAAAATCTGTAAGAACTTTGAAGTTATCAGCCTTTGTTCTCAAAAAGAACACCCAAGCGAACCTAGAGAAGTCATCTACAATTACTAAAGTGTAAAACTTCCCTCCTAGACTCTATACTTTTATTGGACCAAAAAGATCCAAGTGTAATAAATACAGGATTCTAGGTGAATCACTTTTATTTACAGATTTAAAGGAATTTTTGGTTTGCTTGCCTAGTTGACAAGCCTTGCATAGGTTCTCCTTCTTGTAGGGGCAAGAAGGTAAACCTCTAACAAGGTTATATTTAGATAACCTAGATATATTCTTGAGGTTAACATGGCTAAGCCTCCTATGCCATAAGGTGTTATTATTTGTTACTTCATTAAACAGGCAGATTTCAGAATGAGTTGAGTTAAAATCTACTAAATAAATATTACCCTATCGAATATCTACTAACACTACATTACTATTCAAAGTAATATTACAAAGGGAGTTAGTGAATGATACCTGATACCCTGCATCACATAACTGGCTTACTGAGATTAAATTATGCTTCAGTCCAGTTACATATGCAACCTTCTTGAAAGTTACTACTCCAATGGTAGTCCTACCATATCCTTCTGTTTGACCACAGCTAGAATCCACAAAGATCACCTTTGGTCCAAGCTTGGCCTTGAACTTTGACAGATTTTCTTTGTTCCCTGTCATATGTTTGGAGCATCCACTATCCAAATACCACTAGTCCTGAGTGATAGGATAGGTCTTCACCTGCAATAAGTTAAATTAAACATTGTGGACCCAGGTAACCTTGGGTCCCTTATTCTTTACATAAGAAAAACTAGAAATAAAAGAATAAGCAGGCTGAGGATGATATCCTAAGGAATGAGATCTCCTAGGTGGGATGGTCCAACTTGGAGCTAGGTTAACAGACCTAGGGTTGCTATTGAAATTATTGTTTCTATTTACATTATGATAATTTTGAAAATCATATTGAGATCGTCGATCAACGTTTGACGATCGATTCTCAGATCGTCGAGCTTCGTTCGACCATTGAGCCTTCGATCGTCGAGCAGCGTTCGACGATTTTTGTAGCTCTTTAATTATTTGTTTTCTCTTTTCTCTTTTAGCTTTATTTAAGGCTTGATTAACTTATTTTACTTGCTCAGTGTTCTTTATTCCATTAGCTGAAATAAAGTTTACTGGAGTTGAAAGATGATTTTTAAGAATAATTGGGGGTTCACTTGATGAAGCTCCTAAGCCTAGCTTATTATTGCCTGACCTAGTGTTTGTCATGCTAGTGATCTCTAGCAGCTTAAGGCTTCTACCATTTAGAGATTCTTCTAATCTTTTTGATTTAGCTAGTTCATTTTTAAGAATTTTTATTTCTTCACTGGACTTAGTGAGTTCTGCTTCTAGCCTAGTGTTTTCATTAGAAATAGATTCTGATTCAGCTAACTTATTTCTAAGTTCCTTAATTTATTTTTCTGAACTAATTAAATCTAAGCAAAGGGATTTAAATTTAGTTTTAAATTCAACAGAAGTAAAGTCATAAGAAGATAATACCTGATCTTCAGTTGGCATTTCTTCATCATCAGAACTCTCTACAGCTGAATGATTGTTGTAGGCATCAATTGCCATAAGGCAGATTTCATTTGCCTTCTTCTCTTCCTCATCTTCACTGGAGCTTGAGGAGGAAGATTCCTCATCTGTGTCACTCCAGGTCTCAGCAACAAATCCTTTCTCCTTCTTATTTTTGTAGGAGGAGGACTTGGAGTGTTTCTTGTGCTGTTCTTTTTCTTTTCTCTTTTTTTTGTTCTTTTCCTCTGGACACTCAGGTAGAATGTGTCCAGGTTTCCTGCAACCATAACAAATAATTTCTTTAGCAAGAGATCTGTCATACCTTGGTTTATCTTCATATCTTGAAGATTTCTTTCTGAACTCCTTTCTTCCCATCTTGAGAAACCTTTTGGCAAAGAGTGCCATCAGTTCCTCATTGGATTGACTTCCTTCAGAAGCATCAGCAGCTTTGAGAGCAAGAGTTTGCTCTTTCCTTGTTGGAGTTAGAGTCTTGGCTTCAACCTCAGCTTCCCTGGTCTTTAGAACTTGCTCAAAAGACTTGAGCTTGCCAAGGAGGGCTTCAGTTGAGATTTCAGTTGTACTTCTGGCCTCCTTGATAGGCCAGATCCTGAGATCCCATGTGCTGGGGAAGCACTTCAGTATCTTATCATTGACCTCTGTCAATGTAATCTCCTTATCAAGATTTCTCAGCTCATTAATGATTGAGCTGAGCCTGGTGTACATGTCTTCAACTGATTCAGCTTCAGTCTTCTTGAAGTTTTCATACTGAGATATAAGGTGGAACTTCTATCCTTCCTTTCATCAGCTGAACCAGCTACAATCTGGTTCAGTGAGTCCCACATGGCTTATGCAGAGGTGCAATTAGCCACTTTCTGGAAGATTTCATCAGACATAGTCTGAGCTAGAATGTTCATAGCTTTGGCATCAGCTATCTTTGCCTTCTTGTAGGCATCATTGTAGTCTGGAGGAGGCACTGCACTGAGATTTGTAGATGTTGTAGCAGTGGCTGCAACAAGAGGTGTTGGAGGTCCTGTCAAAATAGAAAAAAAATGTCTTCATCAATAGAGTTCATATATAATTTGATTTTTGCCTTCTAGATGCTAAACTTAGCTAAGTTGCAAGCTGGAGGTCTGGTGCTAGAGTAATCCTTGGACTTGGCCATGAAGTGAATATCTATATGAGAGGACTGAGTTGTCAACCTAAATCACCTAGAGGGGGGTGAATAGGTGAAATGCGTGCCAAATGCAGAATAAAAATTATTAATACAGCACAGATAAGAATCAAGCAATCACACAGACGACAAGAGATTTATAGTGGTTCCCCAATCTTGGATACGTCCACTTTCCTCACCGATCTAGCAAATCACTAGACTCGGCTACTCCACTATCTCGGATTGCAAACCAATCCTACACCTCGGAACAACGTTCCTACAAAACTCGATCTCAAACGAATCTACACTCGAAAGATAAAACTTCCTACAAGCTCGGATAAAAATCTCCTACAATGAAATTTGTTTGAAAAGAAAAATACAAATAAAATAATAGCACAGATCTGGATCTTGACTGTCTTCTTCTTTGATAACTTTTGGCTTAACAGATATAGTTGAAGACGACTTGAAAGAGATCCTCAGATCTAAAATACGGAACCACCACGACCAAGAGAATAAATCAGAGATCGATGAAGCGCGGAATGATCGGATGATTCTTCTTGAGTCTGGATCGCTGGAGAATCAGAGATCTATAGCAGCAGCGCGAGAACGACGATCCAGAGCTTCTTCCGAAAACAGTAATGGCGACGGACGGGAGATTAGGGTTTTCAGGATTTTCTCTTTCTTGAAATAATAATCTCTGTTATAACTTGTCTTTAGTCAAATCTGAAAGGACCTATTTATAGGTGGTCTCCAACGGTCATAAATATAATTAAGGATGACACGTGGACCAATCAGAAATGAATATTTCAAAATGCATACGGAAACAGGACTTAGAGAAATTCAGGAATTTCGAACAGATATACTCGAGAGATAGAGAAAAGACATACTCGAGTATAAGCAGTTACATACTCGGGTAGATATGAGGAATATACTCGAGTATAAAGATAGAAGCTACTTGAGTGATCCAGGGATCAATACTCGAGTGTAAATACTTGGATAAATTTCTCCTATAAAACTTGAAGAGCTACTCGAGTAAAAGAGTTGGAAATACTCGAGTATGGAGAAGATAGAATACTCGAGTATCTTAGGAAAATTACTCGGGTAATCACAAACCTACTCGAGTAAGAGAATCAAGCTACTCGAGTACAAAGTCACTTACTCGAGTAAATCAGGGAACTACTCGAGTAGATGGACTTAGAAAATAACTAAGAAAATAGCTCACAGAAAACGTCGACCTGAGCTCGACTATCGTCGATCTGAGCTCAGCGACCAAGAAGATAGCTGAAGGAAGATCGTAGATCTAAGCTCTACGATCGTCTACCGAAGCTCGACGTTCTAGCAGAGAAGAGCTCGACTATCTAGCAGAGTAGAGCTCAACTATCTAGCAGAGTAGAGCTCGACTATCTAGTAGAGTTTTGAGCTCGACGATCAGCAGAGTGTTGAGCTCGACGATCTGGCAAATCTTGAGCTCGACTATTAGCAGAGATTTGAGCTCGACGATCTGGCAAAGCTTGAGCTCGACTATCAGTAGAGAGTTGAGCTCGACGATCTGGCAAAGCTTGAGCTCGACTATCAGCAGAGAGTTGAGCTCGACGATCTGGCAAAGCTTGAGCTCGACTATCAGCAGAGAGTTGAGCTCGACGATCTGCAGAGCTGAGCTCGACGATCCAGCAGAGATCGTCGACCGGAGCTCGACGATTGTCGACCTTAAATCTGATTTATTCTCTAGCTGATTTCTCTTGGCTGATTTCTCCAATCTCTGAGATAGACTTCAATGCTCCAAAGTCCACAGGTCCAAGAGTATGTTGATGAAGTGTATCCCAATAGAGAGGCTATACATGAGTCAACACCTTGGATCACACAATGAGGAATTACATTGTATGGTCCTGTGTTTGGTGACCCATTATAGACTGACATTGGTCTACACTTGGCAATAAGAACCTGCATACATACACCTCAAATACAATATCAAATACACCTTAATTAATCTTAGTTCAAGGTCTGACTTCCTACAAATCTGAGGTATTGTGGAGACAAATCCCAACAATCTCCCCCTATTTGTCGATGTCAGCACCCTCTACACTAAGGTTAATTACTTAGAGTAAAAAGAACAACAAAACATATACTGAAAACAAAAATAAAATTGAAGCAGGAATAATAATAAAGATAGCCATAATTAGAATCAAATATATATATAGAAATGTTTTTAAAGAAAATTGAAAGTCCAAATCCACATCCTCATCCACTCAAGAAGGGGCTCCTTTATGCAATCTTTCTCTCTTCAGCTCTTGACTCTCCAGGTAGCTGAAAGGTTTAGGAAAATAGGTCTTGGGCCTAGGAGGAGCAGCTGGATTGTTATATCCCCACTTTCTGTCATGCAATCTGATCATGATTTGAGAAACATCATATGCTTTCCATTCTGAGTGGATGTAGTACTGATCTCTATTTTCAGCAAAATCTGTTACCAGCTTCAATGTATCAAGGATAAGAGATTTGGAGGTAGGACTCCAAACTTCTGCATGAACAACTTCTGGTCTACCTTCTGGAGCTGGGGCAGGCTCTCTCCTTGGTGCAGAACGGCTAGCAGAAGCGTTGTCACCATATTTCCTTTTCTTTCTGGGGGCACCCTGAGAACTTGGAGGAAACTCATCTTGCCACACATCAGCATAAGAAAGAGGAGGCTCAGTCATATCACCAGAAGGTCTAGGTGAGAAGACTGGCACACTCTCTGGAATATTGGCCTGAGCTGGAAAGTTAGCCTGATCTGGAGCACCTGAGGAAGGATGTTCTTCAAGAGGATCTAGGAACTTTGGAATTATGGCAGGGTTAAGCTGGGAGTTGGGGTAATTCTGATTATGCAGCCATATAGCAGTATCATAGGTATAGAATTTTACAGATTGAAGTTGAGCTAGGATGTCTGCTTTCATATCTTTGACTAGACCATCCACAGCTACTTGAGATTGTTCAGATATTTTTTCAACTTGTTCTTTGACAATCTTCTCCCCCTTGCTGATATCTACAGATAGTTTGGCAATGGCTTCATCTCGAAAGGTTCCAACTTCTTCACAAACTTTCATAATATTGGCAGCAACATCCTTTTCCAATTGAAGTTGATTATTGGCAACTGTGTCAGCTTGATCTTTGAGTACACCGATACTTGTAATAGTGTGATCTATGGCTTTGCCACCCAACTAAAACAGTCTCTTGAGCTCATCAGTGTTTGCTTGAATTTTAGCAAAGCCTCTACTCATCTCAGTTTCAAGAGTAGAAACCTTGTTATTCACTGATGTCAGAGACTCATCAAAGTATTTTCTCTGTTCACGGAGCATTTGCCCAATCTGACTTACAATATCTGAGGAGCTAGAGGTATCTGAGGGTGAGACAGAGGCTGAGGGAATAGGAGCTACCCAGGGGGGAATTTCAGTAACCATAACTCAGCTTTCAGCTCTCTTGAAGGATTCTATCACAACTGATTCTTCTGTATTGATGAAAGAGGGAAGAGAGAAGTCTAGTGTCCTCAGAGGAGCATCCACTGGTTCTGGAGACATTTCCTCATCATCAGACAGTAGAATATTCTCTAGTTGGCTTTGGTCTTCAGCATGGGGCTGAGCAGGAGAATTAGGGGGTACCTTAGCAGGTGAGGGAGAAGGTTCCTGAGCAGGAGACTGATTTCCTCTGATTTGATCCTTTGGAGATAGCAAACTTGAGTCTTCTGGAAACAGAGAAGCATCTGATCTAAGTTCATCAATCAGTTTGTTGATATCTTCAGCTGTAGAGAGAAGGTTTTCTTGATCTTGAACTTCTGATGGAAGATCTTCTGGAGGAGGAGATGCTGGAGGGGTAGGATCTTGAATCAGATCTTGCTGAGAAGGGTCTTCTGAAGCTTTGTGCTGAGGACTAGATGAGGCAGGCTCCCCCTCAACTATTGCACCCGAGATGGTAATAGTGTGATGTAAAGGAGGATATGGAATCCTGTCATCTAAGTCAAGAGCCTCTTTGGGGTTATCTTCTGAGGTAATAGCTGCTTTTGAGGCTTGAGCAGTGTTGAGGAGTTTGATGTCATATCTTTGGATGGAGGAGATCGATACCTTCTTCATGTGATGGAGGGGAGTCCCTTTGGATAAGTCAAACACTGTAGGGTTAATCTCATGGAGGAGGAGTGAGATAATCCTAGCATAACTTGGATGTTCCACGCTTTCTCGGATTTTGTCCAGTATCATCATTCCAAATTGGAATTTCTTTCGGCATATTATGGCTTGCATAACGTCAAACATCTCTATGGATATGTCTCAGATAGAGTAGGTCTTGCATAAGAGTACCTTGGCAATTACATCCACAAGAAATTTGCCCTCGGAATTGAAATCAGCTCTGCTAAAAGAAACTGCTTCAGGATTTGCTCCACAAAAAAGACTGGTTCTGGCGAAATCTTCATGAGTCAGATCATCTTCTTCATCTACCACTGGCAACTTGAACAAAGTATCTAAGGAAGTTTTGTCCAGACGGATTTTGATCCCACTAACATTGGATTTTAGAAGTTTACCATTTTGCTTAACCTTCAGATTTTTATAGAACTCTTCTACTGCAGGGAAAATAACTTTGCATGGTGTCTGGAGGACGAACGAGAGTCCGACGGCATCGAACAAGATTAATAGATGTCGGAAATCGTCGGAGAGGTCGGCGATACCATCAGGGGCGAGCTCTGAGCCGATTCCGATCTTGGAGGAGGGAGCCATCAGCGAATCTGTAGTACGAAAGAGACGTAGACGACGGGGCTCTACGGGTTCTAGAAAACGAAGCGTCGACGGCTACTCGAGAGAATGAGGAGTAGAAAGGGTTTTCGATTTTTCTAGATATATATATGACCCTAATGAGGTTTAAGGAGAAATAAAGATAAAATCATACCTGATACGGAGCGGCAAACGCCTCGGTGCGAATAGAAGAAAATGAGAAATTCAAAGTACTGTATCACGTATACTCGAGTAGATTTCGCCATACACGAGTATGAGATGGAGCATACTCGAGTAGATCAAGTACATACACGAGTAGGTTACCTACTACTCGAGTATGTAGATTCTGTTACTCGAGTATTTCCGTTTAATCGTGTATATGTCTCTATATACTCGAGTATATCACTTGAAATACAATTTTCTTGGGAGAGGTTACTGCCACTGATATCTTCAACTCTGAGCCTGTCCGTGAATTCAGCTTCACTATTCCTCTTTGTTGAGCAGCCCGAGTTCCATTTTGAAGAATGAAAACTTGGACTCCTCCAGCGGTTTGGTGAATATATCTGCAACTTGCCTGTCTGTGGAGACATATTGTAGATCTATGTCTCCATTTTCCACGTGCTCCCGGATAAAGTGATATCGAAGCTCTATGTGCTTTGTCCGGCTGTGGGAGACTGGGTTGTTGGCGATTGCTATTGCGCTGGATGAGTCGCAAAACAGAGGAACGTTCTAGAACTTCATGTTGTAGTCTTCAAATTGGTTTTTGATCCATAGAAGCTGTGCACAACAGCTGCCTGCAGAGATATACTCTGATTCAGCCGTTGAGATGGCTACACAGTTCTGCTTCTTACTGCTCCAGGAAATAAGTCTCCTTCCGAGGAATTGGCAAGTCCCGGAAGTGCTTTTCCTGTCGTCTTTGCTGCCTGCAAAATCTGCATCTGAAAATCCAATCAGTTTACTATCATTACTTCTTGGGTACCATAAGCCAAGATCTGGTGTACCTTTGAGGTATCTCAAGATTTGCTTTGCAGCAATGTAGTGAGATTCCTTAGAGTTCACCTGAAATCTAGCACATACACATGTTGAAAACATTATGTCTGGTCTACTTGCGGTAAGGTAGAGCAAGGACCCAATTATGCTTCTGTACTTGGTTTCATCAAAAGGTTTCCCTTTCTTATCCTTGTCCAGAGACACAGCTGAGGCCATTGGAGTCCTCATAGAGGTTGCATTCTCCATTCCGAATTTCTTGACTAGATCTTTGGTGAACTTGGTCTGTGAAATGAAAATTCCATCCTCAAATTGTTTCACCTGAAGCCCTAAGAAATACTTCAGCTCTCCCATACTGCTCATTTCAAACTTCCCTTGCATAAGTTTAGAAAACTTCTTGCAGAGGTTGTTGTCTGTAGAGCCAAAAATAATGTCATCGACATAGATTTGCACTAGCAAAATCTTGCCTTTTATTTCCCTAAGAAATAATGTCTTGTCTATCTTTCCTATTGTGAACTTGTTCTCAAGAAGTAAGGTAGACAACGTCTCATACCAAGCTCGAGGAGCTTGCTTAAGACCATATAAAGCTTTTTTCAGTAAATAAACATGATTAGGAAAAGTTGAGTCAATGAAACCTGGCGGTTGCTCTACATGCACTTCTTCCTTTATGTCACCATTTAGGAAGGCGGACTTGACGTCCATCTGATAGATGGTAAAGCCCTTAAGTGCAGCGTAGGCAAGGAATAACCTGATCGCCTCCAATCTTGCCACTGGAGCATATGTTTGGTCAAAGTCGATTCCTTCTTATTGACGATAGCCCTTGGCGACAAGTCTGGCTTTATTCTTTATAATTGTTCCATCTTCGTCCATCTTGTTCCGGTAGACCCATTTTGTCCCAATTACTTTCTTACTCTTGGGTCTAGGAACAAGTGTCCAAACTTTGCATCGTTTGAACTGATTTAGTTCTTCTTCCATGGCTAGAATCCAGGATGCGTCAGAGTTGGCTTCCTCAAATATCTTTGGTTCAACCTGTGAAAGAAAACTTAAGTGTAAATTCTCGTTAGTTGTACCTCGACGTGTTTTGACGCCATCCCGAGGATCTCCTATGATTTGGTCTACGGGATGATCCTTCAAGTGTCTGAAATCTAAAGTCCTTGCATCAGGGATCTCTTTAGCCACTGAAGATGCATCTTCAGCTGGGATGTGTTCTTCATCTTGATCATCTACCTCTCCAATAGGGGTTGTAGAGGTGATCTTGATGAACGTCTCATCTTTATCTTCAGTAGGTTCATCCAAGCTGAGTTCCTTCATTTTTGTACCTGCATCTTCAATAGGCACACTAGAAGAGTTGCTTTGCAGCAGACTCGTCTCATCAAATACAATGTGTATCGACTCTTCTACCACCAGAGTTTTTCTATTAAATACTCTATAGGCCTTACTATGGCTACTATAACCTACAAAAATACCTTCAAAGCTTTTCTCGCTAAACTTGGTAGTGTGATATTTGCCGTTGTTAAGTACGAAGCACTTACAGCCAAAGATTCTAAAATATGAAATGGTTGGTTTCCTGCCTTTTAGAAGTTCGTAAGGAGTCTTATCATGGCTCTTGTTGATGAGAGCTTGATTTTGCACGTGACAAACGGTGTTGACGGCTTCAGCCCAGAATTACTCTGGAAGTGAGGCATCACTCAACATGGTCCGACAAGCCTCTATGAGTGTTCTGTTCCTTATCTCAGCTACTCCATTTTGCTGTGGAGTGCGAGGAGAGGAAAACTCATGAAAGATACCTTGACTTTCACAGAATTCTGTCATGGCTCTAGAATTGAATTCCGTTCCATTGTCACTTCTGATTTTGACTACGAAACAGTTGTATTCATTCTGGATTTGCCTAACAAAACTAGTGAAAGTATTGAAGGTATCTGACTTGTGTTTCAGAAAGAACACCCACGCAAAGCCCGAGTAATCATCCACAATAACCAACGTATATTCCTTACCTCCCAAACTTCTAACTTGCAGTGGACCAAACAAGTCCATATGGAAAAGCTGTAAGCTTCTATTGGAATCCTTGCCTATTATGCTTTTAAATGAACTCCTTGTTTGCTTGCCTTTGATACAGGCGTGACAAGGACTGTCCGTAATGTACTCGACATTAGGTGCATCACGTACTAAGTTTTGAGAGAATAATTTATTAATGGTTTTGAAATTAATATGTGCTAGTCTCTTGTGCCATTGGTCAGCAAGAGATGCACTACTTTTTGCTAAAAGACACACTGGTGTGGAAGAGTCTATACAAATGAAATTTAAACAGAAAATATTTCTGCTTCGAGTGCGTGATAAAATAGTTTGCATGTTGTCAACTGATTTTATCAAACACTTGTCAGCATGAAATTCAACCACGTATCATTTGTCGCATAGTTGGCTTATGCTGATGAGATTGTGTTCCAATCCTTCAACATAGGCTACATCCGAAAAGGATACGCTACCGTTAGTAATCATACTGTAGCCTTTAGTTATTCCTCGATCTGAACCTCCAAAGATGACCTTTGGTCCGTTGCAGACTGAGGTGAAATTCTGGAGTAGGCTTCTTGTCCCGGTCATATGCCGAGAGCATCCACTGTCCAAGTACCAGATTGGCATTTTGGTGGTCTTTGGACATACCTGCAATTACAATCACTTAGCCTTAGGAACCCAAACAAGTTTGGGTCCTTGGTCTCGAGTTAGAATACTCCCCCTACGAGCATTAGCCTCATGAGTGGTCATTCTCACGTTGCTAACTTGAGGGGTTGCAACATTTCTAGGATTGAACCAACAATCGATGGCAAAATGACCAATTCTGCCACAGCACCAACAGTCGAACCTGTTGTATCTTTTCCTAGTGTATTCCTGCTTGATTTTCTGAAGTGATGGTCTAGCAGGAACTTCACTCTTGGAGGAAGAAGCTTCATGATGATAACAGTTACATGAAGTCTTCTCCTTCATAGGCTTTTCCACAATAGGTTTTACTTTTGGTGTCTTCTTGAAGTTATGACCATGAGCATAAGGTCTATAGCTTTGAAGTTGAATCTCTTCATAAGGTGCCTTAAAGACGCTCTCGCCAAAGTTACGAGGACGAGTCCAACCTTGGTATCTTGACTTAGGCTTCTCGGGGATCGGCCTAGAGAAGTGTCCATAGGTGGTCTCATAGTCGAATTCGTTCATAGGAAAGATAACTTTCTTGAACAAAACTGGTTCAAAGGGAGCTTTCCTTTTTTCTTCAGCTAGAGCCTTCTGGGCAGCCTTATTCTTTCTCTTGGCCTTGTTTCTCCTAGAAGATTTACTAGAAGCACCAATGTGGCCTATACCAGCACCCTTGGCCTTAGCTGAGAATTTAGCAATGAGTGGAAGAACTGTCTTAGGCTTGGAGAAACTCTCAACAAGTTTCTTCTCAGCCTCGAGTTGTTGTTCCAATTCTTTGATGATTTCATCTTTAAGGTCGAGGTGCTTGAGAGCTTGAGTGTATTCTTCCATGGCAACATTGAAGTTCCTCTTGAAGAGAGTTAGTCTTGGTGACTTCTTCTCTCAAGCTGCTCTCACTAGCCTGTAGAGATTTTATCTCTTTGGCTTGAGTTCTCACGACTCTACGACATTTTTCGTAAGCTGTGAGTAACTCCTTGTATTGTCCCATGAGTTCAGATTCATCCTCAGAGGAATAGCCCTCTTGCTCATTATCATCATCAGATTCAGAGAGAGGAGTGTGAGATTTTACCTCCCAAGTGAACTGGGGGACTTGTTCATCCTCAGAGTGAGCCATGAGCCCGAAGTAGGCTTCCTCTTCTTCACTCGACTCAGATGAGTTGGAGTCGCTGAGACTTTTTCCTTTCTTGGCTAATAAGCTCTTCTCTGTCCTCTTCTTGTGGAATGAGGACTTCTTTTCCTCTCTTCTGCCACCCTCTTTCTTCTTGTGAGGGCAGTTCGCGATGATGTGACCTGGCTTGTTACAACAATAACAAACGATGTCAGTTGAAATCTGTTTGTTCTGTTTAGAGTTATACCTGTCATGGCTGCTTGAGCCTTTCTTTCGATGATCACCGTCATGTCGTGATATTCTGTATGAGGCATCCTTGCCTCTCCATTGCTTCTTCTTATTCAAGAATTTCTTGAACTGCCGCGACAGCAATGAGAACTCTCCTTCAGATAGTTCTGAACCTGAGGTGCTTGGCTCGGAGCCTTCTTCTTCACTTACTTCTTGAGGAGGTGCTGGTGAGGCAGCTTTGCCCTTCCTTGAACTGTCATCCTTGAAAGCAACCGACTTTTCTTTTGAGGAGAAGCGACTATTCTCTTCTTCAGCTTTTCTGGAGTTGATCTGCAGTTCATAGGACATCAGCTTGCCAAAAAGATTCTGTGGATCTGTCACTGCTAGTCTGCCAAACTCTCGGATGGCACAGACTTTGTTGTCCCATTTCTTGGTGAGAGATCTCAGAAACTTATCATTCAGCTCCCCATTAGTAAAGACTCGGCCATACACTCTTAGTCCATTGACTATCTTAAAGAAGTTTTCAAATGTGTCAGCTATGGCCTCCTTTGACCCTTGTCTAAAGGCTTCATATTTCTGGTTCAGTAGGGACCTTCGATCATCCCTCACTTCTTCAGTACCTTCCATCAAAGTAACTAGGGAATGCCACATCTCTTTAGTTGATTGGTAGTGAATTAGATTTTGCAGTATTGAGTCATCGACTGCACTTGCGATAATATTTTTAGCTTTCTTGTCCAAAGAGACAAGTGCAATCTCATCCTTATCTAGATCCATCAATTTCTTGGGAACTTGTTTGGTTGAATCTATGGTGGAGGTGCTTATAGGAACGTAGGGACCTTCTTCAACAATCATGAAGATCCGGGGATCTACTGCTTCCATGAAGAACTTAACTCTTTCCTTCCACATAGGAAAATTGTTCTTGATGCAGATAGGGAGCTTAGCAAAATCCTTGGTCTTACTCATGCTTGATACTTCTCTTGAGACAACTTGGTAAGGATTAGATAAAGGTGTTAACCTTTTAACGATCAACCTGCCTCTGATACCAATTGAGAGGACTGAGTTGTCAACCTAAATCACCTAGAGGGGGGTGAATAGGTGAAATGCGTGCCAAATGCGGAATAAAAATTATTAACACAGCACAGATAAGAATCAAGCAATCACACAGACGACAAGAGATTTATAGTGGTTCCCCAATCTTGGGTACGTCCACTTTCCTCACCGATCTAGCAAATCACTAGACTCGGCTACTCCATTATCTCGGATTGCAAACCAATCCTACACCTCGGAACAACGTTCCTACAAAACTCGATCCCAAACGAATCTACACTCGGAAGATAAAACTTCCTACAAGCTCGGAGAAAAATCTCCTACAATGAAATTTGTTTGAAAAGAAAATACAAACAAAATAATAGCACAGATCTGGATCTTGACTGTCTTCTTCTTTGAGAACTTTTGGCTTGACAGATATAGTTGAAGACGACTTGAAAGAGATCCTCAGATCTGAAATACGGAACCACCACGAGAAAGAGAATAGATCAGAGATCGATGAAGCGCGGAATGATCGGATGATTCTTCTTGAGTCTGGATCACTAGAGAATCAGAGATCTATAGCAGCGGCGCAAGAATGACGATCCAGAGCTTCTTCCGAAAACAGTAATTGCGACGGACGGGAGATTAGGGTTTTCGGGATTTTCTCTTTCTTGAAAGAATAATCTCTGTTATAACTTGTCTTTAGTCAAATCTGAAAGGACCTATTTATAGGTGGTCTCCAATGGTCATAAATGTAATTAAGGATGACACGTGGACCAATCAGAAATGAATATTTCAAAATACATACGGAAATAGGACTTAGAGAAATTCAGGAATTTCGAACAAATATACTCGAGAGATAGAGAAAAGACATACTCGAGTATAAGCAGTTACATACTCGGGTAGATATGAGGAATATACTCGAGTATAAAGATAGAAGCTACTCGAGTGATCCAGGGATCAATACTCGAGTGTAAATACTTGGATATATTTCTCAGATAAAACTTGAAGAGATACTCGAGTAAAAGAGTTGGAAATACTCGAGTATGGAGAAGATACACTACTCGAGTATCTTAGGAAAATTACTCGGGTAATCACAAACCTAGTCGAGTAAGAGAATCAAGCTACTCGAGTACAAAGTCACTTACTCGAGTAAATCAGGGAACTACTCGAGTAGATGGACTTAGAAAACGACTAAGAAAATAGCTCACAAAAAAATTCGACCTGAGCTCGACTATCGTCGATCTGAGCTCAGCGACCAAGAAGATAGCTGAAGGAAGATTGTAGATCTAAGCTCTATGATTGTCTACTGGAGCTCGACGTTCTAGCAGAGAAGAGCTCGAATATCTAGCAGAGTAGAGATCGACTATCTAGCAGAGTAGAGCTCGACTATCTAGCAGAGTTTTGAGCTCGACGATCAGCAGAGAGTTGAGATTGATGATCTGGAAAAGCTTGAGCTCGATTATCAGCAGAGAGTTGAGCTCGACAATCTGGCAAAGCTTGAGCTCGACTATCAGCAGAGAGTTGAGCTCGACGATCTGGCAAAGCTTGAGCTCGACTATCAGTAGAGAGTTGAGCTCGACGATCTGGCAAAGCTTAAGCTCGACTATCAGCAGAGAGTTGAGCTCGACGATCTGCAGAGCTGAGCTCGACGATCCAGCAGAGATCGTCGACCGGAGCTCGACGATCGTCGACCTTAAATCTGATTTCTTCTCTAGCTGATTTCTCTTGGCTGATTTCTCCAATCTCTGAGATAGACTTCAATGCTCCATAGTCCATAAGTCCAAGAGTATGTTGATGAAGTGTATCCCAATAGTGAGGCTATACATGAGTCAACACCTTGGATCACATAATGAGGAATTACATTATGTGGTCCTGTGTTTGGTGACCCATTATAGACTGACATTGATCTACACTTGGCAGTAAGAACCTGCATACATACACCTCAAATACAATATCAAATACACCTTAATTTATCTTAGTTCAAGGTCTGACTTCCTACAAATCTGAGGTATTGTGGAGACAAATCCCAACACTATAAGCTTGGTATCTATCTGGATCTTGTGACTCAGGTGTTAGCCTGTACAGTCAGTCAACCTCCCTCTGATACCAATTGAAAGTGAGGATAGATACAACTCTAGAGGGGGGTGAATAGAGTATTCAAAAATTATGACACCCTACTCAACTCCCTTAGAGTTAACTTGCTGAATGAGTTTATAGATATTTGAAACCCTAGAGCCTAATACAAAGTGTAGTGCACAAGAGAGAGCTAACTGTAATTACAGTTGAGCTTGGGTCCTATCACAGCAACTAACAATCCTAGTTATTTCTACTCACAGCCACAGTTCAACTATTAAAGATAGCAACACAGACGACACAAGAAAGTTTATAGTGGTTCCCTCTAAATAGGTACGTCCACTCTTCTACCACCCTGGTAGGAATCCACTACAGGTTTTTGCTCAGGTGCCCTGCCACCAACGGATCTGGTTCAGGTAGATCAAGTAGACCCTTTGAGCTTTTGATCAGGAGCTCAAAATCCAACACAAGTTTTTGCTAAGGTGCCCTGCCACCAAGGTTCACTTTTGAAGGGAGTAATAACCCTTTTATAGGAGGTTGAGAAAGGTTAGAATGTCTTCTCTATTATTAAAACAGATTAGAGAAGCTAGTGGATTGCACAGAGCTAGAGAGCTCTAAGGAATCAAGGCTCCCCCTAGCTTAGAGAATATCCAGGAAGAAGTCTTGCTTCAGGGTGCAGGAACTCTTCTGAATTCTTGACAGAGAACTGTCTTGAAATTCTGAAGGAGAAGCTTGGAGAAGACTCTTGATTTGTAATAGGTTGTTCTTCTTTAATCAGCTTCCTTTCTTCTTCTTCTTCTTCTTCTTCTTCTAGGCACTGAGTAAATGTTCCTGTAAGCAGGATGGACTCAGGGTTGAAGAAGAATGTTGAAGAGAGTAAATCTTCTCAGTTGAATGTGAATTTCTGAGAGCTGTAGATCTTTCTTGTTTTCAATCTATATACCAACTTGTTATCTCTCTGTATGTTGCTGTGTGTATCTGTGTCTTTAGAAAGCACTTTATATATGGGCCTTTGTAACGGCTCTAATCTTTGTTTGAATTTTGTCTTCTTCTGAGATCTGCAATCTGGGCTGCAAATAGCATAAAGCAAAACATATCCTGCAGACAGATATCCTATAAAGGGATAAAGCTTTCTAAGAAGCTGCAAATCCAATTTGATAAAAGAATACTAGAGAAAGTCACATCAGAAGAAACTCTTTACGGCCAGAGAAGACTTTTGAGTCTAACGGCTATAAAGGACAGCATGGCAGATAAAGCAGAAAAGATATTTCAACTAATAAGACAAACAACTTTGTCAGAGAAAAGCTTGACTTATGCATAAAGAAGATAATCTTTTATAAAATATGCCACGCAGATAGGAAATAAATCTCAGAAGAGAAAGAATACAAAATTACTAAAGGCAGACAAAAGGTCGTCAAACTATCAGAGCAGATAGTCGAACGACCAGATAGTAGAACTATCAGAACAGATAGTTGAACTATCACACAGATAGTCGAACTATCACACAGATAGTCGAACTATCAAGGAAGATAGTCGAGCTATCAAAAACAGATAGTCAAACTATCAAAAAGCAGACAGATAGTCGAACTATCAAAACAGATAGTCGAGCTATCAGATAGTTGAACTATCAACACAGATAATTGAACTATCAGAAAGATAGTCGAACTATCAACAAGATAGTCGAACTACCGAACAGAGCAGACAACTAAACTACCAACAAGATAGTCGAGCTATCAGATAGTTGAACTAGCAAGGAAGATAGTCGAACTATCAAGAAATCTGTCTTAACAAAAGAAGTCGAGCGGGGTTCGACGATCGTCGAGGCAGATACCACAGATCGTCGAGCTAACAAGAGTTGAACTAACTCAGAGTTAGACGATCTGCTGACAGACAAACGTTGACCAACTGATAGACGATCGTCGACCAGTCGATAGACGATAGTCGAGCGGCGTTCGACTATAGTCGAACCAAAAAGGACTTAACCAAATTTACATCTGGATAAGCAATTCATTACACAACTAGCTCATTCTAACCTAACACTAAACTTTGACCATAGATAAATCTTGGGTCAAGAAACTAAATGAGAGGACTTAACACAAATCCAAACTAGGGTACCAACAGTGCGTAAACGAAAATTTTCAAATTTTCGTTTTTTTTGTTGTGTAAAATTTTTTGTTTAGTTTTTTTGACATACTAAATAAATAAATAAGAAAAATACAGAATTACCGAATTTGAAGTAGTTACGTGAATATTGGCATCCGATCTTGGCTAACTGGCATTCATCAATAAGTCTCCAAACCTATAAAACTAAACAAACAATTAAAAATATAAAGATAACCATGGGGTGCCTCCCAAGAGCGCTTTGTTTATGGTCATTGAGATCGACCAAAGTGGGACACTAATTTATGGTTTTGGGATGATAATTTCCTCCTACTGCTCATTAGTAAAATTGTCGGAGAAAAATATTTTCAACCGGTGCCCGTTCACCTTGAACTCGCCTTTTCACGGGTGTGAGATAAGAAGTGTCCTGTAGGGCCACACCTCTTTTACAATAAAAGGGTCGGACCAACATGACTTGAGTTTTCTCGAAAAAAGACGTAGACGTGAATTATAGAGGAGAACTTGGTCTCCTGGTTTAAATTCCTTGGGGTGCTTAATTTTTTTATCATGATAAAATTGTGTGCTCCTTATAAAGTTTATTACTTTCGTAGGCGAAGGAGCACCACTCATCGAGCTCGTTAATTTGGAATTTTTGGAGCTCGGATGACAAATTTTCATCTAGATTTAAAAATTTAAGTGCCCAAAAGGCACGGTGCTCAAGCTCAACCGGTAAATGACATGCTTTTCTATAGACTAATCGATACGACGTACAACCAATAACAGTCTTGTATGCGGTCCAATAAGCCCAGGGTACATCGTCAAGCTTCACCGACCAATCCTTTCTCTTAGTAGAAACCATTTTTTTCTAATATTCATTTTAATTTACGGTTTACTACTTCTACTTGACCACTAGTTTGAGGTGATAGGGAGTGGACAACCTATGTGTAATGCCATATTTAGATAAAACTTTGGCGAATTGTGCATTACAAAAGTGAGTTCCCCTTTCACTCACTATCGCTCGCGGTGCTCCAAATCATGAAAAGAGTTTTTTGAGAAATTGGGTCACGACTCGGGCATCATTGGTGGGAAGGACTTGTGCTTCTGCCCACCGCGACACGTAGTCGACCACTACCAAAATATATTAATTTCCAAAGGACATTGGTAACGGTCCAACAAAGTCGATCCTCCAAAAATCAAAAACTTCTATTTCTAAAAATGAATTTAAAGGCATTTCATCACAACGAGAAATATTACGTAAGCGTTGGCATTATACACAACGACTTACATGAGGGTGAGCATCCTTGAAGATGCTTGGACAATAGAAGCCCGCTTCAAGTACTTTTTGAGCTGTCCGATTAGCTTTGTAATGCCCACCGGCGGGTCCCTCGTGGCAATGTTTTTAAATTTGGGCGACTTCCTCGTGAGAAACACACCTCCGCACTACTTGGTCCGCGCAAACACGAAAAAGAAAGGGATCCTCCCAAAAATAATATTTCAAATAGGAAAAGAATTTCTTCTTTTCTTGATGAGAAAAACCATTAAGGAGGAATCTCGCAACAAGATAATTTGCGAAATCGGTGAACCAAGGAGTGGGGAGAGCAATTACCTTATTAATAGCGAGAAGGCGCTCCTCGGGAAATTTGTCATCAATATCCTCCTCTATGAGCTCCTCCGAATCGGGATTTTCCAACCAAGAAAGTGATCTGCCGCCAAGTTTTCCGCTCCTTTCTTATCACGTATCTCCAAGTCAAATTCTTGAAGAAGCAAGATCCACCTAATCAATTGCGGCTTTGCATCGATTTTTGTTAGTAAATATCGCAAAGGCGAATGATCGGTAAAAACGATAATTTTTGACAAGGTTAGATATGAGCGAAATTTATCAAAGGCGAAAATTACGGCTAATAATTTCTTTTCGGTGGTTGTGTAATTTTCTTGTGCAGCTAATAGTGTTTTTCTCGCATAATAAATAGGATGAAAATTTTTATTGATGTGTCGTCCTAAGACCGCACTAACGGCAAAACTACTAGCGTCACACATGATCTCAAAAGAAAGTTCCCAATTGGGAGCTATCATGACATGAGCGTTGATTAATTTTTCTTTAATAATAGAAAAAGCATGCAAACAATTGTCATCAAAAATGAACGACACATCTTTTTCTAATAAATGAGTAAGGGGCTTGGTTATTTTAGAAAAATCCTTAATAAACCGGCGATAGAAACCGTCATGCCCAGAAAACTACGAACGACCTTAACATTTAAAGGGGGAGATAGTTTTTCTATAGTTTCAATTTTAGCTTTATCTACCACTATGCCCTTACTCGAGACTTTGTGGCCCAAAACTAACCCTTCTCGTACCATAAAATGACACTTCTTCCAGTTTAAAACTAGGTTCGTGTCCTCACATCTTTGGAGCACATGGGAGAGGTTTTCCAAACATAAGTCGAACGAATCTCCAAAAATGGAGAAATCATCCATGAAGACTTCCATGATATCCTCTATTAGTTTGTCAAAGATCGCTAGCATACACCTTTGAAGGTTGCCGACGCATTGCATAAACCAAAAGGCATCCTTCGATAAGAGAAGGTGCCGAACGAACAAGTGAAGGTTGTTTTCTCTTGGTCCTCAAGCGCAATTAGTATTTAAAAATATCCCGAGAGACCGTCAAGAAAACAATAAAACGAGTGCCCAGATAACCATGTGGTCGATGAACGACAAAAGAAAATGATACTTATGAGTTGCATCATTTAATTTGCGGTAGTCAATGCAAACCCGCCATCTGGTAACGGTTCTAGTAGGGATTAATTCATTTTTATCATTTGGCACTACCGTTAATCCTCTTTTCTTGGGCACCACTTGGACCGGACTTACCCAAGTGCTATCCGAAGTCAGATAGATGATGCCCGCATCTAATAATTTTATGACCTCCGCCTTAACTACCTCCTTCATGTTAGGATTTAGTCGGCGTTGAGGTTGAATAGTTTTGTGCGAGTGCTCTTCCAATAAAATTTTATGAGTGCAAAACGAGGGATTGATCCCTCTTAAATTCTTCATCTTCCACGCAATTGCGCGGCGATGAAGTTTTAAAATATTTGACAATTTCAATTTCTCCTTATCGGTGAAATAGGCCGACAAAATAATGGGAAGCTTCGAGTTCGCCGATAAAAATAAATAATCCAAATGACCAGGCAATTGTTTTAATTCTAAAGTGGGTGGTTCATCATAAGAAGTTTTGAAACGATCACTACCTACTTCCAAAATTTCAAAAAGAGGTGTGCGAGTGATCGAATCGTTATCACTATTTTCATGAGAAATTAAATCAAGATTTACAAAATTGTCTTCATGATCAATAGATGAAAATTTCTTTTCAGAAAAAGAAATGGAGTCTTCTTCGGGAGAAGCCTCCAAAAAGTAACATGAGTCGTCGTTAGAGAAGGAATTTTTCATAAATGAGTCAATAGTAAAGGTAACTTCCTCATCTCTGACTCTAAGGAGAAGTTTATCATTACTAACGTCTATAATCGCGCATGAGGTGGCAAGAAAAGGGCGACCGAGAATTAGTGATACCTCGGTGTCCTCTTCGATGTCAAAGATGACGAAATCTACCGGAAAGATAAATTTGTCAACTTTGACAAGCACATCCTCAATAATCCCCATAGGGAGTTTGATATACCGATCCGCCAATTGAATGCTCATTCTTGTGGGTTTAAGCTCTCCTAATCCCAATTTATTAACTAAAGAATATGGAATTAAATTGATAGAGGCGCTTAGATCGGCTAACGCACATTTTACTAGTAAATCGCCAAATAAACAAGGAATAGAAAAACTACCTAGATCGGGTAATTTCTTCGACAATTTATTAAGTAAAACTGTCAAACACTCCGCGTTCAATTGAACCGTGGAGATATCATTAAGTTTATTTTTATTGGATAAAAGATCCTTGAGGTACTTGGCATACTTCGACATTTGTGCTATCACTTCGTAAAACGGTAGATTTATTTGAATTTGTTTAAACATGTCTTGAAATTTACAGTGATGCTCATCCATCCAGTCTTTTTGCATTCTAGACAGATAAGGAAGAGGCGGTTGATAAGCCTTTGTCTTAGGAGGAGGAGAAGGCAAAGAAATTGGTACCTCTGTATCAACCAAATTTGAAGAAGTAGTTACCTCCTTCCTGCTCCGTAGAGTGATGGATTTTGCTTGCTCCTTTGGGTTGGGCTCGGTATTACCCGGTAATGCTCCTTGTTGGTGATCGGAGAGCATTTTAGCAATTTGCCCAATTTGATTCTTCAAATTACGAAGGGATCCGGTGAGATTCTGGATATTAGCATCATTAGTAGCCATATATTTGGTGAACAACTCCGCGAGATTGGGAGCTTTTGGAGCTTATTGTGGAAAATAACCTCGTGGAATTGTGTGTGGTGGGTGTGCCGCATTCCCCATATTACTCCAAGAGAAATTGTGGTGATTCCTTACATCCGGGTGATAAGTATTACCGTAATTGTGAACACCCGAATTATAGGATGGCCGATTCGGATTACCCATGTAATCCACATGTTCGGCACTAGTGGAATGTTCCCAGGTATGTGTAGAAGAGGAAGTACTCATCCTTTCAAAAAATTTATCAAGTATCTCAACCTGGAGATAAATTAGAAAATGTATCAATTTCGTACATGCCGACCGGTTTTGGTGGTTTAGACTGAGGTGTACTCCATTGATACGTATTCATGGCCATTCCTTCTATAAGTTCTTGGGCTGACGCCGGTGTCTTGTTGTTTAACATTGCACCGACGGTGACATCGATATATTTCCTCGTTTGAGAATTGAGGCCATTATAGAAGGTTTGAACTTGCAACCAATCGGGGATTGCATGATGCGGACAAAGGCGAAGCAATTCCTTAAATCGCTCCCAAGTATCATATAACGTTTCCGTATCCACTTGTGAGAAATATGTAATATCATTACGCAACTTGGCCATTTTAGTGGGAGAAACAAATTTTGTGAGAAATTTTTTCGTCATTTCGACCCATATAGTGATTGAGCCACTTGGTAGAGAGCTCAACCACTGCTTAGATTTAGTGTGCAATGTGAAAGGGAAAAGCCTTAACCGGATGACATCATCATAAACCCCGTTAATTATAAAAGTATCACATATTTCTAAAAAGTTAGAAATATGTGTGTTTGGGTCCTCATCTTGAAACCCATCAAATTGTACATGTTGTTGTACTATTTGAATGATGCTCGACTTCAATTCAAAATTATTGTTCGCAATAGCGGGACGAATAATACTTGATTGCGCCTCATCCAAATTTGGCCGAGCATAATTGGACATAGTATGTTCTTCGGCCATGTTTGGATTTGGGTTACCCAAACTAGAAGACAATTGAGAAGAAGTGGAAGTGGAAGAAGAAGAAGCAGAAGATGAAGATGAAGAAGAAGAAAAAGTGTCACCTACGGATTCCTCAACCAAATCTGGAGATTTTGTTCACGGAGTCTTAGGTGTCGCTGTAAGCTTTGCTCGATCTCTGGATCCAAATCAAATAGATTTGATGGATTCCCTCGGGTCATACACTAAAATAAAAAAGGGTAAAAGTTTTAAGATTAAAAATTTATAAAATAAAATTTCACGGACTTCCCAAGGGCTACCCAATGATGGGTTTGCAAGGTACTAGGCGGTATTGCGGGATGAAAACCCGACACGGCGCTTTCGCAAGAAATTTAAAGGTAAAACTTTTAAAGGAAACAAACAAAAAAAATTTATATTTTTTAAGTTTTCAAAAAAAAAATGATAAAATTAATAGAATCTTGTTTTCAACATATCAACAAAAGTGTCTCCGGCAACGACACCAAAAACTTGATGTGGATTTTATAGTTTTAAAATAATTCCAAACTATATCCCAAATTAGGCAAGTGTACTTATCGAAATATAGTATAGAAAATGTCGTATATGCCTGGGGCTTGTCGAGTAATCTTACTCACAAGGGAGAGCTATTATCTTATCAGACAAAAAGTGGATTTGGTGAATTACGAGAAAGAAAATGTTTAAACTAATAAGGAGAAATTCGATGATGGAAAAACTAGCACTTGATCTAGAATCCCCTTGGATTAAAATAAACCTTCATGAAAATAAAGTATGCCAGTCTCTTAAATTACTCACTCGACCGTGGAGGTTCCCAAAGTACGAAAGCGTCTCTCTCGAGCTCATGCTTTTGAATAACCTTAGGTTGATTGATTAAGACCTCTCGACCAGTCGAAACCCCTAAGCTTGCTTTAGGCGGTGAACCCCAGTATTGGATTTGACTCCAATCTAGAAGATTTATGTCGTCCTCTCTCGAGGAGTGCATGCGACTCCTTTTATCTTTGAGTGATCTCCTCGTATCCACAACCACTCGGTCATTTAGGATACAAATCTTAGATCGAAGAACATATCCGTGAAATATGAAATCGACACAATAAAATTCAAAGATAAATCGTTAGTGAGAAAAATAAAGAACTTGACATTTTTGATAAAATTGAAAAGCGTATTTCATTCTAAGGTTCTTCTTGATCAAGTGCTAATTTGAGTTTAGCTACTCATCATGACCAGGGAATCACAAAATAGGGAAGAGAGAGACATGATTGAATGGAAAACAACTTAAATTAAAGCTTACAAAATATAAGATCTAGACTGGGAAATGGAAATTGCAAGAAATAAAGCAGAAAATATAGAACTCCAACTCCAAAAATCTCCTCCGTGGTCTCTGAAATTGTCTGGAATTAATAGGGAAAATTTATAGAGCATCACGCCCCTAGGTCACGCCCATGACCTAGGGCATGTAAGGCTCGAAACCGTCATCTTCAAAGCTCGGGAACATTGGAGAAAAACTGCCAAAAGTTGTTAAGTGGCGGGTCACGCCCATAAGTCACGCCCGTGACCTAGGGCGTGTCTTGTCGGTTACTGGAAACGGCGGGAATCAGAAATGGCGGGAATAACTCTGACAGTTGATGGAAGGGTCATGCCCCTTGGTCACTCCCATGACCAGGGCGTGTAAGCTGGAACTAAAGTCTGGAGGGAACGACAGTTTGATGCTGGAAAACACTTTGTAGTCACGCCCTGGGGCACACCCGTGACCCAGGCGTATAGTTTTAATCCAACGTGGCAATCGTTCCTGAAGTTCCTTTGGCTGGAACGCCCCGTGCATTGGTCCACTCCAAGATGACACGCCCGTGTCATGAGAGTCACGCTCGTCGCCTGGTCGTGTATTTGGAAAATTTGCCCTTTTTTCTCTAGAAATGCTCCTGATCAACCCTACAAGAAAAAAATATTATTAATAGCCCAAATAAGTACGAAACATCAAAAGAAGTTAATTATATACTTTATAATATAATATTGATATATAATAACTAAATATTAAATTAAATACTTATCTAAATTATTGAAATAATTAGAGTTATCACCTTCCACATAAGACACTTTGGTGATAGTGACTATGCCATTAGTGATCATACCATACCCTCTGGCGACTCCTCTGTATGAACCACCAAAGATAACTTTGGATCCATACTTCACTGGAGTATACTCCTTTAGATAACTCCTTGTTCCAGTCATGTGCCTGGAACAACCACTATCCAAGTACCATATAGGGGTATGGGCACTTGGACTAACCTACAAAACATGTTTACTTTACCTTAGGACCCCAATATTTATAGGGTCCTTGGTTCATGTCAGCCTTAAAATAAACATGTCCACCAGCAATTTTTTTGACTGGTAGTCTGACTTTAGCTTTGGCCACACTAGAATTATGCCAGCAATCAATGGAATAGTGGCCCACTTTGCCACAACACCAGCACTCATGAATATTATCACTTCTTTTCTGAGCTGGTCTGCTAGCTGTGCTGACAGCAGCTCTCTGTCAAGAAGAAACATCAATAGCCTTTCTCAGTTTCCTTTCAGCTAGGATCTGGCTGAAGGTTAGTTTTTTAGTAGATTTATTTGGCCTATTCTGAGTGCCATCAGCAACAATCTTCTTTACAAAATAAATGCTATTGATAGCATCAGAAATAGACAAATCAGGCTTGCTGATTGACTGACCCTTGGCCAAAGTCTTAGCTGGATGGCCCTGAACTTTGGCTGTAGCCACATTCTTAAGAGTGGGGGCTGGAGCACCAAAGACAAATGGTCCATAATGGGCCATTTGTATTTCTTCATGGGATGCCTTGAAGGCACTCATACCCCTTCCTCTTCTCCTTCCATTGGAAGGTACACTTGTATTCTTCCAGGAAGAATTCCCATTCTTCCAGTGACCATACATAGAGTCTTCGTCATACCTCTTAGAAGTGAGTATTACCCTTTCAAAGGCAATGGGTGGCTGAACTGGAGCTTTTCCCTTTCCTTTGAGAGGGGCATCCCTTGTATTTGAAAAAGAATAGTTGTCTACCTAAATCACCTAGAGGGGGGGTGAATAGGTGAGTTGTGTGTCTTTTGCGGAATAAAAATTTAGAGACTATGCACACAGATCAATCAAGCATTCATAGACGACAAAAGATTTGGTTCCCCAACCTTGGGTACTGTTTGTGTCGAGAACGTCCCTTGGTCACTGAAGAACCTGCGAGAAAGAGAAAAGGGTAAAGGAGAGACTGCAAGTTGTCAGTTACTGGTGGTTAAATGAAAAGGAGACAAAAGGGGTGCCGCTGGTAGCGGCGACATCAGAGTTCGCCCGTCACGGCTAAAGCCACTCCTGCGACGGGCTTTTCGGCTGATATAGAATGAATCGATTACAACGGTTACCAAAGAGCACCCGATCGGACAGTAACTCGCTCGACAAAGGATTTGAGACCGCTGCCATAGACAACGAGCTTGAGGATTCGATTCACGATGCCTAGAGAGTACTATTGATAAGTAAAGTTTGTTTTAAAGAAGATAGATTTGGTTTTATATAATCTTTTACGTATATAAGTCTATCTCTTTGTTTACTTACTTATATCCTGTGGATTAAGGCAAGAGTACCTATCGCATAGGAGTATAGTATTTTTGTAAAAAATATCAAGGTCGTATTTTTCCTGGGATCGGTGTTAATTATTCTACTTTTTAGAACTGACTATTATTTTATCGAAAGAACGGAGTTGGGTTTATGTTTAAAAACTAAAGATAGAAAAATATATATACGTGATTTTATTAAGAGAGGGACTTAGAGTTTAGTCCTCGATTTCAGAATTACTTTGAGCGGATATTAATTCGCCTATTAAAGAACAACTTTATTTCTTAATTATCTAACTTAACGAGAGGGTCCCTTTGGTAGCATCACTGACTCGAAAGTACGACCGGGAAGGCTTGCGTTTAAACGGGTTAACGTAAACGTAGTGTCTCGTCACCTGGTATATGATCAATTAAGAAAACCCTAGTTAGAATAACTAGAAAGTAGAGTTGAAATAGTTGAAAATAGTATCCAGCCCAGAGCTCATCTTGACCAAGTGCTAAGGGTTCTTAGCCTCTTCTCAGGATGGGGGCGGTATAAAGTACAGAAAATAATATCTACCTATCTATCTCAATCCAGGATTTAAGCTTTCGCTTCACCTTTGTTGTTGAGATAGGGTAGTAAAATTTTGCAGCGCTTCCGCACTATCTGAATTCAGGACTTAGGCTTTCGCCTCGCCTTTCATTCGGAATAGTATGAAAGAATAGGGTTTTGAAAATAGATTTGAAAGTAGTTTTACACTATCTTAATCCAGGACATAAGCAGAGCTTCGCCTTTCATTCGGGATAGTATAAAGAAAATAAAGTAAAAGAAAGCAGTAAAGTACTCAGAATTGAAATTGAAAGAGTCTATTTTATAAAGTCCGAAAATATTACAACTTTCTAAAAAGCTGAGAATAAAGCTGAAAAATTACAACTTACAAAACTTTAGAATACTTGAAAGCTACTACCAGTTCCTTGTCAGAGAGCTGGGGAGTCCTAACAGTTCTTAAGGAATATGCTGGAGTTCAATTGAATTTACAAATCCCTGCCGGCCTATTTATAGAAAAAATTTTCAGGTGACACGCCCCCTGACACGGGCGTGTCGGGTAGGGCGTGACAGGGTCACGGGCGTGACATACAGGCTGTCGGGACAGGTGGCACGCCAGCTGGAGATTTGGATAGACTTGAACTGGTCACGGGCGTGTCGAAATAGATCACGGGCGTGTCATGCATGTATATTCAACAGGCGGCACGGGGCGTGGCGACAGCGCGTCAGCTTGCTGGACTTCTGGATAGAACTTGGTTAGGTCACGGGCGTGTCGCCTTTGGCACGGGCGTGTTCATCAGGCGTGACCATCGATTTCCTGAGTTTGATCTGTCCAGCAAAATAGCAGAAAAACGGGATTAAAAAGAGCTGTCACGCCCTAGGTCACGGGCGTGACCTAGGGGCGTGACCTAAGAAAAAATTACAGAATTTCAAAAAAACTTAAAATTTAATTTTAAAACAGAAAAATACAATATAATAAAAATAGTTAGTTTTATATAATAAAAACTAAGGTTTTTATTTATAAATATGTATATTTAATATGAAATAAAATTGTATATTTTTATACTCATCAAATACCCCCATACTTAGATTTTGCTATTCCAGAGCAATTATAGAGTTGAGTATATTTACAAGGTTAATAAATTTTCTATTTACTATCAATTTAATTCTTCAAGATAAAATAGGTATAAACATCCGGTGAATAAAGATTTTGAATGTTATCGTACATATCATTGATACCAGAGTTAGAATTTATAGCCATAAAAGTTTTTGAAAACAAATAGTAAGCATATATTAAAATCAGATATAACAAGGATAGATTGGCTTTATGATTACTATGTCTTTATACGAGATATATTGGAAATATGCATTCTATTATTTATGCTCTCTCAAAATTTTAAACAAAAATAGAATATCAACTTTGGAAGGGTGGAATTTTACCTATACAATAGGTTTTTGTAGAAGTGATAGATTTTTGTATTCTATCATCTTTTTATCTAAGTTATGCGTTGTTATAACTACTAAGGAATGTAATTCCAAAGTGGCAAAAAATTACAAAGCATACTTGAGTTTTTAATTGAATCCAATGTATATTTAGAGGAGCACATACTCCTTTCCATATAATCTTTTCATATTTATTGGATGCCTATGTGTACGGAATGAAATCTTATTCCCATTGACATAAGATCTTTTCTTTTACTAGGAGCACATACTCCTAGATACTTGCTTGCGTAAGAAAACATGCCAAGTAAAAATAAATATTCAAGAGTTGGATAAAAAATTTTGAGAGCAACTATAATAGTTTGTATTTCTTATATTTCGTTAAGAATGGAGTAAGGATAATTACAGTCTATAATTGTTTGGTGAACATAATATGTTTGCTTCTATTGTATATATATGTATTTCTTTTGATATTGAAAGCAGGCTTGCTAAAATAATAACTCTGATTGTAATGAAATTTACAAGATAAGATTTTACAAATTTATTCCGGATATTTATATCTATCTAGTTATGAGAAGGAGTAGTAAATTTGAAAATTGAATAATTTGCATTTTTGATCAACTCAAATTTTTGGAATATATTTACATAGTATGGTTTTGAAAATTTTGAATTGTTTTGGTGAGTACTAAAATAAACAATACTTTTATTGAAAACATATAAGAAATATCATAAAAGTGAAAATAACTTGCAGCTAAAAAGCACCCCCATACTTATGTTAGGCATATGTATGAAGTGAAAAATATGTACAGAATATACAAAAGCATAAAAGATGGAAATATACAAAGGAATTTATATTTCGAGGTTATGGAGTAGTGTTAAGGTTTCAGGTTCTTTTTGAAAAGGGTCCCCAGTAAAATATAGTTTTAAACGGTGCCCGTTTACTTTGAAAGTTCCTAGTTCAGGGTGAGAAATAAGAACAGTCCCATATGGTCAGGTTTGTTTAACAGTATAGGGTCCGGTCCATCGGGATTTTAATTTTCCTGGAAATAATTTAAGGCGTGAGTTATATAGTAGGACAAGATCACCTGGTGAAAAAGATTTTGGAAATTTAATTTTCCTATCATGATAAAACTTAGATCGCTCTTTATAAAATTTATTATTTTCATAGGCGTTTGCATGCCATTCCTCAAGTTCATTGAGTTGAAATTTACGTTGTTCGGCGGCTAAGTTTGTATCTAAGTTAAGAAATTTTAGCGCCCAGTATGCGCGATGTTCTAATTCTACAGGTAGGTGACATGCCTTTCCATATACTAAACGATAAGGTGTACAACCGATCGCAGTTTTGAATGCTGTACGGTAGGCCCAAAGTGCATCATCTAATTTGAGGGACCAATCTTTTTGATTGGTATCTACAGTTTTTTCTAATATGCGCTTTAGTTCTCTATTGACTACCTCCACTTGGCCGCTTGTTTGGGGGTGATAAGCGGTAGCGAGTTTATGAGTAACTCCATATTTGGCTAACACTTTAGCCATCTGGGTGTTACAAAAGTGAGTACCTCGGTCGCTAACTATTGCCCTAGGCGTGCCAAAACGTGAAAATAAGGTTTTCAGAAATTTAACGACGACTCTTGAGTCAGCGGTGGGTAAAGCTTGCGCTTCAGCCCATCGTGAAACGTAATCGACCGCTACTAAGATATAACGATTTTTAAAAGAAGGAGGTAAAGGGCCTACAAAATCTATGCCCCACAGATCAAAAATTTCACATTCTAAGTAAAAGTTTTGGGGCATTTCGTCCCGACGGGAAATGTTACCTGACCGTTGGCAGCGGTTGCAAACGCTTACCAATTTTTGAGCGTCCTTGAATAAAGTAGGCCAAAAGAAACCTGCTTCAAGGGCTTTACGTGCAGTCCGGTTGGATTGATAATGTCCGCCGGTTGGTCCTTCGTGGCAGTGCCGTAGTATTTTTAGTCCTTCCTCGTTCGAAATACATCTTCGAATTACTTGGTCGGCACAGACTCGGAATAAATACGGGTCTTCCCAAAAGTAGTTTTTCAAGTCAGAAAAGAATTTCTTCTTTTCTTGAAATGAAAAAGCTTTTGGAAGGACCCGGGCTACTAAATAGTTAGCCAAGTCTGCGAACCAAGGAGTAGAAGAGTTTGTTACCTTTTCGAGGGCGAGGAGACTTTCTTCAGGGAATTTATCTTCGATGTCGGCTTCCACGAGTGTATCTGTTGCAGCATTCTCTAGTCGAGAAAGATGATCGGCTGCTAAATTCTCTGCGCCTTTCTTATCTCGGATCTCTAAATCAAATTCTTCTAATAAGAGAATCCAACGTAATAAACGGGGTTTGGCATCTGCCTTTGTTAGTAAATATTTTAAAGCAGAATGATCCGTAAAAACTATAACTTTCGATAGTGTAATATAAGATCTAAACTTATCAAATGCAAATACAATCGCCAGTAGCTCCTTTTCCGTGGTCGTGTAATTGGTTTGTGTAGATGTGAGAGTTTTACTTGCATAATAGATAGGATGAAAATATTTGTCAACTCGTTGTCCTAAGACAGCTCCTACCGCATAATCACTCGCATCACACATGATCTCAAAAGGAAAGGACCAGTCTGGGGCTACTAAAATAGGAGAGTTGATAAGTTTGTCCTTAATAATATTGAATGCTACTAAGCATTCACTATCGAATATAAATGGGGCTTCTTTTTCTAATAAATGAGTTAACGGTTTTGTTATTTTAGAGAAATTTTGAATGAACCGTCTATAGAAACCTGCATGGCCTAAGAAACTTCGAATAGATTTTACATTTGTTGGAGGAGGAAGTTTTTCAATTATTTCTATTTTGGCCTTATCGACCTCGAGTCCCTGGGAAGAATTTTTATGACCGAGAACTAAACCTTCGCGGACCATAAAATGGCATTTCTCCCAGTTCAACATTAAATTCGTGTCTTCACAGCGTTGAAGAACACGAGCGAGGTTATCTAAACATGTATGGAATGAGTCTCCAAATACGGAAAAATCATCCATAAATACTTCCATAACGTCCTCTACTAACTTGCCAAAAATAGCTAGCATACATCTTTGAAATGTAGCTGGCGCATTACAAAGTCCAAATGGCATTCGCCTATAGGCGAAAGTACCAAAGGGGCAAGTGAACGTAGTTTTCTCTTGGTCTTCAGGGGCTATAGGAATTTATAAATACCCTGAATAACCATCAAGAAAACAATAATATGAGTGACCCGAGAGTCGCTCTAATATTTGATCTATAAACGGTAGTGGAAAGTGATCTTTACGGGTGGCATCATTTAATTTTCGATAATCGATGCACATCCTCCAACCCGTAACAGTACGTGTTGGAATTAGTTCATTATTAGCGTTTGGCACTACCGTTATACCGCCCTTCTTAGGGATGACTTGTACGGGACTAACCCATGTGCTATCTGAGATTGGATAGATAATTCCTGCGTCTAATAATTTCATTACTTCAGCTTTTACGACATCCTTCATATTAGGATTTAAACGTCGTTGGGGCTGGATAGATTTACGAGGGTTATCTTCCAAAAATATTTTATGCGTACAAAAAGATGGGTTGAGTCCTTGGATATCAGAAATTTGCCATGCTAATGCACGGCGATGTTGTTTTAACACTTCTATTAATTCTGACGTTTTCTTATCATTTAATTCGGCAGAAATGATAACAGGGAGTTTAGATTTGGCTTCAAGGAAAACGTATTTTAAATGTGCAGGAAGTGTTTTCAGCTCGAGGGTTGGTGGTTTTTCATATGAAGTTGGAGTTTTTAAAGTTGTAGAAGTTAAAGATATAAAAGGTTCTAAAGGGTCATCGGTAGGCATTTCTTGTGAAATGGGTAAGTCTGCCAAGTCCGATTCTTCTACAGTTATTGAAAATAAATCAGAATAGGGAAAACCATTTTCCTCAAAAGAGGCTTCCGCAAGATAGCAGGAATCGTCATTTATTAAAGAATTTTTCATAGAGGGATCTATATCGATAGTAACTTCGTCATCTCCTACTCGTAAGAGAAGTCTACCGTTACTTACGTCTATTATCGCGCGAGAGGTTACGAGGAAAGGACGACCGAGAATTATGGGAACATCGGCGTCTTCCTCTATGTCAAGTATAACAAAGTCTACCGGGAAGATAAACTTGTCTATTTTGACCAGAACATCCTCTACTATCCCTACTGGATATTTAATAGAACGATCTGCTAATTGGATGCTCATTTTAGTTGGGCTGGGGTTACCTAATCCTAGTTTTTGAAAGAGCGAGTAGGGCATTAAATTTATGCTAGCACCTAAATCTGCTAACGCATCTTTTATTAATAGATTACCGAAAAGACACGGGATAGAAAATCGTCCCGGATCGTTTAATTTTGGGGGTAATTTATGTAATAAAACGGCTGAACATTCGGCGTTAAGAAAAACTCTCGAAATATCTTCGAGTTTCTTTTTATTTGAAAATAACGCTTTTAAATATTTTGCGTATTTAGGCATTTGTACAATTGCCTCGCAGAAAGGTATATTGATTTGAATTTGTTTTAGCATTTTTAGAAAATTTTTATATTGTTCATCTTCTCGCTAATCTTTTAATTTAGATGGATAAGGTAAAACAACATGCGTGGAAGAAATTCGCGGGGATTGAGGAGGCAGAGTCGTAACGGGAAGTGGTATAGGAGGGCTAACCTTAGCTTCTTTTTCTACCCTAACGGGTGGTGGTAGCTCCCTGCCACTTCGTAGTTGGACGGCTTGTCAACTTGGGTTACTGGAATGGCCAGTATCCCGCGGATTTGGTTCCCTATTTCCTGGCAAATTACCAGGTTGGCGTTCCGATAGCATTTTTGATATTTGTCCAATTTGTGTTTCTAAATTTTTAATTGATCCGGTCAGGTTCCGGATATTGGACTCATTAATACTGACATATTTCATGAATATGTCTTCTATCGGGGTTGGCCTAAATTGGTTCGGTGGTGGTGGTGTTTGTGGTTGTGGGGGTTGCGGTGCAAATCCAATTGGATTTGCAGTCGGTGGGCGTTGAGCATTATTGGGGTTGCTCCATGAAAAATTAGAATGGTTCCTATATCCTGGATTATAAGAATTATTATTCAAGTTCATATTAGGATTATAGGAAGGTCTATAAGAGTTCCCCATATAATCGATTTCTTCAATTATATTATTATTCGGATTCCAAGTAGTGGCGGAGGAAGCAGATATTCCAGCCAATTGTTTAGTTAGATTTTCTACTTGGAGTGCTAAAGTAGAAGAAGTGTCGAGCTCATATATCCCAGCTTGTTTAGGGTGTGACCTTGGCACGTTCCACTGGTACGCGTTCATGGCCATTTCCTCAAAGAGGGTTTGAGCGGCCTCGGGGGTTTTGTTATTGAGCGTGCCCCCAGCCGCAGCATCAATGGCTTGTCTGGTTTGAATATTCAAACCATTATAAAATATTTGTACCTGGAGCCAAGTTGGCAGTGCGTGATGTGGACACCGACGTAGATATTCCTTAAAACGTTCCCAAGTCTCATAAAGAGACTCAGACTCGCCTTGCACAAAGGAAGAAATATCCGCACGCAGACGTGCGGTTTTTGCAGGTGGAAAATACTTTGTTAGGAATTTTTCGGTCATTTCAGCCCAAGTGGTGATAGATCCTCTGGGGAGAGAACCTAGCCACTGTTTGGCTTTCGTTCGTAAGGAAAAAGGAAATAAGCGAAGACGGATGGCATCATCAGTGACGCCATTTATCTTAAATGTGTCGCATATTTCTAAGAAGTTTGACAAGTGCGTGTTTGGATCTTCGTCGGGCAATCCATCGAATTGAACAGAATTTTGAATCATTTGGATTATACTCGATTTAATCTCGAAGTTATTATTAGCAATTGGTGGACGAACGATACTAGACCCGGTGTCATCTAAATTAGGTCGTGCATAATAAGACATGGTCCTTTGGGGGACCACCTCTGGCATTTGTTGTTGCTCTGTTGCCATTTCTTGAACGTGTGCGGTGCCTACGGACTCTTCCAAATTTAACACGAGCTCTTGATTCAGAGATCGAAGGCGCCTGCGAAAGGTGCGTTCGATTTCAGGATCAAGTCCAAGAGTTAAATCAGATGGAGTTCTGCGGGTCATACACTAAAAAAGACTTTTGTATAAAAAAAAACTAAGAAAAAAAAAACTAAGTTACAAAAACACATAAATACAAACACACAAAAAGACTTAAAACGGAAAATAACTAAAAACAGGTTGTTTTTATTTTATATAAAACAAGTTTTTTATAAAAGAACTTTTATAATAAAAGCAGGTTTTTTATTATAAACTACTTTTTATTTTTATTTTCAAGTTTTATATAAAATACGTTAAAATAGTAGGTTAGGTTTTTTTTTTGGTTTTTTTTTTTTGTTAGTAGTTAATATACTTGTTAATAAAAAGTTAGGTTTTATAAAAATAAAGTTTTTAATTCAGGGAATTTTATGTTTGTTTTATTTTTTTATAAAAACTAAGGTTTTAAAATAACAAGAAAACGAAAAGATAAAATTAATAGCGTTCTTTTATTTTCAAATATTAACACAAATAAACTAATCCCCGGCAACGGCGCCAAAAAGCTTGATAAGTAAAGTTTGTTTTAAAGAAGATAGATTTGGTTTTATATAATCTTTTACGTATATAAGTCTATCTCTTTGTTTACTTACTTATATCCTGTGGATTAAGGCAAGAGTACCTATCGCATAGGAGTATAGTATTTTTGTAAAAAATATCAAGGTCGTATTTTTCCTGGGATCGGTGTTAATTATTCTACTTTTTAGAACTGACTATTATTTTATCGAAAGAACGGAGTTGGGTTTATGTTTAAAAACTAAAGATAGAAAAATATATATACGTGATTTTATTAAGAGAGGGACTTAGAGTTTAGTCCTCGATTTCAGAATTACTTTGAGCGGATATTAATTCGCCTATTAAAGAACAACTTTATTTCTTAATTATCTAACTTAACGAGAGGGTCCCTTTGGTAGCATCACTGACTCGAAAGTACGACCGGGAAGGCTTGCGTTTAAACGGGTTAACGTAAACGTAGTGTCTCGTCACCTGGTATATGATCAATTAAGAAAACCCTAGTTAGAATAACTAGAAAGTAGAGTTGAAATAGTTGAAAATAGTATCCAGCCCAGAGCTCATCTTGACCAAGTGCTAAGGGTTCTTAGCCTCTTCTCAGGATGGGGGCGGTATAAAGTACAGAAAATAATATCTACCTATCTATCTCAATCCAGGATTTAAGCTTTCGCTTCACCTTTGTTGTTGAGATAGGGTAGTATAATTTTGCAGCGCTTCCGCACTATCTGAATTCAGGACTTAGGCTTTCGCCTCGCCTTTCATTCGGAATAGTATGAAAGAATAGGGTTTTGAAAATAGATTTGAAAGCAGTTTTACACTATCTTAATCCAGGACATAAGCAGAGCTTCGCCTTTCATTCGGGATAGTATAAAGAAAATAAAGTAAAAGAAAGCAGTAAAGTACTCAGAATTGAAATTGAAAGAGTCTATTTTATAAAGTCCGAAAATATTACAACTTTCTAAAAAGCTGAGAATAAAGCTGAAAAATTACAACTTACAGAACTTTAGAATACTTGAAAGCTACTACCAGTTCCTTGTCAGAGAGCTGGGGAGTCCTAACAGTTCTTAAGGAATCTGCTGGAGTTCAATTGAATTTACAAATCCCTGCCGGCCTATTTATAGAAAAAATTTTCAGGTGACACGCCCCCTGACACGGGCGTGTCGGGTAGGGCGTGACAGGGTCACGGGCGTGACATACAGGCTGTCGGGACAGGTGGCACGCCAGCTGGAGATTTGGATAGACTTGAACTGGTCACGGGCATGTCGAAATAGATCACGGGCGTGTCATGCATGTATATTCAACAGGCGGCACGGGGCGTGGCGACAGCGCGTCAGCTTGCTGGACTTCTGGATAGAACTTGGTTAGGTCACGGGCGTGTCGCCTTTGGCACGGGCGTGTTCATCAGGCGTGACCATCGATTTCCTGAGTTTGATCTGTCCAGCAAAATAGCAGAAAAACGGGATTAAAAAGAGCTGTCACGCCCTAGGTCACGGGCGTGACCTAGGGGCGTGACCTAAGAAAAAATTACAGAATTTCAAAAAAACTTAAAATTTATTTTTAAAACAGAAAAATACAATATAATAAAAATAGTTAGTTTTATATAATAAAAACTAAGGTTTTTATTTATAAATATGTATATTTAATATGAAATAAAATTGTATATTTTTATACTCATCAAATACCCCCATACTTAGATTTTGCTATTCCAGAGCAATTATAGAGTTGAGTATATTTACAAGGTTAATAAATTTTCTATTTACTATCAATTTAATTCTTCAAGATAAAGTAGGTATAAACATCCGGTGAATAAAGATTTTGAATGTTATCGTACATATCATTGATACCAGAGTTAGAATTTATAGCCATAAAAGTTTTTGAAAACAAATAGTAAGCATATATTAAAATCAGATATAACAAGGATAGATTGGCTTTATGATTACTATGTCTTTATACGAGATATATTGGAAATATGCATTCTATTATTTATGCTCTCTCAAAATTTTAAACAAAAATAGAATATCAACTTTGGAAGGGTGGAATTTTACCTATACAATAGGTTTTTGTAGAAGTGATAGATTTTTGTATTCTATCATCTTTTTATCTAAGTTATGCGTTGTTATAACTACTAAGGAATGTAATTCCAAAGTGGCAAAAATTACAAAGCATACTTGAGTTTTTAATTGAATCCAATGTATATTTAGAGGAGCACATACTCCTTTCCATATAATCTTTTCATATTTATTGGATGCCTATGTGTACGGAATGAAATCTTATTCCCATTGACATAAGATCTTTTCTTTTACTAGGAGCACATACTCCTAGATACTTGCTTGCGTAAGAAAACATGCCAAGTAAAAATAAATATTCAAGAGTTGGATAAAAAATTTTGAGAGCAACTATAATAGTTTGTATTTCTTATATTTCGTTAAGAATGGAGTAAGGATAATTACAGTCTATAATTGTTTGGTGAACATAATATGTTTGCTTCTATTGTATATATATGTATTTCTTTTGATATTGAAAGCAGGCTTGCTAAAATAATAACTCTGATTGTAATGAAATTTACAAGATAAGATTTTACAAATTTATTCCGGATATTTATATCTATCTAGTTATGAGAAGGAGTAGTAAATTTGAAAATTGAATAATTTGCATTTTTGATCAACTCAGATTTTTGGAATATATTTACATAGTATGGTTTTGAAAATTTTGAATTGTTTTGGTGAGTACTAAAATAAACAATACTTTTATTGAAAACATATAAGAAATATCATAAAAGTGAAAATAACTTGCAGCTAAAAAGCACCCCCATACTTATGTTAGGCATATGTATGAAGTGAAAAATATGTACAGAATATACAAAAGCATAAAAGATGGAAATATACAAAGAAATTTATATTTCGAGGTTATGGAGTAGTGTTAAGGTTTCAGGTTCTCTTTGAAAAGGGTCCCCAGTAAAATATAGTTTTAAACGGTGCCCGTTTACTTTGAAAGTTCCTAGTTCAGGGTGAGAAATAAGAACAGTCCCATATGGCCAGGTTTGTTTAACAGTATAGGGTCCGGTCCATCGGGATTTTAATTTTCCTGGAAATAATTTAAGGCGTGAGTTATATAGTAGGACAAGATCACCTGGTGAAAAAGATTTTGGAAATTTAATTTTCCTATCATGATAAAACTTAGATCGCTCTTTATAAAATTTATTATTTTCATAGGCGTTTGCACGCCATTCCTCAAGTTCATTGAGTTGAAATTTACGTTGTTCGGCGGCTAAGTTTGTATCTAAGTTAAGAAATTTTAGCGCCCAGTATGCGCGATGTTCTAATTCTACAGGTAGGTGACATGCCTTTCCATATACTAAACGATAAGGTGTACAACCGATCGCAGTTTTGAATGCTGTACGGTAGGCCCAAAGTGCATCATCTAATTTGAGGGACCAATCTTTTCGATTGGTATCTACAGTTTTTTCTAATATGCGCTTTAGTTCTCTATTGACTACCTCCACAGGGTCACGGGCGTGACATACAGGCTGTCGGGACAGGTGGCACGCCAGCTGGAGATTTGGATAGACTTGAACTGGTCACGGGCGTGTCGAAATAGATCACGGGCGTGTCATGCATGTATATTCAACAAGCGGCACGGGGCGTGGCGACAGCGCGTCAGCTTGCTGGACTTCTGGATAGAACTTGGTTAGGTCACGGGCGTGTCGCCTTTCGCACGGGCGTGTTCATCAGGCGTGACCATCGATTTCCTGAGTTTGATCTGTCCAGCAAAATAGCAGAAAAACGGGATTAAAAAGAGCTGTCACGCCCTAGGTCACGGGCGTGACCTAGGGGCGTGACCTAAGAAAAAATTACAGAATTTCAAAAAAACTTAAAATTTAATTTTAAAACAGAAAAATACAATATAATAAAAATAGTTAGTTTTATATAATAAAAACTAAGGTTTTTATTTATAAATATGTATATTTAATATGAAATAAAATTGTATATTTTTATACTCATCAACTATTCATGCCTATTTATAGGCTCGGGGTCCTGCCCGAGCGGGAAGGTGCTAGAATCACCGGCTACCCTGGGACAAGAGAGCGGGCAACGGTGACGGGATACACGGCTAAAGAAGGAAAAGGATAAGCTTTTAACCGTGCGGTTACGCGGTCTGAAACAGAGACTGGTGACTCCCAGAAGGAAACCCGGCTTGCTAATTTCTGCGGTCTCGCGGTTACGCGGTCAAAAAGGGAGCTTTGATGTTGATCTTGTGGGAGAAACTGAATAGTGGTCTTCCGGGTAAACATGATCCCCAGACATTTCCGAATAGTGGAATATTTCGGAAATGTTACTTTACCCGCCAGGCCGATAAAGCTTTAATACGTCCAGCAGCTATAAATGTTGCAGAGGAGGGAGAAAAATTAAAATCTCTTGGGAAGAATTACTCTTGTGCTGCGGTTAATATTTTGCTATCCATTATGCCGATGAAAAGCTTGTAAGGAGATATGTATAGGAGATCTGGTTCAGATAAAAAATTGCATGTCCGAGATCCTGCAGCCAAAGATGTAGAGGTCGCTAATCCGTCGGGAAAACCGTTTGAAAAAGTGCCTATTGTTTCCACTTCATCGACTGTTCTTGCCGGAAGACTGAGCGATGAAAGCAGAAAAGGGGGGATCAAGATCAACCCGCCTATTACTCCGCAGACCGCTATTACCCCTAATGTCAATATCACAGAAAACACTCCGCCAAGTGATGACGATGGGTTGTCTTCTACTTCAGACGATGCTCTTTTTACCAAAATCCGGGGTAAAGCCATGAAGGCCGCTTTGACCGCGGTGGACAAATTGAAACTCAAGTTAGGGATCACTGAGCTCTCTTCGGAAAAATGAAAACGTCGATCCGAGCTGACCACCGAGGAGCGGGTGGAGAAGAAACTCCGTCAAAAGTGAAAAGAGAACAAAAAGTCGTCTTCCCTTAAAGTTGTCGCTGCCCCGCTGTCCACGATTTCCGAGGAGGGCGAGATACCAGTTGATTCGCAGAAAGAGATCGAACAGCCACGAGAGGTAACCACATTGGTCGAGCTAGAGAATTTTCTCACCGCGGATGAAGATTCTTCAGCGCTTGACCTCTCTGTTAATGCCGATTATTTGCAGGGGATGGAAGAAGTTCTTAGCGGTATGATCGCACCGAGTGGCGGGGCTCCAATTACCAAACCCACCATCGAACTCCAAGAGAGGCATGCTGTTGAGAATACGCTCCTAGTCGCTGGGTTCAATCTTATCGACAAGACAAATCCAGATATACCCGAGCGGGCAGAAGAAACAGAAGTGTCTCGGACAGGTAAATTGCTATCCGCCTCGGGTAATAAAAGCCTCTTCAAGAAAGTACTGCGTAGAAAACGCCCAGTCCGCTTGATCTCCAAAGGTAGGGAAATTCCAATGACCCAAGAGATATACAAGGCGGGAAGAATCAAGTCCGCGCGACTTTGGAAAGCTCAGATAAAAAGGATTGATCCGTAGAATACGCGACGACCAGTATTTTCTGCCTGCGAGTTAATGAAAGTGGGATAAAAACTTGAATACGAGCCTCTGCCTCAAAGTATCGACCCTTCAATATCTATTTTATTTGCTGATGATTCTTCTTTTAACCGCTTGTTGTATTATTGCTTCAGTGACAAACGGTGCGAGCTCGACGGCTATCTTTACGAATAATCCATCCCTACCTGACGAGGAGCAGAGGTCTCTTGATGAGCTTTGCTGCAAGTTTGCGCGGTTAGAAGAAAGGATTCAATCCGCGGAGGAAGAGAAAAGTGCATTAAAGCTGATGGCGGAGAAATTGGCAGCAGAGGTGAACTCGACCCGCAAAGAAGCCGCCGTGGCTTTAGAAGAGGCAAGAACTGCCTGAGAAGAGGCGAGACGTGGGAAAAAACAATTGATCGCGCAAGCCGCAGCATACGAGAGAGAACTGAAAGATCGGGATCAAAGACAAAAACGACTACTGGACGATGTTGCCCATTATCGAAGTCAATGTCACCACGCAGAGAGCGAAATGCGACCTCGATCTGGGAACGCTAGCTCCGAGAGATAAAGGGTTGATGGTATGGTCCAGGATGAATACAACTTGCCGATGAATCAAACAGCTTCAGCCGCGCGACCTTCCGGACAAGCGGCTCCGTGGAAACTGGTGTCTTTCTTGGCTGCGTGGGCCGCAACGCCGCAAGGACTCATCGGCACCATCACATTGTGCTTCACCATCTTTCCGCTGCGATCTCCACGATTCTGCATGCGTGTGACTTGGTGGCTCACATTGGTGGTGTCCTGCCAGATCGCAACGAGTCGAGAAGTCGAGAGGAGAGGGAAAAAGATATAAATGGGGGGAAAGAGAAATAGTTCCTGTATATTTATTTGAACTTGATGACACTATGCTGTTGAATTTATTTTTTAATTTTTCTTCGAAATTTATGATATGTATAATCATGCTCTTTAACCGCCCGACCGAATATTACTTTCTATATAGTGCGATGTATCCATGCGGTTTGTTGACTATGCGCTTTGAATTTTGCGCTTCTTTGAATATGACTCTATAAATAGTACTGAAAACCCTCTTCATAATAAAATTCAAGCTTTTTTACTTTCTGCGGATAAGAAATATGGTATCCGTGCGATATAATGCTTCGGCTGTATTCCTCAAGTCTGAGTTCAAATCCACCTCTTTAACCGAGAGCGAGCTCATATAGTTCGTGTAGAAGCATATGCATGATGATTCTGTAGTCGCACGGTTACCAACAGCGGAAGAGCAGTTATACTCCGTTGGGAACAATATGATGATAATCCCCTGCGATCACTTTGATTACGACTTTTCTTTCCCGCCTTTCATCGAACTCGTAGAGGTCATGGATTTTTATGGAGTTATCCTTAGCCAACTCCCTCCAAACACTATAGGTACGATAATGAGCTTTTTGATTTATCTGCGGTCGGAGCGGGTAAAGTTTACAATAAACCTCTTCAGAAATTGCTTCGTAGCCCGATCGATCAAGGTGGGAAAGAAGGAAAATAAAATCTTCCACGACATCATCTACTTTGGCTGCAAAGGGCTGAAGGTAGTAAATCTTCTGAATATGGTTACGGATTGGTTGACCAGGTATCTGGCCTTCTCAGGTAACCTTGGTGTCCTACCAACCAGTCCGCAAGCTCGAGCGGCTAATAATTTCAAGAGGATAGAGCTCAGAGGGATATAGTTAGAGATCACAAACTTTTATAAGAAAGAGCAATTGGACATCAACTATTATTTGCCGCTACGGTTAATTGCGATTGAGTGCGATACGACTGAATGTAAGCGTTCTCTGCCGTTTTTTGGAAGTTTTCATCCATGATGTTTTATTCACCTTCTTCCTTTACAGTTCAGCTAGAGGTTTCGATGAGTAAACCGATCTCTCCAGAAGGTCCGGTCCCGACCCAAAGCGAGTTACGAAAACAAAGGGAAGCTGACCGCATTGAGACTGATGACCCTGCTGCGGGTGACAATTCGACTATCCCTTTTCAGCCTGATTGGATTGGTGAGTCTCTGAAGGATCTACGTGGCAAGCAGGCCGTACGATTACATCGACGTGGGGAGCATATCTTGGTCTATACTTCTCTTCCCCCCTGGTCGAGCTCCAAAATTAGTCATCATGCCCGGGCGACTGGCTTTGCTCTGTATGGGAAGAAGAATACGGCGGAAATGAAATCGGTACCAACCATGCGGTTACCCACCCTAGCCGCCCAAGCTCGGGCAAGGAGCTTCACTCTTGATCACTCCATGGGTGAAGCTCTAGCCGAGGTTACCGGTGTGGCTGAGCGGCTGGAAGTAAGGGTGGAAGAGTTAGAAGAAGAAAAAGAAATTTTGAAGGCTGATAACAAAAGACTAAAGGAGGTCATTGAGGTAAAAAGGACTTTACTCGTAACTTCTATGCGGTTAATCATAATTGTTTATCGATTTCTTATAAGGCTTTCCTCTTATAGCAAATGTATAACCGGGAAAACCCAGCTTTTTTGCGCGAGATTATCTCCCATCTGCGGGAAGGAGGGGAAGACATTCTCTTGATCCTCAAAGAGAGAGGCTCGCTGATACCAGAAGAGCAAAGCCTTACCTTTGATGATCTCTTCCCTAACTTCAAAACTTTAGAGGTCGAGCGGGATAATGCGGCCAAAGCGGCTAAAGCAGATCATCCAACACTCTCTGAGGCTGAGGTTAATATCTCGGACGACCAAGAGGATGACGCTGAAGAGGTTGCCGGGGAAGATGACTCCGGTGATAGCCTAGAGTCCAACTCCACGGAACCAACTAAGTCGAGCGTCTGTTCAAGCGCGTCGAGTTCGTCTAGCTTGGGACGAGATTAGAGGAAAAAGAAGAAAGCTAGGACATGAATGAGATGTATTTTTTTATTCTTCAGACCATGCGGGTTCTGTTTTTTGTAAACCACCTAGTATATATGTAACCGTCTTCTTTTACATATGAATGACATTTATACTCCTTTTTATTTTTCCTGCTGTGTGATGTCGTGCGATTAAGAAACCTTTATTTGCTCGATTAATAAATGGCCATCAAACTTATGAACATTTTACAATGCATGAAATCATATGGATAGATGTGCGAACAAAATAAGAGGTCTGCCGCTCATAGCCTGTTTTATCCGCTCGGTTAAAATCTGGAAAAAAACTTCAAACAACTTGAAAGACCCCGAAAGTCACATGGATGGTTGTGTGGATATGATGACAGGCCTGTTTCCTATGGCCTCCTTATCCGCTCGGTTTACTCATATTCTTCAGGAAACTGGTTTAACCGTCAGTCTGAAGTCGAAATAAGAAATCCAAAAATCTCGCCTTGCGACCAACCTTGTTTCATCTTTCCACGCGGTTAAGCGATTAAACCTGTATGGAAAAGAAAGAAGGGAGGTGTGCCCGATTATCACGGCCTAGATTGATCAACAAGGATGAGGCTGGTGGGTGATGGGACTCGCACCATCTCATCTCAAGGAGGATCAATGAGACCGTAGTAATATCCCCTATGACGTAAGGCAGAGCTAAGCACTCACCCTGACCCTCCTGATACGCAGAGGTGATGTGTTAGATGTCAGCTGGGATCCGATGTCCAGAAGCCCTCCGCACGAGAATCTGCAAGCTCCCACTATACGGTGCGAAAACTCCCCGCTACACGTGGTCTTGGTGGTGTTACGCTAATGACAACGATTCTCGTGGGGGATCGAGCTGGACTCGGCGGTGTTACCCCGGGCTTAGCATTTTCTAGCTTCGAGTCTTGAGAGAAAATACCCCATGACTTGTTAAAGATATCAACAACATGAGATCTTTTCATTGTTTTAAAGAACGGAAGGGGGCGTGTATGAAAGGATACTCTCAAGAGAAAAAATGTTTCAGATCATCCCCGCTCCATGTATGGGTGATGTCCTCCCCTGTATATGTTTGCAGCTTGTTAGCTCGTTTTTTCAAAACTTCCTTTATGATGAAAGGTTCGGCCCAATTGGGATTTAATTTTTCGATCGAACTATTTCTTGTTGTGGCATCCACCTTCTTCAGAACCAGGTCCCCCACCTGAAATTGCTTGATCCTTACTTTCTGATCGAAATACCGTTCCATCCTCCTCTTTACTTCTTCTTTCCTGATGGTAGCTTCGTCTCAAAGTTCTTCGATTTGATCCAAACTTTATCTCATTTTTTTGTCATTGATTTCTAGCCAATCTTCCTAATTTTGCTTAGCCAGTAAGACTCTTGGTGATGGTACTTCGAATTCTATTGGGATGAGGGCTTCCGATCCATGCGAGAGCTTAAAGGGAGTTTCTCATGTGGTGCTAGAAGGTGTAGCCCTTAGAGCCCACAACACTGAGGGGAGCCGATCGGCCCAATTGCTTCTTAAGTTCTGAACCTTTTTCTTGAATAAGTTTAAAATTTGCTTGTTGGCCGCCTCTACTGGGACATTTCTCCGAGGATGATGTGCCGAAAAAAATCGGAGGTCAGTTCCTGCCTGCTTAGAAAAGTTAATCATTTATGTATTTTTGAACTGAGGTCCATTATCCGTGATTATCGCCATGGGAATTCCATGCCTACAAAATATTTCACCCCAAATGAAATTTTTGACTATTTGAGTTGTGGTCCTTGCTAATGCCTTGGCCTCAATCCACTTAGAGAAGTAGTCAATCATAACTAAAATGAAACGTCGTTGGCCACTCGCCATCGAAAATGGTCTGATGAGATCCATCCCCCAAATTGTGAATGGCCATGGTGCCGTAATTTACTGAAGTTGTTGAGCGGGCTGGAGCTGAAGTGGGGCAAATTTCTGGCATTGGGCGCATTTCTTGGCGTATGATTCTGCGTCCTTCCTCATTGTCAGCCAGAAGTATCCTTGATGTAAGATTCTCTGTTCCAGGGTCCAGGCTCCAGAATAGCTACCATATTCTCCTGAATGGATGTCCTGAAGTATTGTGGGGACCTCTTCCTCCGAAACGCATCTTGCCAGGGGTGAGATGAGAGTTCTCCTGTAGAGTATCCCAGAGATTAGGTTGTAATATACAGCCTTAACTTTAAATCTTCTTCGGTCTCTAACAGCAGGGTGATACTTCTCTTTTGACAAATACAGAACGAACGGATCCACCCAGGAATGACGTTGGTCAATTTGCATTGCCTCTTTTTCTTCGATTGATGGCCGAAAAAGCTCAGATGCCACTTCTCCCGTAGTAACACTAGATTTTGATAAAGCATCAGCTTCCTCATTTCTGATCCTTGGGATGTGTTCAATAACGAAGCTTTTGAATCTTCCGATTTCTGCTCTTACCGGCACGAGATATTTTTTGAGAATTGGCTCTCGGGTTTCGAAATTTCTGAGCACTTGTGAGGCCATTACTAAAGAATCTGTTTTGACGTGGGCATGATCGATGCCGAGCTCTTTTGCGAATCTTAACCCTGCAAGAAGACCTTCATATTCGGCCTGATTGTTAGTAATCGGAAAAAGGAATTTCACCGCATGCTTTACTTTGACTGTGTTTGGATTGATGAGTACTATCCCTGCTCCTGAAGAATTTCTTCCTGAGGCTCCGTCGACGTAAATGTCCAAGATGGTGGAGAATTTTCTTCTTGAACAAAACTTTGTTCTGCAGTATCTACCATGAAATCTGCCAAAACTTGAGCTTTTATGGCTGTTCGTGGTACATATGAGATTTCAAACTCACTTAGCTCTATTGCCCACTTAGCGTGTCTTCCTGAATCCTCTGGCCTTTCCAATATTCCTTTGAGGGGTTGGTCCACCACAACCCGGATTAAATTTGCCTGGAAATACGGATGGAGTCGGCGAGCAGACATGACTAAGGCCAAGGCTAGTTTTTCGAGGATTGGGTACCTTAATTCTCCTCTCTTTAGGATATGGCTAACATAATATAAAGGGAATTGTCTTTTCCTTTCTTCCCTGACAAGAACGGAACTAACTGCCTCGGGTCCAACTTCCAGATAGACGTATAACAGTTCTCCTGGGCGAGGGCTTTGTAATAATGGAGTTGTTGTTAACTGCCTCTTGAGTTTCTTAAAGGCCTCATCCCATTCATTGGTTTATTCAAATTTGGAGGCTCCCCATAGAGTCTTAAAGAAGGGAGCGCTCTTGTCTCCTACCCTAGAGATAAAATGGCTAAGACCTGCTAATCTTCCCCCTAGCTGCTGGAATTCTTTCGGGGAGCGAGGAGGCGCCATATCCAGGATAGCTTTTACTTTTTCAGGGTTTGGAGCCAACCCTTCAGGGGTGAGAAGATGACCAAGGAACTTTCCCTGATTGGCACCAAAAACACACTTCGACGGATTTAGCCTCATTTTAAACTTTCGTAGGGTTGTGAAGGTCTCTGCGAGATCCTCTAAATGTGCTGAAAAGGATTTACTTTTTATAAGGAGGTCATCAACATAGACCTCTAGGTTCCTTCCTTTGTAGTTTTTGAAAACGGAGTCCATCATGCGCTGGTAGGTGGCTCCTGCATTTTTAAGCCTGAAAGGCATCATTAGATAACAATAACACCCCTCATTCATGATTAAAGATGTGTGTGGTGTTTCGGGTTTGTGCATCCTAATCTGATGATAGCCGGAGAATGCGTCTAAAAAACTCATAAAAGAATAACCAATGGCAGAATCTACTAAAGCATCTATTCGAGGCAGGGGGTAGAAATCTTTGGGACACGCTTTATTGAGTTTAGTATAATCCACACACATTCTCCATTTTCCTCCTGGTTTTGATACCATTACAACATTCAATATCCAGGCAGGATACTGGATTTCTTGAACAAACTTGCCCTTTACCAGTTTTGTGACCTCTTCTCGGATAGGGCCGGCTAATTTTGTCGCTGCATCCCTCTTCTTTTGTTGCATGGGCTTGAATTTTGGATCGATATTGAGATGATGACAAGCTACATCTGGATCCACTCCGGGCATATCTTCTGGAGACCATGCGAAGATATCGAGGTTCTCCATGAGACAGGAAATCAATTCGACTTTCTCCTCTTCTGATAACTCTGCGTTGATGTAGAGTTTCTTCTCTCCTCCCTTAGGGATGGGCACTTTATCGGTGGCCTGAGCAATCTCCAGATAAGCTCCCTCCTTCACATTCTCTTCGGGCTCTCCAAGCTCAATAACTGTGACTACCGGAGGGGTCACCTTCTCGATCATATTAACCGTTTTTACATAACACTCTCGGGCCACTCGATGGTTGCTTCTAACCCGATATTGCTTTCCTTGAGCAGAGAATTTGATAGCCAGATGGAAAGTTGACACAATTGCCGATATTCGTTTAGTAGAGGCCTTCCGAAAATTGCATGATAGCTGCTTGGCGCGTCGATCACCACGAACTGGATCATCTTGGTGATTCCTCCCAGAGTTACCAGTAGTGAAATGCTTCCTTCTGTTTCCTTCTTCTCTCCCGAGAAGCCATAGAGTGGCCCCTCGGTGGAAGACAATGATCTTTCAATCTTCAGGTCCTCGAACGTCTTCCTGAATAGGAGATTCACCGAGTTGCCAGTATCTATCAGAATCCCATCCACCGTGAAGTTTTCGATGATGGCTTGGATAACAACCGCATCGTTGAATGGGTTGGCGGTGGACGAAAGGTCATTTGGACCGAAAGTAATGAGTTCTCTGGTCGGAACCGAGGTGGAAGCCCCAACCACCTCCTGCTTGCGCAATTTTGAGATGGAAGGTTTTCGGCTTGACTCAAGGCCTCCCCCCCCCTGTTGATGCAGAAAAGTCGCCCGAGGGTTCCTTCATCATGGAAATCCACGCAATCATTTGGGTAATTGATATCACCTAGTCCACCAGTATCCGTGACATCCTCACATTCCTGAAGCACCTCAGCTACTTCTTTGCCTTTTTGAGGTGGTGGGATCGACAGGAGCTTCTTTACGGAAAAGATCTGACATTTTTCCTTCTGAAACCAGTATCTTCACCAGAAAGCGAAGGGCCCGACAGTGCTCTGTAGGGTGCCCTTCTTCTTTGTGGAATTCACGGAAATTCTTAGATCCGGAGGGTCTTTCCTCTCCCCGAGGCCTGGCATTTCTGAAGTCTTTCATTTGCAGGATCTCAGCGATTTCCTCCCAAGTCATATTTGTAGCAAGAGGTCCTCCATGCTGATTGACATGGTGGACTTGCGGTACTGTCGGGACAGGAGCAGTGGTCAACGACAGTATTCATTCTCGGAATTGTTGATGGTTGAGGAATGGCCTCTTATGGCGAAAGTTCCTACCCCTTTGGGGTGAGGACTGGTGATCATGATGGGAAGGCTTTGTGACATGGCGTGCTGCAGAAGAACTTCCCGTATCGCTACCTCCTTTTTGGGTACATTGAAAAATATGTACTAGATTTGGAGAAGCCTCATCTTAGTCAATGATATGCATCAATTTGTATTTGATAGATGTTTAAGTTACACTATGTAGGTTTAATAAATTTGAAGAAAATTCTCTAAGTACAAGTGTCGAGACTTGTGAAAACATGTGTCGACACTCAGCAATTGTGTCGACACCTATGAAGGAGTTGTGTTGACAACAAATCTAAGTCGACACCTGAGGCAGAATTTATGTCGACACCTGAAACAAAGGCTATGTCGACACTCAGGAGCTATGTCGACACCAAAAGCAGTTGTGTCAACACACTGGACTTGTGTCAACACATCAACTCTCAACAACTGTGTCGAGTCCCGAAGGACTTGTGTCGATACACAGGACTTGTGTCGACACACACTCAATGCCATCTGGACACGCGCAATGGTGTCAACACACACTCAACGCCGTCTGTCAGCAACAGTTGTATCGAGACCAGAAGTACTTGTGTCGACACACAGGACTTGTGTCGATACACACTCAGCGCCGTCTGACAGACACTCAGAGCCATCTGATAGAGACTCAATGCCATCTGTCTGCAACAGATATGTCGAGACATGAAGACTTGTGTCGACACACAGGACTTGTGTCAACACATACAACTGAAGAAGTGTCGAGAAGCAGAAGATTGACTGAATTGACACTTGGAGTATTGTGTCGACACCATGAAGACTTGTGTCGACACTTAGCCTATATGTGTCGACACATATGAAGCAGTCTGCCGAGTGATTTGTGCTGAGTTGAAATGTCTTTGAAGAATCTACTAACATGACTGGTGACTTGACAGCTGTCATATCTAACCATTCTGACACCTCTGTCAGAACTGTCAGAAGTTTTTTATAAACCGGATTAGCCGATAACCATGAAGCAAATTCTATATAAAAGACAGATCTGTAATGACAGAGATGATTTTTAGAAAAAGCACGATAAACAATAATAAGAGAATTCTTCAACAAGAACAGGGGAAACCCTTACGAAGACAGATCGAGTGCTATCAACAAGAAAGATTCAGAATTCATTCTGAATTTAAGGGAGGAGCTGACTGAAGATCAACTTCAACATCAAGTGAAGATCCATCTTATTTCGGGCTATCAAGAAGCTTTGAAAAAGCTAAGTCAGGTGGATTTGAAGGGCCAGTTCATTCAAGAACTGATCAAGAAGGCTACACCAACAGAGAAATCTAGTTGGTTAATTTTATCTTTGTATTATTCAATTCTTATAGGATCTATTGTTAGATCTGAGTTGTAAGCCTGCAATTATAAAGGCTGAGGTAGGGCTGTGAGACTGAGGTGTAGGACTTGTGGAAAGTCTGAGTTGTAAGCCTAGTTAAAGGCTGAGGTAGGGCTGAGGCCTGAGGTAGGATTCTGGGAAGAATCTGAGGTAGGACTTGGTTAAGTCTGAGCTGTAGGAACCAATTTGGTTCTGAGATTATAAGATCTGCGGATCCAAGCCAGTGGAAGGAAGTTAGGCTGAATCCAGTTATCTACTGGATAGGCGAAGGGGAAAAGTGGATGTACCCATACCTTGGGAAACCACTATAAATCCTGTGTATGCTATGATGTGTTTTTATGTTCTGTGTTTGAATTATCTGTACTGAAGATTCATCTAGCTGTTTGCCTAAAAGTGTTTAAAAAAGATTAAAACCTATTCACCCCCCCCCCCCTCTAGGTGTTTAGGCTCTTGAAATAAAATCTTTCAAGTGGTATCAGAGGGAGGTTACTCAAAGATTGACCTAACAGTTTGAGTGATTCTCCAAGGTAAATAACAGATATCAAGAATGGGTTCAAATGAGAATCAAAAGGAATTTGGATCTATGAAATTGCCCATATGCAGGAAAGAATCCTTTGGCATTTGGAAGGAAATGGTCAGGTTGTTTATGGAAGTATCTGATCCAAGAATCTATATTACAGTATAGGAAGGCCCCTTCATTCCAATGAAGGTATCAGCCTTGAATGCAAATGTTAAAACCCCTAAGAGCCATTCAGAAATGACTAAGGATGAAATCATCCTGGCAACACTAGACAAAAGAGCACAGAATATTATTGTAAGTGCTATAGAATATGCCACTTTTCAGAATCTGGTGTACTATAAAACCTCCAAAGAAATGTGGGACACATTGATTGTCTACATGGAGGGCACAGAAGAAGTCAGAGAGGACAGGAAGTCTATGCTGAATCAGGAGTATGAGAGCTTTAGAAAAGCTAAATCTGACAGCATAGCTGAATGCTATAAGAAGTTCTTCAGAATAGTGAATGAACTGATGACCTATGGAAGAGTTTTCAGCACTTATGAACTTAATGATAAGTTTCTTAAGTCCCTAACAAAGGATTAAAAAACTAAGATTTGTGCCATCAGAAAAGTGGCTAGGCTGGCTGATATACCTCAACCCACACTGTTTGGAAAGCTGCTATCATATGAAATGCAGCTTACTGCCAGGAAAGAGGAGGAGAAGGGCAGCAGATCTGAGCATAAAGAAAATTCAGTAGCCTTCATGGCTGAAGGCTCAAGAAAGGGTAGGAGAAAATCTCCTTCTCCACCTAGAAGGAGTGCTGAAGCAGAAGAAGGAATTCCTGACAACAACACATCAGATAACCACACTTCTGATGAAGACTTTGCTGTCTTTACAAGACAATTCCAAAGGTTCATGAAGAAAAAGAAGTGGAGAACCAGGCCATCATCAACTTCCTACTCCAAGGATGAATATTACATGAACAAGAAGACTCCCAAGAAGGACAGGTATGCCTCTAAACCTGGTAAACAATCTAATACTAAGATTGTGTGTTATTGCTGCAACAGGCCTGGACATGTCATAGCTGACTTTCATGATAAAAGAAAGGGGTCAAAGGACAAGAAGAAATAGCAAGTCAAAGGCAAGAAGGAGAAGTCTCTTGTTGCTGAGAAGGAGAAGAGTTGGACAGACTCTTCATCTTCTGAATCTGGAGAAGAAGAGGAAGAAGCATATGTTGGGCTATTCTCAACAGAAGAGGATTCTATGGAACTAGAATTCCTACAATTGTTGGACTCCATTAATGGAGTAGAAGACTACTGGTGTAAAGGGCTGATGGCTCAATCTGAAGACGATCAGTGCCAGGATCAGCCTGGACCAAGTAAGGTATATAATTCTCCTTTAGCTTCAGATTACTTTACTGGATCAGAATCAGAAGCATCTGCTTCAAGAAAAGTGGATGGATCTGAGTCTGAGGGGGATGTACACCAACTCATTGATGAGTATGGTGGGTTGTTGCAAGATCTAAAGAAGAGCAAGTTTCTTGTTAAATAGCAGTCCAAGGAGATTGAGTCTTTTAAGCTGGCTGCAGCAGATTCAACATAGCTGTTGGATCTAAAACTGAATGAGGTTGCCAAACTGAAGAACATTACAGTTATTCAGATGGGCACAATCTCATTCAAAGAGAATCATATCAAGAAACTGGAGGCAAAACTTCAGCAAGAGAGAGAGCTAGTGGCTAAATTCTCCTAGCTAAAATCTGTCTTACCCTTGATAGACAATTTTATTTCACAAAAAGAGAAGACTGGTCTAGGCTTTAAGGGAAGAACTAGGGCCACCAATTCACATAGAAAATGTATGGCTCTAGTTCAGCCTCTAGCTATTAAGCCCCCTATTTTCTTCAGGAAGGTGATGAATCCTACTAATAGGTATGATCATGACACTACACATGATTACTGTGAGTATAGAAATCTCATGAGCAAGGGTGCAAATGCCAATAAGCGACTTTATAGGCATGCCCGTCAGGTTCAAGTGAATTTCTTGAAGTTTGCTGCTCCAGCACCGACACTTAATAAGACTGTTGTTAACAAAGTAGTAAATTCTATACTTAAGAAAAGGTATAATAAATTTGAATGTTGGTATTGTGGCAAGGTGGGCCACTTTGCCATGGATTGCTTGTTTAACACAAGTGTTAAAACCAAGAGTAATTTTCCTGTCAGAAAAGCTACAGTACTGCAAAATAACAAGGACCTAGGACCCAATAGCAAGTTGGGTTCTAAAGATAAGTGATTTTTTATTTATTGCAGGTGAATCCAAGTGGCCATACCCCTATATGGTACTTGGATAATGGATGCTCCAGGCACATGACTGGAACAAAAAGGATGTTGAGGGATTATGTACCCATAGAGAATGGACCCAAAGTAGTCTTTGGTGGATCAGAAAAGGGAATCATCAAAGGATTTGGTAACATCTCTTGTGATTCAATTACTATCACTAAAGTGGCTTATGTGAAGGGTTTAAAACATAACCTGATTAGCATAAGTCAACTTAGTGATCTATGTTATGACATCTCCTTTTTCAAAGGAGAGTGCCAAATAAAAAGGTCAAGTGATCAAGAGATCATGTTGACAGGCACTAGAAAAGGAAATGTATATTACCTTAACCTAGAGTGTGAGTTTAACAAATCACCTATTTGCCTAGTAGCAGGAGAAAAAGCTTCACTATGTGTCAAATGGCACAAGAGGCTTGCTCATCTGAACTATAAGTCTATAGGACTGCTGTTCAACATGGGGTTAGTGAGGAATGGTCCTCAAGTCAAGTGCATTAAAGAGGGTGCGTGTTCAGCTTGCCAAAAGGGCAAGCAGACTAAGTCCTCTTTCCAGGCACTTGATATCAAAGATTCATTGACATGTTTATATCTCTTGCATATGGACTTGTTTGGTCCTATGCCAGTACACAGTCTTGGTAGGAAAGTATACACACTAGTTGTTGTGGATGACTATTCTAGATATACATGGGTTTTCTTCTTGAGGCAGAAATATGAAACCCCAACTGTATTTCAGACTTTTGTTAGACAAATTCAGAATGAATATGACAGTTCAGTGGTCAAAATCAGAAGTGACCATGGAATTGAATTTCAGTCTGATTGTATGACAAAGTTCTGTGAAAGAACTTGGGATTCATCAGGAATTCTCCTCACCTAGAACTCCTCAGCAAAATGGTGTTGCTGAAAGGAAGAATAGGACTCTCATTGAAGCAAGTAGAACTCTACTTAGTGACACAACTCTCCCTGAATACTTCTGGGCTAAGGCAGTAAATACTGCATGTCATGTACTTAATAGGGCATCCATCAATAACAAACACAAGATGACTCCCTACCAGATTTTGAAAGGCAGAAAACCAAACATTTCCTACTTCAGGATCTTTGGTAGCAAATGTTTTGTACTAGTTAATGGGAAGCACTACGAAACAAAGTTTGCTGCCAAATCCCTAGAAGGGATATTTGTTGGGTACAACAACAATAGTAGAGCCTATAGAGTCGACAACTTGACTACTCAAGTTGTAGAAGAATCTATACATGTTGTATTTGATGAGTCAATGTTTATTAACAGTGAATTGTCTAGTTCTTTAGTTAGTTCTATAGGTCTAACAGACAGACTGGACAAGCTGGCCATCAATGAAGATGTACCTGCTAGGCTGGATGAAGATAAAGATGCCAGCTATCCAGGGGGAAAACAAGTCCCACTAGATGAAAAAGACAATGTGGAGCATCAAGTTGAGGAAACTGAAGAAAGCCATAATGCTGACAGATTTCCTCCAGCAAGGAGACACATGAAGGATCATCCAGCTCACCAAATCATTGGTGATGCAAGTCAAAGTGTTCTGACTAGGAGTAGGAGCATGAACACAGTTCTATGTTCTATCTTCCTGTCTCAAATAGAACCCAGGAAGATTGAAGAAGTAATGCAAGACTCCAACTGGATTGATGCAATGCAAGAAGAGCTCAGTCAGTTCAGAAGATGTAAAGTCTAGGAACTGGTACCTAAACCTTAGGATCATAACATAATAGGAACTAAGTGGATCTACAAGAACAAGCTTGATGAGAATGGCACTATTGTTAAGAACAAGGCAAAACTGGTAGCAAAAGGCTACAAGCAAGAGGAAGGTATTGACTTTGATCAAACTTTTGCTCCAGTGGCAAGGCTGGAGGATATAAGGCTGTTCTTGGCCTATGCTGCCTATCAAGGGTTCAAAGTATATCAGATGGATGTGAAATCAGCATTTTTGAATGGTGATTTAAAAGAAGAGGTATATCTTGAACAACCCTCAGGTTTTGTAGACTCTCATTTTCCTGATTATATATATAGGCTTAGGAAAGCTCTATATGGTTTGAAACAAGCCCCTAGGGCTTGGTATGAGACCTTGTCTGCTTTCCTTATTGAGAATAAATTCTCTAGAGGAAAGATAGACAAAACTCTATTCTATAGGGAATCAAAAGGCAAGATAATAGTAGTCCAGATATATGTGGATGACATTATCTTTGGGTTTACTGAAAACAACCTTTGTAGAAAGTTTGCCAAACTTATGCAAGGGAAGTTTGAGATGAGCAGTGTGGGTGAGCTGAAGTTCTTCTTGGGATTTCAAGTTAGACAAACTGATATTGGACTATCCATATCTCAGTCTAAGTTCACCAAGGAGTAGATTAAGAAGTATGGGATAGACTCAGCTTCCATCATGAAAACTCCAATGGGAACAAGTATCCCTATAGGCAAAGATGAGGCAAGTAAACTTGTTGATGAGTCTTTGTATAGAGGGATAATTGGCTCCCTACTCTACTTGACTGCTAGTTGACCTGACTTCATGTATGCAATATGTGTCTGTGATAGGTACCAAGCTTGCCTAAAGGAATCTCATTATACTACAATAAAGAGGATTTTGAGATATCTTAAGGGCACACCTAATCTAGGCCTTTGGTACCCTAAGAATAGAGATTTCCTACTAACTAGTTTCTCAGATACAGATTTTGCTGGATGCAAAGAAGACAGGAAGAGTACCACAGGTACTTGTCAGTTCCTAGGTGGAAGGCTGGTGTCATGGAGCAGCAAGAAGCAAACCAGTGTAGCTATATCAACAGCTGAATTAGAGTATATAGCTGCAGGTAGCTACTGTGCATAATTGATGTGGATAAAGAATCAACTAGAAGACTATGACATCCAGGTAACTAGAATTCCACTATTTTGTGATTCTACCAGTGTAGCTATTTCTATTGCCAGCTTAGCCATTTCCCTAATGGCACAAATCTTGGTGTACTAATCTCTAGAGAGAGATCTAAGGAACTTGTCATTCAGCTCATAGTTGCTGAAAACCCTACCAGAGGTTCTTAGTTCATTGACTATCCTAAAGAACCTTTCAAAACAGTCAGCTACTTTTTCAGATTTGCTTTGCCTGAAAGCCTCATACTCTTGATAGAACATGGACTTCCTATTATCTCTAAATTTCTCAGAGCCTTCCATGTAAACCACAAGGGTGTCCCACATCTCCTTAGAGGTCTTGCAGTGTATAAGATTTTGGAAAGTTGAGTCATCAATTGCACTGGCTATAATATTTTGTGCCTTTTTGTCCATGGTGGACAGAATCACCTCATCTCTGTCCATCTCTAAATATGCCTTAGGCACCCTCACTGTTGGATCTATGGTGGAAGAATTTATAGGGACAAAGGGGCCTTCCACTACTGTTACATAGATCCTAAGGTCAGATGCTTCCATGAACAGTCTGACCCTTTGCTTCTAGAGGTCAAATCCAGCTTCCTTCCTGCAGATGGGTAGCTTCATGGCTCCTAGCTCCTTATAGTTCATTCCTGACCCCATAATTTTATCTTATATCTAACCTTGGAGGTATACTCAGATTGTTAAATCTTTTTTGAGCAACCTCCTTCTGATACCACTTGAAAGTTATTACTTCAAGGTTAGCTAATCACCTAGAGGGTGGGGGGGGGGGGGTGAATATGTCTTTGAAATTTTATTAGGTCTTTTGTCAATTTCATATTAATTTATCTAGAGCTTGTCCTTAGATCCTGCAATAAGAAAGAAAACAAGCAACACATCAAACACACAAGGATTTATAGTGGTTCCCCAATTGGGTACATCCACTTTCCCTCCTACCTATCCAACTGATTTGTTGGACTAGGCACAAACTCCACCAATATGCTTCTCAAAGCTTAAACCTCATGCCTTCAGCCTTACACACAGATTCTCTACAGAATCCAAACTCAGAACCACAAAGGTTCCTGCCTCAAAGCCCTGCAGTGCTCCTACAGCTTAGTGGTCCACTGACCACCTACCTCAGCCTTATTTCTAAGGCCTACAACTCAAGCTCTTTAGCCCTACAGCTTCAGGCACACAACTCTACTCTCAGAGTGCTGCAGCACTCCTACACTCAGTACCAATCCAGGTACCTACAGCTCAGCCTCCTCCAAGGCCTACAACTCAGTGACACATTTGTCACCTGTAGCTCAGTGACTCTCCAGTCACCTACCTCAGCCAGTTAAGCCCTACACTCAGGCTGGGAGGATATCCCTACCTCAAATCCACAAATGATCCTACCACAGAGAGCAACACTCTCCTACCTCAGGCTGTTAAGCTTTCCGACAGCTCAGATCCACTTTTAGATCCTATCTCAGTGCCTCAACAGGGCACCTACCTCAGTGAATAACTAGTCACCTACCTCAGGCACAAAGTGCCCTACACTAAGATTTAAATAAACTGAATCCTACAGAATGTTAATACAAGATGTTAAGAAAAGTAAAATAACTTACTCACATAAAAATCTCTGAGTCTACTTTGCTAGACTGAGCAGATATCAGTCCAGCTATCTTGCTGTAGAAGGGATGAGTCTTCTTCTATAACTAACTTCTTTTTTGCTGCATAGGTAAGCAACTATCTGTTGTTGAAGGCTGACTTTTCCTTCACACAACTAGCTTCTTGCTGATCTGTTGAATATCCTGCCTTGTTCTTTAAAGAACTATCTTGCTAAACTGGAAAAGCTTCAGCTATCTTCCTTTGCCCTCTGGCTATCTCTGTTGGACTTAAGCTTTCAAGATTGATGGGGAAGATGGAGTCCAGCCGCCCCTTTTTTTCTTTTTGTTCTTGATCGATCTGATTCCTTGCCCTAATTCCATCTCCTCTTTCCTTTTTATATCCGAGGATTTGAATCAATGGGACAATTTGATTGTGGGCCCAGTTAAGTATGGTGAGCATGCCTACCTCAGAAGAGGACAAACACTAGCTTCCGGTGCTACTGTAGCTTTCCCGCAACTGCCTGAAATACTTGAACTGGGCTCGACTATCGTCGATCTGAGATCGACGAATTCTGTGCTAAGCTCAACAAATCTGTGAGCCTTCAACTCCAACCTGAGCTCGACGAAATGTAAGCTCAGGTCGACAAACTCTGTATCTTCATACATTAACTTGATCTCGATGATAGTCGATCTGAGTTCGTCGAACTCTGTGCTGAGCTCAACGAAATGTGAGCTAAGCTCAATGAAACTTCACTTCTCTAGACTTGGACAAATTTTGTTGTCTTTGTCTCAGTGGTTCTTTCTTAGTAATCTCAGCGGTTTCTTCTTAACAGCTGAGACAAGCTTTTGTCTCAGCAGTCTCGACGCTTTCTTCTTCTCAGCGGTTTCTTCTTAACAGCTGAGATAAGCTTCTATCTCAGCGCTTTCTTCTCAGCGGTCTCGACGCTTTCTTCTTCTCAGTTGTGAATGTCTTCTATCTCAGCGGATTCTTCTCAGCGGTCTTAGCTTTCTTAGCAGTTTTTGCCTTAGATGATTTGTCTGACTTTAGGTCGACAAATGTTGAGCTGAGCTCGACGATCTGTAAGCTGAGCTCGACGAACTGCAAGCTGAGCTTGACAAACTTTGAGTTTACTACCAAACTCATTTTTCTTCACCTGTCCAATCATGGACTACCTGCATGCATGAACTCAAGAACACATCAAATACATTATGCCCCTTAGCATGATCGGTGATGCCTCTTCAAATCTTGAGGAACATTGTAGGGCACAATTCCCAATAGAAAAGACCCCTTCTCCACTAAGAAGAGCTGCAGAGTATGAGAGTTAAGATCCTTGCTCCTCTGGAAATGAACTGCTTGATAGAGAAATGATACTATTCTTAAAGCAGTTCAAGAATATACAAAGCAGAAGGAGATAGTGGAAGAATAAAGGCTCCTCGGGCTCCACCTCAAGGAAGCCTTATTCTAGCAAGGAAAAATCCAGAAATGACCCCTCTGGAGAAAGGTAAGAATTCAAGCAGAACAAACATGTTAAGACGAATGTTATTTACTACTGTTGTAACAGGAGTGGACATGTCATTGTTGACTGTCCAGTTAAGAGGAAGGAGCACATGAAGTTTGAAGGCAAAAACATTACAAGGACAAGAAGGCTGAGAGGAGCTTCTTGGCCATGAATAATGTAAGCCTAACACACAGTGATTCTAAGTCTTCAGAATCAGATGAAGAGGAGGCCTACATTGGTCTCATGTCCATTGAAGAAGAGGCTGATCATCCTGCTGCCCCATCTGACATATGCGCCCCACTGTCCTCTATTGACATTGATTGTGATGAGGATGAGGAGGTCAGTCTCATGGACATATCAGATGATAATCAGGACAATTGTATTCCTAATGAGGTACATTCTATCTCTAGCTCTCCCACTATCTATGAGTTTGGCTCAAAATTTGAAGCATCCACTTCCTCTAGTGGGGATGATTGATCAGAATCTGATGATGATGTCAATCATTTGATTGACAAGTATAGGGCAATTCTGGATGCTTTGAAAAAGAGAAAAAGACTTATCAAGAGACAAGTTGAGGAGATTGCCTCTCTTCAACAAGCTACTTCCCTACATCCCAAGTCAGCAACCTTGCTAGCTCAGATGAGGAAGGAAGTTAGCCAACTGAAGACAATATCAATTATCCAAATCGGGACCATTAGACAAAATAACAAGATTATCATGGATCTTGAAGAGAAGCTCCTCATGGAGTGGAAGATAGTGGCTGAATTCTCTAAGCCCAAAACTGTGTTACCATTGATTGACTCCTTAACCTCTTAAAAGGATTAGAGTGGTTTGGGGTTCAAGTGGAACTCTATAACTATCTATTCCAATGGGAGAGGAAGAGAACCTGTAGTGCCTCTGACCACCTTTCATAAGGTAATCCTCTATTCCAAAAGATATGACCAGGACATCATGTATGTTCACTAGAAGAATGAGAACTATTCTTATGAGAACTATTCTTATAAGAATACAAAGGTATGTTATAATAGAAGGATAAAGGGCTTGGGTTTGAGTCTATTGAAGGCTCCCCATGAGGAAATCCTAATGGCCCATTATGGACCATTTGTATTTAGTTCTCCAGCCACCACACTCAAGGATAAGGCAGTGGCCTATTCTCAGGCTCCTCCAGCAAAAAACTTGACCAAGGGTAAGTTTGTCAGTAATCCTCATTTGTCTGTCTCTGATTCCATCAACAGCATATCAACTATAAAGAAGACTACTGTTGATGAAACTCAGAGTAAGTCAAGTAAATCTACTGGCAGACTCACCTTCAGTCAAATTCTTACTAATAGAAATAAGAAGAAGGCTGATGTTCTCCCTTCTGAACAGAAAGCTATTGATAGCTTGCACTCTTCAAAGGCTGTTCAGAGAGGAGATACAACATTCATTAGTGTTGTTTTTGTGGTAAAGTGGGTCACTTTGCCATAGACTCTTAGCACAACCTTGTGTACCAAGGGCAAGGGTAAGTCTTCCTATCAGGGCTGTAGCATGTAGATATGTTCATTTTCAGGCTAACATGAACCAAGGACCCAATACCTTTTGGGTTTTTAAGGTAAACTAATCTGTGTTTGCAAGGTATTCCAAGTACCCATACAATGATAATATGGTACTTGGACAGTGGATGTTCCAGACATATGACTGGAACAAGGAGCCACCTTAAGGATTATACTCTAGTGAGGAACAGACCTAAGGTGATCTTTGGAGGTTCAGATATAAGAGTTATTAAGGGATATTGTATGATCACCAATGTCATAGTCTCAATCTTAAAAGTAGATTATGTGGAAGGATTGCAACACAATCTGATCAGCATAAGTCAATTGTGTGATATGGGCTATGTCATTGTCTTCCACAAGGATGAGTGTTTGATCAAAAGGTCAAGTGATAAAGAGGTCATTTTGACAGACATTAGGAGTGGAAATATTTATTATTTAAACTTATTATGTTTAAGTACAGACTCACAAGTTTATCTAGTAGCAAATGAGAAAGTCTCATATTATGTGCAATAACACAAGAGGCTTGCTCACTTAAACTACAAGACAATTAACAAGCTCTTTAGTGGAGAGCTAGTCAGAAATGGACTCAATCTAACATGCACCAAGGTGGGAATTTTTTTGTATGTCAAATAGGCAAGCAGACCAAAGCATCCTTTAAGAGTATTGGGGCCAAATATTCAGAGAGGTGCATGTACCTCTTGCATATGGACTTATTTGGTCCTATGCCAGTTCATAGTCTAGGTAAGAAAGTCTACACACTTATGATAGTTGATGACTATTCCAGGTTTGCTTGGGTGTTATTTCTAAAGAAAAAGTCTGAAACCGTTGATATTTTTGTGACCTTTGTTAGGCAAGTTCAGAATGAAAAGGACAGTTCTATGGTCAAAATCAGAAGTGACCATGGTATTGAATTTTGGTCTGAAGGCATGACAAAGTTTTGTGAAGAATAAGGGATTAACTAGAAATTTTCTTCTCCTAGAACACCCCAGCAAAATGGGATAGCTGAGAGGAAAAACAGGACTCTTGTAGAGCCTAGCAGGTCATTACTCAGTGATATTTCCCTCCCATAATACTTCAGCGCTGAGGCAGTAAGCAATGCTTGTCATGTCTTGAATAGAGCTTCTATCAAAAAGTATCTCAAGAAGACTCCCTATGAGATTATGAAAGGCAGAAAACCAAATCTAGCCTATCTCAGGATCTTTGGAAGCAAGTGCTTTTTGCTCAACAATGGGAAGTCCTACTTGACTAAGTTTGCTGCCAAACTTATGAAGGAATCTTTGTTGGGTACACCAACCACTGTAATGTCTATAGAGTCTACAACTTGAAGAACCAAGTTATAGAGGAGTCTGTTAATATTATGTTTGACAAGTCTTCTATGATTAACAGTGAGTTATCTAGATCCTCTAGATATGCAGGTGTTGATGTAGATATGAATAAGTTAACCATCAAGGATACTCCCCCCACTGATCAAGTGGAAGATGATGGTGTGTTCATACCTGAAGAAGGAGAAACTACACAGGACATTTGTGAAGACTAGCAGGATCCAGAAACAGAATTACAAGTGGTTGAAGGCAGAATGCAACATCTGTTAGACACTTGAGAGATCATCCCAGAGATCAGATCATAGGAGACGCAAGCCAAGGTGTTACAATAAGGAGCAGAAGCCACAACATTGCAATGTACTCAAGATTTTTGTCTCAAGTTGAACCAAAGAAATTTAAAGATGCCAACATAAATCCATTCTGGATTGTGGCTATGCAAGAAAAACTAAACCTGTTCAAGAGATATAAGGTCTAGAAGCTAGTTTCCACACCACATGGACATAACATCATTGGAACTAAGTTGATGAAAATGGTGTTATAATCAAGAATAAAGCAAGACTGGTTGCCAAGGGATATAGACAAGAGGAAGGCATTGACTTTGATCAAACCTTTGCACCAGTTGCTAGATTGGAAACAATAAGACTATTCCTTGCATATGCTGCACATAAAGGATTCAAGGTCTACCAAATGGATGTTAAATCAGCTTTCCTAAATGGTGACCTAAAAGAAGAGGTCTATGTCGAGCAACCCTCAGATTTTGTTAATTCTAACTTTCCTAATTATATATTTAAGCTTAGAAAGGCTTTGTATGGGTTGAAACAAGATCCTAGGGCATGGTATGAAACCTCGTCTAGCTTTCTCATTGAGAATAAATTCTCAAGGGGAAAGATTAACAAGATATTATTCCTTAGATAAGTAAAAGGTAAGATCATTCTAGTCCAAATTTATGTAGATAACATAATTTTTGGGTCTACTGATAATGGCCTCTATAAGATGTTTGCTAAACTTATGCAAGGGCAATTTGGGATGAGCAGTATGGGTGAACTCAAGTACTTCTTGGTCCTCCAAGTTAGACAGTTAGAGGTTGGTCTATCCATCTCTCAGTCTAAGTTCGCCAAGGAGTTAATTAAAAAGTTTTGAATGGAGAGTGCCTCCATAATAAAAACTCCTATGGGGTCAAATGTGTCAATAGACAAGGATGAGACTGGGAAACCTGTTGATGAAACCTTGTATAAAGGCATAATTTGCTCCCTTCTTTACCTAACTGCTAGTAGGCTAGACATTATGTGCTACATGTGTTTGTGATAGATACCAGTGTAAGACCCCCCTTTTTTTCTTTTTCGAACCCCGGGGTCTTAGCCCAGAATTGCCGCTTTGCGGTGGCACCGACTCACGGGAAGGCCGCCACTACAAAATTCCTATTCTGCCGGCCCTTTTCGATCACAAAGAGAGAGAAGTAAGTATACAAAAAATGTAAACAAATCCACAAAAACATGTATGAAATGAACTCACATCCAGTCCATCAATAGATAATAATAGAAAATAGAGGTACTGCAAAGATACAGTGCAGATGAAATATAAATACGGGCTCGAGCCCGGTACATCAGAGTCCTCACTACAAATCACTCATCGCGGAAGCTATAAAAATACTAATCACTCAAGGAGCTGGTCGCAGGTGCACCGGTGCTAGACTGACCCACCTCCATGCGCACCGTACTCCGCTGGTGCTGGTCCCTGGACTGCTGGTCCCTGTCTCCCATCCGAAGCTCCTGTAATGTTGTGGTTCGAAAACCATTAGTCATAAAGACTAAGCCCTATCATCCCCAACCCCTCCCCCCACGGCTCCTAGGCACCGAGCGGAGAGGAGGAAAGGGAAGCTACAAAGGTGGAGAGTAATCAAGCAGATGACAGTGGAACTAGTCTAACAACTAAATATATTTTGTATAAGCAGTTAAGTATGAAAGGTACATCTAGCAGTTCTACGGTAGTAAGTAATAAAGTAGACATGTAGTACGTGGCAAATATATAAGAAGACAAATAGAGAACAACAAGTAAATAAGTAAATAACTTTAACTTATATGAATGCCCATACAAACTTATAAGTTAAGGGGTCTTTTGCAAGGCTCCCATCGTATAAAAAGCCTCATACCGATTTATACGTTGGGGTGTCAGTTGTATGCAAATATGAGTGTAGAGATATGCTATGCCATGATTCATGCAAGTGCAACCCACACACACGACTCTATGCGCACAGACCTTTAGTTCCCCCTGTTCGGGCAGCTAGCTTCACTCCCAGGAACCTCCATAGTGGCAAATGGAGACAGTGGGTCGGGCCCCCCACTCCTAGGTGGGTATCCACACTACCGGGCCTAGCCCTTCTGTACGCCCCTAGAAGAACACAACTTAGAGTATCCGCGTACTAGCGCTGGCTATATCCACCAGACTTTCTTTGGCTAAGTGTCCCACACCGCCGAGTCAACGTACCGACGTCGGTGTGAATGACAATCAAATACCGAAGAACCACCACCTTTTTCTGTATTCAAACCCTCGAGCCCTCGGCTCCCCGGACTGTCCCGTCCGTGCATCTACCTTCAGAGCTACTATCTGAATGACAACCAAACCAACTTACTCTACCTTCCTAGCTATTGGGGTGTGTGTATGTGTAACCCTAGTTATACTAGTTGCTCTTTTAATTTATTATTCCTACGGTTTACGTTAGCCCAGGACTGCCCCCGGCATACCCCGTGAAGGGCTCTCAAAGGGCACTAGGAACTATGTTGGTAGCTGAAGCCCATCATTCCCTTTCGCAAGGCACTTATTGTTATTGGTTAATCTCCCTTTACCCGATCCCTTTTTAAATTACCTTGGATCTAACCTAGTGTATTGAGACTCTTCCTCTCCAACCGGGGTGGACGATCTTTCGTCGTTCCCGAACGCCACTTAACACTAGCCACTCTCACACTCTACTTATCCTGACCTCCAATAATAAACTTAATTTAACTCACCCTATTCAAACCAGCAAGCTACCAAAATTCCATCTCCCCAAGATCATTACCCACTCCAGTTCAGTTTCTGTGGTTTTGCTATATGCAGACCATCCTAAGCTATATGAGGTATACAAGGGGAGGTACTCCAAATTATCTTCCAAATCTCCTATAAAATTTACTGGAGGTCTATCATGACATAATAAGCCTAAATCCATAAATTTATAATTTTCCTAATTAATCTGATATTTATTTAATTTTCCCAAAGATTGGCCATGGGTAATTTTAAACATGAACTACATGATCTTCTTAAGTAATGGCAACCCAAAAATTTTAATCACTAAATAACAGCAAGGTATCATCAAATACTAATTTTCAGGATTTTACAGAAGGTATTTTGCCTCTAATTAATTTATCCATTATAACCTCATTAGTCTTATGTAAAGAAGAAAGTACTGAAATTACTCATCATAAAATTATATAAAAATTACTGATTAATAATATGGTACAGAAAAGATCATTGTGCAGATAATCATAATTTTACCAGCTTACTAGACACCAAAATAGATTTAATCAAATATCCATGATAAACAATACTTAATGAAGCAAGCCTTAGAATTAGGCTTCTAAAAATCCCATAAAAATTCACAGAGCTTTAAAATCATAATAGAGGTTCTCTGCCTAAATTTCATCAATTTCCAGAAAGTATTTTCTCCATAATAAATTTCTAAGCAAATAATACAAGGTACTATATTGTTAATGGAGTATCCAAAATAATGATCCTAAAATTCATATTAAAATCTCCAGAGCTTGAACTAACCTTAGAAACTACTCTACCCAAATCTCATCACTTTTCAGTGAGTTTTAGTGACATTTTATATCTCTACAAGTTTTGTGCCTTAAACTAGAGTTAGGTTTTTAGGTGGCCCAACTATCTCCAAATCTCCTAAGATTTTGTCTAGAGAACTATAATGGCCGTATGGTCCTCTTCACCAAATTTCAAGTCAATCCAAGGTCATTTGACCCCATGACCTTCACAATCCATAAAAATCCCCATTAAGGGACTTACCCTAGGGTTCTAGGGCTACCCTATCCCAAACCACCCCAATTTATATTGGAGGGTGTGTCATGCCCCAAACAGCCAGTGGACAAAATATCAGCCTCTGTTGAGGTTGTTTGACCACTCAAAACCCCAAGGGGGTGCTTGATCCTAAATAACCCTATAAGGGTCAACCTAGGGTTGGATAAAAACCTATTCAAAACATCTCCAAATGAGATGAAATTTTTAACAGGACCTTATGATAAACCCAGGGACCTCTCATCAAAATTTGGGGGGGGGGGTTGGAAGTCATTAAGCCATCTAATTAATTTACCCTAGGATTATTAAATTTTTCTAAAAACTATAGAAAAACATTCTCCAAAAATTCCCATTTTTGGACAGTCCCTAGGTATAGCTAGGGTAGACTCCCTGCCCAAATTTCAGATCATTTGGTCAAAGGATGAAGGGTGGGCAAACCTTTTAGTCTCTGTCTAGCTCTAGGTCTAGATCCCACCAAAAGAGGTGCCCTGGTCAAACCAGTTGACCAAATTGACCCAAACCAATTTTAAAATATAGTAAACCCAAAGGGCTACAAATTTCATGTTGGTCATTTCTTCATAAAAGCCCCTAAGTTTTTTTCCTAAATAGCATAAACGAGAGCTTGATAAATCACTACATTTTAGATATAAATATAATAATTTAGAATTATATGTTACTGTTCATCTTCTCAAAAAGCCCGAACCAGCAACCTAAAAATGTTTAAAACCTGTAGCTTTTCTAAAGATATTTCCCGGCCACCCAGCCATCTCCCTGGCTGGCCACCACCACCACCACCTCTATTGAGGTGAGGGCTACCATCGGGCGGCGACACGGCCGCCGGAGAGGCGGTTTCCGGCGAACCCGCCACCATGAAGTTTCGGAAAAACCATGGAAACGCTCACCAGATCCAGCTCTTTTGAGCCCGATATCTCTCCTAATGATTTCTAAGATCTATCCATGGAAGAAGAGGTAGAGGAGGACCTTGTTTGCTGGCTGGAGGCGTGCAGACCGTCGGGATGCCATTGGCGCGGTGGTGGCGTCGTCGAAATTCTTCTACAGCACCGTACAAGCTCCAAATCCGTCGGGTAAGGGTGGAAACTCCATCTCTGAGTCTAGGTAGCCTTTTTAAACCAGTAAAATGAGGGAGAGGAAAGGTCTAACGCTGGTGGCCATTAATGGCCCATTATAGCTTTTTCGGCCATGATGGTGGGGGGGCGGGCTGAAACGGCTCTATTACAGCTGGAGGAGGGCTGGAAACTCCTCCTCTCCCTGAGAGGAGTTGAATACAGCCATTAAAGAGGAGGGGAAAAGGCCACCGCATCAAGTGCCATTGATGGCTATGATCGTCGGTTTCCGGCCATGGTCGTGGCTCCTCCTTGCTTTCAAAACCGACAGCCACTTGGCATGACCGGTCAACCCTTTTTAAAACAAGACTTAATTGGGTCTTATTAAAAGAAACGACCTAATAATGCATTTGGGCCCACCATCTAGACCGGACCGGTTCAGCTGACCATCAACACACAGCCAAAATCTGCCAGAAAAAGTCTAAGTAAAATGGCGTTGAGTGAGCTCTGCTCACTCAACGCCATCCTTGCTACGGCGTTGAGTGAGCTCTGCTCACTCAACGCCATCCCAGATACGGCATTGAGTGAGCTCTGCTCACTCAACTCCATCCCAGATATGGCGTTGAGTGAGCTCTGCTCACTCAACGCCATCCAGAATCTGTCTTTTTTTTTTAAACGATGGCGTTGAGTGAGCTTAGCTCACTCAACGCCGTCCAGATTATGGCGTTGAGTGAGCTTAGCTCACTCAACGCCGTCTAGAGTATGGAGTTGAGTGAGCTTAGCTCACTCAATGCCTTCCCGATTATGGCGTTGAGTGAGCTCTACTCACTCAACGCCCTCCCGACAACACCAAATGGCGTTGAGTGCAGTCAGTGCACTCAACGTCGTTCAACTTATGGCGTTGAGTGCACTCAACACACTCAACGCCATCCCGTCTGACAACTTATGGCGTTGAGTGAGCTAAGCTCACTGAATGCCATTCCAAGGTCACGGGCGTGACAGATTGGTCACGGGAGTGTCAGGTACATGTTGACATTTCTGAGCTCGACGATCGTCTTTCTGAGGTCGACGATCGTCGAAGGGGTCACGCCCTAGTTCACGGGCATGACGGATCGGTCATGGGCGTGTCAGGCCCATGTTGACATTTCTGAGCTCGACGATTGTCTTTCTGAGGTCGACGATCGTCGAAGGGGTCACGCCCTAGGTCACGGGCGTGACGGATCGGTCACGGGCGTGACCACCCCTTGTCTTGAAATCTTGGTCGATAAACTTCCATTCCTGGGCTTCCCAAGGTTCTGTTAAGACAAAATCACTCTCAGGGGTCTAGTCGGAAATGGGATGTTACAAATCCCAATAAATAAAACAAAGATTTCGTCCCCGAAATCAAGGTTAAGCCTACGAGGCTCCAATCGGGAGGAAAAAGGCTTATAACATCCCATGAGGGTTGAAAGATTTACATTTCTACGTTACGTTTGCTATGTATGGTTTAAAGTCTAAGACCAATTCGTCCAATTGACTAGGTATATACCCCAATAAACAAAAGATTAGCCCTTATCCTTGAAATTTCAGTCCTATTGGTTTAAAATAGGAAAGCAAATTGATTGTCCAGAGGGGTTGTGAGGTATACCTGACCGAAAAGTTCTGGATACTTCTATCGCATCAAGTCCTGTGGCTCCCATGTATGCTCCTCCTGCCCATGATTATTCCACAGAACCTTGACTAACGGAACCTTCTTCCGTCGCAAGACCCGCACTGTCATGTCATCGATCCTGATAGGCTCCAAGTTGATTGACCGATCCGAGGCCACCGGGCCATCTGCTGAGGAAATCAGCTGCTCAGGGCGTAGCAGAGCCCTCCGAAGTGAGGAGACGTGGAAGACGTCATGTAATCCCGCTAACTCCGGCGGTAGCTCCAGTCTATAAGCCAAGGGGTCGATCCGCTCCAGGATCCTGTAAGGCCCCATATATCTCGGACTGAGCTTCTTCCGCCCGCGAACCCGCGAGACTCCGTGCATCGGCCGTATCTTCAAGAAAACCCGGTCTCCTACCTAGAACTCCACCTGACGATGTCTCGCATCGTAGTATTTGGCCTGCCTGCTCTGGGCTTCCAACATCCTGTCCCGGATCAATCTAATCTGAGCATCTGTATCTCCCACAAACTCCGAGCCTAGTGCCTGCGGATCCTCATCCTGAACCCATAATAGTGGGGTCCTACACCTCCTTCCATACAACGACTCGTATGGAGCCATGCCTATGCTAGACTGATAGGCATTGTTGTATGAAAACTCAACCAGTGGCAGCAATCTCTCCCAAGGCTCGCCGCGGTCCAGAATACACAGGCGCAAAAGATCTTCTAGTGTACGGTTGGTGCGCTCCGTCTGCCCTTCGGTCTGAGGGTCAAAAGCTGTGCTGAATATCAACCGAGAACCCAGATGGGCCTGGACTGACCTCCATTCCCTGGATATAAACCACCCATCCTGATCCGAAATGATAGTCTTGGGCACCCCATGATAACGCACAAACTGCTCAATGAACCTCCGTACTAATACACTAACCGGAGCGTCCTTCGCCACTGGAATGAATCTGGCCACCTTTGTTAGCCTTTCCACTATCACCCAGATCGAGTCATTCCCCACACGGGATCGAGGTAGCCCATGTATGAAGTCCATAGTTATATCCTCAAATTTCAACTCCGGCACCGGAAGTGGCTGCAGCAAGCCTGTCGGGTTCCTACACTCTGCCTTTACGAGTTGGCAGGCCTCACAATGTATCACAAAGTACGTAATGTCCCTCTTCATACCTGGCCAGTACATCGTCCTCTTTAGATCTTTTACCATCTTGGTGATCCCTGGGTGTACTGAGTATCGGCTGCAGTGGGCTTCTGTCATGATGTCCTCCCGGATCTGACCTCCTGCCGGTATGTAGACCCTGCCTCTGAAACACAAGAGTCCGTCCCTCAAAGAGTAATCTCCTGCCGTGCCTTCCTCCAAGGCCCTGAATATCGGCTCAGCTCTCGCATCATGTTTCTGCCTATCTCTGATCCGGTACCGAATATCATCGGTGGTAATCATCGATCTCAGGTACTCCATATATAACTTCGGGTCATCCTCAGACACTAGTGATATTTGCATCTCCTCAAATGACTTAGCCAACTCCAAGGCCATCAGCTGCGGGCCTACTCCTGATGTACTCGCTCTCCGGCTCAGAGCATCTGCGACCACGTTTGCCTTCCCGGGATGGTAGTGCATGGTGTACTAGTAGTCTGACAGAAACTCCACCCAGCATCTTTGTATGATGTTCAGCTCCTTTTGTGTGTCTACGTATCGCAGGTTCCTGTGGTCTGAGAAGATATCGCAGTGAACTCCATAAAGGTAGTGTCGCCAGATCTTAAGAGCAAAAACGACTGCCCCCATCTCCAAATCGTGCACGGGGTAGTTCTTCTCATGCTGCTTCAATTATCGAGAGGCATAGGCTATTACGTGCCCGTTCTGCATCAGAACGGCACCCATCCCTTGATAGGAAGCATCTGTGTACACCTGGAATCCTTCTTTCCCTGACGGAAGAGCAAGGATGGGAGCCGAGGTGAGACGAACCTTCAGCTCCTGAAAAGTAGATTCGCATCGTGGTGTCCAAATAAAAGGGGACTCCTTCTTCGTCAGTGACGTAAGAGGGAGGGCAATCTGAGAGAACCCCTTTACGAACTTCCGGTAATAACTGGCAAGTCCCAAGAAACTTCGAACATCCGAGGCCGACTTTAGTGGTGGCCAATCCCATACTTCCTGGACCATCGCCGGATCCACTGCCAGACCTGCTCCACTGATGACATGGCCCAGAAAGGCCACCTCCTTTAGCCAGAAATGGCACTTGTTGTATTTGGCATACATCTTATGCTCCCGCAGCTTCTCCAAGGTCAAGGCCAGATATCCCGCGTGCTCCTCCTCCGTCTTGGAATAGATAAGGATGTCGTCGATGAATACGATAACAAAGACATCCAGATACTGTTCAAACACCCGGTTCATCAAGGTCACAAATGCGGAGGGTGCATTCGTGAGCCCAAAAGGCATCACGGTAAACTCGTACAAACCATATCTGCTGCTGAAGGCCGTCTTCGGGATGTCCTCCTCCCGAATACGAAGCTGGTAGTACCCCGACCTCAGATCAAGCTTTGAGAACCAATGGGCTCCCTCCAGCTGGTCAAATAGCTCGTCTATCCTTGGCAAGGGATAAGTATTCCGGACTGTCAACCTGTTCAGGGCCCGGTAATCTATACACAGTCGAAGAGTACCATCCTTCTTCTTGACGAATAACACCGGAGCTCCCCATGGTGAAGAGCTAGGCCGAACGAACCCTGCCTCCACTAACTCCTGAAGTTAGCTTCGAAATTCCACCAACTCCTTTGGGGCCATTCAATAGGGAGCTCTGGATACCGGCTTAGCCCCCGGTACGAGCTGAATCTGAAAGTCCTTCTCTCGGTGTGGGGGTAGCCCTGGTAGCTTCTCCGGAAACACGTCGGCGAAGTCCCGCACTGCTTGAATATCTGAAATGGAGTCCTTGGCCACGACTGCCTCAAAAAGAACCTGATAAACTTCTTCCCTCTACATATGGGCCTTAACGGCTTGCACAGGCGATAATAAGGTGCGGGGTGCTGGTATAATACCTTCGATGACAATAAAGGAGTCGATGTGCCTCACTGTGATCCTCTTCGCCATGCAGTCGATCTGAGCATGGTTCCAGCACAGCCAAGTCATGCCTAGGATCAGATCGTAATCTGGCATCTTCAGAATCGTCGCTGGTGCCTCAAACGCCTTCCCGCCGATCTCAGCTTCCATATTGTAATGAGCAGAGGTCATTGGCTCTGATCCATCGGGTAGGCGCACCCTCATCATCTTCCCAGTGAATGGCTCCACACCTGTCAGTCCTTTCACGAAATCCTCTGACACGAACGAGTGTGAAGCACCAGTGTTGAAGAGAGTGTGAGCGGGCTTGCCGCTAACGAAGACTATTCCTGGGGTAATTAAGTGTCTTAGTACTCTTGTTGCAGTTGTCTTCTCTGAATTTCTAACAAGGTTATGTCTAGAAAAACTAGTTCATATGAAGAAAACTTAAAAGTACTGCCATACCTATGATAACTTACTCCGAGTTCCGGGGCTGTGTCAGGTCTAGAGCATACACCTGGTCCCTCTCTGGCCTGCGGCCTCAGTCCTGAAATCCTCGTACTCGATCCTGTCCTCGTACGCCAAACTGTTGGGGAGGTGGAGCGCCCTGATGTGCTCGTGGGGGTGCTCGCCTTATAGGGCAGTTCCTCTTGATATGCCCCGGCTGATTGCACTGAAAGCATACCGGTGCCTGCTCTGCTGTCCTTGGCATCTCCAGCATCTATAAAGGCTGGGGAGCCAATACCCCATGACTCCTCTGCTCCTGCCCAATATCCTGATGAGGCTGCTCCCCGTTCCTTCTCTCCCTAATAACCTGGCCCCGAGGACGGTCTCTACGACCTCCAATCACTGTATCATCAGCCGGTCTCTTCCGGATCTTTACTGTAAGCTGATCCGCTTCTCTCTTCTTAGCCATCTCCAGAATCCTGGCCAAACTCCCCTCTGAGACGAAGACGAGGGCCTGTCTCATGTCATCTTGCAGCCCCTTGTAAAACCTCCGGGCATAGCCAGCATCGTCTAACTGGTAATCGTCCGTATAGCGGTCCAGGTGCGTAAACTCCTGGTAGTACTCCAGCACCGTCCTGTTCCCTTGCCTCAACCGCAGGAACCTATCCTCCAGGTCGTCCCTCGCCGACTAAGGTACAAAATTTCCCAGGAGTGCTGCTCTGAACTCCTCCCAAGTAATATCAGCGCAATCCATCCCCGCAAAGGTGGTGTCCAACTGAGATTTCCACCACCTCTTTTCGTGTGACTCCAAGAAGGAGACTGCCAAAGCAACTGCCTCCTCAGTGGGGCATCGAATCCCCGCAAGCGTCTCGTAAATGGTATCCAACCATTCCTCCGTACGTACTGCAGACTCCGTACCCAGGTTGGATGGAGGGGAAAGTCCCCGGAAGATAGCATCCAATTGGCCCCGGGGTTTGGCTGTGGAGCCGGTGCTTGCTGAGCTCTGAAGGCCTCCAGAATGGCCGTCAGTGTTTGCCCCATCTCCGTCTGCTAGAACGGAGCTGGAGCCGGCGGAGGTGGGACCACATTCGGAGCCTGAGGTGTCCCCTGCTGTGGTGTAGGGTTCATCGCAGGCTACAAGGAAGAATTCCATTTGTTAGAGAGCGAATGAATGGAATTTAAGAAGGGGTAGGATGGACTTTCACATGTGATTTCCCTTATGGGCACACCACTGCTTCCGCTGCTAGTTTGTCGGCAAACTAAGCTCGCATGGGGGTGGCCCAAGGTTTTTGTGGACTACTTCTCTTCCGATCGAGGTCTCCTCTGATACCACTTGTAAGACCCCCTTTTTTTCTTTTTCGAACCCCGGGGTCTTAGCCCAGAATTGCCGCTTTGCGGTGGCACCAACTCACGGGAAGGCCGCCACTACAAAACGCCAATTCTGCCGGCCCTTTTCGATCACAAAGAGAGAGAAGTAAGTATACAAAAAATGTAAACAAATCCACAGAAACATGTATGAAATGAAATCACATCCAGTCCATCAATAGATAATAATAGAAAATAGAGGTACTGCAAAGATACAGTGCAGATGAAATATAGATACGGGCTCGAGCCCGGTACATCAGAGTCCTCACTACAAATCACTCATCGCGGAAGCTATAAAAATACTAATCACTCACGGAGCTGGTCGCAGGTGCACCGGTGCTAGACTGACCCACCTCCATGCGCACCGTACTCCTCTGGTGCTGGTCCCTGGACTGCTGGTCCCTGTCTCCCATCCGGAGCTCCTGTAATGTTATGGTTCGAAAACCATTAGTCATAAAGACTAAGCCCTATCATCCCCTACCCCTCCCCCCACGGCTCCTAGGCACCGAGCGGAGAGGAGGAAAGGGAAGCTACAAAGGTGGAGAGTAATCAAGCAGATGACAGTGGAACTAATCTAACAACTAAATATATTTTGTATAAGAAGTTAAGTATGAAAGGTACATCTAGCAGTTCTACGGTAGTAAGTAATAAAGTAGACATGTAGTACGTGTCAAATATATAAGAAGACAAATAGAGAACAACAAGTAAATAAGTAAATAACCTTAACTTATATGAATGCCCATACAAACTTATAAGTTAAGGGGTCTTCTGCAAGGCTCCCATCGTATAAAAAGTCTCATACCGATTTATACGTTGGGGTGTCAGTTGTATGCAAATATGAGTGTAGTGATATGCTATGCCATGATTCATGCAAGTGTAACCCACACACACGACTCTATGCGCACAGACCTTTAGTTCCCCCTGTTCGGGCAGCTAGCTTCACTCCCAGGAACCTCCGTAGTGGCAAACGGAGATAGTGGGTCGGGCCCCCCACTCCTAGGCGGGTATCCACACTACCGGGCCTAGCCCTTCCGTACGCCCCTAGAAGAACACAACCTAGAGTATCCGCGTACTAGCGCTGGCTATATCCACCAGACTTTCTTTGGCTAAGTGTCCCACACCTTCGAGTCAACGTACCGACGTCGGTGTGAACGACAATCAAATACCGAAGACCCACCACCTTTTTTTGTATTCAAACCCTCGAGCCCTCGGCTCCCCGGACTATCCCGTCCATGCATCTACCTTCAGAGCTACCGTCTGAATGGCAACCAAACCAACTTACTCTACATTCCTAGCTATTGGGGTGTGTGTATGTGTAACCCTAGTTATACTAGTTGCTCTTTTAATTTATTATTCCTACGGTTTACGTTAGCCCAGGACTGCCCCCGGCATAACCCGTGAAGGGCTCTCAAAGGGCACTAGGAACTATGATGGTAGCTGAAGCCCATCATTCCCTTTCGCAAGGCACTTATTGTTATTGGTTAATCTCCCTTTACCCGATCCCTTTTTAAATTACCTTGGATCTAACCTAGTGTATTGAGACTCTTCCTCTCCAACCGGGGTGGACGATCTTTCGTCGTTCCCGAACGCCACTTAACACTAGCCACTCTCACACTCTACTTATCCTGACCTCCAATAATAAACTTAATTTAACTCACCCTATTCAAACCAGCAAGCTACCAAAATTCCATCTCCCCAAGATCATTACCCACTCCAGTTCAGTTTCTGTGGTTTTGCTATATGCAGACCATCCTAAGCTATATAAGGTATACAAGGGGAGGTACTCCAAATTGTCTTCCAAATCTCCTATAAAATTTACTGGAGGTCTATCATGACATAATAAGCCTAAATCCATAAATTTATAATTTTCCTAATTAATCTGATATTTATTTAATTTTCCCAAAGATTAGCCATGGGTAATTTTAAACATGAACTACATGATCTTCTTAAGTAATGGCCACCCAAAAATTTTGATCACTAAATAACAGCAAGGTATCATCAAATACTAATTTTCAGGATTTTACAGAAGGTATTTAGCCTCTAATTAATTTATCCATTATAACCTCATTAGTCTTATGCAAAGAAGAAAGTACTGAAATTACTCATCATAAAATTATATAAAAATTACTGATTAATAATATGGTATAGAAAAGATCATTGTGCAGAGAATCATAATTTTACCAGCTTGCTAAACACCAAAATAGATTTAATCAAATATCCATGATAAACAATACTTAATGAAGCAAGCCTTAGAATTAAGCTTCTAAAAATCCCATAAAAACTCACAGAGCTTTCAAATCATAATAGAGGTTCTCTGCATAAATTTAATCAATTTCCAGAAAGTATTTTCTCCATAATAAATTTCTAAGCAAATAATACAAGGTACTACATTGTTAATGAAGTATCCAAAATAATGATCCTAAAATTCATATTAAAATCTCCAAAGCTTGAACTAACCTTAGAAACTACTCTACCCAAATCTCATCACTTTTCAGTGAGTTTTAGTGACATTTTATATCTCTACAAATTTTGTGCCTTAAACTAGAGTTAGGTTTTTAGGTGGCCCAACTGTCTTCAAATACCCTAAGATTTTGTCCAAAGAACTATAATGGCCCTATGGTCCTCTTCACCAAATTTCAAGTCAATCCAAGGTCATTTGACCCCATGACCTTCACAATCCCTAAAAATCCCCATTAAGGGACTTACCCTAGGGTTCTAGGGCTACCCTATCCCAAACCACCCCAATTTACATTGCAGGGTGTGTCATGCCCCAAACAGCCAGTGGACAAAATATCAGCCTCTGTTGAGGTTGTTTGACCACTCAAAACCCCAAGGGGGTGCTTGATCCTAAATAACCCTATAAGGGTCAACCTAGGGTTGGATAAAAACCTATTCAAAACATCTCTAAAGGAGATAAAATTTTTAACAGGACCTAATAATAAACCCAGGGACCTCTAACCAAAATTTTGGAGGGTTTGGAAGTCATTAAGCCATCTAATTAATTTACCCTAGGATTATTAAATTTTTCTAAAAACTATAGAAAAACATTCTTCAAAAATTCCCATTTTTGGACAGGCCCTAGGTATAGCTAGGGTAGACTCCCTGCACAAATTTCAGATCATTTGGTCAAAGGATGAAGGGTGGGAAAACCTTTTAGTCTCTGCCTAGCTCTAGGTCTAGATCCCACCAAAAGAGGTGCCCTTGTCAAACAAGTTGACCAAATTGACCCAAATTAATTTTAAGATATAGTAGACCCATAGGGCTACAAATTTCATGTTGGTCATTTTTTCATAAAAAGCCCCTAAGTATTTTTCCTAAATAGCTTAAACGAGAGCTTGATAAATCACTATATTTTAGATATAAATATAATAATTTAGAATTATATGTTACTGTTCATCTTCTCAAAAAGCCCGAACCAGCAACCTAAAAATGTTTAAAACCTGTAGCTTTTCTAAAGCTATTTCCCGGCCACCCATCCATCTCCCTGGCCGGCCACCACCACCACCTCCTCTGTTGAGGTGAGGGCTACCATCGGGCGGCGGCACGGCCGCCGGAGAGGCGGTTTCTGGCGAACCCGCCACCATGAAGTTTCGGAAAAACCATGGAAATGCTCACCAGATCCAGCTCTTTTGAGCCCGATATCTCTCCTAATGATTTCTAAGATCTATCCATGGAAGAAGAGGTAGAGGAGGACCTTGTTTGCTGGCTGGAGGCGTGCAGACCGTCGGGATGCCATTGGCGCGGTGGTGGCGTCGTCGGAATTCTTCTACAGCACCGTACAAGCTCAAAATCCGTTGGGTAAGGGTGGAAACTCCATCTCTGAGTCTAGGTAGCCTTTTTAAACCAGTAAAAGGAGGGAGAGGAAAGGTCTAACGTTGGTGGCCATTAATGGCCCATTATAGCTTTTTCGGCCATGATGGTGGGGGGCTGAAACGGCTTTGTAATAGCTGGAGGAGGGCTAGAAACTCCTCCTCTCCCTGAGAGGAGTTGAATACAGCCATTAAAGAGGAGGGGAAAAGGCCACCGCATCAAGTGCCATTGATGGCTGTGATCGTCGGTTTCCGGCCATGGCCGTGGCTCCTCCTTGCTTTCAAAACCGACAGCCACGTGGCATGACCGGTCAACCCTTTTTAAAAAAAATACTTAATTGGGTCTTATTAAAAGAAACAGCCTAATAATGCATTTGGGCCCACCATCTAGACCGGACCGGTTCAGCTGACCATCAGAACACAGCCAAAATATGCCAGAAAAAGTCCAAGTAAAATGGCGTTGAGTGAGCTCTGCTCCCTCAACGCCATCCTTGCTACGGAGTTGAGTGAGCTCTGCTCACTCAACGCCATCCCAGATACGGCATTGAGTGAGCTCTGCTCACTCAATGTCATCCCAGATACGGCGTTGAGTGAGCTCTGCTCAATCAATGCCATCCAGAATCTGTCTTTTTTTTAAACGATGGCATTGAGTGAGCTTAGCTCACTCAACGCCGTCCAGATTATGGCGTTGAGTGAGCTTAGCTCACTCAACGCCGTCTAAAGTATGGAGTTGAGTGAGCTTAGCTCACTCAACGCCGTCCCGATTATGGCGTTGAGTGAGCTCTGCTCACTCAACACCCTCCCGACAGCACCAAATGACATTGAGTGCAGTCAGTGCACTCAACGCCGTTCAACTTATGGCGTTGAGTGCACTCAACGCTCTCAACTCCATCCCATCTGACAACTTACAGATTTGAGTTAGCTAAGCTCACTCAATGCCATTCCAAGGTCACGGGCGTGACAGATTGGTCACGGGCGTGTCAGGCCCATGTTGGCATTTCTGAGCTCGACGATCGTCTTTATGAGGTCGACGATCGTCGAAGGGGTCACGCCCTAGGTCATGGGCATGACAGATCGGTCACGGGCGTGTCAGGCCCATGTTGACATTTCTGAGCTCGATGATCGTCTTTCTGATTTCGACGATCGTTGAAGGGGTCACGCCCTAGGTCACGGGCGTGACGGATCGGTCACGGGCGTGACCACCCCTTGTCTCGAAATATTGGTCAATAAACTTCCATTCCTGGGCTTCCCAAGGTTCTGTTAAGACAAAATCACTCCCAAGGGTCTAGTCGGAAATGGGATGTTACAACCATACTATCCCTAAGGAGTTTAATTATTTTGCAAGCAAAAGGATTTTGAGATATCTTAAGGGAACACCTGATCTTGGACTATGGTACCCAAGGAATAATGACTTTGAACTAATTGGGTATTCATTTGTAAACTTTGTTGGTTGCAGAGAAGATAAGAAATGTGTAACGACCCAAAAAGTACCTCAGGAACCTATCAATTTTTAGGAAGAAGACTTGTCTCTTAGAGCAGCAAGAAGCAAACTAGTGTTGCCATCTCAATAGCTGAATCAGAGTATATCTCAGCTGTAAGTTGCTGTACACAACTACTTTGGATACAACATCAGCTCCAGGACTACAATCTCAAGATAAGTAGAACTTTAATGTTTTGTGATTCTTCTAGTGCAATCTCTATTGCTAAGAATCCTGTGTCTCATAGCAGGATTAAGCACATAGAGATTAAATATCATTTTATTAGATAGTATGTAGAAAAATAAGACATTTGTCTTGAGTTTGTCCCCACAGACAAACAGGTGGTAGACATTTTCACTAAGCCACTAGATGAAGCCAAGTTCAACACCTTCAAAATTGAGTTGAGTATGTTGAAATTAGCATAGATTCATTGTCTCTTCATGCATATAGTTTGCAGACAATATTGATCCTTGCAGGATATAAAAAAGTTATGGACTAAGTGTCCAAGCCACGAGTGCGTTGAGTTCAAGTGTCCAAGCGTCGAGTGCGCTGAGAAATCTTTAGGCGTCGAGTGCATTGAGTCCACTCAATGAATTCTCCCAAGGACTTCAGATTGTGGCTATCTTATGGGATTAATCTCAGCCATTGATCTCCTCATGATTATTACGATAGGTACGTTCCTCTCCATATTCTCAAATAAGAGGTAAGTATAAATAGAAGTGTGTGTGCTTAGAGTGAAATACATTATTCCCAGCCCTTTCGACTTTCTGCCTCCCTACGACGAAAGCTCGAGAAATCTACAGAAATTCAAAGGACTCATGGAGCTGAAAGGAAAGGATTTACTTTTCGATGGTTCAGAGTTGGTTCGAAATGGCTTTAAGGATGCTTCAGAGGGAGTTCATCTCGTTCACCACTTACTATAGGTCGTTGACCTAGAGTTTGTTCTGTCTGAGCCCATCTCGATATGGAAGTGTGAAGTTCTTGAAATCTATACGAATGCAACTATCGACTCATCCTCCACCAAAATCAAGTCATCAGTCAATGGGCAGAAGATAAAGATCACATCCAATCGACTGAGCAAAGCACTGAATCTGCCAAAGTTCAGACAATTAGATGAAGAAGATGACCTGTACCAGGATTATGTGAAATCCGGCCACAAGTGGTGTGGACTATTAAAACACACCACTAGCTCCATTCTAAGAAAGGACATGAATCTCAAAGGCAAGTTCCTAGTAGATGAAATCGGCAAGGCATTGCTCTGCAAAACTGGCTTCCATGACAAGATCTCCAAGAAGATGTTTGAAGTAATGACAAGGATAGTTCTGAAAGTATTTAGATTCAAGAGTAGCTAAACACCTAGAGGGGGGGGGGTGAATAAGTTTTTCTTCCTTTTAGTGATTTCTTTTGACTTTGGTGAGTTGTGATTAGTTTATGTTTGCTTTCAAGAGCATACAATCAACACACAAATGGTCTATAGTGGTTCTCTAGAGTATGGGTACATCCACTGTCCCTCCCACCTTTCTAACAGTTTGTTAGTCAAGGCCAACTCCACCAAAATTGGCTCCAAGAGCTTACAACTCAGATCCCTCGGGATCTCTCAAACACCTCCAAGTACTTCCTTAGGCCCAAGGCCCTACACTCAGAGATGTAATCTCCTACAACTCAGTAATATGCACCAGAATACCCACCTCAGACTTTAGGCAAAGTCCTACACTCAGGCTTGGAGGAAAGCCCTACACTCAGATCTAACATTGGATCCTACCTCAGAGGATAAATCTCCTACAGCTCAGGCACTTAGCCCTACCTCAGATCCACACAAGGATCCTACCACTCAGATTCCAAATTGGAATCCTACAACTCATACCCAAAGGCCCTATAGCTCAGATCTATAGAAACATCCTACACTCAGCCTTTATAGACCAGGCTTACACTCATATTAGTGATGATCCTAAAAATGAAAGGTTGGTTGGTGTTGATGAATGACTGCAGAGAAACAATCTCTGAGTCTGCCTTTTCCTGAACTGAAATGATTCAGTCCTTTCTTCTTTACAGCTTCAGGAATGGATCTTCATGATTAGTTTTACTTGAGCTATAAAGTCACTGCAATAATGGATTGCTTTGTTTCTTCTTCTACCTTAGAGAGATAACTCTCGGAACTTGCTATTGAAGATGAGAATGTCAACAACTATCTTTCTTAAACTTCTTGTTTGAACAGAAGGATCAAGTTCTTCAACTTTGCAACTAGGTCGAAAGGAAGAAGATGAAGCTCTGTGATTCCCTAAAAGTCTTTTTCTTCTTCCTTGACCTCTTTTTTTTTCTATTCTGTCGTCCAACGACTCTTTTAGAAGTGGGACCACCAGGAGTTGGTAGTTGCAACTTGTCTTTTGCATTAAATGTTGTATGATAGGCAAGCAGCACCATTTGTCGTCTACTGTTCAGTTCCCGCAACATTTGAATTTCTGCTGACGTCAACATGACTCAACACCTGTGGACTTAGCCAAATTCATACAATTCAGCATAGACGTTGAGTGAAGACTTGTCACTCAATGCCAAAACACATGGGCAAATTTCTGCATCTTCAGGCATTGAGTGATCAGTCATCACTCAATGAATATAGACATTTGTAGTCTAACTGAATATGCATTGAGTGAGCCGTCATCACTCAACACATATGGACTTAATCGATTATCTCTGTATAAAGGCATTGAGTGAGTTGTCTTCACTCAACGTTTTCTACCTTTACCTCTTTTATTGAAGAGGCATTGAGTGAACTACCTTCACTCAACGCTTTTGTCCTTAGACAAATTTTCTGTTGAATAGGCATTGAGTGAGTTGACATCACTCAATGCTTCTGTCCTTAGACAGAATTCTATTTCAACCACAACTGCAGCTCTGACTGAACTATGTTCTGTCGATGCTTTCTCTACATGGCATTGAGTGAACTGCTTTCACTCAATGTTTCTGTACTTAGCCAGATTTCTTAGCAGATTCTCTGTGGCTTTGATACTTGAGCTTTACTTAGCGCATCTGGCTCTGGGTGTTGAGTGAACTGCCTTCACTCAATGCTTTTGGACTTAACCAGATTTTTGCCTTGGCAATGATGAGGTTTTGACTGCCTAATCTTTACTTAACGCTTAAGGACATTTGATGTTGAGTGAACTGCCTTCACTCAATGCATCTGGACTTAGAAAAATTTCAACCTTGTCAGCATCCTATCCTATGTCCTCCTGTCATTATCACTTGGATAACTTGTCTAATCAAAGTAAAAAAGAGCCCATGCATATATAGAACTTTTAACATGCATCAGATACAAACATATGTATATCATTGTCCTATAGACCTTCTTCAAATATGGGACATTATGATCAATGGATCCAACAAGTTCTATCCAAAAAGACTAACTGGAGGAAGGTACTGTTTGATAGAGTGGTGGACTGTATGCCAGAACTTAATCTAGGGAGAATTCTGTCCTTGTATCTCTGTGTCTGTTCCAGGGATCGTGAGGTTAAGAACAAAGATTCACCATATGAGATTAATGGATTCTAAGATGTTTGATATGTGGGACAGAGTGCTGCTCCCACATAAGAAATCTACTAACAAGAAAAAGAAAATAGTCATGATCACAGAGGAAAGTACTGGAAGCAGCTCTTCATAGAGCAGTGAGGAAGAGCCACATGATCCTCAGCTATCCAATTCTATAAATGAAACTAGAAGAGACATGAGTGCTCAAGACTCTATATCTTCAGAACCTGTAACAAGAACTCAACTTGGTGCATCTCAGTCTGAAGAGATTCCTGCTGAAACAATGGAAATGCTGAAAAGACATGTAGTGGACAACATCTGTGTAAACATTGAGTGGGATATTTCTCAAATGCTTGCACCTGCTATGGGAGAGACAGTTCAATCAGTTCAAGAACAACTTGATTCCTTCCTTGAAAATCTGCAGAATAGAATTGATCAAACTCCAGAAGGCCCTGAAGTGATACTCTTCCATCCTCAAGTTGAGGGGGAGCAACTTCCTGATATAGTGATTGAAGATGCTCCAGCTATAGTTGATACAAATCAGCAAATTCCTTTGGGGAATGCAGAGATTGAGGGGGAAATTCCAACAGAGCTCTCTGCTCAGGAAACAGAGAATGTTATTAAAATTTCTAAGGATGGTGAACCTACAGTTGATGAGCCAAAGAGTGATGTTACTAATCACTCTTCTGAATACATGAGAGCTGACTTAGAGAGAGGATAAGAGATAAGGAAAGAGGATGTCAATGACCAAGGGACATCTCATCAGGGTGATCAGATGTAATCAACATCCCTGGCATAATTGAAAGGTCTACTGGATGACCAGAGGAGGCAAATTGAACATTTTGTTGATGATTCAATAAAAGAGATGAGGAAGGATTTGTCTATAGAGATAAAGTACATTAGATTTGAAGTTAACCTATTGAAGGCCAACACATTATCATTCTTAATAAGAGTTGTCCCAGCTGTAACCAAGACTGAAAGCAAGCTTGAGGATATCTAGAAGAAGCAGCTTGATATCATGGAAAATCAAAACATCACAACTAGTAACATGAAAATGGTCCATGAAGTCCAGAAAATCCTCATGGAAGATCATAAGATAACTATGGAGAGGAGAATGGATGCTTGCACTCAGTACCAGGATAATCAGTTGTTAGAGGTTAAGAATCATGTCACTAAGGGAGTCAACTTTTTGGATGAAAGACTCTCTATTGTAAATAACTCCCTGACTGTAACTGTTGGTGAAGAGGTCATAAAGGGGGAGAAGGCAATGATAAAAGCCAACAATGAGAATGCTGTTTGGGTTACTAATGTAATCAAAGGTTCATTGGGGCTTGAACAATATTCATATGACAACATTGTTCCTACTCCTATTCTAGAAGGACAAGTAGATGGAAATCAGCAAGATGAACAATATGGTGATGATCAATATGGTGATCAAGTTGATGCTCAGTGGACTGATCCTTCTACTGCTGCTAAAATTCCTACCTTCAACCCCACCACTGATCAAATAGCAAAAGCCAAAGACAAGTCAGTTACTGAAGAGTAGGAAGCACTACAACAAACTGCACCTATCGTAAGGACTGAAATATAACTAAAACAAATTTTGTTACTAATAGCTATATTTAGTAACGAATTTTTTCTATTGTTACCAAAAAGTACTTTTTTGTAATGAATATTTTATATTTTGTTACAATTGTAATTAATTTGTTTCTATAAATGTAAGTATTTGTAACAACACTAATGTTACGTTATAAATAGTAAATTTTTCTCATAATATGTATCAATTGTAACTACATAATGAAAGTGTTTTGTGACAAAGAGATTTTCCTTACTATTAGTAATATTTTATTATTAAAATTCTGTTACAATTAGAGCTGATATCGAGTCAAGTACGAGCGATTTTGGCTCGGCTCGAGAACGAAATTTTCGACTCAAACTCGGCTCGAAATTGAAATTGATTTCGAGTCGAGTCGGCTCGACTCGAAATGACTCGATTTCAAGTTGGCTCGAAATCGAATCGAGTCGGCTCGAAATCGAATCGGGTCGGCTCGAAATCGAATCAAGTTGGCTCGAAATTGAGTAATTTTCGTTTTATTCCTAGTTTGCTCGAAATTAAATTGGGCAACCCATAAATTTAGCAAATGAAACACTTAAAGACTTCATTTTTTTTTATTTAGGTTTAAAATTTGTTATTTTTAATCTCAAAATAAGAATATATTAATAAATACATATTTTTTTAATTAATTTGAGTTGATTCAAATCATATTTCGAGCGATTCAGGGCTGACTCGAAATCGACTCGAAATTAGATTCGAGTCAAAGTGAATCGACTCAAATTCAGTCAAATCAATTTTAACCGATTCCGATCCGGCTCAATTTTCAAACAATTTTCGAACGAATTTCTAGTTTCGAATAATATGCTCAGCCCTAGTTACAATAAATATTTTATATTTTATTATCAAATTTTGTACTATTTTATTATCAAAGTTTTCAATTAATTTTGTATGACGATTCAAATTAAAGTTTATTTAAATTGAAAAATTAATTAATAATTGAATTGAAAAATATTTAAAGTTTATTTACATTAGAATTAATTACATTAAATAACAAAATTTATTGAAAATTAAAATTAAAATTAAAATTACATTGAAAAATTAAAATTAAAATTTATTAAATTGAAAAATAATTAAAGTTTATTTACATTAAAAAATTAAATTGAGAAATTAATTAATTACAAATATAAATTGAAAATATTTAAAAAAACAAATTGAAAAAATAATAAAAAAATAAAACATTTCGCTGGTGAACAGTGTCGTGAACACTGTTCACCCGACTGTTTTTTATAATATACATTAATAATTAAATTTTAATTAAAAAAACTATACTGGTTTATAAAAAATATACATTAATAATCAAATTTATATAACACTGTTCACCCGCCTCTTTTTAGTCCCACACTGCCAATTAAAACTTGAATTTCGGGTTTATATTGCCAATTACGCAATGAATTTTTGAAATCAGCTAGGCTAGCGGGCTGGCGGGTGAACGATACAAAATTAATTGTAAACTTTGAAACTTTAATTTTGTACTATTTTATTATCAAATTTTGTAATATTGTAACTAATTTATTGTGAGGATATTTTTTTAGGTGATGAAGTATCGTTTGTTACAATTAATTTATTTATAACGACACGCATACATTCGTTAAAAGAAGTTTTAGCGACAAGTTTTAGAGGACGATCGTTACATAAAGTATTTTTCATTACCAAAGAGTTTTTGTAACGATTTTTGGTTCTTATTGTAACGATTTAGGTCCTTACTATAAGTGCAATTTGTTATAGTGAAGAGATCAGACTCAATAAGAAGAGATATAAAGAAGAGATGGAGACCAGGCCAGACTTTGAAAAATGGAGTCCTAAATCTAGGACTATCATCTTGTTTTCCTAGGATCAAATCAAAGATAAGAAAACTGAAATGGGAGAGTTGTATAGCTCCCTAGAATGGACCAAATTATAAAGGAATGAAGAGGCCAGAAGGAAGTTCAGGAGGGACAAGAAAACAGGTATAGTGCCACTAGATGCTCATGAGCCAAGCAAATACTTTCCTAAGCCCTACAATTATTTTGAGAGACAGGGGATGAAAAAGACTAAAGCTGATGAAAAGGCTGCAAAGAAAGCCAGCATGGGGATACTTATCAAGGAACCTAAAACATAAAATGTTAATGTATTCCTTAAGGGATTTAGTAAATGAATTTTATTATAAGCACATTGTGAAAGTGAGGATAAGATCTGTCTTTAGTAAATGAATTTTATTATAAGCCAGCATTATGGATTGATGTTGTCAAAGCTCCCCCTGAGATCTGTAGTTCTTTAGGAAGAGAAGCTTTGCACAGGGTGATAGACCTTCAGAATGGTGGAGATCTCCAGCAAAAGATGATTTCAGCAAAGGCTGAAATGTGAGGTGTCTGGAGTCTTGATTGATGAAGTCTTGAACACTAGAATCAGATGAGATCTGAAAGAATAGAAGAATTTCTTCTCTGTGTGGTGATCTCCTTCACTGTTCTATTCCTTGTGTTCTGTATGAATTCTGACAAATGTAATTCTGTAGTTCTTGTGTGTGTCTCTCAAAAACTCTGTTCACTTCTTGTTATTGAAGGTGATAATTATTATCTGAAAAGATATATTAAAATCCAATCTTCTAGATAGCCGTTGGCCAGTCATAAATGACTTCCTTAATTGATATTTGTCTCTGGAGGAAAGTCCTAAGAAACATTGCATTTAGTCTTCCTTGAAACTTGCTCCAGATTGATTGAAACGGCTACAAAATCCTTTGCATTAACTGCTGGATATGAATCAATTTGAATTCCATAACTGACTGAATTTGAAATCCTGAAATCGTCGATCTCTCAGGAAATCGTCGATCTGAGCTCAACTATCGTCGACCTGAGCTCAGAGATTGGAACTTGACTTGAAACAGAAACTTCGATCTGAGCTCGTAGATCTTTGAACCGAGTTCGACAACTCGTTGAACTGAGCTCAGAGATAGTCGAACTGAGTTCGATGCCTCGTCGATCTGAGCTCGACGAAAATTGCCTTAAACTTTCTGCACTTGTAATCTGATCTAAAAGGTCTTGGGGGCAGCTTTCAAACCTAAGTTCTAAGCCTTAGACCTATTCTAGTTTGACCTTTAAATCTATATAATGAGGTCAAGACACACTCCTATGGACATAGTGATCCTTACCCAAATAAGTAATAGGATGTTCCAACAATCTCCCCCTATTTGGGTTAGGATTACTATTTACATGACAGATAAGAATTTAAAAGTATACAAGCAGAAACAAAAGCAAATACAACATTACAGAATAATGAAATGCAGCATTGCAGAAGCAGAAATAATCACAGCAGATTGTCAGAGAAAGATATATGTTGTTCAGCTTACATAGTTAGTCCTTTTCTTTGCCCTTTTTGAATAAAATTTCTCTGTTGGGATTTTGAGCTTCCTTCTTGTATCTTCTGTCATCATCAGCACCTAGGGAGGTTTGAGATTTGGGCCTGGGGACCACTTCCTCTAGGTGCAGCTTCATGTAACTTTTTAGGTCAAAGAATTTTCTGGAAGAATATCTCTCAAGCTCTTTCATTCTTTGTTCAGATAGTGTAGTGATGTTTGAAGTATCTTTTCCCTATTCTCTTGCTTTCTTTATTTGGTCCAAAGCAGCTAATTCCTTCATCCTTGCTGTTCAAGAGAGAGGATTGTTCTCTGGGTCTTCATAGGGAACAGGAGGTTCATATCTATTGATTGTATCAGCAGGAGGAGCTCTTGAAGGAACAGTTTCTTTAAGTTTATATGGGAAAGGACCAGAAGTTGAATTAATGGGGCCTTGTCCTTCCCTGTGATAAGGATGTTGTCTTGATTGTCCTCTTGAATATACTCTATATCCTCTTTGATTTCCTGTATACTGGCCTCTTCTGGACTGGTAGCCTCTTTGTTGATTTCCTCTGGATTGTGATCTATCTTGAACCTGAGAAGAACTTTGAGTTGTAGCATGAGAGGTTTGTTGAGCAGAACTTCCACCAGTTCCTGCATCTGGAGAGGGAGGAGGAGGAGGAGGACTATGGTGAGATGTGCCTTTGTCATACTTCCTCCTCTTCTTCATGGCCTTTAATTGGTTCTTTGAGAATTGCATCCATGGTTTAGTTATTGGGCAGTCATGCAGAATGTAATAAGGAATATCATTATCATTTGTGACTTTCTGTGGAGGAACTCTCTTCAAGGCTTTGCTTCTTGCTTTCCTCTTCCTTGCAATGGTTGCAGAGGAGTCATCAGAATCAGTCCTATTCTCATCACTGTCTGAGCTTTGAGGATTGTCATACAGCTCATCAATCCTTTTAAAATAATCTTGCTATTGTTTAGATTGTTCAGTTGAAGCAGCAGCAATAGTAACAGAAGCAGTAACAGAAGCTGGAGCAGCACTGACAACAAAAACAGCAATACTAACAATTGGAGTAGCAGATTCTGAAACAAAAGCTGGAACAGCATGCTCAACAACAATAGCAGGCTATGAAACACTGGCCTCTATCATCATCATATCAGCAGTATCAAGAAAAACTTCATCAGCAGCAGTATCAAAACTAACTTCCTCAGCAGCAGAAACAACACACACAACAACAACAGAAGTAGTAATTTCCACAGCCTTGATAGAATGGATGTATGAAGATATCAAGCTGGGATCACAACTGGAAATAGGCACAATGGCCTTAGTAAGGACTTCAGCTTCTTGAGCTGGAAGATATCTGTAATGTAGTACATCAAACACTGACAGCAGAGACCTGAGGTCAACTGCACTGAAAGAAAGAGCTAGAGATGGGGATGGAGTCACTAGCAGATCTTCTTCTGGAGCAGGCATCATCTCTTCTTCATCTGGCATCTCCCCCCTGCCTGGATTCAGTATAAACTGGATCAAGGCACCCCACAGAAGGGATTGCCTGAGAAGGATAGAAGGAGGAAAGCCTAGCAGATAACTCCTAGATAGATTTAAGAAGTGGAGCCATGGAGGTGTCTAATAAGAGTGTTAGCCTGGGAGCTAACATCTCATATAGCTTATTTTCAAGGACTGGAAGATCTACTTGCTCAAGGGATACTTGAGTAGAGGTAGAGGAGAAGGTTGTAGAAGTAGATGGTGTTGGAGGGGCTGCAGTGATGTGGAGAAATGATGTGGATGGCAGTGAAATGGATGGTTGTGATATGGGGATGGTTGTGATGGATGTCACTGGAATGGATATAGATGGAGTGAAGGATGGTTGAGCTAGAATGTCTTGAAGCAATTGTTGGTAAGAAGTAGAAGATGATGGGGGCTCAAGGGGTGAGGAATGAGAATCATCCATGAAGGAATCATCTAAGAGGTTGAAAGATGGAAGATTGATGGATGAGTCAATGTCAAGAGGGGGGTAATAGTGTAGAGGATGTAATTATTCTTGATGAGTTGCTGGAGGTGGTGAAGAAATAGTTGGAGATGGAGTTAAGATGGGAGAGGAGATTGTGATGGGAGATGAAATTGAAATGGTGATGGTGGATGTAGGGATGGTTGAAGAAGCAAGAGGTGGAGATGGTGGAGATGAGGAGGAGGCAGGCAATTCTTCCAGGGGGGCAGTTACCTGAGGGGAAGTGACTGGTACAGTCCTTGTGCCTGAAGTTGAGGTAGTTGTAGGACCCCTGCTGGGTTTGGCAATTTGCCTGTCCCACTTACCAAAGAGAGCACAAGAGAGTCTCTTGGAGGCATTGATGTGCATGCCATTGGACATAAGAAATTGGGGGCATCTGTTATACAGAAACAGGCCTAAAATCCTCCCAAAATTAACAAAATTCTTGTTAATCTTTTTCTTAATTAAATCAAAGAATATTTCTCCCCAATTCAAATGTTTCTTATCAACTAAGGCACCCATCAAACAAAATTGATACCTTGATATTGTATCATGAGCAGAATGCTTGGCTAGCAGTACCTTTCCCACAACATCAGCTAAAAACCTATACTCCACTGACAGGTTTTTCTTAAGCAACTTGTTAGGGTTTGCTGCTGAATGACCCATTCTATCCAACATGGAAGAAAATTCCTCTCCAGACAATTCCATTGAATCATGCCCAGTACTTAATTGGAAAACTTCTGTTAGAAGTGTAGGAGATAGGGATACCTAGTTTCCTGATATTGTTCCAATCACTGTATTTTGATCCAGGTTGTGTGTTGTGTACACCCATTCCTTAATCTCATCTGCAGCCAATTTCATCCTTGTAGTCATGATAGGAACCAACTGTTGTTCCTTGAACAGCTCTAGAATATCCTTGAAGATTTGATCACTTCCTCCGAATGAATCCATGTCGATATCGAAATCAGTGTCAAACTTCATTGCTGCTAAGGCAGCGACAGAGACGACCATGTTTTCCTGCAAAAATGAACAAACAAGACCAAGTGCAGAGATATTTGGAGGGAAAGAAAGCTCTGCAGAAGGTATGAATGTGCAAACGGAGAATGAAGGCCGAAAAATGATTTTTATATTAGGGTTCAACGCCGAAATGGAAAGATCGTTGAACTCAGTTCGACGATATGGGCTTCTAAAAGAATCTGAAAGGTCTTCAACATCATTGATCTCCGTTCGACGATATTGGAGAGCGTCGAGCTCCGTTCGACGATCTTTGACCGGAAAGAGATAGCCTAGCATTATCTGGAGAACGCTGAACTCCGGTCGATGATTTCTGAGAAAGTCGATCTCCGTTCGACGATCTTTGGGAAAAACGTCGAGCGCAGTTCAGTGAACAGAAATAACCTATAGACACTAGAAAAATCAAGTTTTTAACCTAGTCTTGGTCAATTTTAAGGTTTTAACATTTTGGATTTTATTTTAAGCTTCCTCCATCTAACATTCCTAACTGATTCAGGAAGAAGGTGTGTTTCTTTTCATCCAATGGTTTGGTGAAAATATCTCCCCTTTGCAAATCAGTTGGGATATATTGAAGTTCAATTTTATTCTTCTCAACATTGTCTCTTAAAAAGTGATGCCTAATCTCTATATATTTTGTCCTACTATGGAGGACTGGATTTTGTGCTATAGAAATGGCACTGGTGTTATCACAAAATATTTTTGACTTGTGTAAGTTGTAACCATAGTCTAGGAGCTGATTTTGAATCCACAATATCTGTTAGCAACAACTGTCTGCTGCCATGTATTCATCTTCAGCAGTTGATGTGAACACAGATGTTTGTTTCTTACAAAACCAAGAAACAAGTCTGTCACTAAGCAACTGGCAAGTTCTACTGGTGCTTTTCCTGTCTACTCTACATCCAGCATAATCAGCATCTGAAAATCCAGTTAATTCAAATCCTGAATCTTTTGGATACCAGAGACCTAGATTTGGACAACTCTTTACATACCTAAGAATCCTTTTAACTAATGTTAGGTGTGACTCTCTAGGGCTTACTTGGAATCTTGCACATATGCATGTAGCAAACATTATGTCAGGCTTACTAGCTGTAAGGTACAATAAAGAGCCAATCATTGCTCTATATGTTGTCTGATCAACAGGTTTCCCATGTTCATCAGCATCTAATACAGCATTAGTGGGCATAGGTGTTTTCATACAGGATGCTTCAGACATACCAAATTTCTTAACCAACTCTTTTGCATACTTGGTTTGAGAGATGAATATGCCATCAGCATGTTGTTTGACTTGCAATCCTAGAAAGAAGGAAAGCTCACCCATGCTACTCATTTCAAATTTAGAATGCATTAAGTTGGAAAACCTTTTGCACAAATTTGAATCAGTAGATCCAAAGATAATGTCATCTACATAAATTTGTACTAGTAGGGTATTAGACTTATGGGTTCTAATAAAAAGAGTTTGGTCTACTCTACCCCTTATAAAATCATTTTTCAAAAGAAAGCATGCTAAGGTCTCATACCATGCTCTAGGAGCTTGCTTGAGACCATATAATGCTTTATGCAGTTTAAAAACATAATCATGATGAGTTGGAGAGATAAAACCTGGGGGTTGTCTAACATAGACTTCTTCCTTGATATCTCCATTGAGAAATGCACTCTTCACATCCATTTGATAGACCTTGAATCCCTTGTGTGCTGCATAAGCTAGAAATATTCTTATGGCCTCTAACCTTGTAACTGGTGCAAAGGTCTGGTCATAATCTATTCCTTCTTCTTGTGAGTATCCTTGTGCAACTAGCCTTGCCTTGTTCCTTACAATAATTCCTTGATCATCCAACTTGTTTTTGAACACACATTTTGTTCCAACAATGGAGTGATCATTTGGCCTTGGCACTAGTTCCCAAACTTTATTCCTTTCAAATTGATGTAATTCCTCTTGCATTGCAATGATCCAGTATGGATCTTGTTCTGCATCTTGTATGGATTGAGGCTCAATTTGAGATAGAAAGAAGGTGTGCATCAGGTTTTGGTTGACCTGATTTCTGGTTTGTACACCAGCTGAGATGTCTCCAATCACTTGGGAGATTGGATGATCTCTTGATGTTACTAAATCAACAGGGGGTGTTGATTGTTCACCAACCTGGGTTGTTGCTTCCTCTTGTGGAACAACAACTAGATCTTCAATATGATTCTCACAAAGATATTGAATGTCGTCTTCATCTTCACTGCTTTCACTTTTTTATTATATAGGTGAAGGTGTGGTACCCTCTTCAATTATGTTCAGCCTGTCCAAATTCTCTGAGAGATAATGTACCTGCAAAGGTTCTATGGTAGAAGTGTTCTTCTCCTTATAAGACATGTTAGTTTCATCAAAAGATACATGGACAGATTCTTCAATTTTAAGAGAAGATTTGTTATACACCCTATAAGCTTTACTGATCATGGAGTATCCCAAAAACACTCCTTCATCAGCTTTGGCTTGAAATTTTGCTATGTATTTCTTGTCATTATTGTGTACTTAACAAATGCAACCAAAATTTTTGAAGTAATCTACTTTAGGTTTCTTCCCTTTGAGTAATTCATAGGGAGTCTTGCCCTTCAGCTTATGTATCAAACTTCTATTCAACACATAGTTTGAGGTGTTCACTGCCTCTGTCCAAAAGGATAGAGGAAGGTGAGCATCTGTCAACAATGTAGTAGCAGATTCAATAAGGGTTCTATTTTTCCTTTCAGCTACCCCATTTTGTTGAGGAGTTCTAGGAGCTGAGAAAGTGTGCCTGATCCCTTCACTCTAACAGAACTCTTGCATAAGAAGAGAATCAAACTCTGTCCCATGATCACTTCTGATCAGGGCAATGTGAGTATTGAACTCAATCTGTATGCATTTGAGAAACTCTGTCAAACACTTAAAGTTATCAGACTTTTTCCTCAGAAAGAACACCCATGTGAATCTAGAGAAGTCATATACAACTACTAAAGTGTAAGATTTCCCTCCTAGGCTTTGTACTGTAATGGGTCCAAAAATATCCATGTGTAACAGATACAAGATCCTAGGTGAATCACTCTTATTAAGTGACTTAAAACTATTTTTAGTTTGCTTGCCTAATTGACAAGCCCTGCAAAGTCCTTCCTTCTTGTATGGGCCAGAAGGTAGTCCTCTAACAAGGTTGTCCTTGGATAGCCTAGCAATGGTTCTAAAGTTTATATGTCCTAATCTCTTATGTCATAGTTCATTTGGTTTACAAACAGAATTGAACAAGCAGATATCTACCTTAGTTGAATGAAAATCTACAAGATAGATGTTACCTTTCCTTTTACCTATCAACACAGTTGTGTTGTCCTATGATTTGATTTTGCATGAGGATTTGTTGAATGTCACCTGGTAGCCTTCATCACACAGTTGACTGATGCTGAATAGATTGTGGTTCAGTCCTTCCACATAGGCCACCTTCTTGAATGTGAATGACCCTATCTGGACTGCACCATATCCCTTGGTTTGTCCAAAGTTTGAATCTCCAAATATTACTTTGGGTCCAAGTTTGGCTTTGAAGGATGTAAGGTTATCCTGGCTTCCTGTCATGTGCTTTGAGAACCCACTATTCAGATACCATTGCTGGTCCTTTGTTGGATAGGTCTTCACCTACACATAAAACAATTTATTTGTTTTTGACCCAGTTTACCTTGGGCCTAGGTTGATAGCCTTTAAATTCTGAAATAAAAGACATCCCTAGTTGACACTTATAGCCTTCAGGATGATATCTCCTAGGAGGTATTATCCATTCAGCATAAGGGTTAAAGCTTTGGGATGTAGGACCTCTGGGATTGAAGTTAGACTTACTGCTGAAAAATCGTTCAAAGCTCTGAGCTCTGTTCATCGATCTCTGAGCTGAGTTCGATGATCTTGGGTCAGATCGTCGAGCTCTGTTCGAAGATCGACTTTGCTAGAGTTCAGAGTTCAGAGTTCAGAGATCGTCGACCTGAGTTCGACGATTCAGCCTTAGATCGCTGAGCTCCGTTCGGAGATCGTCGAGCTCCATTCGATGTATTCTGTTGAACTTTGTTTTTCTTAGGTAAATCAGAATTCTTCCTAGCCACCTCTACAACTCCCTTTCCTTTGTCTGAAATAAACTTAATTGGTGTTGTTAATACTATAGGTTGGCTGGATGAAGCACCCAAGCCCAGTGTACTATTAAGTCTTGAGTTCACTGTGCTTGTGATGTCCATCAGTTTGATGCTTCTCCCATTGAGGGATTCTTCAAGCTTCATTGCCTCAGATAGTTCACATTTCAGTGAGGCTATCTGCTCCCTACAACATTCCAACTCCTCAGAGAGTTTAAGGTTATTTGATTTTAAAGTGCTATGTTCAGACAATTGATTTCTGAGAGAGATAATCTCTTTCTCAGACTTTAGCAGGTCTAAACAAAGTGCCTTAAATTCAAATCTAAAGTCCTCTGAATTGGAATCAAAAAAATCTATTACCTGATCTTCTTTAGCTTGAGGTTCAGATTCAGATTCTGACTCTTGTTCTGCATCAAAATTGTGTTGAGAGGCATTGATAGCCATCATGCAGAACTCCTTCTCTTCAGCATCATCTTCATCATCACTTGAGCTTGATGAAGCCTCTGATTCTTCTTCAATTGCACTCCAGGTTTCAGCTACAAATCCCTTTCTGGTGTGTTTGTTCTTGCTGGAGGAGGATTTATCAGTGTTGTTTCACCTGAAGTCTTTATCTCTTCTCCTGTCTTTCTTATCTTTCTTGTCCTTATTTTGATTCTCTGGACAGTCAGGCACAATGTGGCCTGGTTTCCTACATCCAAAACAAATAATTTGTTTGTTACTAGACTTGTCATACCTTGGCTTTTCATGGCTTCTGGATGACCTTTTCCTGAAATCTTTTCTAACCATCTTGTAAAATCTTTTGGCCAGTAAACTCAATAGCTCTTCATTGCCTGTGACCTTGTCTTCAGGCTGATCTTCTAAAGCTTTAAAAGCAATTGTCTTCTCCTTCCTTGTGCTGGAGAAGCTGCCTTTTATTCTTCCTCTCTATTTTTGATGAGCAGCTCATAAGACTTGAGCTTGCCCAAAAGAGCTTCAGTGGTGATCTCATTTAGGCTTCTGGCATCCTTGATTGGCCAAATCCTTGAGTCCCAAGTGCTGGGGAAGCACATTATGATTTTATCATTGAGTTCAGTCAATGAGATCTCCTTGTCCAAAGTTTTTAGTTCACTGACAATTAGACTGAGTCTGTTATACATGTCAGCAACTGACTCAGTTTCTCCCTTCTTGAAATTCTCATACTGGGTTATGAGATGGGATCTTCTGTCTTTTCTTTCATCAGCAGATCCTGACACAATCTCAGATAGCTTGTCCCATATTTCTTTTGCTGAGTTGCATTCAGCCACTTTTTGAAATATCTCGTCAGACATAGTCTGAGCCAATATGTTCATTTCCTTAGCATCAACAACTTTCCACTTTTTGATTTCTACATCTATTCCTGAAGGAGGTGGAATAGCACTTGTACTTGTACTTTTTGGGGGTCTTGGACACACTATCAAAACAGAATTATAGATGTCCTCATCAATAGAATTTATATATAATCTAATCCTTGCCTTCCAAAGTGCAAACTTAGAAAGATTGCACACTGGAGGTCTGGTGCTAGCATAATCTTTGTTCTATGCCATGGTTTTATAAAAAAATAAATATAATAAAAGTAATAACCCTCTATTAAAGATTGATCTTATCAGAGATCTTTTGGTTCAGGTGTTAGCCTGTAGGAACAACCAATCTGATGAAGATTTAGTTGTTGAATAACCAATCTCTCTCTGATAACAATTGAAAGTGAGGATAAGATCTGCCTTTACTCTAAAGGGGGGGTGAATAGAGTATACTAAAATAATTTTCAAAATTAAAAATTATTTAGCAGTGGAAGACTTAATTTATGTATAGGTGTATTGTGCTTGCAAAGATTAAAGCAAACTAAAGCAGAATATAAAAACACAGCACACAGCAAATCAAACACAGCAACCAGAAGACACAAGGATCTATAGTGGTTCCCCAATCAACCTGGGTACATCCACTCTTCTACCATCCTAGGTAAGAATCCACTGCAGGAATAGTTGATCAGGTGTTCTGGGCACCAATGAGCTTTTGATAAGGTGCTCAAAAACAAACCCAGATTTTTTGATAAGCTGTCTTGCCACCACTGAGTTTTGACAAGGTCTCAGAAACCAGACACAAAACTTTTGAAGGGAGTTTTGAGTAAACCTTTTACAGCAGAATAAAAGAAAAATGAAGATGTTCTTCTCTGTCAACAGTCAAAGAGAAGACTAGTGGATTGATGTTGTCAAAGCTCCCCCTGAGATCTGCAGTTGTTCAGGAAGAGAAGCTTTGCATAGGGTGATAGGCCTTCAGAATGGTGGAGATCTCCAGCAAAAGATGATTTCAACAAAGGCTGAAATGTGAGGTGTCTGGAGTCTTGATTGATGAAGCCTTGAACACTAGAATCAGATGAGATCTGAAAGAATAGAAGAATTTCTTCTCAGTGTGGTGATATCCTTCACTATTCTATTCCTTATGTTTTATATGAATTCTGACAAATGTAATTCTGTAGTTCTTGTGTGTGTCTCTCAAAAACTCTGTTCACTTCTTGTTATTGAAGGTGATAATTATTGTCTGAAAAGATATATTGAAATCCAATCTTCTAGATAGTCGTTGGCCAGTCATAAATGACTTCCTTAATTGATATCTGTCCCTGGAGGAAAGTCCTAAGAAACATTCCATTTAGTCTTCCTTGAAACTTGCTCCAGATTGATTGAAACGACTACAAAATCCTTTGCATTAACTGCTGGATATGAATCAATTTGAATTCCATAACTGACTGAATTTGAAATCCTGAAATCGTCGATCTCTCAGGAAATCGTCGATCTGAGCTCGACTATTGTCGACCTGAGCTCAGAGACTGGAACTTGACTTGAAACAGAAACGTCGATCTGAGCTCAAAGATCGTCGAACCGAGTTCGACGACTCGTTGAACTGAGCTCAGAGATAGTCGAACTGAGTTCGATGCCTCGTCGATTTGAGCTCGACGAAAATTGCCTTAAACTTTCTGCACTTGTAATCTGATCTAAAAGGTTTTGGGGGCAGCTTTCAAAACTAAGTTCTAAGCCTTACACCTATTCTAGTTTGACCTTTAAATCTATATAATGAGGTCAAGACACACTCCTATGGACATAGTGATCCTTACCCAAATCAGTAATAGGATGTTCCAACACATTGTCTATTTATAATTATCATTTTTGTTGAGATAATCTCATTATGATTTTGTGCTGCCTATTGCTCTAGATTGTTGTGAATATTTTTCTATTAATATGGTAGTGTATATTATTGACTAGGGTTCTTACTTCTTCAAATAGGGAGAGATTGTTGGGTTCATTGATCACAATGTCCTAGATTTGAAGAAGACCCATAGGTCAATAATATACATATTAATATATCTAATATATGTTCAATGTCATTGCATGTAAGTTATATTTTGTTACAGTGATTAGACAAGTTGTCAGGGTCATAGTGACAGTTGGACTCAAGACTGGTTGCGGAATAAGGAAAATTGGCTAAGTACAGAAGCATTGAGTGAACTCACTTTACTAAATACAAGAAGGGGAAAAGCATTGACAGAACTCTTACAGTCAAAGCTCCAGTGTTGCTGACTAAGAAATCTATTTATGGACAGAAGGGTCGAGTGAAGACAGTTCACTCAATGCCTACTCAACATGATATTTGTTTAAGTATAGAAGCATTGAGTGAAGATAGGCCACTCAACACCTCATCAAGAAGTCTGGAAAAGTCCAAAAGCATTGATTGTACAAGCTTCACTCAATGCCTTCATGTAGGAAAATTCTGCCAAGTCCAAAAGCGTTGAGTGATGAAGGCTCACTCAACGCCTTAACAGTTAGACTGCAAATGTCATAAGAGTTGAGTGTTGAAGGTTTACTCGATAACTCAAGGTGCAGAATTATGCAAAGTATTTCTGCATTGAGTGACAAGGCCTCACTCAATGCCTATGCAAATTGTTTGGAAATTACTAAGTCCACAAGTGTTGAGTCATGCTGACGTCATCAATAATTCAAATATTGCGGGAACTGCGCGCTAGATGACAAAAAGCACTGTGTGCCTTTAGTATAACAATTAATGAAAAAGGTATGTTGCAGTTTCCTATTCCAGCTGGTCCATACTGCACATAGAGCCATTGGATGGCGAGTAATAAAAGGACTTTTCGAGAAATCGAAAAATAGCTTTTTGGTTATCTTCTTCCTCTGGATTAAGTCAAAAATTTCTAGAACTCATTTTCTCACATTAGTCCGTGTATCGCAAACAGAGGTTGGTTATTGAAGAAATAATGAATTGAAGAATTAATTTGTCTTCAACAACAAGATCAGAGATCTCATTTTCTGAAGAAGAAGTTGCAGAGCTACTTTAAGTTACTGCTCATCTTCAAGGCCACTACAATCAACTAATACATCAAAGGCTTGAAGGTACACGGCTCTACAGTGTCTTCTCAGCACAAGCAAAAATACTGAAGATTTAAATACTTGTTGCTGTGGTGAAGATTGGACTGAAGTTTTTCAGTTCAGTGAGAAGACTCAGAGAATCATTTCTCTAGAGTTAGTCATCATCAACAACTTACTCTTTCTATAGGATCAATATTGATTTGAGTTGTAAGCCTAAAATATAAAGATTGGATTCTGTTGTGAATCTGAGGTAGGGCATGTGTGCCTGAGGTAGGACATATTTGCCTAAGGTAGGATCTGAGCCAGATCTGAGCTGTAGGATACTTATTATCTTTAAGTGTAGGGCTATCCTTCTAGCCTGAGTTCTAAGGCTTCTTGTTTAGCCTGAGGTAGGTGATCAGGTGGATCACTGAGTTATAAAAGTAAAGTTTACTCTAATTTGGTAGGGCTTTGGCCTGAGGTAGGACTTGAAGGAAGTCTGAGAGATCTGTGTTGTAAGCTCATTGGGCCGAGATCTGTGTTTCAAGCTCATTGAGCCGAGTTTTGGAGAAGATTTCCCTGTCTTACACACTGTTAGAAAGGTGGGAGGGAAAGTGGATGTACCCATACCTTAGGGAATCACTATAAATTCTGGTGTGATGTTTTAGTTCTTGAAAGCTATCATAAAATCAAACACACAACTCACCAAAATAAAAAAGTAGTCAAAAAGACTTATTCATCCCCCTCTAGGTGTATAACTACTCTTGAAATAAATACTTTTAGACCCTCATCCTGATAAGGCATAATCTAAAACTTTCTTGTCTGATTCAGATTATGAAACTGGTGCTGAGCCAGAGGCTACCTCATCTTATGAAAATGGGGAGGACTCTGAACCAGAGAACTCTTATGATGAAATCATGGAGAAGTATGGGGCAATCCTGAAATCTTTGGGAAAAAGCAGGAAGCTTTCAAAGAAGCAAGATGAAGAGCTTGAACTCCTAAGACATCTAAAGTGTCAGCTTGAGAAAAAGATGGATAAGATCCATCAAATGAATTTAAAAATTATTAAGCTCAAGGGAATTATTAATGAGCGTGTTAAGCTTCACATTCAAAAAGAAAGGATCATTATGAAGCTTAGAAATAATATCCTTAAGGAAAGGGAACTGGTGGCAAAATACTATAAGCCCCAAACTATTCTCCCTATAATAGATACCTTCTCTACACCATACAGAAATTGTGTAGGATATAAGAAGAGGAATAGGAGGAGAACCAAGGTCAAAGGAAAGGCACCCATGCAACCCATAAATTTTAAAAAGGTTCTCTTAGCCACAAATAGCTATGACCTGGAAAGTGTCTATGGACACTAGAAAAATGGATGTTTCACTAGTAGAACTAAAGATGTACACTATGTTAAAAGTTCCCTTAAGGCAGCTCATGAGGAATTTATGATGAAGGATCAAGGCCCCTTTGTGTTTGATGTCAACATCAACTCCAAGGGTAAGGGAAGAGGGTCTAAAATATGAGATGCAAGGAAGGGAAAGGCTGTGGCTATAGATGTTAAATTTCCACCAGCACAACACCACAAGCCAAGCAAAGACTCATATGAAATCTCTTGCAGACACCCTTCTAATCCAAAAAGGACTCATCCAACTCCTACTGTGATCTCCAAGAGAAAGTATAATAGGTTTGAGTGTTGCTGCTATGGGAAGATTGAACACTTTGCAATTGACTGTTGGTTTAACTCAACTGTCCATAGAATAATCCTTGACCGATCAGAACCCAGACCTATTGTAACGCCCCGAAACTCAAAAGAGGGACAAGTGGCATTTTGAGCCAAGTCTGGGACTTGGTAGAGGTCACACGGCCTGGGACACGGGCGTGTCCAAGGGGCGTGTCCTGCTCGGGTCATTAGCTGAGTTGTGTTGGGGGAGAGACACGGCCTGAGCCCGGGCATGTTCGGGTCTGACACGAGCGTGTCAAATTCTACACGGGTGTGTCGAATACCCGTGTCCTCCTCGGGCTGGTGCTGGACCTGTGCCATTGGAGGAACACACCCAGCTATACAGGCGTGTACTGGATGACACGGGCGTGTCAAGCCTGACACGGGCGTGTCGAGTACCCGTGTTATTTTCGTGATGCGACGATTTTGGCGACGAATGAGGAACACGGCCTTGGATACGAGCGTGTCGCAGGCCATGTTCGGCCCAGGAAGTTCATTTTAAGTGCGAATCGTGGCCGTCCGTTTCTTTATTTTGGGATCCAATGGCTTATGGCTGTTCTTGCTGGGTTATACCCGGGAATAGGGCTTAGAAACACTCATTTACTTTGGGTTCAATCTCTTTCTAAGTTCTAGAGAGAGGGGAGAGCAAGGAGGAAGAAGGAAGAGAGATCCGGTCACCGGAGGAGATTCAGAGCGCCAAATCGCAAGCCGAGTCCAGATCTACGAAGGCGAGATCATCGCGGTGCTTTTCATCCGTATAGATTTCTATGGCGCCAAAGAGGAATGCTAGGGTAACGATTCTCTTCTTGAGCATGTGAAGCTCTCCTTCTTTTGCAAAAGGAAACCCGCTCCCGCGAGTGTGCGGTGAGCGTGCGGTGTTCCTTGGGGTAGATTTGAATAGTCCCCCTTGTTTGCATGTAGAGTCCGAAATCGAGATATGAACATAGGCATGGTGTGTGAAGCCTACCCGGACAAGTTGGTCTGGATCGGTGATGTTCATTATGCATATTTAGCCGGAGAAGACTCTGTGGCTTTGGTTGTTTTCGGGTTTTCTACACGGTAGATTGCAACAGGGAGTCTTGGGGATTAAAACCAAGGTGTACCCAGAAAACTAGGCGGAAACGCATTTCTGCCAATTTGGTGGCCTGGGTGCCAGCCTTGAACATAACTGAGTTATGTGCTTATTTAATTGTTTTGGGACTCGGAGAAGCTTGACCCGCGCATATGGCTTAAATTGACGTTGCGGTGTGAGCAACGGGTTAGGTGGAACCGTACCCGCTCTGTGTCGTTCGGTTAAAGAGACCTAAAGTACATGGCACTTACCGTTGGCATAGATGGAGGTTCTTGGGCTTAGGCCGGAAAGACTGAAATGCACACGAGTATTGTCGTTCAAGGGACGGTGGTGAGACCGCGATTTTGACCGGGTTCACCGTGTAAGTGCCCTGAGAGCACAGGGTGTGCGGCCGTGTGTGCCTGCATCTGTGATGTTGTGATTATTTGCTATATCGCTTTTTATGCTAATAAGTACAGGGAAAGAGCATCGCCGCCCCGAGCTTGGGGGAGGGATCATTATAATTTGGTCAGCTTTAGCTGACCATTACTTTTGTTTGCCACTGTTGCGGTGAATTGTGTTTGCAGCTGCTGTGGAGCCGAGTGGCAAATAGCGGACCAAAGCCCTTGTTGCTGAGCTGTCCCTTAAAGGCCTTGTTATGTTTACTTGTTTAATTCATGTGTGGCCGGCCTACATGCCGAGGTTTGGAAGACACAGTTTTAAATTTAGTGAACTCTTGTAAGGACATAAGGCCAATACTTTGTGTACTTTGTAATTTCATTCCTGTTGGTGTTGGCTAGTGGACATTCATGCTTGTGGCTAGGTTCTTAATTCTACAACTTAATAAATGGCTTCCGCTAGATGCTCTGTGTAGGATGGATGATTGGAAGAATGGTTTCAAGGCGTAACTCGCCGGTCTGTCTATGGTATATGGCATCGAGCCCCGGCCGGACCTACTGCTATATGCTATGTGTCGGATAGGGGCGTTACAATTTGGTATCAAACTACCGGTTTTGGTCAGGCTTAAATGAATTCGTGGATGTATTCACTTTAAGGGGTGGTGAGCACATGTGTGTGCGTCATTGTTATAACATAAAAAGAACCCATGAATGTCCACTTAGGAATGAAAATATACATGTTTGTAGAACCAGCGTGTTCTTATAATTGCTTTTTGCAATTTTGTTTGGTCGCTTAATGGTTTTTTGCACGACTATAGGTCACTAGGAGTGGTGCGGGGCCGTCAGAACGTCTAGTTTCTGAGGCAAGTAGCGCACCAAACGATGCACCGACAACACCTCCTTCGGCTGAGACCATACGATTGGTAGCTGAAGCAGTTTTTGCGATGATTAATGCACAGTCTATAAGGCAGATGCAGCAGCCTACACCTGCTTTGGAGCAAGTACCGCTCAAAGCGGTAGAGCCAAGGAGAGTGCTGCAGGTTGTGGTGGAGCCAGTGATGCCTAGGAGAGCAACAGAGAAACAGCTCAAACACATTATGGGCTTTAATCCTCCAGTGTTTTTGGGGATGGGAACCCCAACCCAAGCGTAGGATTGGCTCTCTAGAATTAAGAGAGTCTTGATTGCTACAGAGAAGGAAGAGTGGCAGAAGACCACTATTGCTACTTTCTTGTTGGAGGGTGACGCAAGACTGTGGTGGGAAGGTTTGGAGTTACACTATTTGAGGGGTAGACAATTGATTGACGTCTCGATAGAAGAATTTTCGAGACTGTTCTTGGCTCGATACCTCCCCTTAGCACAGAGGATTGCGATGGAGAACGAGTTTCAGAAGTTGGTGCAGGGAGAGAATAGCATGGATGAGTACCTCCACGAATTTACATGTTTGGGTCGGTATGCAAGTGCTATAATCTTTGATGAGGAGCGAAAGACAAACCGATTCTATGAAGGTCTGAGGGATGACTTAAGACTATTACTCTCGGGGCCGATGACGCATGGCTTCTTGACCCTGGTCAACACGGCCCAGTCTTTAGAAAAAGATATGAAGAATGTGCAGGCAAAGAAGGAGTCCAATGTTAAGAAGACAGAGTTCAAGGTGCCAACTAACTAAAACTCTGGGTATCATAAGTTCTTTAAGAAGGCTAGGACTTCGGGTCCAGCTCCTTCTTCTGGTGCTTCAGGAGCGACCACAGGCCGAACCCCAGACGCTTGCTTTACTTATGGGAAGCCGGGTCACTTTGCCCGTGACTGTTGGAGCGGACGTCCAAAGTCCGAGGGGAAGCAGGGAGCAATTTACGAGGAAAAGGGTAAGGCGGTGGAGTCAACCGCATCTCATTATGCTCCGACTCAACCAAGAGTCTACAATCTTGGCTAGCAGGAGGCCATTAAACAAGCGGATGTGGTGACAGGCACGGTTTAAATTTATAGCAATTTAGCTTTAAATACTGTTACCTTGTGCTTGTTTGCTTATTACTGTTTGTATAGGCTTTGTTTTGATTTGTGATAATCCGGCAAGAGCACACTTCGATACGGGAGCTTCACACTCCTTTTTGTACGAAGGTTTCTTATCACGCATCGGAGTCCCCTCTTCGATGGCGAAGGACAAATTGGACGTGTTGTTGTCGAATGGATGTTCTATGCACGCGGATAGAGTTTGTGCCGTAAAGATTGGTATTGGGAATCAGGAGTTCAACTTTCTAGCGTAGTTACTGCCGCTAGTAGAGTTCGACGTCATTTTTGGTATGGACTGGCTTTCGGATAAGAAGACATTCCTAGATTGTAATTGTAAGGAAGTCAAGTTGGGTGCCGACCGGGAGACAACGTTTGCGGGTTTGAAGGGGTCGAGCAAGACTTTAATGACTGCTCTTCAGGTGGTTAAGGCAGTTCATGCTAGCACAGAGCGGTTCTTCACGCTAGTGGAGGCTGTAAAGCCTAAGCCCAATTTGGGTAGCATCCCAGTGGTGTGCGAGTACCCTGACGTGTTCCCAAACAATCTTCCCGGAGCCCCACCTCTGCGGGAGATTGACTTCATGATTGAGCTAGTGCAAGGTGCCAAACCTGTGTCACACTCTCCTTATAGGTTGGCGGCTAAGGAGATGGCGGAGCTAAAGGTCCAACTTGAAGAGTTGTTGGAGCAGGGTTATGTGCGTCCTAGTTCGTCTCTATGGAGCGCACCGGTCCTCTTTGTTAAGAAGAAGGAGGGAAGTTTGCGGCTCTGTATCGATTATAGAGTCCTAAACAAGTTAACGGAAAAGAACAAGTACCCGATCCCAAGGATTGATGATATGTTTGATCAGCTAGTTGGGTCTTCGGTGTACTCAAAATTGGATCTTAAGTCCGGTTACTATCAGCTGAGAATAAGAGAAAGTGATATCCCAAAGACAGCGTTCAACACGAGATATTGTCATTACGAGTTTACGGTCATGCCATTCAGGCTGACTAATGTGCCATCAGTGTTCATGTATCTGATGAACAGAACGTTCAGGGAATACTTAGACCACTTTGTGATCGTCTTTATCGACGACATATTGGTGTACTCGCAGTGCGAAGAGGATCACTTCAAGCATCTGCACTTGGTTTTGGAGACGCTGAGGAGGAACGAACTATATGCAAAGTTCTCCAAATGCGAGTTTTGGTTACCCTCGGTAGCGTTCCTTGGTCATATAGTTAGTGGAGAAGGGATTGCGGTGGATCCGGCAAAGATAGTTGCGATATGAGAGTGGCCTGTGTTGTCTACGGTAACGGAAGTCCGGAGTTTTCTGGGGCTTGCCAGCTATTACAGGCGCTTCATAGAGAACTTCTCGCGGATAGCGTTACCTCTCACTACTTTGACAAGGAAAGATTAGAAGTTTGTGTGGTCGCCGGAGTGTGTGCAAGCATTCGAAGAGCTGAAGGGTCGGTTGACCACGGTGCTTGTGCTAAGTTCACCGAGTGGGACCGAAGGCTTTGAGATCTACTGCGATGCCTCAGGCAGTGGTTTGGGCTGCGTGCTGCTGTAGCATGGAAGTGTTATAGCTTATGGCTCACGTCAGCTAAAAGTGCATGAGAGAAATTATTCGGTCTACGAATTGGAGTTAGCGACCGTGATTTTTGCTCTGAAGCTGTGGAGGCATTATTTGTACGGCGTAAAGGTCGATATTTATACCGACCACAAGAGCCTGAAATACCTGTTGGATTAGAAGGATTTGAATATGAGGCAGCGGAGGTGGATGGAGTTCATGTGGGACTATACATTCAAAATTCATTATGTGTTGGGGAAAGGCAATGCAGCTGCGGATGCGTTGAGTCGCATGGCTCCCGCACAAGCCAACTGGTTGTCGGTTCATGACGAGCGGATGATTTGGGAGTTAGAGGCGTTAGATATCTCTTGTGTTGACAAGTAGACTAGCGCTGAAGCGCTAATGAACTGGATGAAAGTTCAGTATGACCTGGCTAATCGGATTCGGCAAGCTATGGCTTTGGATAGCAGCATGAAGCAAATCATGGAGTCGGTTTTGGATGGGTCAAATTCCCAATTTACAGTTGAAGATGGACTGCTAAGGAAGGACAGTCGTTTATGCGTCCCAAACGTGGGTAATTTATAGGTGGAGTTGATGTACGAGGCTCATCATACCAAGTACTCAATTCACCCAGGGAGCACAAAGATGTACCGAGATCTGAAGAAGTTGTTCTGGTGGCCAGGACTCAAGAAGGATGTGGCACTATATGTGGCGAAGTGTCAGACTTGTGCCTTTGTGAAGGCAGAGTGCCAAAAGCCAGGGGGTTTCTTGAAGTCTTTGCCTATTCCGGAGTGGAAGTTCGATGATATCTCAATGGACATTGTGCATGGATTGCCAAGGTCGCAGAAGGGAAATGATGTCATCTGGGTGATCGTAGATCGGTTGACAAAAGTGTCGCACTTCATTCCGAATAGAAAGGATGATTCGGTGGAGAAACTGGCAAAGCTTTATGTGGACAACATTGTTAGACTGCACGGTGTGCCCTGCAGCATCGTGAGTGATAGAGATGGGCGGTTTACGTCCAATGACTGGAGGTTGGTGCAGCAAATGCTGGGAACTAAACTGAAGTTCAACATAGCTTTTCATCCGCAGACGGATGGTCAGACTGAGAGAGTCAACAGGATGATGGAAGACATGCTTCGCATGTGCGTCCTGGATTTCGGGAAGCAGTGGGAAGATCATCTGTATTTGGTGGAGTTTGCGTACAACAATAGCTACCAAGCGAGCATACAAATGGCGCCCTTTGAGGCCCTATTTGGTAGAAAATGTCGCACTCTGTTATTGTGGTTGGAAACGGGTGAGGCAAGGTTGTATAAAAAGCAAGAGGTGGAAAGCGCCACTTCATTGGTACGAACCCTTCTAGAGCGTTTGCTGATCGCTCAGGATAGACAAGCTAAATACTATAATGCCAAGCATCAAAACGTTGAGTTTGTTATTGGTGACTGGGTGTATTTGAAGATAAAGCCGTTCAAGGGGGTTTCACGGGTACGACGCTTGAAGAAGCTGAGCCTGAGGTACCTTGGGTCATTTGAGGTCCTAGAGCGGATTGGTGAAGTTGCTTATCATCTAGAGCTATCGGTGGAGTTGAGTGGTCTACAAGACGTATTCCACATATCAGCATTGTGGAAGGTGGTGCAAGAGCCTTCGCAAGTGATCGCGGTTGACCAAGTACCGGTGGATGAAGGGTTGGCGACAATGGTCAAGCCCGTTCGTATTGAGGACTCTGAAGTCAAGCGACTTCGTAACAAGGCGATCAAGATGGTCAAGGTCCGATGGGACAACTATAGTCGGGAGGAGCTCTCGTGGGAGCGAGAGAAGACCATGCTGGAGGAGTACCCAGAGTTATTCCACTCAGGTACCGCTTTTGGTTTTGTGTATTTTTCCTTTCGGTAATTTCGTGGATAAAATTCTTTTAAGAGGGAGAGAGCTGTAATGCCCTGAAACTCAAAAGAGGGACGGGTGGCATTTTGAGCCAAGTCTGGGACTTGGTAGAGGTCACACGGCCTGGGACACAGGCATGTCCCAGGGGCGTGTCCTGCTTGGGTCGTTAGTTGAGTTGTGTTGGGGGAGAGACACGGCCTGAGCCCAGGCTTGTTCGGGTCCGACACGGGCGTGTCAAATTCGACACGGGCGTGTCGAATACTCGTGTCCTCCTCAGGCTGGTGCTGGACCAGTGCCATTGGAGGAACACGCCCAGCTACACGGGCATGTACTGGATGACACGGGTGTGTCAAGCCTGACACGGGCGTGTCTAGTACCCGTGTTATTTTCATGATGCGACGGTTTCGGCGACGAATGAGGAACACGGTGATGTAGGCCACAGGTTTTAACACGGTAACGGATAATTAATTCATGCGGTCGCTTCACAATTATCCCTAATACGTTCACACAATAATCCAACGCAACGCACTCACGAACGTCGTTATTAAATATTGCTAACATACGGTAGCCACCGTTGAAAGATCGAACCAACAGCTATTGGCCGATGTTCTCCCTAGGCAAAGAGACTTACCCGAACTGGACGAGCGTGGTTGTACCAAAAGAGATCTACCGAAAAGTTCGATTCGGAATTGGTAGATCTCCCCCAACAAAATGAAAGACGAGGTTCGCCAAACCTTTCGGAGAATTAAACACTCTTGAAATAACAACTTAAGCTATATGAAAATTAAACCACGACGAATAACGATTCCAAAAATAACGCACGGAAATTCCACCAAATAAAATTATCTAAAAAAATAATGGATCACACAAGCGGTAGTAGTTCTCGTTACCCCAACCGGAATGGATGATTCCGGTTCACTTCTCTTGGATTTATTCTTCCACGGCTCCGCCGGAGTTTCGCCGATCGGAGAGAAATTTTGTCCGCTTTGTTCGCTTCACGCCGGTGTTAGGATTCCACAAGGAGGCAAACTTGCCTTGGCCGATTTCTTCACAAAACAAAGGGAGGAAAGGGATCCTTAATGGATGGCCGAGAGACCTTGGGGAAGTAGGAAGGGGCTCGGGTTTTGGGGTGAAGATGGAGGGGCTGGTTGGTTTTCTTTGGAAGAGGGAGGAGGAGGAGAGGGAGCCGAGATAGAGAAGGGGAGGGGATGTGGCCGGCGGCCAAGAGAGGGAGCAAGAGGAGGAGGGCCGAAAATTTCCTAAGGGGGGAGAGGAAAAGAGGGGGAAATTCAATCTTGAATTTTGGTTTCAATTTTTCATTCTTCATCAAATCATTCAACAATGAAAAGTTCATGCCTATATATAGGCCTATTACAAGCTATGGCTATTTGCAGCCCAAATGAAAATAAAACATAATCAAAAATTTAACAAATACATGAAGAAATAGTACATGCATAATAACTAAATAAAAGTCTTTATTATGTAATAATTTGCCTTTGTCGTCACCGTCAAAATCTCCAACATGTAGGAGAACGCCATCGCCGTCGCCTTCGCCGTCATCATCTTTACGCCATCGCCGTCGCCTTCGCCGTCATCATCTTTACGCCATCTTCGTCACCATCATCAACAACATGAATGAAGATGTCGTCTTCATCAATCTAAATTGATGTAGGCCACAGGTTTTAACACGGTAACGGATAATTAATTCATGCGGTCGCTTCACAATTATCCCTAATACGTTCACACAATAATCCAACGCAACGCACTCACGAACGTCGTTATTAAATATTGCTAACATACGGTAGCCACCGTTGAAAGATCGAACCAACGGCTATTGGCCGATGTTCTCCCTAGGCAAAGAGACTTACCCGAACTGGACGAGCGTGGTTGTACCAAAAGAGATCTACCGAAAAGTTCGATTCGGAATTGGTAGATCTCCCCCAACAAAATGAAAGACGAGGTTCGCCAAACCTTTCGGAGAATTAAACACTCTTGAAATAACAACTTAAGCTATATGAAAATTAAACCACGACGAATAACGATTCCAAAAATAACGCACGGAAATTCCACCAAATAAAATTATCTAAAAAAATAATGGATCACACAAGCGGTAGTAGTTCTCGTTACCCCAACCGGAATGGATGATTCCGGTTCACTTCTCTTGGATTTATTCTTCCACGGCTCCGCCGGAGTTTCGCCGATCGGAGAGAAATTTTGTCCGCTTTGTTCGCTTCACGCCGGTGTTAGGATTCCACAAGGAGGCAAACTTGCCTTGGCCGATTTCTTCACAAAACAAAGGGAGGAAAGGGATCCTTAATGGATGGCCGAGAGACCTTGGGGAAGTAGGAAGGGGCTCGGGTTTTGGGGTGAAGATGGAGGGGCTGGTTGGTTTTCTTTGGAAGAGGGAGGAGGAGGAGAGGGAGCCGAGATAGAGAAGGGGAGGGGATGTGGCCGGCGGCCAAGAGAGGGAGCAAGAGGAGGAGGGCCGAAAATTTCCTAAGGGGGGAGAGGAAAAGAGGGGGAAATTCAATCTTGAATTTTGGTTTCAATTTTTCATTCTTCATCAAATCATTCAACAATGAAAAGTTCATGCCTATATATAGGCCTATTACAAGCTATGGCTATTTGCAGCCCAAATGAAAATAAAACATAATCAAAAATTTAACAAATACATGAAGAAATAGTACATGCATAATAACTAAATAAAAGTCTTTATTATGTAATAATTTGCCTTTGCCGTCACCGTCAAAATCTCCAACATGTAGGAGAACGCCATCGCCGTCGCCTTCGCCGTCATCATCTTTACGCCATCGCCGTCGCCTTCGCCGTCATCATCTTTACGCCATCTTCGTCACCATCATCAACAACATGAATGAAGATGTCGTCTTCATCAATCCTCCCCCGCTTCAATGAACTCATCACCGATGAGTTGGCATGGAGGTACTGGCGCCGAAGAGCATCATCCCAAAGAACCTTTGTCGAGTCCGGAGTCCAAGAGCCACCGGATACCGGACGATCATACCATCGCATTACGGAACACTGCATACCACCGCTTGGAGAGGAGAGCCAAGCACCATCAATGAACCTGTCTAGCCAAAAATTTGTCCTGTGGAACTTGGAAAACGCATTAGGCAAATAAAGAAGACAAATTTCTGCTTCAACCATCAACGTACCTCCGTTGGAGACCAATGGAGAGAATGATCCAAGAACCAACTCACCCCCCGACCCAATTGCAAATTTAGTGGCACCAAACGTAGAGTTAGATATTCTAAATGGTGGAAAAACATAATGCGTGAAATTGGAAACATTTAAACTATGGGAATGACCCCATTCAATGGTTAATCTCAATAGATATTTTGTTTTTCCAATTTGATTAAAAATCCGAAAAGTTCTAACTCGCCAAATCGTCAACGTTTCTATAGTGCCCGTAGGCATCCGTTTAGGGGCGAGACGCACCAAAAGTAAACCGAGAACTTTATAGGGAAATTCTCTCTTATGTAAGTTAGCAATAGCATAATAAGATGTCATGTGTGTGACTAGCGCTTCCTTACGGTGCTCATGTAATAAGGACATGTGAGAGGCAACTATAAGTGCATATAGGCTTAACATAAAGCATAGCAATAACGAAACTACATAAGTAGAAACCCAAGGAAATAAATAAGTAGGAACCACAGGAACTAAACATAATGGCATCAACATAAAGTAATAGGGTGGTGCTAGGGGAACTACACGTAGTGTCGACATCAGAACTAAATATGGCGGTGCCAACGGAAATAACTCTGGTGGCACCAGAGGAACTACATCAGGAGGCATCATCCTAACGGGATCAGTTGGCACCAACATAATGCAAACAGGTGGCAAAAACGGGACTAGATCCGGTGGTAGTAGTCGAATTAAATCAGGTGGTACTAACAGAATGCAATCCGATGGGACAAACGATGACCACATCATTAATGGATTCTCGAAAATTTGGTCAATCCTAGGAAGTCGAGAGGGTACCGAATTTATGAGACTTTCATCATGACCACATACAAAATCTATCTTCACACTATGTGACATGTCCCAAGGAGGATCCATCGTGGAAGATAAAACAAATTGACTCCAAACAGGCAAAATAATCTCATATCCAAACGGATCCGTAGGTCGGGTCAACAAAATGGTGGGGATAGCCGGTAAAACTAATACGAGGGGAGAGTTAATAATGCAATTAAATTCATGCCACGGAGTTTGCATCAGGGGACGCTCATCCGGGTTGACCTCAATATCGTCCTCTAAAATAATAACTCTCTCGATTGGTATTCCTCCAAACACATTGATCACGTCAGCAGTAGCGGTAAAAATCTCAGAAGGTGGCTCTACAATATGTCTTGGGCTAAAGATAACCAGTTCATGTCCTAACGTATCATCGCATAAATCACGAACGGGTAAGCTCTCACCATAAGGTAACTCTTCCAACTCATAAATCACTATATTAGCAGCCGTACAATTCTCATGAGTGGGCGCATCATTAGACTCCAGAGGAGGGGCTAAATCATGCCGAAAGTCAAAATATGGATTTTTCGTCCAAGTGTAATCCTCCGGGTGCAAGTCATCAAAATCATAGGATAATTCAAACACAGGATTCTCCCTCACAGTAAACTCATCTGGCTCGTCTTCACCTAACTCACAATCAGAGAAGCATTCGTCATAGGGTGATTTTATCAACTCAAAAGGTACTTCGCCCAAATCAGAATCAGTATCATTCTCAGAAACCTCGACGAGGGGAAGCAGAGATAATTCCTCAGAGGAGAAATCGTCATCCAGGTCACTGGGGTAACCAATCTCCTCATCGTCACTCATGTTGTCAACATTCACAGCACCGTCCTCAGTGACGGGCATACTCGTAGTCACAAGATCAGATTCAGTCACGCTGATAGGAACACTCTCATAAACAGGAAAGGGACTAGTGCCCCGCCGTAAAGGTGTCACTACATCCAACAATTCCGCAGGAGCGTACTGTTGGGTGAGAAGACTTTTCATGATAGTCCAACTGGCATCAGGTGCATAACGTCTCTTGGTGCTGTTCCAAAAGCGCCAGGCTAGACCAGTTAATTGTATACTCGCAACGCAAGCCTGGGAGTGGTCTGGCACAAGTGCACGCTCGAAGTAACTCTCCAACTCAACAACCCAACTAAGGAAGGCATGGGGACCTCCCAACCCATTGTAGGGGGCTGATACGATCCTAGTTGACTTAGAATTACCATCACACTGGTGGTGTTGTCTAGGGGCCTCAAGAGGAGACGTCGGAAACTGACCACTAAGTTGGGCTAATAAATCCTCAAGGTTGTCAAATTTGCGGTTCATCTCCTTGCGAAATGCACCAATCGAGGAAGGTGGGGAAGGAGGACTCCGACAACCCGTCATAAATGATTTTCCTCGGGTGACGTTGAAGTCATGGGCCATTTCCGGGGGAACCGGAGAGAAATCTCAACCAGAACCGGTGCACATGAAAAGAAAAGAAAAAGCCTGGGTCTATTTATTTTTTTAAAGATTGATTTGTTCCCTCTAAACCTCTAAGGTTGTAAAGATTTTAGGATAGGGTTTTTGCTGGAAAAATAGGATGAACATTAAAAAATTTTGCTGGAATTTTTTTATTTAGAAAGTAAGAATCTAGACCGCTATTAGCACACCAAATACTAAATTTTCAAATTAATTAATAAAAATAAGTACTTAATAAAAATATATTTTTTTTTGGTTTTCTTACTAATAATTAGAGGGAGAAATTCCAGAAATTTTAAATTTTATATTTTGAGAAAAGTTGACATTTTAATGCCGCTATTTGCAGACCAATATGTAGAAAAACTAGTTTTCATGAAACTTAAAAGTTTTGAAATTTGAATTTTGAAATTCGAAATTGAAATTTGAAATTTTGAGATTTGAAATTTAAATTTTGAATTTTGAAATTCGAAATTCGAAATTCGAAATTCGAATTTTGAATTTTGAATTTTGAATTTTGAATTTTGAAATTTGAAATTTCGAATTTGGAAATTTGAGATTTGAAATTTGAAATTTGAATTTTTGAATTTTGAAATTTGAAATTCGAAATTCAAAATTTGAATTTTGAATTTTGAATTTTGTAATTTGAAATTTGAAATTTCGAAATTGGAAATTTGAGATTTGAAATTTGAAAATTTGAAATTTCAAAATTTGAAATTTTGGAGAGTTATATTGGGAACTTCATTGCATTTCAAGATAATTTATATTTTCTAATTAATTAGCCTACTAAATTAGCCTACCTAAAGATAGAAGGATGGTGCCGATTAGGAAATCGACAATAACCTCCCTCTGATACCAAATTGATGTAGGCCACAGGTTTTAACACGGTAACGGATAATTAATTCATGCGGTCGCTTCACAATTATCCCTAATACGTTCACACAATAATCCAACGCAACGCACTCACGAACGTCGTTATTAAATATTGCTAACATACGGTAGCCACCGTTGAAAGATCGAACCAACGGCTATTGGCCGATGTTCTCCCTAGGCAAAGAGACTTACCCGAACTGGACGAGCGTGGTTGTACCAAAAGAGATCTACCGAAAAGTTCGATTCGGAATTGGTAGATCTCCCCCAACAAAATGAAAGACGAGGTTCGCCAAACCTTTCGGAGAGTTAAACACTCTTGAAATAACAACTTAAGCTATATGAAAATTAAACCACGACGAATAACGATTCCAAAAATAACGCACGGAAATTCCACCAAATAAAATTATCTAAAAAAATAATGGATCACACAAGCGGTAGTAGTTCTCGTTACCCCAACCGGAATGGATGATTCCGGTTCACTTCTCTTGGATTTATTCTTCCACGGCTCCGCCGGAGTTTCGCCGATCGGAGAGAAATTTTGTCCGCTTTGTTCGCTTCACGCCGGTGTTAGGATTCCACAAGGAGGCAAACTTGCCTTGGCCGATTTCTTCACAAAACAAAGGGAGGAAAGGGATCCTTAATGGATGGCCGAGAGACCTTGGGGAAGTAGGAAGGGGCTCGGGTTTTGGGGTGAAGATGGAGGGGCTGGTTGGTTTTCTTTGGAAGAGGGTGGAGGAGGAGAGGGAGCCGAGATAGAGAAGGGGAGGGGATGTGGCCGGCGGCCAAGAGAGGGAGCAAGAGGAGGAGGGCCGAAAATTTCCTAAGGGGGGAAAGGAAAAGAGGGGGAAATTCAATCTTGAATTTTGGTTTCAATTTTTCATTCTTCATCAAATCATTCAACAATGAAAAGTTCATGCATATATATAGGCCTATTACAAGCTATGGCTATTTGCAGCCCAAATGAAAATAAAACATAATCAAAAATTTAACAAATACATGAAGAAATAGTACATGCATAATAACTAAATAAAAGTCTTTATTATGTAATAATTTGCCTTTGCCGTCACCGTCAAAATCTCCAACATGTAGGAGAACGCCATCGCCGTCGCCTTCGCCGTCATCATCTTTACGCCATCGCCGTCGCCTTCGCCGTCATCATCTTTACGCCATCTTCGTCACCATCATCAACAACATGAATGAAGATGTCGTCTTCATCACACGGCCTTGGACACGGGCGTGTCGCAAGCCGTGTTCGGCCCAGGAAGTTCATTTTAAGTGCGAATCGTGACCATCCGTTTCATTATTTTGGGATCAAACAGCTCACAGTTGTTCTTGCTGGGTTATACACGGGAATAGGGCTTAGAAACCCTCATTTCCTTTGGGTTCAATCTCTTTCTAAGTTCTAGAGAGAGGGGAGAGCAAGGAGGAAGAAGGAAGAGAGATCCGGTCACCGAGGTGATTCGGAGCACCAAATTGCAAGTCGAGTCCAGATCTACGAAGGCGAGATCATCGCGGTGCTTTTCATCTGTATAGATTTCTATGGCGCCAAAGAGGAATGCTAGGGTAACGATTCTCTTCTTGAGCATGTGAAGCTCTCCTTCTTTTGCATAAGGAAACCCACTCCCGCGAGTGTGCGGTGAGTGTGCGGTGTTCCTTGGGGTAGATGTGAATAGTCCCCCTTATTTACATGTAGAGTCTGAAATCGAGATACAGACATAGGCATGGTGTGTGAAGCCTACTCGGATAAGTTGGTCTGGATCGGTGATGTTCATTATGCATGTTTAGCCGAAGAAGACTCTGTTCCTTTGGTTGTTTTCGGGTTTTCTATACGGTAGATTGCAATAGGGAGTCTTGGGGATTAACTCTAAGGTGCACCCGAAAAACTGGGAGGAAACACATTTCTGCCAATTTGGTGGCCTGGGTGCCATCCTTGAACATAACTGGGTTATGTGCTTGTTTAATCGTTTTGGGACTCAGAGAAGCTTGACCCGCGCATATGGCTTAAATTGACATTGCGGTGTGAGCAATGGGTTAGGCAGAACCGTACCCGCTCAGTGTCGTTCGGTTAAAGAGACTTAAAGTACATGACACTTACCGTTGGCATAGATGAATGGTCTTGGGCTTAGGCCGGAAAGACTGAAATGCTCACGAGTATTGCCGTTCAAGGGACGGTGGTGAGACCGCGGTTTTGACCGGGTTCACCGTGTAAGTGCCCTGAGAGCATGGGGTGTGCGTCCGTGTGTGCCTGCACCTGTGATGTTGTGATTATTCGCTATATTGTTTATTATGCTAATAAGTGCAGGGAAAGAGCGTCGCCGCCCCGAGCTTGGGGGCGGGATCGTTATAATTTGGTTAGCTTTAGCTAACCGTTACTTTTATTTGCCACCGTTGTGGTGAATTGTGTTTGCAGGTGCTGCGGAGCCGAGTGGAAAATAGCGGGCCAAAGCCCTTGTTGCTGAGCCATCCCTTAAAGGCCTTGTTATGTTTACTTTTTTAATTCATGTGTGGCCGACCTACGTACCGAGGTTTGGAAGACACAGTTTTAAATTTAATGAACCCTTGTAAGGCCATAAGGCTAGTACTTTGTGTACTTTGTAATTTCATTCCTGTTTGTGTTGGCTAGTGGACATTCATGCTTGTGGTTGGGTTCTTACTTTTGCAACTTAATAAATTGCTTCTACTAGATGCTCTGTGTAGGACGTACGATTAGAAGAATGGTTTCAAGGCGTAACCCATCAGTCTGTCTGTGGTATATGGTGTCGGGCCCCGGCCGGACCTACTGATATATGTTATGTGATGGATAGGGGTGTTACACATATATCATTCCACAATTCCCCTTTACTAGGTCTAAAGCCAAGGCAAGGTGCAAATGCTAACAAGTATCTAGGACCCAACATGATTGGGGTACCTAAGAAAAGGTAATTTCTTTTGCAAGAATGCCCAAAGGCCAACCAAACTCTCATCTGTTCCAGGCACATGACTGGAATAAGAAGCATTCTTACAAACTACTTTTCAGTTGAAGATGAACCAAAAGTCATCTTTGGAGGTTCTGTTAGAGGGAATACTAAGGGTTATGGTAAGATTTCAAATGACATAGTCACCATCTCAAGGGTAGCTTATGTTAAAGGATTGTAACACAATCCGATAGGCATAAGCCAATTATGTGATCTTGGCTATATGTTTCCTTTCACAAGGATGAGTGCCTGATTGAGAAGTCTGAAGAGACAATACTAAATGGTACTAGTAGTAGAAATATTTATTGTCTAAACTTTATATATAATGACTTAGACTCTTCTATCTGTCTCATGGCTGAGAATAAAATATCACTCTGTGTGCAATAGCACAAGAGACCGGCTCATCTCAACTATAAGACAATCAATAAGCTTCTCTTAGAAGATTTGGTTAGAGATGATCCTAAGTGGAGATGTGTCTAGGAAAGCCCATGTCATGCATGCCAAATAGGCAAGCAAACAAAGGGCTCATTCAAACCCATTGGGGTTAAGGACTCCACTAAGTGTTTATACTTACTACACATGGACTTGTTTGGTCCTATGCCAGTTCAAACCTTGTAAGACCCCCCTCCCGGAACACAGAACACGGGACGAGAGGGGTCTTATGCCCAGAACAGTCGCCTTGCGATAGCACTAGCACTCAGGCTAGCCTGTATCACAATACGCCTATTCTGCCGGCTCCAACCAATATCAACATATAAATGCCAACCCAACCTTAATAATATAAAGAAGTCAATACACACTAAGCCATGTGTCCATAAGTACAGCAAAAGAGAAGTTAAACAAACTTCTACATAATCAGAGTACGTAAATAGAATTGCTCTGAAGGGCTACAATAAAGTCTCTCTCACTCACATCTGTAACTGACGGTAGCGACGGTACCGTCCCCTTAGGCCCTGTCGTCCTGGCCTGGCTATCCAGCTACATGACCTGCTACTCCACTTGCGGGGTTTCCTCCTAAAATGGAAGACGTAGCAACGGTTAGTCATAAAGACTAAGTGGCTTCACATTTGCTCCCCCGGCGACTCCTCGACACCGGGCGGAGAAAGGAACAAAGGTACAATATACAAAATAGTAGTACAAGCAGGTGGAGTAAGTATACGTGTCATAAGTAACAATAGAAGTAATGTATAACAATATTATCAGCATTCTATTCTAGCAATTCTACAGAAGCTATATCAATCCATCTAAGCATATAGAACTACAATAGGAAAGTAACTTAACTTATAAGAATGCCCATACAAACTTATAAGTTAAGGATCGGCTTAACAGTAAAGTAACACATCGTATAGGAGTGCCCATACAAACTTATACGATGAGGGTCTTGTGTATGTAATGATGTGCAATGCTATGTATGCAATGCAATGACACACCCATGATCACGCACATGCAATCTCTATGTATGCAATGCAATGACACACCCATGATCACGCATATGCAATCGCTATGTATGCAATGCAATGACACACCCATGATCACGCACATGCAATCGCTATGTCGACACAGACTTATAGTTCCCACTATTCAAGCAAGTAGCTAACCTCTCAGGCGTCAACCGTCGTGGCCAAACGGTGACAGTAGAGCAGGCACCTCCACTACTAGGCTGGTCTCCACACTACCTTGCCTAGGCCTTCGTATGTCTCACCGCTAAGAACACAACAGCGGAGCTCACACGCGTACTGCGGCTCAGCGGGTTCTCTTGGGTAGATGTGCACCAAGATCCTAGCCCCGAACTGGCCTATGGTATGACACGTAAGGAGCCCCGGAAATGAGTACGAGGACCAAGCTCAACCATTCACTTGGCAAGAAAGGAGCCTCAGGACGTGAACATTGAGGACCAAGCCCAACCGTCCAAAGTCTAACTGTCAACTCCCATCGGTGTGATGATCGGCAAGCCCGTAGACCTGTCACACTATCCTTAACCCGGGATTACGACTCCACGAGTCGTCTCACACTGCATGCAAATTCCACAATACCGTGGCATGGAAGGAGCCTCGGAGAAAGCACAAGGACCAATCCATACCATCCATCAAATACGGAAGGAGTCACGGGACGTGAACACCGAGGACCAAGCCCAACCGTACAACTTTACTCATCTCAGCCTCATTCCAACTAGTGACGGTCAACACCGCACTTGTTAACTTCCACAATGCTACCCGTAGGGAGACGACACTCTAAGCATTGGATTGCTAATTCCCTTCTATCGATTCAACATACGTCATGGCCATAGTTTAATCATTTATATACCCTTCCAAATAAAGTCAACATGATATAGATAATGCACATAAATATATATCTACCAATTTATATCAAGCTCTTTCCTTAAATTAAGCTCGTTCACAACTCGTAATACGAGTTTAGATTTGTAACATCAACTTATCATATCACTATGATGATTATGTCAAAAGAGCTCTCCCAAACATCGAGTTAGATCGCAACATTAAATTCCACCGAATCAAATTCCATATTATACACAACTCAGAATTTAGGTGCAGCATTAATCCGGACAGCAACTTCGACCAAGGATTCCCGTGGCTACAGAAATCTGGTGAGTGCGTGTAACCACTCTATGGAATGGTCATTCCATTGGCTACAACTTTCGTATTAATCCTGCAACCCAGATCAGGCTCTAACCTTCACGAAATCGGCTCCAAAGACTGCAGCGTACAGAATACAAATCCTGCGCGCTTAGTTTACAGCCCTAAATTCGATTGGACATTCACGTGGCTACAGGCTTCACCTGAATGCGTGCAACCACCCGTTGGAAAGATAATTTCAATGGCTATAACTTTCGTGTTTAGTTGAAAGCCCAGATCTGACCTCTTCTTGCTTGAAAATAGCCAATAAGGTCACTGCGTGCAGAACAAAGATTCTGCACGCATCTTGAAGCGAAATGAACGACATCCATTCGTCTTCATCCTCAAGAGATTTTCCCCAAATCGCAACCAGTAGTTCCTCCACCCTTATTCTCTTTCTCGAGGCCATTCCTCTTCACGAAGCCACCCCCATCATCACTTTGAAGAGGGGGAGGTTGAAGATGACTAGTCATTAGAACAAAAGTTCTAGAAAGGCCTTTCCTAGAGAAATCACCACCTCCCATGTCTAGACACTCTTGAGCCGACATCTCACCTAGATATCTACAGATCTAGCACCAAGGGAGAGGGGAGGAATCCCACCTCACTTCCAGCGGTACCACCGTCTCCGGCCATGGATCTCGTTATCCTTCTCCGCGGCATAGCTTTTCCTTGACGGCGGCGTTTCTCCTCCTCCAAAGCTCCGACTCCGACGATCCGCTTCTCTCCCGATGGTTTTGCGCAGGTAATAGTTCGACAATGAGCGAAGTGACGGCTAGGGTTTCGTTTGCTTCTTATTTATATTAGCGCATTAGGGTTATGCCACTCTGCCATGTGTCAATTCCTGATTGGACCGCCCAAATTAAATCTTATTTGGAATGACCGGTCCAAGGGATCATCTAACACGAATCCCGAAGTCCGGTTCAGTCCGCCTGTACAAGTCGGTGAATCTGCCTGGGCAAAAAATGCACAAGTCAAATTCGACGGGAATCATTCTCGACGATCGGTGAGTATAACCGGGCATTCTCGACGATCGGTGAGTATAACCGGGCATTCTCGACCAATTCGTCTGGTATCAACAATGATACCTGACGAATTTCCCTTAACCAATTTATCGGAAATCCTGGCGTTGAGTGCGTCGAGTATCAGCCAGCAATTCTCGACGATCGGTGAGTATAACCGGGCATTCTCGACGAATTCGTCGGGCATCAACAATGATACCCGACGAATTTCCCTTAACCAATTTATCAGAAATCCTGGCGTTGAGTGCGTCGAGTATCAGCCAGCGATTCTCGACGATCGGTGAGTATAACCGGGCATTCTCGACGAATTCGTCGAGCATCAACAATGATACCCGAAGAATTTCCCTTAACCAATTTATCGGAAATCCTGGCGTTGAATGCGTCGAGTATCAGCCAGCGATTCTTGACGATCGGTGAGTATAACCGGGCATTATCGACGAATTCGTCGGGCATCAACAATGATACCCGACGAATTTACCTTAACCAATTTATCGGAAATCCTGGCGTTGAGTGCGTCGAGTATCAGCCAGCGATTCTCGACGACTAGCCACCAATCTCGATGATCGGTGAGTATAACCGGGCATTCTCGACGAATTCTCTTTGATCAATTTCTCTTAGGCCATTCCCTTTCGATCCGTTGGATATCACTCAACCATAACACTCCCTTCAACGCACTTGACACCTTTTGTCAGTGCACCCCGAGCCCGAGTCAAGTCTCTTGACTCAGAACTCGTGCGAGGGGCCTAGCGCGAATTGGAACGTTACAAATCCTATGAACAAAATAAAAGATTTCGTCCCCGAAATCAGGCTGAGGCCATGGGGAGTAAAGCATACAGAAAATAAAATATGCTTTTAAATAAAACTACCTGAAGCAAACAACTCTGGGTAGCATCCTTGCATCAAATCCATCGGCTCCCATATGAATTCCTCCATCCCATGATTAGACCATAGCACTTTTACCAAGGGAACACTTTTGCGGCGCAAGGCTCTTTTCTCATTATCAACGATCCGTACCGGCTCCAGTCGCACATATCTGTCAGGCGCCATAGTACCATCAGTTGTGGGGATGTATTGTTCGGGCCGCAACAACGCCTTCCGAAGCGATGATACATGGAACACGTCGTGGAGATTCTCTAGCTCGGGCGGTAGCTCCAGCCAATATGCGAAAGGGCTAATCCTTTCCAATATGACATAGGGCCCCACATACCGTGGACTGAGCTTCTTCACTCCCCGCACCCGTGACACTCCATGCATCGGCCGGATTTTCAGGAACACTTTATCCCCCCACTTGAAATTCCACCATACGGTGCCTTGCGTTATAATACTTCGCCTGCCGACTTTGAGCCTCTAACATACGATCCCGTATCAACCTAACCACCGCATCCGTGTCATATATATATTCAACGCCCAAAGTCTTCGGGTCTTCATCTTGCACCCAAGATAAGGGGGTTCTACACCTCCTTCCATAAAGGGCCTCATGGGGCGTCATGCCAATGCTAGCTTGATGGTTGTTATTATAGGAGAATTCCACAAAGGGCAAGAGTCTTTCCCACGGCTCTCCCCTATCTATCACACACAACCTCAACAGATCCTCCAATGTTCATATGGTCCGCTCAGACTGCCCGTCCGTCTGAGGATGAAATGCGGTGCTGAAGGTAAGGCGCGAGCCCAAATACGCCTGTACCGCCTTCCACTCCTTGGAGGTAAAGCGACCATCATGGTCTGAATCTATCGTCTTAGGTACGTCGTGATACCGTACAAACTGCTCCACAAAAAGGCGTACCAAGACATCCACATGAGCCTCCTTCTTCATAGGAATGAACCGGGCAACTTTTGTCAGGCGATCAACGATCACCCACACTGAATCATTTCCTGAGCGGGAGAGAGGTAGCCCATGTATGAAGTCCATGGAAATATCCTCGAACTTCCACTCGTGGATTGGCAATGACTACAACAGGCCACATGGACTCCTGCACTCCGCCTTCACTCTTTGGCAGGCTTCACAATGTGTGACAAAGTACCGGAGGTCCTTCTTCATTCCCGGCCAACACATCGTCTTCCGTAAGTCGGCGTACATCTTTGAAATTCCCGGGTGCACTGAATATTGAGAGCAATGAGCCTCTCTCAAGATATCCTCCCGGATTTTACCGCCCTTGGGAATGTAGAGCAGGCCGTGAAAGTAAACGAGGCCGTCCTTTAGTGTGTTCTCGTCAGTAGTCCCGTCTTCGATTAACTTGATTGCTGGGGCCAGAGCCGCATCCAATCCTTGCTCCACTCGGATCCGGTCCCGGATATCACAAACTATGCTCATGCTGGACAAGTACTCCGTATATTCTGCTGAAGGAGCCTTAAATATCAAGGTAATATACATCTCCTCAATCATCCGCGCCAACTCCTTACTCATCAACCGAGACTCTGGGCTCGAGCCGGGTACTTTTCTTCTCAACGCGTCAGCTACAGAGTTTGCTTTTCCAGGGTGGTAGTTCAAGGTGAACTCATAGTCACATAGAAACTCTAACCACCGTCGCTGTCTTAGGTTCAACTCCTTCTGTGTATAAACGTACTTCAAGTTTTTATGGTCCGAGAAGATCTCGCAGTGGACGCCGTATAGATAATGCCTCCATACCTTCAAGGTGAACACCACTGCTCCTAGCTCCAAATCATGCACCGGGTAGTTGATTTCATGCTTATTTAATTGTCTTGAAGCATAAGCAATCGCGTGCCCGTGCTGCATCAACACCGCTCCTAACCCCTGATAAGACGCGTCCGTGTAAACTTGAAATGCTTCCTTCCCAGACGGAAGGACAAGGATGGGGGCAGAGGTAAGTCTATCCTTCAGTTCCTGGAATGCCGCTTCACATTGGGGTGTCCACTCAAATGGCACACCTTTCTTTATCAAAGAAGTAAGCGGGAGGGCAATCTTGGAGAATCCTTTTACGAACTTGCGGTAGTATCCGGCAAGTCCAAGAAAACTCCTCACATCGGCCGCCGACTTCAAGGGCGACCACTCCTTCACATCACGCACCTTGGCCGGATCCATATCTAGTCCAGCATCACTGATTACTTGACCCAAGAAAGCCACTTCCTTAAGCCGGAATTCACACTTGCTAAACTTGGCGAACAGGGCGTGCTCTTTTAGCTTCTCCAGAACTAAAGCCAGATGCCCAGCATGTTCTTCCTCCGTCTTAGAGTAGACTAAGATGTCGTCAATAAACACAATGACGAAGACATCTAGATAAGCCTGAAACACTTTATTCATCAAGCTCAAGAAAGCTGATGGGGCATTTGTGAGCCCAAACGGCATCACCGTAAACTCATATAAGCCGTACCTTGAGCTGAAAGCCGTTTTCTGGATATCATCCTCTTGTATTCTCAATTGATAAAACCCCGAGCTCAAATCCAGCTTGGAGAACCAATGCGCTCCCACCAGTTGATCGAACAACTCATCGATCCGAGGTAATGGATAGGTGTTCCGTCCCGTCAGTCGGTTGAGCTCCCGATAGTCTATACATAAACGCAGGGTTCCATCTTTCTTCTTGACGAATAGAATAGGGGCTCCCCAAGGTGATGAGCTGGGGGAACAAACCCTGATTCTACCAACTCCTGCAGTTGAACTCTAAACTCCGCGAGTTATTTTGGGGCCATTCGATAAGGGTTCCTGGAAACAGGCTTAGCTCTTGATATAAGCTTAATCTGAAAATCCACTTCTCTATGCAGGGGTAACCCTGGCAATTTCTTAGGAAATACCTCAGGGAAATCCCGTGCTACCCTCACATCCTTCACATCTACCCTCACTTCCTTCAGTTCGAAACATATCATGTAGACTTCATCCCCTCTCATATGAGCTTTCAAGGTCTGGATTGAGGATAACAATAATCGTGGTGCGAAATTTATACCTTGGAAGATTACATTAGTATCTCCATGTCTCAAATAGATTTGCTTCTCCGCACAGTCGATTCTTGCATGGTGCCAATCCAGCCACACCATGCCCAGAATGAGGTCGAATTCTGGTATTCTCAAAATTGTGGCGGGTATCAAAGGTCTTTCCCCCAATGCTAATTTCCAACTCACACTTCGTGATTGCCATCATTTCAGATCCGTCTGGGAGGCGTACTCTTCGAGCAATACCAGTGAAATATTGCACTCCGTGTATATCCTTGATGAAGTCTTCAGACACGAAAGAATGTGAGGCACCGGTGTCAAATAACGTATAAGCCGGTTTCCCGCCGACCATCACGATGCCTAAGTGTCATTAATAATACTCAAGCTAGGCGTCTAGTATATCTTAAGTAACTAGAGGATATTAATGGAAGCAAAATGACTAATTAAAATCGTACTTGCAATCATCTCCTGAGGATTCCGCTCTTGAGTCATATCCAAGGCATACATCTGATCCCGAGCGGGTCCGGGGTTTATTTCTCGTGGTCCTCGTCCTCGACCACGCACATATCCCCGCCCCCGAGGGACTGTTAGAGGGAAAGCAAAAGTCATATCTCCAAACAAGTGCGGGCAGTAGCGTCAAATGTGGCCCGGTTGGTTGCATTCAAAGCACACCCGTTCCTGCCTTCCGCCGTATTGCTGAAATTGTTGAGGTGGAGGTAATGCTGGCGGTTGCGGAACCGGGCGCTCCTCTCTAAAATTTTTGGGGAAACGCCTGCCACCTCTCAGATATCCTCTTCCTCTTCTATTGTCAAATCTCCTTCTATTACTGGGGCCGGCTTCCATCACGCCCTCTGTTGGCCTCTTACCACTTCCCAAGTGGTCCGCTTCCAATCTCTTCGCCATATCGATAATCTCTGCCAGACTAGAGTCCGTTATAAACAAAAGGGCTTGCCTTAGGGGATCTCGCAAGCCTTTGTAGAATCGTTTGGCATACCCTCTATCATCCAACTCATAGGAGTCAGCAAATCTAGCCAAGTGCTGAAAATCCCGTTGGTACTCTGTCACCGACTTGGACCCTTGCTTTAGTTACAAAAATCTCTCTTTAAGATCATCCCGAGCGGTCGAGGGGATGAAATGCTCTAAGAAGGCTTCAGAGAATTCGCTCCAACTAATGTCCGTGTACAGTCTTCCATGAAAAGTGGAGCCCATGAGGGACTTCCACCACCTTTTGGCGTGCAGCTCTAAGAGTGTCACCACATGGGTCACCGCCATGTTGTTTGGGCATCTTATTCCTGCCAACAATTCTTGTACAGTGTCAAGCCACTCTTCCATACGCACCGCCGACTCTGTCCCAATATACGCGGGAGGGGAGAGAGCTCGGAAAATGCTTAACCAATTAGATCCCGGACCCTGTTGTTGTACAGGTGCCTGCTAAGATTGGGACCTAAAGGCGTCCAAAATAGCTGAGAGCGTCTGCCCCAGCTCTGATTATTGGAATTGTGTAGGTACGGACGGGGCAGGGGTGCCCCTCGCTGGCTCAGCATGTACTAGGATCTACACATAGGGTACAAACTTAAGGTTCGGTTGGCTAATCTAAGGTCAAAGATGGACAAACTTAGTGTGAATTACATATGGGCACACCACTGCTTCCGCTAAGTCCGTTTGTCCCCAAACGGACTAATCAAACGGGGGTGGCACCAATGTTAATTGACTTTATCCTTGGAGGATCGTAGCAAGCTGATACCATTTGTAAGACCCCCCCCCCCTCCCGGAACACAAAACACGGCACGAGAGGGGTCTTATGCCCAGAACAGCCACCTTGCGGTAGCACTAGCACTCGGGCTAGCCTGTCCCACAAGACGCCTATTCTGCCGGCTCCAACCAATATCAACATATAAATGCCAACCCAACCATAATAATATAAAGAATTCAATCCACACTAAGCCATCTGTCCATAAGTACAGCAAAAGAGAAGTTAAACAAACTTCTACATAATCAGAGTACGTAAATAGAATTTCCCCAAAGGGCTACAATAAAGTCTCTCTCACTCACATCTGTAACTAACGGTAGCGACGGTACCGTCCCCTCAGGCCCTGTCGTCCTGGCCTGGCTGTCCAGCTGTATGACCTGCTGCTCCACTTGCAGGGTTTCCTCCTAAACTGGAAGATGTAACAACCGTTAGTCATAAAGACTAAGTGGCTTCACATCCACTCCCTCGGCGACTCCTCGGTACCGGGCGGATAAAGGAACAAAGGTACAATATACAAAATAGTAGTACAAGCAGGTGGAGTAAGTATACATGTCATAAGTAGCAATAGAAGTAATGTATAATAATATTATCAGCATTCTATTCTAGCAATTCTACAGAAGCTATATCAATCCATCTAAGCATATAGAACTACAATAGGAAATTAACTTAACTTATAAGAATGCCCATATAAACTTATAAGTTAAGGATCGGCTTAATAGTAAAGTAACTCATCGTATAGGAGTGCCCATACAAACTTATACGATGAGGGTCTTGCGTATGTAATGAAGTGCAATGCTATGTATGCAATGCAATGACACACCCATGATCACGCACATGCAATCACTATGTATGCAATGCAATGACACACCCATGATCACGCACATGCAATCGCTATGTATGCAATGCAATGACACACCCATGATCACGCACATGCAATCGCTATGTTGACACAAACTTATAGTTCCCACTATTCGAGCAGGTAGCTAACCTCTCAGGCATCAACCGTCGTGGCCAAACGATGACAGTAGAGCGGGCACCTCCACTACTAGGCTGGTCTCCACACTACCTGGCTTAGGCCTTCGTACGCCTCAACGCTAAGAACACAACAGCGGAGCTCACACGCGTACTGCGGCTCAGCGGGTTCTCTTGGGTAGATGTGCACCAAGATCCTAGCCCCAAACTGGCCTATGGTATGACACGGAAGGAGCCCCGGAAATTAGCATGAGGACCAAGCCCAACAGTTCACTTGGCACGGAAGGAGCCTCAGGACGTGAACACCGAGGATCAAGCCCAACCGTCCAAAGTCTAACTGTCAACTCCCATCGGTGTGATGATCGGCGAGCCCGTAGACCTGCCACACTATCCTTAACCCGGGATTACGACTCCACGAGTCGACTCACTCCACATGCAAATTCCACAATACCGTAGCATGGAAGGCGCCTCGGAGAAAGCACGAGGACCAAGCCCAACCATCCATCAAATACGAAAGGAGTCTCGGGATGTGAACACCGAGGACCAAGCCCAACCGTCCAACTTTACTCATCTCAGCCTCATTCCAACTAGTGACGGTCAACACCGCACTTGTTAACTTCCACAATACTACCCGTAGGGAGACGACACTCTAAGCATTGGATTGCTAATTCCCTTCTATCGATTCAAAATACGTCATGTCCATAGTTTAATTATTTATATGTCCTTCTAAATGAATTCAACATGATATAGATAATGCGCATAAATATATATCTACCAATTTATATCAAGCTCTTTCCTTAAATTAAGCTCGTTCACAACTCGTTATACGAGTTCAGATTTGTAACATCAACTTATCATATCACTATGATGATTATGTCAAAAGAGCTCTCCCAAACCTCGAGTTAGATCGCAACATTAAATTCCACCGAATCGAATTCCACATTATACACAACTCAGAATTTAGGTGCAGCATTAATCCGGGCAGCAACTTCGACCAAGGATTCCCGTGGCTACAGAAATCCGGTGAGTGCGTGTAACCACTCTATGGAAAGGACTTTCCATTGGCTACAACTTTCGTATTCAGCCTGCTACCCAGATACGGCTCTAACCTTCACAAAATCGGCTCCAAAGACTGCAGCGTACATAATACAAATCATGCACGCTTAGTTTACAGCCCTAAATTCGATTGGACATTCCCGTGGCTACAGGCTTCACCTGAAGGCGTGCAACCACCCGTTGGAAAGATAATTTCAAGGGCTACAACTTTCGTGTTTAGTCGAAATCCCAGATCTGAACCCTTCTTGCTTGAAAATAGCAAAGAATGTCGCTGCGTGCAGAACACAGATTCTGCACGCATCTTGAAGCGAAATGAACGTCATCCGTTCGTCTTCCTCCTCAAGAGATTTTCCCCAAATCGCAACCAGCATTTCCTCCACCCTTATTCTCCCTCTCGAGTCCATTCCTCTTCACGAAGCCACCCCCATCATCACTTTGAAGAGGGGGAGGTTGAAGATGACTAGTCATTAAAACAAAAGTTCTAGAAAGGCCTTTCCTAGAGAAATCACCACCTCCCATGTCTAGACTCTCTTGAGCCGACATCTCACCTAGATATCTACAGATCTAGCACCAAGGGAGAGGGGAGGAAGCTCACCTCACTTCCAGCGGTACCACCGTCTCCGGCCATGTATCTCGTTATCCTTCTCTGCGACATAGCTTTTCCTTGACGGTGGCGGCGTTTCTCCTCCTCCAAAGCTCCGACTCCGACGATCCGCCTCTCTCCCGATGGTTTTGTGCGGGTAACAGTTTGAAAATGAGCGAAGTCACGGCTAGGGTTCCGTTTGCTTCTTATTTATATTAGCGCATTAGGGTTATGTCACTCCGTCATGTGTCAATTCCTAATTGGACCGCCCAAATTAAATCTTATTTGGAATGACCGGTACAAGGGATCATTTAACACGAATCCTGAAGCCCGGTTAAGTCTGCCTGTACAAGCCGGCGAATCTGCCTGGGCAAAAAACGCACAAGTCAAATTCGACGGGAATCATTCTCGACGATCAGTGTGTATAACCGGGCATTCTCGACGATTGGTGAGTATAACCGGGCATTCTCGACGAATTCGTCGGGTATTAATAATGATACCCGACGAATTTCCCTTAACCAATTTAACAGAAATCCTGGCGTTAAGTGCGTCAAGTATCAGCCAGCGATTCTCGACGATCGGTGAGTATAACCGGGCATTCTCGACGAATTCGTCGGGCATAAACAATGATACCCGACGAATTTCCCTTAACCAATTTATCAGAAATCCTGGCGTTGAGTGCGTCGAGTATCAGCCAGCGATTCTCGAAGATCGGTGAGTATAACCGGGCATTCTCGACGAATTCGTCAGGCATCAACAATGATACCCGACGAATTTCCCTTAACCAATTTATCGGAAATCTTGGCGTTGAGTGCGTCGAGTATCAGCCATCGATTCTCGACGATCGATGAGTATAACCGAGCATTCTCGACGAATTCGTCGGGCATCAACAATGATACCCGACGAATTTCCCTTAACCAATTTATCGGAAATCCTGGCGTTGAGTGCGTCGATGATGGGTTAAAACGACGGCTCTTTGTTATTTTTATTTTAAGATGAGGTGGAGGTGGTTTTATTTTATAAAAAAAAAAGCGTTTTATTAAGAAACCAAGTTTTAACGAAAGGTAGGCAAGCGCACCTATCGCGTGTAGTACAGGATATTCCGTGAGTGGAATATCGGGGTCGTATTGTTCTCGTGGTCGGCTTAGCTATTTCTACTCTTTCCCTGAAATACCTATTATTCTACCGATAATTTTTAGATTTTATAAAAAAGAAAATGCAACAAAAATTATATAAAAGCATAATAATAATATAACAATAAAATAAAAGCAGGAAAAAAAAAGAAAGCAGGAAAAAAGTGCCGAAGGCCGATGACCAACTTAGCACGACAATACAAAAAGAGAACTGAACTAAAGTAGACTTTTAATAAAAAGAGATCCTAAATTTCAAATTAATTAAGGCGGAGACTCGGCCGTGGAGGTTCCATAAGAATGAGCTCACCTTGGTCTAGGGATATCGCTCACCTGAACGCTAAGACTATTCGACCGATCGTTAGACCGACGAAGGATTCCTCTTAACGCCCGCTTTACGCTGAGAACCCCGCTTTTGGGTGGGGAACCCAATCCGGTAGAGTCACGTGCCTCCTCTCTCGAGGGTTAGCACGGATCTCTCTTTACCCAAGGGCGATCGGTCCATATGAACCGGCCTCTCGGCGTTGCGTATGGATAATGGAAATAAAGCCCGCACATCGATATGCGGTCCTATGCATCGTTAACCCAGGGTAAACCTTAAGAAATTTACTTAAACTGAAAAACAGGACCTTTAATTATTTAAAGCTACTTTATCTGTCCCAATGCTCTTCGATATTGAGGGCTAAGGGCGGTTAGCCACTCATCGGAATGGGGACACTTACGCTAGAAAGCAATAAAGAAAGCTGTAAATGAAAGCAGTAAGAAAGCAGTAAGAAAGCTGAAAATTGCAAATCCTACCCAAACGAGTAGGACTGAAGAAAGCAATAAATGCAAATCCCGGCTCGAGCGAGTGGGCGGGGGTAAATTTATACTCATACACACACACATTCTACAGAAATGAAAACACACACACGCACACAAAGTTCTCCTACTCAAGTGAGTAGGAGGAATAGAAAGCAATAAAATGACAAGTCCCACTCAAACGAGTGGGCGGGAAATGAAAACAGAGCGCCATTTAACTCTTAACGAGTAGGCAGAAATAAATGCGCACACGCACGCACACGTACAAAAAAATAAGAAAAACAAAACAAAGTGTTAGAAAAATTATAACGACTGCATTTCTACCGCTAGAATGCGGTAGAAATGCATAAAAAGACAAAAGAAAAATTTAACGGAGCGAAAAGTTTTGCAAATAAACGCAAAATGGAAGTGAGCGAAAAATTATAACGATGACTTTTTCATTCTTAGATTTTTATAAAAACTCCTAAAAAGTGAAAATAAAACTAAAAAAGACGAAAAGGTTTTACAATCCTAAAGAGCCTAAGTTAAATAAAATGAAAATGAACACTTTTTAGTGTTTTTATAAAGTCTTAAGAATGAAAAATCTGTAAAAAAAAAGGAAAACTAAAGCTAAAAAGAGCGGAAAATGAAAATAAAACGGACATTACAACGGCAAGAAATGCCGATAAAATCCTAAACTAAACTAAATTATAAAGCTTTAAAATGATAAAACATAAAAAAGGACAAAAAAGGGAACGAAAAATTGCATAAGAGAGGCGCATTCAAATGGATTTTCATACTAAGCAAGCGAGAAAATAAACTATTTTTATTAAATAAAAGCTATTACAAACTAAGGGAGGGGGAGAAAATTCTCTTACATAACATTTGGATCCAAATGAGCAGCACTTCCCCTAAGCAAAGTGGTCAAAAAAGAAGACAAGAAAAGCTTACAGGAAGCTTGGTATTTATAGAGAAAAAAAGAAGAAAAAATAATAATAATAAAGGAAGAGGTGGCGGTCAAAACGTGTTTGACTTGGCTAGCGTTGGTTATCTGCCAGCAGCCGTTGTTCTGGAAGGACGGGAAGGCGAGCTGGCGCGGTTTTGATCTTATCCTATTTGTGGTCGACGATCGTCGAACGACTGGGTAGCTGTGGTCGACGATCGTCGATCGCGGAGCTGCGGTCGACGCTGGGCTGGTGGTTGACTATCGTCGAGGTCGACGATCGGGCAGCTGGCTGACGATCTGGAAGCGTTCGACGATCTGCTGGTCTTGTGGTTTGGTGGTCGACTATCGTCGAGGTGGTCGACGATCATCGAGGTCGACGATCTGGTGGTTTGCTGGTCGACTATCTACTAGCTTTTGTTGGTCGACTATCTGCTAGCTTGCTGGTCGACTATCTGCTAGCTTTTGTTGGTCGACTATCTGGCGGCTGACTGGAAGGTCGACGATCTGCTGGTCGACTGTTCGACTATCTGGTGATGGTCGACGATCTGCTGGTCGACTGGTCGACTATCTGGTGATGGTCGACGATCGGCAGTGGTTGACGATCTGCTTTGGTCGACGCTTCGGCTGTGGTCGACGATCGTCGAGGTCGATGATCGGCTGTGGTCGATGATCTTTGTGTTCGATGCTGGGATATGGTCGACGATCGTTGAGATCGACAATCTGGTGTGGTCGACGATTGTCGAGGGCTTGACAAGTCAGAAAAATATTTTTTTCTGGAAAATTCAGAAAAACAAAAACTACAAAGTTAGAATATATTTTTACAAAAAACAAACATATTATTGAATAAAATAAATAAAAAAGGACAAAAAGAAACAAAAATTAGTTATATAAAATACAAAAATATCGGTATATTTACAACTCATCAAATACCCTCATACTTAAGCTTTTGCTATTTCAGAGCAAAAGTTGGAGATGAACCTATAAGGAATTAAAAAGAATCCTAAATTTATCACCGCTTTATTTAATTGTAAAAAAGATCGAAATGAATTTCCGGGGTCTCGGAATTAAATCTTAACTTATGAAAATGTTATAAATAGAAGAACTGTTTCAAAAAATACTTCTAAATGAAAAAATAGAAAGCGAAAATTATTTTTGTTAGTTTAACAAAAATGGATTAGAATTATCGAAAAAAACTTTAGCTAAAAAGAAATTGATAGGAAATAATTCAATTTAAAAATTATGCTCTCAAAAAGTTTTAGACTAATTCTAGAATCATGAAAATTATATAAGGGGATTGGCGGATATGAAGAAGGCTTAGAATTTTGAGGTGAGGTAATTTTTTCTCGAACCTCGACATATATTATTTTTTTAATAATTAGGAAAATGAAATCTTATTTTCCTAACACATTTTTTCCTTCATAAATAAAAATAAAACCCAATGAATATGTATAGGAGTAATGAATTTTATCCTCTTACTCCGTCATATAATCTTTTTAATTATTGGGTGCCTCTGTTTACGGGATAAAATCTTATCCCCATTGACATAAGATCTTTTAAGGGTGAGCGGGAAATCATACCAATTAAGGTATGAAAAAAAGTGGAAGGGGATTTTTTTTTATTTCAAAAAGAAAACTAAAGTTTAATAAAAAAATTCGAGAGCAACCTCTCTAATTTGAACGTTTCTACGTTTCTAAAAGCATAAGTGGAAATAATATATAATCCATAGATGTTATTTTCTAACATAAAACATGCTTTATTTCAAAAAATAAGAAGTGAAATTGAGAAAAACAAGTTCCCTATAATAAGAAAAAGTCATAAAAAATTCTTTAAGATCTTAACCCCAGAAATTTAAGTCTATCGAGCTACAATTAATAAACGAATAGTAAATAAAGAATTAATTAAAATTCGTTTATAAATAAACTCGAAACGATTATTTTGGAGGGCAATGAGGTTAAGAATTAAGGTATTCGAATTATTTAATTTGAGATAAAATTTTTTTGATTTTTATTAGTTTTTCTAATTTTTTCATATTTTTGGGGTTATTTTAATTTTTTTGGAAAATTTTTTAAGGTTATGCAAATTTTTTTTTGAGTTTTTTTGAGTTATACAAATTTTTTGATTTTTTTTGAATTTTTTTTATTTTCAGAAATATTTATAAGAGAAGAGAGAGAATATTTACAAGATAGGAAAAAGAAGGGGAAAGAGACGAGAAAATTTACAAAATAATATTTACAAATTAAAAAAAAGGATCGCCCGCGAACAGACTCTTATTTGTGGTTGGTTCGATGAGTCGAACGTCGCGGAGCGATGTTTCATTTTTTTGAAAATTTTTATTTTTATTATTATTATTAAAGCATGAAATTTTTTTTTTGAAGTTTTAAATTTTTGTAATTTTTTTTTGAGTTTTTTATTAAGTGCGGGAAATAAAAGGGCACAAAAAAAAGAAACACCCTCATACTTAAGTCCAACATTGTCCCCAATGTTGCACTAAGTATGAGGAACAAGATATTTATATAAAAAAAATACTAAGCAGTTATGTACAAAAAAAAATAGAAAACATGGATTTAGAAATTCTTCCCTAAACCGCGTTCTGGGAAGCCCGTTAAGAATAACCCTGCAAAAGTTAAAAGAAATAGCAATAATATATAAAAAAAGAAGAAAAATTCGGCGAAAATGTGCGGGTGATAGGGGGCAACAAGTGTGTGTGACTCGGAAGCTAAGGCCTTAGCTTAGAGCGAGCGACCGATATGCGATCCCCTAGCACTCACAATTGTGAAGCGCGCCGAAACGACAAAATAAATACAAATTTTTATATATATATATATATATATTTTTCTTAGTTTTTTTAATTCTTAGATTTTTTTTTTGAGTTTATTTTTTTAGTTTTTGATTTTTTGAAAATAAAAATAAAATGAAAAAAAGGAAAATAATTTAAAGGCAAAATAAAAATGAAAGATATATATTTTTTTGAATTTTAATTTTTTGGATGAAAAGAAAGATAAAAAAAAATTCATCATTTTTTTTTTAGTTTTTTTAATTTTTTAGTTTTTAAGTTTTTAAGTTTTTTTTTTTGTTTTTAAGTTTTATTGAAATTTTTTTTTTTGTTTTTAAGTTTCTGTTTTTTTTTGTTTTAAGTTTTCTGATTTTTTTTTAGAAGTTTTAAGTTTTTTATTTTTAATATGACTTTTTTTTGTTGTTTTTGTTGGCCAAATAATTTTTTATATAGAAATAAATGGTAAAATTAATAGGTTTCAGGAATTCAAAATAGTAAGTCGAAAATTTCCCCGGCAACGGCGCCAAAAACTTGATGGGTTAAAACGACGGCTCTTTGTTATTTTTATTTTAAGATGAGGTGGAGGTGGTTTTATTTTATATAAAAAAAGAAGCGTTTTATTAAGAAACCGAGTTTTAACGAAAGGTAGGCAAGCGCACCTATCGTGTGTAGTACAGGATATTCCGTGACTGGAATATCGGGGTCGTATTGTTCTCGGGGTCGGCTTAGCTATTTCCACTCTTTCCCTGAAATACCTATTATTCTACCGATAATTTTTAGATTTTATAAAAAAGAAAATGCAACAAAAATTATATAAAAGCATAATAATAATATAACAATAAAATAAAAGCAGGACAAATAAAGAAAGCAGGAAAAAAGTGCAGACGGTCGATGACCAACTTAGCGCGACAATACAAAAAAAAAACTGAACTAAAGTAGACTTTTAATAAAAAGAGATCCTAAATTTCAAATTAATTAAGTCGGAGACTCGGCCGTGGAGGTTCCATAAGAATGAGCTTACCTTGGTCTAGGGATATCGCTCACCTGAACGCTAAGACTATTCGACCAATCGTTAGACCGATGAAGGATTCCTCTTAACGCCCGCATTACACTGAGAACCCCGCTATTGGGTGGGGAACCCAATCCGGCAGAGTCGCGCGCCTCCTCTCTCGAGAGTTAGCGCGGATCTCTCTTTACCCAAGGGCGATCGGTCCATACGCACCGGTCTCTCGGCGTTGCATATGGATAACGGAAATAGAGCCCGCACATCGATATGCGGTCCTACACGTCGTTAACCGGGGCAAACCTTAAGAAATTTAATTAAACTGAAAAACAGGACCTTTAATTATTTAAAGCTACTTTATCTGTCCCAATGCTCTTCGATATTGATGGCTAAGGGCGGTTAGCCACTCATCAGAATGGGGACACTTACGCTAGAAAGCAATAAAGAAAACTGTAAATGAAAGCAGTAAGAAAGCAGTAAGAAAGCTGAAAATTGCAAATCCTACCCAAACGAGTAGGACTGAAGAAAGCAGTAAATGCAAATCCCGGCTCGAGCGAGTGGGCGGGGGTAAATTTATACTCATACACACACACACACACACTCTACAGAAATGAAAACACACACACGCACACAAAGTTCTCCTACTCAAGTGAGTAGGAGGAAAAGAAAGCAATAAAATGACAAGTCCCACTCAAACGAGTGAGCGGGAAATGAAAACAGAGCGTCATTTAACTCTTAACGAGTAGGCGGAAATAAATGCGCACACGCACGCACACGTACAAAAAAATAAGAAAAACAAAACAAAGTGCTAGAAAAATTATAACGACTGCATTTCTACCGCTAGAATGCGGTAGAAATGCATAAAAAGACAAAAGAAAAATTAAACGGAGCGAAAAGTTTTGCAAATAAACGCAAAATGGAAGTGAGCGAAAAATTATAACGATGACTTTTTCATTCTTAGATTTTTATAAAAACTCCTAAAAAGTGAAAATAAAACTTAAAAAGACGAAAAGGTTTTACAATCCTAAAGAGCCTAAGTTAAATAAAATGAAAATGAACACTTTTTAGTGTTTTTATAAAGTCTTAAGAATGAAAAATCTGTAAAAAAAAAGGAAAACTAAAGCTAAAAAGAGCGGAAAATGAAAATAAAACGGACATTACAATGGCAAGAAATGCCGATAAAATCCTAAACTAAACTAAATTATAAAGCTTTAAAATGATAAAACATAAAAAAGGACAAAAAAGGGAACGAAAAATTGCATAAGAGAGGCGCATTCAAATGGATTTTCATACTAAGCAAGAGAGAAAATAAACTATTTTTATTAAATAAAAAGCTATTACAAACTAAGGGAGGGGGGAGAAAATTCTCTTACATAACATTTGGATCCAAATGGGCAGCACTTCCCCTAAGCAAAGTGGTCAAAAAAGAAGACAAGAAAAGCTTACAGGAAGCTTGATATTTATAGAGAAAAAAAGAAGAAAAAAATAATAATAAAGGAAGAGGTGGCGGTCAAAACGTGTTTGACTTGGCTAGCATTGGTTATCTGCCAGCAGGCGTTGTTCTGGAAGGACGGGAAGGCGAGCTGGTGCGGTTTTGATCTTATCCTATTTGTGGTCGACGATCGTCGAACGGCTGGGTAGCTGTGGTCGACGATCGTCGATCGCGGAGCTACGGTCGACGCTGGGCTGGTGGTTGACTATCGTCGAGGTCGACGATCGGGCAGCTGGCTGACGATCTGGAAGCGTTCGACGATCTGCTGGTCTTGTGGTTTGGTGGTCGACTATCGTCGAGGTGGTCGACGATCATCGAGGTCGACGATCTGGTGGTTTGCTGGTCGACTATCTGCTAGCTTTTGTTGGTCGACTATCTGCTAGCTTGCTGGTCGACTATCTGCTAGCTTTTGTTGGTCGACTATCTGGCGGCTGACTGGAAGGTCGACGATCTGCTGGTCGACTGTTCGACTATCTGGTGATGGTCGACGATCTGCTGGTCGACTGGTCGACTATCTGGTGATGGTCGACGATCGGCAGTGGTTGACGATCTGCTTTGGTCGACGCTTCAGCTGTGGTCGACGATCGTCGAGGTCGACGATCAGCTGTGTTCGACGATCGTCGAGGTCGACAATCTTTGTGTTTGACGCTGGGATATGGTCGACGATCGTTGAGATCAACGATCTGGTGTGGTCGACGATCGTCGAGGGCTTGACAAGTCAGAAAAATATTTTTTTCTGGAAAATTCAGAAAAACAAAAACTACAAAATTAGAATATATTTTTACAAAAAACAAACATATTATTGAATAAAATAAATAAAAAAGGACAAAAAGAAATAAAAATTAGTTATATAAAATACAAAAATAGAGGTATATTTACAACTCATCAAATACCCCCATACTTAAGCTTTTGCTATTCCAGAGCAAAAGTTGGAGATGAACCTATAAGGAATTAAAAGAATCCTAAATTTATCACCGCTTTATTTAATTGTAAAAAAGATCGAAATGAATTTCCGGGGTCTCGGAATTAAATCTTAACTTATGAAAATGTTATAAATAGAGGAACTATTTCAAAAAATACTTCTAAATGAAAAAATAGAAAGCAAAAATTATTTTTGTTAGTTTAACAAAAATGGATTAGAATTATCGAAAAAACTTTAGCTAAAAAGAAATTGATAGGAAATAATTTAATTTAAAAATTATGTTCTCAAAAAGTTTTAGACTAATTCTAGAATCATGAAAATTATATAAGGGGATTGGCGGATATGAAGAACGCTTAGAATTTTGAGGCGAGGTAATTTTTTCTCGAACCTCGACATATATTATTTTTTGAATAATTAGGAAAATGAAATCTTATTTTCCTAACACATTTTTTTTCTTCATAAATATAAATAAAACCCAAGGAATATGTATATGAGTAATGAATTTTATCCTCTTACTCCGTCATATAATCTTTTTAATTATTGGGTGCCTATGTTTACGGGATGAAATCTTATCCCCATTGATATAAGATCTTTTAAGGGTGAGCGGGAAATCATACCAATTAAGGTATGAAAAAAAGTGGAAGGGGATTTTTTTTATTTCAAAAAGAAAAGTAGAGTTTAATAAAAAATTTCGAGAGCAACCTCTTTAATTTGGACGTTCCTACGTTTCTAAAAGCATAAGCGGAAATAATATATAATCCATAGATGTTATTTTCTAACATAAAAACATGCTTTATTTCAAAAAATAAGAAGTGAAATTGAGAAAAACAAGTTCCCTATAATAAGAAAAAGTCATAAAAAATTCTTTAAGATCTTAACCCTAGAAATTTAAGTCTATCGAGCTACAATTAATAAACGAATAGTAAATAAAGAATTAATTAAAATTCGCTTATAAATAAACTCGAAACGATTATTTTGGAGGGCAAAGAGGTTAAGAATTAAGGTATTCGAATTATTTAATTTGAGATAAATTTTTTTTTGATTTTTATTAGTTTTTCTAATTTTTTCATATTTTTGGGGTTATTTTCATTTTTTTTGGAAAAGTTTTTAAGGTTATGCAAAATTTTTTTGAATTTTTTTGAGTTATACAAATTTTTTGATTTTTTTTGTATTTTTTTTATTTTCAGAAATATTTATAAGAGAAGAGAGAGAATATTTACAAGATAGGAAAGAGAAGGGGAAAGAGACGAGAAAATTTACAAAATAATATTTACAAAGTAAAAAAAAGGATCGCCTGCGAACAGACTCTTATTTGTGGTTGGTTCGATGAGTCGAACGTCGCGGAGCGATGTTTCATTTTTTCGAAAATTTTTATTTTTATTATTATTATTAAAGCATGAAATTTTTTTTTTGAAGTTTTAAATTTTTGTAATTTTTTATTAAGTGCGAGAAATAAAAGGGCACAAAAAATAAGAAACACCCACATACTTAAGTCCAACATTGTCCCCAATGTTGCACTAAGTATGAGTAACAAGATATTTATATAAAAAAATACTAAGCAGTTATGTACAAAAAAAATAGAAAACATGGGTTTAGAAATTCTTCCCTAAACCGCGTTCGGGGAAGCCCGTTAAGAATAACCCTGCAAAAGTTAAAAGAAATAGCAATAATATATAAAAAAAGAAGAAAAATTCGGCGAAAATGTGCGGGTGATAGGGGGCGACAAGTGGGTGTGACTCGGAAGCTAAGGCCTTAGCTAAGAGCGAGCGACCGATATGCGATCCCCTAGCGCTCACAATTGTGAAGCGCGCCGAAACGACAAAATAAATACAATTTTATATATATATATATATATATATTTTTCTTAGTTTTTTGAAATTTTAGATTTTTTTTTTAAGTTTATTTTTTTAGTTTTTGATTTTTTGAAAATAAAAATAAAATGAAAAAAAGGAAAATAATTTAAAGGCAAAATAAAAATGAAAGATATATATTTTTTTGAATTTTAAATTTTTGGATGAAAAGAAAGAAAAAAAAAATTTCATCATTTTTTTTTGATTTTTTTTTAGTTTTTTTAATTTTTTAGTTTTTAAGTTTTTAAGTTTTTTTTTTTGTTTTTAAGTTTTTTTGAATTTTTTTTTTGTTTTTAAGTTTCTGATTTTTTAGTTTTAAGTTTTCCCTAGGTTTACACGTACTGGAATAACTAAACTTCCAATACAACAATCATGGTCGAAACCTACCTCTGATACCACTGTTGGGTTTCTCTATGAGGTGGCACAACAGTTGTGCACGTAGCGGAAATAGTAAAATCAAGAACAACCCAAAAGAGATTTGGGATCGGGCCATGAATGTTGAATCAAGAAGTTAACAAATAACTAGGCAAAAATTACCTTGGCGGCGTTGAGTCACAACTCAACGAAGATGCTCCAATGTATGAGTTCTTGTCGACGACGAGTTCCACGTAGAATAGCATCTACGTCTCTGCAGAAATCCACATGAGTGGGAGAAAACCGAGCTTTGTCGCACGAAAGATCGGGAAGGAGATCGACTGCACCTTACACTTCCACGGACTGCTAGGTCCGCGCCAGGAATAGCAACACCGGCGACTGTCGTCGGAGAGGAGGCCGACGAAGCGAGCGATCGGCGGAGGCGAAACACTTCCGTCGGCGGAACACTTCCGTCAGCGGAACGACGGAACGGCGGAACACTTCCAACGGGCCGTCAGTGGATCGCAGGAGGTGGCGGAACGCTTCCTTCCGACGGGGTTCGGGAATCGGCTGATAGGCAGAACGGCGGAACACTTCTGTCGGGTTAGATCCAGCCACAGGAGAACTTACACACGTTACACCCAAAACCCTAAGTCCCAATTTATCCCAAAGGTATAAACAGACCTAAGAGAAATCGGCGAGAATCAGCGAGAATCAGCTCTAGATTCGGCGAGAATCAGCAGAAAGAATCGATGAGAATCATCTATAGAATCGTCGAGAATCGAGGCCTTAGTCAGCGAGTCATACTCGACGACTCTCGACGATCGATACTCAACGATTCTCGACGATCGAAACTCGACGATTCTCGGTGAGTCATACTCGACGACTCTCGACGAATTTGCCTTAGTTTCTATGAACCTCCTTTGGCAACGTTTGCCCGACCCCATTCTGTGTGGTGATTGGTAACCCTTACCAACACAGTCAATCTTCCAACTTCTCCACATACTCTTATGTGCGACCCTGTAGGCTCATATCGCGTTGGCAGTGAGATTACATGTTTGACCACTTCTAGATCACCATGGTAACTCCAACAGATCTTTCATCACAATTTGCTCATGAGCTGCCTTGAGGGCACTCTTTCCACAGTGCTCATCTTTGGTTCCACTAGTGGAACATCCATTCTTCCAGTGTCCATCGACACTTTCTAGATCATAGCTATTAGATGCTAAGAGGAACTTTTGAATGTAGGGGTTGTATGGTTGCTTTCCCTTTGGAATTGGTTCTTCTATTTCTCTTCTTATACCTACATCATTTCAGAATTGTGTAGAGAAAGCATCTATGATTGACAGAATAGTCTGGGGCTTGGAGTATTTAGCCATAAGTTATCTTTCTTTGAGGAGATCATTCTCAAGCTTCTTAATGATTCTTTCTTTTTGAATCTGAAGCTCAACATGCTCATCATTGATTTGCTTAAGATCAATTATTTTTGATTTCATCTAATAGATTTTTTTCCATCTTTTCCTCAAGTTGAGCCTTTAAAGGTCTGAGGAACTCTAGCTCTTCAGCTTAATTCTTAGCAAGCTTCCTACTTTTTCCTAATATCATAAGAAGGGCATCATACTTCTCCACTATTTCATCAAAGGTGTTCTTTGGTTTAAAGTCCTCCTCATTTTTAGATGGCGAGGAGGCCTCTAACTTAGCACTAGTTTCATAATCTGAATTTGACAAGGCAAATTTAGGTTTTACCTCATCAGGATGAGAGTCATCCTGATCCTCCCTATCATTTAGAGCCATTAGACCATAACTCTCTTCCACTTCTTCAACATCACTATCAAAAGATGATAGTGAGGCCCTAATGCCTTTCTGGGTGGCAGTAGGTACTGAGTCTTCAGAGAGTGCAGTCAGCCCTATATAGGCTTCTTCATCTTCTGAGTCAGAGTTGCTTGTATCATTATCACTCTAGATCTTTTCCTTTTTGGCTATGAGGCTCTTATCAGACTTCTTTATTTTTTGGTTATTGTCCTATTTTTTTCCTTTTCTTTCCTTTCTTTTGACTGGGCAATCAGCAATGACATGCCCATGCCTTTTACAATAATAACAGACAATATTAGTACTAAATTGTTTATTCTTCTTAGGTTTATACCAGTCACTTTTGGATTTCTCTGATTTAGAATTATTCCTTCTAGAGTTGGATGAGGAGGAGGATTTGAGATTATTCCAATGCTTCATCCTTCTCATCATTTTTTTGAATTGCCTTATGAACAAGGCCAAGTCTTCATCAGACATTTCTTCCACAAAAGTGCTTGGTTCAGATTCTTATAACACCACTACTTTGTTTGGGGATGATGAGGCCTTCCCCTTGCCTATACTGGAGCTATCAGATTTCAGAGACATGGATCATTCCTTGTTGCGCACTTCTTCATTTTTTCCTTGTATTTAAGTGAAGTTCATGGGAAAGCGTTTTTCCAAATAGATTTTGGGGCTCAATATTGCCCAGGTTTCCCATCTAGCTGATGGCAATAATCTTAATATCTCATTCCTTATGTAGGGATCTGGGAAATTTATCATTTAATTCATAATTTGTGATGGTCCTTCCATAATTTCTCAAACTATTCACAATTTTGAAAAACTACTCATAACAGTCAGTAATACTGTCTTTCTTCCCCTGTCTGAAGGCTTCATACTCCTGATTTAGAAGGTATTTTCTGTCATCCCTAACCTCTTCAGTTCCTTCCATATATATAATCAATGTCTCCCACTTTTCTTTGGCAGTTTTATAGTGAATGAGGTTCTAAAATGTAGAATCATCAATAGCACTAACAATGATGTTCTTTGCTCTCTTGTCCATAGTAGGCAAGATGACTTCATCTTTGGTCATCTCTAAAAGTTTCATGGGAACTTTCAGGTTTGCATCCGTGGCTAGGGCATTCATTGGGACATAGGGTCCCTCTTCAATAGTGTTAAAGATTCTGGGATCAGAAGCTTCCATGAAGAGTTTGACTCTCTACTTCCAAAATTCTCCTTCCTATAGTTAGAAAGTTTCATGGAGCTATGTTCTTTAAAACTTTCTCTAGATCCCATTGTACTTTAAATCTTTCAACCCTTGAGGATCATGTTCAGTTGTTAACCCTTTTGAATAACCTAGCTCTGATACCACTTGAAAGTTAAGGGTTGCTACTCACCTAGAGGGGGGGGGGGGTAAATATGTGATTTAATTAATTTTAATTTTCTTGAGATACTCTTTTAGGAGCACAATGAGAAAATAAACCACAATAATGAATCACAACACACCACACAGGACATAAGGATTTATAGTGGTTTCCCAAGAATGGGTACATTCACTTTTCCCATTCACATATCTAGTAAAGAGCTAGCTTGGGCCAAACTTCTTCAAATTTTCTTCTCAGATCCTCAAATTTCACAATCTCAGGAATATAAGTTCCCTACCACAGACCTTCACACAGGTCCTACAACTCAGATCTACCACAGATCCTACACTCCAGGCTTCAATACTAGCCATACAGCTCAGGTTTTCCATAAGCCCTACAACTCAGGCACACACGCCATACAACTCAATCTCTATCAGCAGAGATCTACACTCAGATCTGGTACAAATCCTATAGCTCAGATTCTCAAAGGAATCCTATAAAGAAATTGAATACAAGTATGACTCAACACCCTATAGCTTGAGTCTTCAAGTAGAAGCCTACATAAGACTTCTTCTTCTTTTTCTTAATCAACACTTTAAAACAATCTTCTTGGAATGACTTAGTTTGATCTAGAATACTTGTAGTGGTTAAAGATGAAATATCTTGAAGTTGAACACTGATCAAAACTTTCATAGAACTTGAAATGAAAAGGAAGTATGAAGGATCTCTATGAATTCTCCAAGTGCTTGCAAAAGTTCTTGTATGTGTTTGTGTTGGTTGTTGTCTTCAAAATTTTCAAGTCCTCTTTATATACTTGTTACAATCAGTAGAGTGAATAAAGATTGGAATAGTAGTTCTAATGTCTAGTCAATCCTTCTTTGGTAAGTTCAGGATTAGGAATTCTCATACGGGTATTTCGATTTATCCTAAGGAACATTTACAACAAAAAATCTTGGTTTGAATTCTTCAATGACTAACAAGCACTTTAGGTATCAATCTAGCAATGGAATCTTCAAAGGCTGGTAAAAATCTATCTAAGAAATGATTTTGAAATCAAAAAAATTCTCTAATGAATGAGAATGATTCTCCCTGCTAGCAGTTCCTGATAAGTGCAGCAAATCTCATCCATAAATTTGATCTAAATCCTCTGCATAATCAACTTCTTAATTCAAGGACATGGTTATGTCATGTGTCAGGTTAGAGAAAATAATTCTAAGTGACTACAACATGATGCCATAGACAAGGTCTAATGGCCCTCATGATATGTATATAATCAGTCCAAAACTTAGTAAAGTTATATAAGGAAACTCCTAGCATTTAGCCATTTCAGCCTGCAGAAAACATTCTGGCACAATGTAATCGATACAATTAAATATTTACTTAATCATGCCTTCAATGTAGTTAAATATTTCATTTGTCATGTCATCGACACAGTCAAACTTTTACTTAACAATGAGGTATATACGGTCAAAATTTTCTTTAGCTAAGCTATCCATATAGTCAAGCTTTTACTTAACCATGAACTTGATGTAGTCAAAATTTTCCTTAGCTATGAACTCGATGCAGTCAAATTTTTCCTTAGCAATGAACTCAATGCAGTCGAATTGTTCCTTAGCTATGAACTCGATGTAGTCAAATTTTTCCTTAGCTATGAACTCGATGCAATCGAATTTTCCTTAGTTATGAACTCAATACAATCGAATTTTTCCTTAGCTATGAACTCAATGCAATTGATTTTATATTTAACCAATTTTTTGTTTATGCCTTCTATTTCTCTTGACTTGGTGAATTTTCTCATTGATAGTAACATGTCTAATATATGATTAGGACAGAGGTCAACATGAGTTTTGCTCCTTGAGGGATTACAAGTGCAAATCCTATTTGAGTGACCAAGTGTCTAACAATACATTAGTCATGCAATTTAGTTATACCAGTTACATCAAAACTCAAACAACCATCAAATACATGATGTTTATTGTCATCTTGAGTTCGTCTTCAAATCAGGAATCTTGGGGACAATATTCCCAATATAGATACTGTTTGTATGAAACTATTTGCACGATATTGATACTATCTACATGATCCTTGCTTTCTTGAACCTCTTTAGCAGAAATAGTAGTGATCTAGCCGATATCAACTTATCTAGCCGACAAGTTCACTTACTAGATGATGCATAACTTCAACAGCTCTTCTAGTCGATGTAGTGAGCTACTAGACAATAAAATACTTTGAATATTTCTAGCCATAGATACTTTAAGTGATATATTCCTTCAGAAGCCCTTCTAGAAATAGTGTTGGTCTTCCAGGCGATATGCTGAGCATCTAGGCAATATATTGATCCTCAAGCCAATAAAACACTTAGAATATATTTATAGTGCAACTTCACATCCAAAACTTAAGCTTCTAGGCAACATAGAATACTTGTATTCTACACAACATTGTCTAGGTGACACAACACTCTTCTAGCCTATCTAGTATTTTTCTAGACTGTACATCACTCTTCTAGGATATATAACATCTTCTAGGCAATACAATGATCTTCTATCCTATACAACATTCCTCAAGGCTACACAATAATATTAACATTTTGTCTAATAAGGCAAGTTTAGTAGATTAGCTAGATGTCTACCTGATATTTTGCTTAGACAAATTCCCATATTTAATACTTCTGCATGATCGGCTAAATTCTACAATCGATCGATTAGTTGTTTTGCTAGCATTGTACTTAGAGTAATTTTTATCTTCCGGAATTTTGATCTGTTGCTCTAACTAATTGTATGGGTCTTTGATGGTGATGATTATGAGTAAGTGACATGTTTACCATAATCAAGAGCTTATGTCGACATGGTATTTTTCACAATTAGGGAATACATTGGCAAAACTATGTTTGGTGGCACAATGTATAGTCCAATAATAATCTTGCACTATTTAATACTTGAAAACATTAAAACTAAACACACACATACATCAAATATAAAGTGTGTTCATCTTTATCCCGATAACTTCTGCAAATCAGGAATATTATGGGATTTTTTCCCAATAATCTCTCCTTATTTGATGAATTCAGAACCTCAAAAAAGATGTACAATGCCTAAGCAATAAAATAAAATCATGAACAATATCTGAGAAACATTCCAAAATTTCATATATTTATAGAATGAAAATGTTTAGAATAAGTTAAACTACAAAGTCCCTTTCCCTTATCACTAGCACCCCTTATTCTCTTAGCTTTCTTTGCATCTCTTGCTTCAACCTCTTCATGTGCCTTCAACCTTTGCCTCTCAAAGTTACTGAAAGGTTTTGGAAAATATATGCATGGAGGTGGAGAAGCAATTGGTGGAATTTGTTAATGCTTATCCTTGATATTCTTGTAATGAATTCTTCTTTTAGCTTCTTAATCTTGATGCTTCTTCCACTCCTCTGATCTATATTACTTTCCTTTGTCTTTATCTTCCTTACCATATGCTTCCCATGTAGATAAGATGATATTTTTAGATGGGGGGCTCCACCTCTAAAATTTTGATCCTTTTCAATTTCCTCCCTATGTCTTTTCTTCCTAGACATGGCTTCATCAACATCAGTGGATGTCCCCTTGTCTCTGTTGGAATGGATGAATGTTGCATATTCGATGTCATATTGCTCAAAGGGTATATAGGGATATTATGGATACTATATTACTGGGTTGAACTATTATCATTGCTCAAAGAACTGATGTTTAGACATCAGAAAAGGTAGATGACCTGGGGCCTTATTATCTTCATTTAATAACAAGTATGCTTGATCAACTTCCATTTTCTCTCCCTTTCTGACTTCTTCAAATATAGTCTTGAAAATTTCTTCCTTGCAGTCATCCAGTTTTGTAGTCATATCTTGGTTTCAAAATTGTTGATTTTCTGCACACTGTTGTAGAGTCTCAGCTTAGGTGTCAGAGATCTTGTTTGTAATACAACTGATTGCACTTTCTAGATCTCCACCCATTGACCCCAAGTGTTATTATATTTTATGAATGTTGTGGGTATATGTTTCCATCATTTCAACTAATGACTTCAAAACTTTGACATTTTGTTCAACAATGCCTCAAGCCCTTACAAACCAGTTGCTGATTTATGAGTTCATAAGATCAAATTCTGCTTTCAGTGTATCCATTTTTCCAGTCATCTCAATCTTATCATCTTTTACAGCATGGTCCATATAGTGTTCAAAATGTCTTCTTTGATATCTAAGAAGCACCCTCACTTGTTCAATGAGAGAACCAAATGGTTCTTCATGAATAGTAGGATATGAGGTGCTTGGCACTTCTGATTCTTTTTCCCTTGTATCTTTCTATAGAGCAGCATGTAACAAGGAATCATCATATTTTATGTCTGGTGATACAGATATAGGAATTAGACTTTCACCTCCTACTTCTTACCTTTCTTCTGTAAATACAAACATGTCTCTATAGGAATTCTCAACTCTCAGCTCCTCATGAGCTTTTTCAGGACATGTCAGACTTTCAGTGAGAACAATCTCATCAGAAACCTCAAGGTCCTTTTGGATAGATATTGTAAGTTTTTCCCAATAGATACCTCCACGGGAGTCTCTTCCTTAACCTCTTCTTTCTCTTTCTCCTCCTGTACTTTAGGGGGTAGAGCACTCAATATGAGTCTCCCCTACTTTTAACTTAGCAAGAACTTCAGAGATAATTTCATGGGCAAATTACTCCTCATGAGTCTCCCCTTTAGTTATAGTTAGCTCTTAGGCATAACACTTTGAGTGAGTCTCCCCATCACCAGAATCCATTTCATGTGCACCCTGATTTTCAATCGTCTCCCTTTCACTCTCCCCCTCAATCTCTACAAGGGTTTGAATAACAACTTCTTCTATATTTTGAACCACTAATTTTGTTGCCACTTCTTCCTCAGCTTCCTTACTTATTCCAGAAGCACTACCCTTCAGATTCTATCTAGCCTTGGGAAAGGCTCTTACCCCAACTTAGCTACACACTTAAGATAAAATCATTTTTATATAATGTATAGATGATCCCAGGGATTGATCTAGCTGAAAATCATCAGAAGAGATGCATAGAAATAGAGATAGAATCCTCCCAAAGTTTGGGGCTTCTAGTGATTCCTTTAATTTCCGAACATGACTTCCCACAGTCTAGTTTCTTTCTAAAAATAACTCTAGTGATCATGTCAAAAATTTTCCTAGAGGTTCTCTCTTATGATTTTAGCATGTAGATAAGCACTTTGTTGATGATATCAGCCATTTGCTTCCATGTGTTCAGTTTATTTTTGTATAGAGACTCATATGACATCTCTGGATACCCGCACTATGTTAGTTCTTATTTAGTATCATTGGAATTGACTTCTTCCTCCTCCTCTCCCTTTGGAATTACTGAGAGTTTCAACACATTTGTTAGGTCACTGATAAAAATTCTTACCTAATGTCCAATAACAATTGATTTTATTGCTTTTATGATAAAAGAGAACTCAATATTCTCATAAATTCCATAACTTCTCTTTCAAAAATCCTCGTTGACTCAGAGAGAATGAACTCTAGTTCTGCATTTGTGTGCAAGGTTATTACTACCTTCAGATTTGCATCACCCTTTGCAAATCCTCCTTGCACTAACTCGCTCCCAACATTGAACTTCTCGTCTGCTTTCTTTGGTTCCAAGATGATGATCTTTCAAGCTTTATTGATGTCATCTTTGCGAGAATGGGGAAGACGGGGTAGTGTTTGTGGTAGGGTATAGGAAAAAAGATAGTTTAACCTAAAATAACATTTAAGGCCTATTTATATGGCTATTTTGGATTGTTAGAAGGCACGTACCTTATTAAAGAAGTCTGCACCATTGGATTTACTTAATTAATAACTGACGTCCATGATTAAGTTTTTAATAAAGGTTGGCACATTTAGCTAGTACAACATCATATCCATTACGTTTCTACTCGATCGGCTTGACTTCTACACAATTCTTGTCACCACTTAGAGTTTGTTTGGATTTGTCCAGATTAGATCCACCATGTTAACTGATCTATTAGTCAACATGGTACTAGATAGAGATAAAAAATACATAATTTTGAAAATAAATTATTATTATTTTTTAATTAATGTAATCATTTATGAAGTACAAATTAGGTCAAATTAGTAAATATTATCAATTAACGTCTATTAATACTAGACAGAGATAGGTCAATAAATTTTAGCAGTTAATATACAAAAGACTATTTTAATATAAGAAAAGAAAGTGACTTCATTCAATATTAAGCATACAAATCTTAATTTTTAAGAAGTTGAACTTTCCATCATCTAAGGGCTTGGTGAATACATCTGTCACTTTCTTCTCTATAGGCACAAATTCCAAACAAATGTCTTCCTTCTTAATATATTCTCTGATGAAATGATATTTGATCTCTATGTGCTTGGTTCTACTATGAGAGACTAGATTCTTAATAATTGAAATTGCACTAGAGAAATCACAAAGCATAGGGGTGTTCTTAATTTTTTATGTTGTAATCCTCCAGCTAATGTTGAATCCGTAGAAGTTATGCACAACAAATTCTAGCTGAGATATATTCTAATTATATAGTTGAGATTACTAAACTTGTTTTCTTCTTGCTACTCTATGAGATCAACCTTTTGCCTAGAAATTAATAGGTTCTAAATGTGCTTTTCCAGTCCTCTTTACAACCTGCAAAGTTTGCATCTGAAAAAACTTGTATGTTCATAAACATTACTCCGGGGTATCACATGCTAAGATTTGGTATACCTTTAAGATATCTCAAAATCCTATTTGCAGAGGTGTAATGAGATTCCTTAGTGTTCAACTGATATCTATAATATACACATTAAAAACCTGATGTTTGGCCTACTAGTAATAAGGTAGAGAAGAGATCCAGTGATACTTTTGTACATGGTTTCATCGAAAGGTTTCTCTTTTTCATTCTTATCTAGAGACACATTTAACCCCATCAGATTCTTCGTTGAGGTTGCACTCTCCATTCTAACTTTCATAATCAACTCCTTTGTGAAATTACTCTGGCAGATGAAGATTCCATCCTCAGATTGATTTACTTGGTGGCCTAGAAAATATTTCAGCTCTCACATACTACTCATTTCAAACTTTCTTTACATCAAGTTAACAAACTTTTTGTAAAGGTTGTCATCAATAGACTCAAAGATGATATAATTTACATATATTTGGACTAGTATTATCTTGCCCTTGACATTCCTTAAGAATAATTTCTTTTCTATTTTTTCCTTGAAAACCTATTTTCAATGAGAAAGCAAGATAGGGTTTCATATCAAGCTCTAACTACTTGTTTCAACCCATATAAGGCCTTTTTAAGAATGTAAAATAATCAAAAAGGTTAGGAACAACAAAAATTGGGTGTTGTTCTACATATACTTCCTCCTTCGGATCTCTATTGAGGAATATTGATTTCATATTCATTTGGTTTACCTTGAATACTTTGTGAGCTGTATATGCCAAGAACAATTTGATAGCTTCCAATCTGGTCTTTGGTGCAAATGATTGATCAAAGTCAAATCCTTCTTCTTGTCTATAACTTTTTTCCACCAGCCATGCATTGTTCTTGATTATAATTCCATTCTCATCCATCTTGTTAATCTATACCCACTTTGTTCTAATAATATTTTGGTGTTGGGGTATATGAATTTCCACACCTTGCATCTCATGAATTGATGAAGCTCTTCTTGCATAGCCATTATCCAAGATGGGTCTATATTGGCTTCTTCAAACATATTTGGATGTATCGAGGATAAAAAACTCAGGTGCATAACTTCATTGAGGGTTGTCCTTCTTGTCTGCACACCTTAGTTGGTGTCTCTAATTATCTGATATGGTGGATGATCTCTTTGGTTTCTTGTAGCTATTTATAATCTTCTTGTAATTTATGGTGCTTCTTCGTATGCATGTTCTTCTAATCTTGTTAGATCTGGTGTATCTGCTTGATTTTGGTCTTCATCTTTAATGATGGTCTGATGTGGTTGAATCTTTTGTTGCTTCATGCTCACAATGGTCAGATCTTTGATCCTTGATTCTATACCTGCATCAACAAAAGAACTATACGAGCTTTAATGTATCAAGGTCGTTTCATTAAATACAATATTTATTGATTCGTCCACACCTTTGTTTTTTTTGTTATAAATCTTATAGGCTTTACTGTAGATGTTGTACCCAACATAGATGTCGTTAAAGTATATTTCAATAATCTTTGTAAGGTATGATTTTCCATTATTCAACACATAACATTTACTTTCAAAGAATTTGAAGTAAGATAGTGTTGGTTTTTTTTCCCTCATTAGTTCATAGGGAGTCTTAGTATGATCTTGGTTGATTAAAACTCTATTTTGCACATGCCAAGCTATATTGACTTCTTTAGCCTGGAAGTATTCTAGTAGTGAAGAGTCATTCAATATAGTTCTATTAGGCTCAATCAGTGTTCTGTTCTTTCTCTCAGCTACTCCATTTTGTTGTGGAGTTCTAGGAGAGGAAAACTCTTGAAAAATACTGTTGGTACCCTAGGTTTTGATTTGAGTTCAGTCCTCTCTTTTAGTCTCTTGACCCAAGATTTATCTATGGTCAAAGGTTTGTTGATAGGATAGATTCTCTAGTTGTGTAGAATTGCCTGTCCAGATGAAAATCTGGCTAAATAATTTCTGGTTCGACTATGGTCGAACGTCGCTCGACTATCGTCGATCAGCCGATCGACGATCGTCTTCCTGATAGGTCGACTATCTGTTTTCTTTAATAGTTCGACTATCTGCTTGGATAGTTCAACTATCTGATAGTTCGACTATCTGTTGATAGGTCGACTATCTGTTCTTCTTTGATAGTTCGACTATCTGCTTGGATAGTTTAACTATCAGATAATTCGACTATCTGTTGATAGGTCGACTATCTGCTTTCTATGATAGCTCGACTATCTGTTGATAGGTCGACTATCTACTCTTCTTTGATAGTTCGACTATCTGCTTGGATAGTTCAACTATCTGATAGTTCGACTATCTGTTGATAGGTCGACTATCTACTTTCTGTGATAGCTCGACTATCTGTTGATAGGTCGACTATCTGCTCTTCTTTGATAGTTCGACTATCTGCTTGGATAGTTCAACTATCTGATAGTTCGACTATCTGTTGATAGGTCGACTATCTGTTTTGGTTGATAGCTCGACTATCTGTTGATAGGTCGACTATCTGTTTTGCTTTGGTAGTTCGACTATCTGTCTTGATAGATCGACTATCTGATAGCTCGACCATCTATTCTGATAGGTCGACTATCTGCTGAGGTAGTTCGACTATCTTCCTTGATAGTTCGACTATCTGGATCGTTCGACTATCTGTCTGATAGGTCGACGATCTCTGTGCTTCGGTCGATGATTTCCGAGGGTCGTTCGACGTTTTGCTGTATGTCTTGAGTAGTTTTTATCGTCTTCTATGATGTGATTAATTTCATATTTATTTTGGCATATTTTATAAAAGATTATTTGAATAAATTGTGATAATATTTCCATGCAATATCTATTCCATTCCTTATGCATGAGCTAATCTTTTTTGACAAAGTTGTTTGTCTTATTAGCTGAGATATGATTTCTGCTTTATCTGCCAGGCTGTCCTTTATAGCCGTTAGACTCAAAAAGTCTTCCTTGGCTGTAAAGAGTCTCTTCTGATGTGACTTTCTCTTGTAGTATTTCATCGGAGTTATTTGCAGCTTCTTAGAAAGCTTTATCCTCTTATAGGATATCTGTCTGCAGTATTTTGTTTTGCTTTATGCTTTTTGCAGCCCAGCTTGTAGAGTTCAGTAGAAGACAAGATTCAAACTCAAGTAAGAGCCGTTGCTGCTGCTGCTATATAAAGACTTCTTTGGAGAAAGAAATGAACTAGTTCTGATATACAAAAAGAAAACAGCAGCATTCAAGCTTAGAACTTACAGTTTCCAACTGCTCTCAGCTCATTCACATCTAACTGAGAAGAAGTTTTAGCTCTTCAATCTTCTTCAACCTGAGTTCTCCTGCCTCCAGGAAGATTTACACTCAGAGCCTTTTTGAAGAAGAAGAAGAAGAAGAAGATAGCTGCCTGAAGAAGAAATTTTATTTCATATTATTTATCTTCTTGTAGCTTTTTCCTTCAGATTTTCTGAAGTGTTTCTGCACTGAAGCAAGACTTCACCTGGACGTTCTTTTAGCCAGGGGGAGCCTTGATTATTTAAGAGCTTTCTAGCTCAGTGCAAGTTCTTGTGCTTCTCTAATCTATTATAAAATAGAGAAGACATCTTAACCTCCTTTCCCCCTCCTGTAAAGGGTTATTACTCCCTTCAAAAGTATCCCTTGGTGGCAGGGAACCTGATCAAAAACCTGTGTTGGTTTTTAGACACCTGATCAAAAGTCTAAAGGCTCTCTAGATCTACCTGCAGCAGATCTTGTTGGTGGCAGGGCACCTGATCAAAAACCTGAGTGGATTCCTACCTTGTTGGTAGAAGAGTGGACGTACCCAAGTTATTTGGGGAGCCACTATAAATTCCTTGTGTCGTCTGGATTATTTAATTAATTCTCTGTGCTGATTGGCTGTGATTAGATTTTAACTAGGATTGCTAGTTGCTGTTTAAGATTCCAAGCCTTAACTGTAATTACAGTTGGCTGCCTTTTGTGCACATCACTTGTGTTAGGCTTTAGGGTTTAATCTCAAATATCTATAACCTTCATTCCGCAATTAACTCCAAGGGAGTTGAGTAGACAGTCAACATTGCTAGTGTAATTTTTGATTACTCTATTCACCCCCCCCCCCTCTAGAGTAGTATCTATCCCTTTTCTTTCAATTGGTATCAGAGGGAGGTTGTCTGACTGAATAGGCTAACACCTAAGTCACAAGATCCTGATAGATACCAAAGTTTATAGATATTCACTTTCACTATCATGGCCCATTCCAAGGATTACTCTAGCACCAGACCTCCAGCATGCAACTTAGCTAAGTTTAGCATCTAGAAGGCAAGGATTTAATTATATATGAATTCTATTGATGAGAGTATCTTTGCTTCTATTTTGACAGGACCACCAAGAGCACCTGCTGTAGCTACTACCTCATCATCAACTGATATGAGTGCAGTGCCTCCTCCAGACTACAATGATGAATACAAAAAGGCAAAGATAGCAGATGCTAAGGCAATGAACATTCTGGCTCAGACAATATCTGATGAAGTATTCCAGAAGGTTGCTGACTGCTCCTCAGCAAAAGCAATGTGGGATACACTGAACCAGATTGTAGCTGGTTCAGTTGATGAAAGGAAGGATAGGAGGTCCAACCTTATCTCACAGTATGAGAATTTCAAGAAAACTAATGCTGAATCAGTTGAAGCTATGAACACAAGGCTCAGCTCAATCATCAATGAGCTGAGGACTCTTAATAAGGATATTTCATTGACAGAGGTCAATGATAAGATTCTTATGTGCTTTCCTAGCACATGGGATCTGAGGATCTGGCCTATCAAGGAGGCCAGAAGCACAACAGAAATCTCAATAGAAGCCCTTATCGGCAAGCTCAAGTCTTTTGAGCAAGTGCTGAAGTCCAGGGAAGCTGAGGCTGAAGCAAAGACCCCAACTCCTACAAGAAAAGAGCAAACCCTTGCTCTCAAAGCTGCTGATGCTTCTGAAGGAAGCCAGTCCAATGAGGAACTGATGGCATTATTTGCCAAAAGGTTTCTCAAGATGGGAAGGAAAGAATTCAGAAAGAAGTCTTCAAAGTATGAAGAAAAACCAAGGTATGATCGCACTCCTACTAAAGAAATAATTTGTTATGGTTGCAGGAAGCCTGGACATATTCTTCCAGATTGTCCAGAGGAAAAGAATAAAGATAAAAGGAAAGACAAGGATCAGCACAGGAAGCATTCCAAGCCATCCTCCTACAAGAACAAAAAGAAGGAGAGAGGCTTTGTTGCTGAAACCTGGAGCGATTCTGATGAGGAATCTTCCTCCTCAAGCTCCAGTGAGGATGAGGAAGAAAAGAAGGCAAAGGAAGTTTGCCTGATGGCAATTGATGCCTGCAGCAATCACTCAGCTGCAGAGAATTCAGATTCTGATGAAGAAATGCCAACTGAAGATGAGGTATTGTCTTCTTATGATTTTACATCTGCTGAATTTAAATCAGATTTTAAATCCTTATGCTTAGATTTAATTAGCTCTGAAAAGGAAATAAAAGAGCTTAGAAATAAACTACCTGAATCTGAATTAATTTCTAATGAAAACATTAGGTTAACAGCAGAACTCACTAATTCTAGTGAAGAAATAAAATTCCTTAAGAATGAATTAGCTAAGTCCAAAAGGTTAGAAGAATCTCTGAATGGTAGAAGCCTTAAGTTGCTTGAAATAACCAGCATGTCTAACACTAGGTCAGGCAATAACAAATTAGGCTTAGGAGCATCTTCTAGTGAGCCCCCAATCATTCTTAAAAACCAACTTTCAACTCCAGTGAATTTTATTTCATCTAGTGGAATAAAAAACACTGAGCAAGTTAATCAAGTTAATAAAGCTTTAAATAAAGCTAAGAGAGAGAAAAGAAAACAAAAATTTAAGGAAAAGAGCGTCGAACGCTGCTCGACGATCGCAGGCCCAATGGTCGAACGGAGATCGACGATCTGGGTACCAATCGTCGAACGCCGATCGACGTTTTCAACAAGAATTTCAAAACTTCACCCAGAACTTTATAAATCAGAATGAAAATAGAAACCCTAGGTTCGTTGACCCATCATCTGCATGGAGAATCCCACCTAGGAGATCTTACCCATTATGTTATCACCCTCAGCCTGCTTATTCATTTATTTCCAGTTTTTCTTATGTGAAAAACAAGGGACCCAAGGTTACCTGGGTCCACAATGTTTAATTGATTTATTTGCAGGTGAAGACCTATCCTATCACTCAAAATAAGTAGTATTTGGATAGTGGTTACTCCAAGTATATGACAGGAAATAAAGAACATCTGTCAAGATTCAAGGTCAAGCTTGGCCCAAAGGTGATCTTTGGAGATTCAAGTTGTGGTCAAACTGAAGGCTATGGAAGGATGACAATTGGAGCTGTAACATTCAAGAGAGTTGCTTATGTAACTGGACTGAAGCATAATCTAATTTCAGTAAGTCAGTTATGTGATGCTGGATACCAGGTATCATTCTCTAACTCTCTTTGTAATATTACTTTAAATAATAATGTTGTATTAGTAGGTATTAGACAAGGTAACATTTATTTAGTAGATTTTAACTCAACTCACTCTGAAATCTGCTTATTTAATGAAGTAACCAATAACAATACTTTATGGCATAAAAGTCTTAGCCATGTTAAACTCAAGAATATATCTAGGTTATCTAAACACAACCTTGTTAGAGGTTTACCTTCTTGCCCCTACAAGAAGGAGAGCCTATGCAAGGCTTGTCAATTAGGCAAGCAAACCAAGAATTCATTTAAATCAGTAAATAAAAGTGATTCTCCTAGAATCCTGTATTTATTATATTTGGACCTATTTAGCCCAATAAATGTACAGAGTTTAGGAGGGAAGTATTACACCCTAGTCATTGTAGATGACTTCTCTAGGTTCACTTGGGTGTTCTTTTTGAGAACTAAGGCTGATAACTTCAAAGCCCTTACAGATTTTCTATTATGTGTGCAGACTGAGTACTCTACTCATATGGCCTTGATCAGAAGTGATCATGGTACTGAGTTTGACTCTCTTCTCATGCAAGAATTCTGTGAGAGAGAAGGTATCAAACATAGCTTCTCAGCTCCTAGAACTCCCCAACAAAATGCGGTAGTTGAAATGAAGAACAGAGCCCTGATTGAAGCTGCTGGCACATTGTTGGCAGATGCTAATATGCCTCTTTCCTATTGGGCAGAAGCTGTTAGTACAGCCAACTATGTCTTGAATAGAAGTCTGATACACAAGCTTAAGTGTAAAACTCCTTATGAGTTGCTTAAAGGAAAGAAACCTAAAATAAAATATTTTAGAGTATTTGGTTGTGTAGTTTATATTCATAATAATAATAAAGAATACCTTAGAAAATTTGAAGCAAAAGCTTCAATGGGAATTTTTCTTGGATATTCCCAAGTAAGCAAAGCTTATAGGGTTTTCAATAAATCATCTTCAAAGATTGAAGAGTCTGTTCATGTGTCCTTTGATGAATCCCAAATGTTTTACAAGGAGAAGGAAACTTCCCCTTCCTCAAGTTCATTACAGGTACCAAAATCTAATAAAGATGTCACTCAAGAGATTCTCCATCTATCAACTCTTCATATCACTGAATCAGACAGTGATGAAGACTTTGCAGAAGCTGTTGCTGTACCACCAATAGTAGATCAAATTCCTCCTGAGGAATTAATCCCAACTATTGCTGAAGATCACATCCCACCTGCTGATGTTGTCACACTTAGAGATCATCCTACATCTCAAGTGATTGGAAACATATCAGCTGGTGTTCAAACAAGACATCAGCTAAGACAGGATGTGATGCACGCTTGTTTCCTTTCACAGATTGATCCCCTCACCATTAAAGATGCTGAGCTAGATCCCCACTGGATCATTGCTATGCAAGAGGAACTCAATCAGTTTGAAAGATGTAAAGTATGGACTTTGGTTCCAAGACCTAAAGACCAACTGATCATAGGCACCAAGTGGGTGTATAGAAACAAGTTGGATGCAAATGGAATCATTGTAAGGAACAAAGCTAGGCTTGTAGCTCAGGGCTACAAACAGGAGGAAGGTATAGATTATGACCAAACCTTTGCTCCTGTTGCAAGGCTAGAGGCAATAAGGATCTTCTTAGCCTATGCAGTCTATATGAAGTTTAAAGTTTTTCAGATGGATGTCAAAAGTGCCTTTCTTAATGGTGAGCTAAAAGAAGAGGTATTTGTTGAACAACCACCCGGTTTTGTTTCTTCAACTCAGCCCTCACATGTATTCAAGTTGCAAAAAGCTCTTTATGGACTCAAACAAGCACCAAGAGCCTGGTATGAGACTCTAGCTAGTTTCCTATTAGAGCACAACTTTGTTAGGGGAGTAGTTGATAGAACCCTTTTCGTCAAGCACCACAAGAACACAATCCTGTTAGTTCAAGTGTATGTGGATGACATTATTTTTGGTTCCACTGATCCCAAACTACGCAAAAAGTTCTCCAACTTGATGCATTCTAAGTTTGAGATGAGTAGTATGGGTGAGCTGTCTTACTTTCTTGGTCTCCAAGTAAAGCAAGATGCTGATGGCATCTTCATCTCCCAATCCAAATATGCCAAGGAATTGGTAAAGAAGTTTGGGATGGCTGATGCTTCAGCAATGCATACACCTATGGCTACTAATGTAGTTATTGATTCTGATGATCAGGGAAAGCCTGTTGATCAAAAGAATTATAGGGCCATTGTTGGGTCCCTATTGTATTTAACTGCAAGTAGGCCAGACATAATGTTTGCTACATGCCTTTGTGCTAGATTCCAGGTCAACCCCAAGGAATCTCATCTGATTCTTCTCAAGAGAATCTTGAGATACCTGAAGGGATGTCCAAATCTAGGACTTTGGTACCCAGCTGAGTCAGAATTTGAGTTAATTGGATATTCTGATTCTGATTATGCTGGCTATCGAGTTGACAGGAAAAGTACCTCAGGAACTTGTCAGTTCCTGGGAGAGAGATTGGTCTCTTGGTTCTGTAAGAAGCAGGCCTCTGTCTCAACTTCAACTGCAGAAGCTGAATATATAGCAGCTGCTAGTTGTTGTTCACAGATCTTGTGGATACAAAACCAACTTTTGGATTATGGGTACTCACACAAGAACACTAAAATCATGTGTGATAGTACCAGTGCTATCTCCATTGCACAAAATCCAGTGCACCACTCTAGAACGAAACACATTGAGATCCGGCACCATTTCCTGAGAGATTGTGTGGAAAAGAACAAGATCAGCCTTGAGTTCATATCCACAGACCTTCAGAGAGGTGATATATTCACCAAGCCCTTAGATGAACAGAAGCATCTGTTCTTTTTGGTTCAACTAGGCATGATTAATGGAAGAGACTAAGTGTGACGTCTGCCTTGTTAAAACCTGTTCGAAAGATAGTCGAACGACGTTCGAAGATAGTCGATCGGATCAAGCTTATCGTCGACCTATGGTGGAAGATAGCTTATCTGCTTGAAGATCGTCGACCGGCGTTCGAAGATAGTCGAACAGGTCAAGCCTATCGTCGATCTATGGTTGACGACAGCTTGCTGTTTGTGAAGACAGAAATAGTCGAACGATTGATCGAATACTCTGCTTCAGGACCGATCGTCGAACGACCGTTCGACCATCATCTCCAGTATCTTTTAAATAGATCGACGATCGTTGTTTTAATATAAAGCCAATGGTCGACCTAGGTTAAGAGATAGTTGCTTTTATCGTCGACGGAGAGCGTCTTTTTGCATTCCGTCTTCCCGCTACCTCTTTGTCTTGCGATTTCTGCCGCTTCTTCCTCGCCGTCTCTCCCTCGTCTTCTCCAGCCCTTTCAATTGCGATTTCTCCAGCGCTCCTAGCAGAAGTGAAGTTTGATGCAGGATTCAGTGTAGATTTCGACTCCTTCAGCTGCTGCGAATCCGGAATTGTGGAAATTCTTAATCTGTGCTAAGATCAAGGGTTAGAGAAGCTCATGTCCTCTAGAATAAAGATAAACACTCAAGAGATCAAAGAGTGGGCATTCACTTCGTCTTCAACTGATGATTCGATGACCGGAACCATTGGCGGAGAAGAGGTAACATTGACTCCCGCTATTTTAACTGAAATATTTGGATTGATAAATGGGGAAGAAGAGTATGAGCAAGATACCCCAGAGTTTGGGAGAATGCTGACAGAGCTGGGACATGCCGAAGGCATTCCCTCTAAGCTGCTCAAAGTAAATTTTCCGTTTAAGATTAAGTTTCTTGCTGAAATAGTCGGAAAAGTGCTACTGGGAAAGCACTCCGCCCACGACAATATTACAAGGCAGCAGTTTGCACTAATGTGTGCAATTGTAAATAAGAAACAGATTAATTGGGCAGATGGTATGTTTGATTTGATCAGGAAAAAGAACAGCAAGAAAGAAGTTACCCTGGGAAGGGTAGTTGGGATTTTTCTTAAGGAAAAGTATCCCCATCTGTTAGTTTCAGCTGCTACCTCCATAAACGCCAGCAAGAAGATGGATCCATCCCTGTTCGCAAAGTGGAAAAGAACTTTTCTGAAGCCCGCTCCCGCAGGGGTTACTCCAGTTACATCTAAGAGCACTAGGACTGCCTCAATCACTCCTCCCCTACAAGCAGCTGGCTCAGCAAATCCATCCCTTCCATCTTCTTCATCTGCTTTGCCGTCTACTTTAGTTGAAGTTCCATCAACTTCAATTGAAGTACGACCTTCTGCTTCTCACCCTGCATCTCCTCTCCCGTCTCATCTTGCTGGGATCTCTCATCCCAGTTTTGATTTGTTGGTGTCTGAGATTTCTACTCCTCCTCAGTCTCCAATTCCCTCTTCTAATCACATTGATCACCCTGCATCCACTCATCCATATCCAGTTCACTCTCCATTTCCATCTCCAGTTCACTCTCCAGTCCATCATGAATACACCATCCCTGCTGATCATCCATCCTCTAAAATTCCCCCATCATCATCATCCTTTGAAATCACTCCAGCATTTATCTCTAGCATTTTGGAGTTAATTACCCCCTCAATCAAAATCATGATTGAAGAGGCGATTGCTCCCCTTGCTTCTTCTATCTCCTCTTTGACTGCTGTCATCCGGGCACTCTCAAAGTCTGCTGAGCCCTCTTCCTCTAGGGGCCTGGTTTCAGTATCTACTGAAATCAGGCAGGGGGAGATGCTTGATGAAGATGTCTCTGAGCAGCCTTTGGCCTCCCCTCCAGCAGATCCTCCTGTAGTGGTAGAGAAAGAATTAGAAGATTCAGCTCCTCTTCAAAATTTATCTGAAAAAGAAATTTTTGATGCATTGTTGAAGTCTGAGTTTATTGTTAAAGCTTGCTTAGAAGAATGTTCTACTCCCCTGGTCGCCCTGTACCTAGAAGGAGTTATCACTTCCTTTCTAGATGATTTATGGGAGTTAGGACACGCAAAGGTCGATTCTGAAGGTATTCCCTTTACTCTCTTTTTAGACTTGATAACTGATATGATAGTTTGGGAATACCTGGAAGGGATGATTAGATGTCATTTAGCAAAATTTTATTCATAATATTACAGATAAAATGAAAGAAATTTTAGATGTTCAAGATCCTGATCACCTACCTGCTACAGAAGCTCAATTTGAACCAGAACTAGGTGTTCAAATTTCTGAGGTTGCTCAGCTAGCAGGGCAAGCAGAACTGGTCACCATGACAGTCTCTGATCAACAAGAAACAGCTGCAGATGCTCAAATTGAAAAATCTACTGTATGGGATGATTCCCCTGGTTTGGATTTAGATGCTCTCCTGGCACAGGATGCCATAGAAGAAGAACTAGAAAAAGCTGCCCTAAAGGAAAAGGAAAGAGCTATGCAAGAAGCAATTGATCCCTATGATCTGCCTATTTCTTCTAATTCTGAGGATGAAATTGATTCTGATGAGTCTGCTGAGTCAAAAAGAAAAAGAATTGCTAAAAAGAAAAGGAAAGCTGTAGCTCCTCCTCCTCCTAATCCAGATAATGATACTCCTTATTATATACTGAAAGGAATTGATCCTAAGTCAAAAGATTTCCAGCACTGGATGGCTTTCTCTAAGAATCAGCAGAAGCAAAGGAAGAAGTCAAAGAGGTATGACTCTCCTGTCCCAAGATGGACTCCTAGAGGTCCTCCTCCTCCACCTCCCAGTGCAGGAGCCTCAGGAAACTTATCTGCAAAACCTGCTGCTCAGTCTGAAAGATTAAATCCATCTCAGTCAGCTCAAAGGAGAAGTTCACAAGGATAACAAGGTAAAACTCAAACTGGCTATCAAAGACTTGAGGCTGTTAAGGAACAAGTAAAGGAGGTAGTGTATCAAAGACCAACTTTCTCTCCTCCTCAGTCCAAAGAACTTAAAAGCTCTACCTCTCCTAAGCCAGATCATTCTGTGAAGGATGTTTCAAAAGGTAAGCAAATTATTTTATCTGAAAATTCTAGCAAGATATTTGCTAAGTCTGCTCCCCTTTCTTATCTAGTTACTCAGGATAAAGAACCAGTTGATACATCTTTTGAGTGTTTATGAAAGCCCAGAGCTTGATCCTAATTTTAGGATGGCTCGTTTTCTTAAACTTGTTGGAGCAGCTCAAATTAAGAAAGCAAAAGCAGAAGGAAAAGACACTGCAGGATTGACCACAATGTCAAAATTCAGAATGAAGGAGCTCGATAAATTCCAGGTTAGACCTGAGATATTTGATCCTTCAAAGTACATGGAAAAGTATCCTGAGGCAGTTGTCCCAAGAATAACAGAATTGAAAATCATTGGAGAACAAGACCTGAAGTTATCGAGAAAAGAAGCTCTAGATCCCTCTAGAAAGATTACTTTTGTTTCTAGCTCTTCTGATCCTAAACCTAACTCTGAAGCATCTTAAAATTTCATTGATTGACAGTTAATTGTTTATCTGTTTGATTGATGTTATCTGCTTAGTTATTTCTTTTCATGCATTTTATTTACTTTCAGTAATTAGTTTTGTATGTTTTAGTTGTTGAGAGACTTAACTCAAATAGGGGGAGATTGTTGGTACCCTAGGTTTTGATTTGAGTTCAGTCCTCTCTTTTAGTCTCTTGACCCAAGATTTATCTATGGTCAAAGGTTAGTTGATAGGATAGATTCTCTAGTTGTGTAGAATTGTCTGTCCAGATGAAAATCTGGCTAAGTAATTTCTGGTTCGACTATGGTCGAACGTCGCTCGACTATCGTCGATCAGCCGATCGACGATCGTCTTCCTGATAGGTCGACTATCTGTTTTCTTTGATAGTTCGACTATCTGCTTGGATAGTTCAACTATCTGATAGTTCGACTATCTGTTGATAGGTCGACTATCTGCTTTCTGTGATAGCTCGACTATCTGTTGATAGGTCGACTATCTATTCTTCTTTGATAGTTCGACTATCTGCTTGGATAGTTCAACTATCTGATAGTTCGATAATTTGTTGATAGGTCGACTATCTGCTTTCTGTGATAGCTCGACTATCTGTTGATAGGTCGACTATCTGCTCTTCTTTGATAGTTCGACTAATTGCTTGGATAGTTCAACTATCTGATAGTTCGACTATCTATTGATAGGTCGACTATCTGCTTTCTGTGATAGCTCGACTATCTGTTGATAGGTCGTCTATCTGCTCTTCTTTAATAGTTCGACTATCTGCTTGGATAGTTCAACTATCTGATAGTTCGACTATCTGTTAATAGGTCGACTATCTATTTTGGTTGATAGCTCGACTATCTGTTGATAGGTCGACTATCTGTTTTGCTTTGGTAGTTCGACTATCTGTCTTGATAGATCGACTATCTGATAGCTCGACCATCTGTTCTGATAGGTCGACTATCTTCGGAGGTAGTTCGACTATCTTCCTTGATAGTTCGACTATCTGGATCGTTCGACTATCTGTCTGATAGGTCGACGATCTCTGTGCTTCAGTCAACGATCTCCGAGGGTCGTTCGACGTTTTGCTGTATGTCTTGAGTAGTTTTTGTCGTCTTCTATGATGTGATTAATTTCATATTTATTTTGGCATATTTTATAAAAGATTATTTGAATAAATTGTGATAATATTTCCATGCAATATCTATTCCATTCCTTATGCATGAGCTAATCTTTTCTGACAAAGTTGTTTGTCTTATTAGCTGAGATATGATTTCTGCTTTATCTGTCAGGCTGTCCTTTATAGCCGTTAGACTCAAAAAGTATTCCTTGGCTGTAAAGAGTCTCTTCTGATGTGACTTTCTCTTGTATTATTTCATCAAAGTTATTTGCAGTTTCTTAGAAAGCTTTATCCTCTTATAGGATATCTGTCTGCAGTATTTTGTTTTGTTTTATGCTTTTTGCAGCCCAGCTTGCAGAGTTCAGTAAAAGACAAGATTCAAACTCAAGTAAGAGCTGTTGCTGCTGCTGCTATATAAAGACTTCTTTGGAGAAAGAAATGAACTAGTTTTGATATACAAAAAGAAAACAGCAGCATTCAAGCTTAGAACTTACAGTTTCCAACTACTCTCAGCTCATTCACATCTAACTGAGAAGAAGTTTTAGCTCTTCACTCTTATTCAACCTGAGTTCTCCTGCCTCCAGGAAGATTTACACTCAGAGCCTTTTTGAAGAAGAAGAAGAAGAAGATAGCTGCCTGAAGAAGAAATTTTATTTCATGTTGGGTCCGGCGTTCCTTCACTTGACCCGTGGCGCTCTGCTACTTATATAAAAAATTAAGTAGCGCCCTCTCCAACAGTCCGGGCTTTTGGTGCAGTTGGGTATGCGCTTGATCCTTCAATTGGTATCAGAGGAGGTCACGGGTTCAAGACCGGGGGGCGCTATTAAATCCTTATTTTTCCCTTCTACCTGTGTGGGTCCGGTGGGTCAGGCAACCGTGGACATGTGGTAACCCCACCTCTGAGCCGTGTGGGCCATGTGGTAACCCCACCTCTGAGCCGACGGGTTGTGCTGGACGCCGGGGGGGGGATTGTTGGGTCCGGCGTTCCTTCACTTGACCCGTGGCGCTCTGCTACTTATATAAAAAATTAAGTAGCGCCCTCTCCAACAGTCCGGGCTTTTGGTGCAGTTGGGTATGCGCTTGATCCTTCATTTCATATTATTTATCTTCTTGTAGCTTTTTCCTTCAGATTTTCTGAAGTGTTTCTGCACTGAAGCAAGACTTCACCTGGATGTTCTTTTAGCCAGGGGGAGCCTTGATTCTTTAAGAGCATTCTAGCTCAGTGCAAGTTCTTCTACTTCTCTAATCTATTGTAAAATATAGAAGACATCTTAACCTCCTTTCCCCCTCCAGTAAAGGGTTATTACTCCCTTCAAAAGTATCCCTGGGTGGCAGGGCACCTGATCAAAAACCTGTGTTGGTTTTTAGACACCTGATCAAAAGTCTAAAGGGTCTCTAGAACTACGTGCAGCAGATCTTGTTGGTGGCAGGGCACCTGATCAAAAACCTGAGTGGATTCCTACCTTGTTGGTAGAAGAGTGGACGTACCCAAGTTGTTCGGGGAACCACTATAAATTCCTTGTGTCGTCTGGATTGTTTAATTAATTCTCTGTACTGATTGGCTGTGATTAGATTTTAACTAGGATTGCTAGTTGCTGTTTAGGATTCCAAGCCTTAACTGTAATTACAGTTGGCTGCCTTTTGTGCACATCACTTGTGTTAGGCTTTAGGGTTTAATCTCAAATATCTATAACCTTCATTCCGCAATTAACTCCAAGGGAGTTGAGTAGACAGTCAACTTTGCTAGTGCAATTTTTGATTACTCTATTCACCCCCCCCCCCCTCTAGAGTAGTATCTATCCCTTTTCTTTCAAATACCTAAGCTTTTACAAAATTCTATCATAACTCCAGACTGGAATTTTATACTATTTGAAAGTGAGGGATAGATCTGATTTACACTAGAGGGGGGGGGGGTGAATAGTGTATATTAAAAACTTTAATTTATTTTTATAGCGGATTTAAAGTAAGTGATAGATATATAGAAAGAAAAATCACAGTACACAAATAAAGAAAGTAAAGCAATCATAGACGACACAAGGAAATTTATAGTAGTTCCCCAATAAATTTGGGTACATCTACTCTTCTACCACCCTGGTAGGAATCCACTACAGGTTTTTGATCAAGTGCCCTGACACCAGAAGATCTATTTTCTAAGGGAGATCTTGCAACCCTTTGAGCTTTTGATCAGGTGCCCAAAAACAAAGCTTAAATCTTTTGATCAAGTCACTTAGGAACCAAGAGGTTAACTTTTGAAGGGAGTTATAACCCTGTACATAGTTTAAGAAGTAAACTAAAAACTTGATGTTGACTTCTCTTTCAAGAGTCTCTGAGAAGACTTAGTGGATGATGAAGCAAAAAGCTCCTCCTAATTAGAATAAAGATTTGAGATCAGGAGGGGAGGATTTTCTTCAGGGTGTAGGCCTTCTTGTATTTGACTGATGAAGACTTTGCACTAGCAGAGACTGAAGCAAAAAATCTAGCAAAAATCTGTTGATCTATAAGAGTGTGTGTATCTGTCAGTCTTGTAACCCTTTGAGGTAGAAATAATCTGAATATATAAACTCTGAGAAGAATTCAAACATTTGAATTTAAATCATTTTGAAATGTCTGAAGAACCTCTGAGAATTATAACTGCCCTTGGGAATTAATTAGAATTAAACTTTGAGATAAAACCTTATTTAATGTTGCCTTTAAACTACTATATTCATTAAGAATATTTAGCATTAAATATCAGAGTGTAACTGCCTCAGATTAAGCCTTGAAACCATTCTACCTTTAGTAAATAAAACTGCTTGAAAACTGCAAAGAAATCGTCGAACACAGTAAGGTGTTCATCAAGCAAAGCCTGAGTTCGTCGAACGGAGCCTGGAGTTCGTCGAGCTGAGCTGCTTAGTTGTGATCAGCGTTCGTCGAATGGAGCCCAGAGTTCATCGAGCTGAACTTAGAGTTAGAACTCTGAGTTCATCGAACTGAGCTCGGCGTTCGTCGACCTGAGCTCAGCTTTTGTCGAACAGAATCCTGCATTCCTCGAACTGCATTTCTCATGAATTCTTCTAAAGGAGCAACCCTGGAAATAAACCTATGACCCTAGACTATACATATTGGGTCAAACTAGTCATCCTAAACAAATGATAGTGATCCTAGTCCAAATAAGTAATAGGGTTCCAACAATCTTCCTATATTTGGGTGAGGATACTATCTAAATTCGAAAAACACAAAGCAGAAAATATCTAGTAGAAATAAAACTTTCAGCAGATATATAGAAAGTGCTTTGAGAGTTCAAAAATAATAACACAGTTTAAAAACATAAAATAAGAAATCAAGAGTCCTTCTTAGGAGCTTCAAAGGGAGAATCTGAAGATGATTTGGTGAAGACTAGCTTTCTATTTGGCTCTTCAGCTTCCCTTTGGCTCATATTTAAATCCTGAGAGCCAATAATCTTCAAAGAGGTGGCTCTGGGAAGTATTGCTTCAGGATGCAGATTCATGTACTTGTCCATATTGAACGAGATCTTCTTTGAATATATGTTAAGCTCCTTTTAGCTATATGAGGACATAGTGGTGAATTGTGAAGTGTCTATGCCTTCTGCTCTAGCTTTCTCAATCTGTGAAAGAGAAACCAGCTTTTTAAACCTTGCCATTCTAAAATATGGATCCATCTCTGGATCATATACTGGTGAAGGTGGCTTCTCTTGGATTGATTGCTATTGATGACTGCTTTGACTTGATTGTTGTTGCTGGGTGCTGTGATAATCTGACCTTGAAGGTCTATCCTGTCTGTCCAGAGAAGATCTTGAATAATGATGAGAAGTAGGCTTTTGAGAAGAAGAAATATTACCAGATGACCCTACTGCTGGAGAAGGAGGAGGAGGAGGTCCTCTCCTAGACCTTAGAGGTGAAGAATATCTCCTCATCTTCTTCCTATTTTTCTATTCATTCTTGGAGTACCTCATCCAGTTTGGAAGGTCTGGAGTTAGAGGAATTCCATACAGAATGTAGTATGGAATATTTGCAGTTAAGGAAGGTTGAGGAGCAACATTAGTTGGAGCCTTCTTCTTTAATTTTCTTTTCTTAGAGCTTGAGTCTTCTGACTCATCAGAATATGAGTTATCATCAGAGTCTTCCACTGGTTGATCATATAAACTATCAATCTATTTAAATAATTCAGTCTAATCAACATACTGAGCCTCTGGTTATACAGTTACAATGTCTTCTTCCTGCTCCATATCTTCATTAAGAAGATCATCAAAGTTGGGCATTGGAATTTCATCCCATGCAAAAGTGGGAGAGGAACAAGCCTGCTCCATTATATCAGTGACTACAGCCTGAGTGGTAGAATCAAAACTGGTAGAAAGATCTTGCAAAAACAATTCTAAGACAGAAGTATTAACAGGAACAGTATAACATACTATAGCTCTAGATGGATCTGTTTCAAAAACTGGGGCTGGTAAACTAGCAGTATAACAGTGTAGTAAATCACAATCTGATAATAAAGAATATATATCAACTGTGGGATTAATAATGAAATCACCAACAGTTATAACTTCTGGTACTGATGCTTCAACTAAACTGATCATCTCTGTATCCTGAATAACATCAAAGACTGATGTTGCTTCTCTGGCTGAGACTAAGACTACTTCTGCAATTGGAACTTCTTCATGAAGCATCTCACCCTTCTTAGATCTATAGAGACCTGAATCTAGGCCCCCAGAAGAAGGGATAGGTTGAGAAGAGGCTAGCTTGGAAGAAAGATCAAAGATGAAAGCAACAAGTGGAGCCAAGGCTTCATCTATGAGGTTCCTGAGAGTGGGATTAATGAATTCAAGGAGACTAGAAGCAATAGATGAGAAATCCAAATACATATACTCAGAAGGATTCTGAGCAGATACAGACGATGGATTGGAAGTAGATTGATAGTTTTACTTTCAAGACTACCTAAACACCTAGAGGGGGGGTGAATAGGTACTTTTCCTTGATTTAACTTAAGGCAGAAAATAACTACAGTTCTTTGAGTAAATCAGATATGTCTACAGCTAACACAGCACGACAATCACAATCATACACACATCATAGATTGCACATAGATTTATAGTGGTTCCCCAAGGTCTGGGTACATCCACTTTCCCCCTTCACCTATCCAGCAGTATGCTATATTCGACCTAACTTCTTCCTTTAACTCAGATCCTCAGATCCTACAGCTCATAATCCAGAAGGATTCCTACAACTCAGAATGTTTTCACACTCCTACAACTCAGGCTTAACAAGCCCTACCTCAGCCTTGCCACAAGGCCTACAACTCAGAGAATACCTTCTCCTACAACTCAGGCATAAACAGCCCTACCACTCAGAGAACAAATCTCCTACACTCAGCCTTTATAAATCAGGCTTACAACTCAGATCTATGAATAGATCCTATAGATTTTGAAAAGGAATTGTATAATTTCTTACCCCTGTTGAGAGAGGAGGGATAAGAACTTTCTTGATCAGCTACTTGAATAGGCTGATGGCTGAAATCAACTTGATCTTAGCTTTCTTCAAAGCTTCTTGAATCTGAACTTAGTTGGTTGATTTCCTTTGAATATAGCTGACTGACAGCTTCCTTCTTAGATTCCAGAAATAGATCTGAATCTTCTTGACAGATTAGTTCAGCATCTGCTTCATGTGAGACCTGTGATTGTCTCCTGCTTGACTTTAAATAGCTGGACCTCTCTCTGTCCAAACCTCTTGAAGATACTTATGAATCCTTGATTGAATTCAACTTAGACTGAGTCTGAATAGATAACTACTTCAGAAAGTCTTCTTAGATCTTCTCACGAAGATCTTCTTCTCTGTGACTTGTCCTTTCTTGATCCGAGATCAATCTCACAATAGTTGTGTTAGTTGTGTCAATGATTATCAATCTTGTTGTTTATCTTCTTCTGAATCCATCTATTTATAGACTTCATCCATGGTAATCGACTGATCTGGTTTCTAACTAACTTCTGATAAGTCTGACAGCATTAGTAAACCGGTTGTAACTCACAGCTGTCAAGTCATGAAACAGATCCTGAGCCTTTGTCTTTGTCTGCAAAGCGTCGAGACTGAATGTCATAAAGTGTCGAGACCATCTGTCAAAATATGTCGACATAAGTGACTTAAGTGTCGACACAGCCTTTGGTGTTGTCAACAAAGCTGCCTTGATGTCGACACAGCTTCTTGACATTGCATCTTGAGAATGTGTCGACACTGATTATTTGTGTCGACACAAACACTTCACCATCGATCAGCAATCAACTTGTTGAAATTCTGCTATGTGTCGACACAAGTCTTGTGTGTCGACACAGTTGATGTTTTCTCAGAATTTATGTGTCGACACTGCCTCCCGGTGTTGACATAGTTGATGTCGACTCTGCTTCTGTGTGTCGATACAGCCTCCTGGTGTCGACACAATTGATGTCGACAAACATATCCTGTGTGTCGACACTGCTTCCCGGTGTCGACACAGTTGATGTCGACTCTGCTTCTGTGTGTCGACACTTCCTCCCAGTGTCGACACAAACTCACTGAAGTGTCGACACATCCATTTACAAGTGTCGACACAATCTTACTGAAGTGTCGACACAGCTTCCTCAGGTGTCGACATATGGACTTAGAATCTTTTTCTTGCATTCTAGCACATTCTTAACCTGCACATATAAACTCAAAATAACATCAAATACACCTTGATGTATATCATTGAGCTAAGTGAGGCTTCTCTAAATCAGGTACACATTTTCCAATGTACCCAACAATCTCCCCCTATTTGGATAAGTCATAACCCTTTAGCCAATGATATACACCACTTAGAAAATAAACATGATGATATACATAAGCATTATATCACAGGGTACTATATAACAAAACACATATCATTGTTACATCACAGAATAATGATGTAAAAAAGAATGATCACAGAACATTGTTTTGTATATTAATTCAAAAATGTTTGTTACAAGTTGTTTACATTGATTGCTTTAACAAACTAACAATTACATAGTTCTTGGACAAAAAGACTAGTAAAACTATGGCTAAGGTTGGTCTGGCTCCTTGATGACAATCCCTTTGCCAGATTTAATCTGAGCCTGCACAATAGGTTCTGCATCATCAGCAGGCTTTTTGCCTTTCAGTTCTGCTTTCTTTTGAGCTACAGTCTTGAGCCTTTTCCTTTCAAAATAATGAAAGGGCTTGGGGAAATACTTGCTAGGTTCCTGAGTATCAGGAGGTAGCTTCCCCATCTTAGCCTTTCTCCTGTATTGAATTATGGCCTCCTGCCTAGCTTCATACTTTTGCCATTCTTGCTCATTGTACCATTTACCCCTTTCATGTACTTGATCTTTTACAGCTTTCCAGGCAGTTAATATGATATTCCTTGAAGTGGGGCTCCACTACTCAAAGTCTGGCTTTAGTTCTGCTTGCTCTCTGAATCTTTTCTTTGATAATAGAGCATCTTGCTGAGCTTTCAGAGCAGCTTCAGGCATATCTACCTTTTCAATAACAACATTAGACACCTCCTGTGGAGGGTTGTACATAGACTGAACTTGCTGATATATCATGTTAAAATCAGCAGGAGGGTATATAACTTGGGCAACCTCAGGTTGATTACCTTCAAGTAGAGCTGGTTGCACACTTGACTCAGCCATATTATCATCATCACATAAGGGTGGATATCCAAGAGTGGCTCTGATACTGTTGGTTATCCATTTTGCATGTTCATAGCCAGCATGGACTAATACCCTCTCCCTCTTTATGACTTCTCTGACAATGTGATCTCTTAAATCATCTTTATGAAATCTGATTTGACCATCTAGATAATCAGTGCCTTCTTTAAAATATGTTCTAAACTTAGTCAGAAAAGTTGCAATTTTGCCCTGAGACTTTTCAAAAGAGTCTTTGACAGCAGATATGTCATCTTGAATTTGCTTGGTGATGGCCTACTTTAAAGCAGTAGTAGACTCAGTAAGTTTGTTCAAGATGGCATGATGAGACTCAGCTAGATTGTCATTCATTCTCAGCTGATTCTCAACGACATAGCCTTGTTTGACAACTAAATCATCTACTTGTTTCTTTATCTCCACTTGTTGCTTTGCTAAATAGACTACAGCATTGCCCCCCTTGTGAAAGCAATCTGTCATTTCTTTTTTATTCGGATTAACCTCAAATCTGATAGATTTTATGTCTTGGGCTAGATCAAATTGAAGAGCCTTATGACTTTCATCTACATATTTTTCCAAGGCCAGTCTTTGCTCATCCAGCTTTATTTGGAAATTCACCATTAACTTGTTGTAATCAAACTCAGGAGTAGAATGTGAAGTAGTTGTTTGGAGAGCCTTCTTATAGATGTGACTTCTTCTCTTAAAGACCATTAGTTTTATTTTCTTGGCCTCCCTCACTTCTTCTTTCTCAGATTATGAAGAACTTTCAATATTCACTCTCTCTTGAGGAGTGGAAGGAATTTCTTTCTAAACTTCATGTTGCTCCTCCTCCACATTAACCTGCTCCCCCTCAATATCAGCCTGCTTCTCCTGAAAGCTTACTTGCTCCCCCTTATCTAGTGCTCCTCCAAGATCAGGAAACAACTCTTCAAGAGTGAATTCTTGTTGTGTTAGAGCAGGAGACTGTACTTTCTCAGCAGCAGCAGCAACTCCAGAAATATCAAGATCAGATTGACCAACTATGTCTTCTGATAAATTGATTCTTCCTTCCTCCTGCATTTGTTAAGGATCAGTAATGTTCTGAGCAGGAGTATGATCTGGCTCCCCCAACACCTGTGTACTTTCAAGAATCTCATGTGCAGTAATTGACTCCCTCTGCATCTGTGTAGATATAGTTTCTACTTGGACTTGGGTAGTCACAGTCTGATCCTGAACTTGTTCTCTAAGTTGAGTTACCTGTTCTTGTGCATCTTCATGACCATGCTCAGGAAGGTCATGTGCTGGTGATTTTTCTATTAGTTCATGCCTGTCCACATCAGGCAGTTCCTTTGAAAGAACTCTATCCCATCTGGAGAATAACCTTATGTTCATTCTCCTCATGTGATTTATCTTTGATCCAGGAATCTGTTGCATCACCTCTGGAATTATTCCATCCAGGTACAGACTCATGATCCTAGCCAAGTTTGGCTTCTTAATTCCTTCTTTTATCTTATCTAATAGTACTGCAGACCAATTGCTGGGAATCTTAAAGATTATTCTTGTCATCAGACTGAACATATAGGCAGATATCCTATCATGGCCAGCTGGTTTGCATAAGATGACTTTTTCTACTATTTCAGACAGGAATTTCCCTTGAGGATTCATGCCTTTCCTGTTGATGGCAGCTCCTATCTTTAAGGTTGGATACAATCCACACCATTGAGCGCCTCTCTGGTCCTTGAGGCTGGAACCTCTTCCTCATCTTGTATCCTAGGAAGATGGAGAATCTTGCTCAATCCCTTCTGAGATAGCTTGACTTTTTCTCCATGTACAGTGGATTTGATCTTCAATCCAGTTGAGTCAATTGAGGCAGCAGAATAGAACTCGAAAACTTCTTTCTTCCATATCTTAGTAGGTTCAGAGAAAAGATATTCCAATCCGTTGTCTGCAAGAAGAGAAATGACTTGTTTTATCTCTGGCGCGGCATTGTCGAATGCATCCCTAACCAACTCATATCCCTCATTGATGTTGTCTTCAATCTTGGGCGCCATTGGAATGAAGAGAAAGCTTGGTTAGAGAGAAGAGAGATTGTCTACATAAGGTTTTTGTTGCGAAAACCTGGTGAGCGTGTCGACAGAATATGTTCTTGACCTATTTATACCCTTCTAATCAAAGAAGATCAAAAGGCGGGCAAGAACAGTCAAAATGTGTCGACACAGTCGAAATGTGTCGACACAAATTTCTATTGTCTCGACCATGGCACTGACTACTATGTGTCGACACCAATTTATGATATGTCGACACAAGAGAAACTTAGTAGTTCATCAGAAATTATGTGTCGACTCTTAGTACAAGTGTCGACACAAAATCTGTAAGTGTCGACACCATTACTCTGGTTATGTCGACACTACATTTCTGGATGAGTCGACTCTTTCTCCCTTAGGTGTCGACACATTTTCTCTGTGTCGACACAATTTCCCTGAATTGTCGACATGATTTCACTGTGTCGACACTTTATCACTGAATGTGTCGACACCATTTTACTTAGCCAATTAATTGTAAACTAACCTATGGACAACATTCCTAATTCAATTTTAAATTTATTGAATTTTGTTTCATCTAGAGGCTTAGTAAATACATCTGCAATTTGAAAATCAGTTTTAACAAATTCTAATGAGATGTCTTCTTTTTCTACATGTTCTCTTAGAAAATGGTATCTTATCTCTATATGCTTAGTCCTATTATGTGAAACAGGATTGTTTGCAATAGAAATAACACTTTTGGAATCACACAATAAAGGTGTTCTACTTACTTGAATACCATAGTCCCATAGCTGATGTTGAATCCACAATAGCTGTGTACAACAACTTCCTGCTGCCACATATTCAGACTCAACAGTGGATATTGCCACACTAGTCTGCTTCTTACAGCTCCAGGATATCAATCTTCCTCCCAAGAATTGGCATGTACCTGTAGTACTTTTTTTATCTTCTCTACAGCCTGCAAAATCTGCATCTGAATAACCTGTTAGTAGAAAATCTCCATTCCTAGGGTACCAAAGGCCTAGATTAGGTGTGCCCTTAAGATATCTCAAAATCCTTTTGAATGCAGTATAATGTGATTCTTTAGGGCAAGCTTGGTACCTAGCACAGACACATGTAGCATACATAATGTCTGGTCTACTAGTAGTGAGATATAATAGAGAGCCAATTATTCCTCTATATAAAGACTCATCTACAGGCTTACCTGCATCATCTTTGCATATAGGCATACTTGTTCCCATAGGAGTTCTCATGGTGGAGGATGATTCCATACCATACTTCTTAATTAATTCCTTGGTGAACTTAGACTGGGATATGGACAAGCCATCATCAGTCTGTCTTACTTGGAGTCCCAAGAAGAACTTAAGTTCACCCATACTGCTCATTTCAAACTTCCCATGCATAAGTTTGGCAAACTTTTTGCAAAGGTTGTTCTCTGTAGAACCAAAAATTATGTTATCTACATAGATCTAAATTAAGATTATCTTACCTTTAGATTCCCTTAGGAATAGAGTTTTGTCTATTTTACCTCTTGAGAATTTGTTCTCAATAAGGAAAGTAGACAGGGTTTCATACCAAGCCCTTGGGGCTTGCTTTAACCCATACAATGCTTTCCTAAGTCTATAGACATAATCAGGTTTAAGAGAATCTACAAAACCTGATAGCTGCTCTACATAGACTTCTTCTTTTAGATCATAATTCAGGAATGCTGATTTCACATCCATTTGATATACTTGAAGCCTTGATATGCTACATAGGCAAGGAACATTCTGATTGCTTCCAGTCTTGCTACTGGGGCAAATGTTTGATCAAAGTCTATTCCTTCTTCCTTCCTGTATCCTTTTGCAACCAATCTTGTTTTGTTCTTCACAATAACTCCACTCTCATCCAACTTGTTCCTAAAAATCCACTTTGTACCAATGATGTTGTGGTCTTTTGGTTTAGGAACTAACTCCCAGACCTTGCATCTTCTAAACTGATTAAGCTCCTCTTGCATAACATTAATCCATTGTTGGTCTTGGATAGCTTCTTCAAATTTCTTTGGCTCCAGTTGAGATAGAAAACTTGAGTGCAGGACTGTATTCAGATTTCTGCTTCTGGTTTGTACTCCTTGTCTTGGATCACCAATTATCTGATTTGCTGGATGATCCTTTAGATGTCTTACAGCTGGAGGTAGATTTCCTTCTGGCTGAACACCTCCAGTTTCTTCATTATGCTGCATCTCTTGGTTGTCATCAGCTTCTAGAGAGTCTTGTACTCCCCCTGGACAGTAGCCATCATTTTCCAATACATCATCTGCAGTTGAGCCTTCTGCAATGGAAAGCTTGTCCATTCTTTTGCTTATACCTGTTGGACTGTATGAACTACAAGATAACTCACTGTTGATTAATCTAGTTTCATCAAATACAACATGTACAGATTCTTCTACAACCTGTGTAATCAAGTTGTAGACCTTATAAGCCTTACTATTGATGCTATACCCAACAAATATCCCATCTTGGGATTTGGCAGCAAACTTAGTTAGATAAGACTTGCCATTATTAAGGATATAACACTTGTAACCAAAGATTCTAAAATAGGATAAATTTGGTTTTCTACCTTTCATGATCTCATAGGGTGTCTTTTTGTGGCTTTTGGTAATAGAGGCCCTATTGATCACATGACATGTAGTACTAACTACCTCAGCCCAGAAATATTCTGGGAGAGAAGTGTCACTCAATAGAGTTCTACTAGCCTCAATCAATGTCTTATTCTTTCTTTCAACAATACCATTTTGTTGTGGTGTTCTTGGTGAGGAGAATTCTTGGAAAATCCCAAATTCTTCACATAATCTTGTCATACTTTCAGATTGAAATTCAGTGCCATGGTCACTTCTGATTTTGACCACTATACTGTTCAGTTCATTCTGAATTTGTTTGACAAAACTATGTAAAACACTTGGGGTTTCAGATTTCTATCTCAGAAAGAACACCCAGGAATCTCTAGAATAGTCATCTACAACCACAAAAGTGTAGACCTTCCTACCTAGACTATGAACTGGCATAGGACCAAATAAATCCATATGCAGTAGGTATAGACATCTGCCCGAATCCTTGTTTTCAAGGCTATGAAAGGAGGATTTTGTCTGCTTGCCCTTTTGACAAGCTGAACATATCCCATCCTTTATACACTTAACCTGAGGATCATTCCTCACTAACTCTTTGCTAAAGAGTTGGCCAATTGTTTTGTAGTTAAGATGAGCCAGCCTCTTGTGCCATTTGACACAATGAGATGCTCTCTCATCAGCTACAAGACAAATAAGAGAAACCTTGTTCTCACACACAAAGTTAAGACAATAAACATTTCTTTTTCTATACCCAATCAATATGACCTTTTGATCATTTGACCTCTTGATATGGCATTCATTCTTAACAAATGAAATATCATATCCTAAATCACTCAGCTGACTTATGCTTATCAGGTTGTGTTTCAAACCTTTTACATAAGCCACTTGAGTGATGGTAATTTGGTTTGAAGAAATGTTACCAAATTCTTTGATGATTCCTCTTTCAAATCCACCAAAGATTACTTTAGGCCCATCCTTGATAGGTGTGTACTCCTTCAGCAGCCCCTTTGTTCTAGTCATGTGCCTGGAACATCCACTGTCCAAGTACCATATAGGGGCATGGCAACTTGGACTTTCCTGCAATACAGAATTACTTTCCTTTAGAACTCAAGTAAGTCTTGGGTCCTTGGTTCAAGTTAGCACCATTCATATCAAAACTACTAGTAGCTCTTCTAACTGGCAAACTATTGTTCTTCCTGACACTTATGTAATGCCAGCAGTCTAAGGCAAAATAGCCTGTCTTGCCACAGCACCAGCATTCATACTTGTTGTATCTAGGTCTAGATACATTCTTGGCAGAAAAATTTCTGTTCTGTGCTGGTGCTGCTGTAGCTACACCCACTGATTTCTTATAACCATGGGGTTTATGAACATGGGCTGACTTATTGGCATTAACACCCTTATTTTTCAGAACATCAGTCTTTTTATGACCATGAATGTTTTCAAGATCATATTTGTTAGAAGGCATTTGTACCTTTCTAAACATAACAGGGACTTTAAGGTTTAGTGGCTGGACTGGAGCTTTACCTTTTCTTTTGAATTGGGCAGCCCTGGTGTTACCTTTGAAGCCTAAACCTGCCTTACCCTTTTGAGCCACAAACTCATCTATTAAAGGTAAGACTGATTTTAGCTTAGAGTAACTAGCCACTAAATATTTCTCTACTTTCAGTCTGTCCTCCAGACTTTTAATTAGATCAGTTTTGTATGTGATTGTCCCCATCTGAATAACAACTATTGTTTTCAGTTTGGCAATCTCATTAATTTTTTGATCCAATTCTTCCTTTAAACTTGATGCACCTATCTTAAGATCTGCAATCTCCTGAGCCTGAGTTTTGGCCAGGTTTTTGCTTTTCTTAAGTGCCTGCAATAAGTCCCCATATTTATCTATCAACTGATGAATATCTCCTTCAGATTCAGATCCATCCTCATTACTTAATGCAGATGAATCTGACTCTGAACCAGTACTGTAATCAGAAATTTTAGAATTACTTTGTACCTTACTGAGACCAGGCTGATCCTGGCACTTGTTGTCTTCTGATTCAGCCATCAGTCTCATGCACTGATGGTCTTCTTGTTCATAGATGGAGTTCAGCAATTGTATAAACTCATCTTCTTCACTAGCTGCATACACTCCAATGTATGCTTCAGCTTCAGATTCTGACTCTGAGGAGGATTGGTCTGTAAGACTCTTCTCCTTCTTAGCAACAAAGGATTTCTCTTGCTTGCCCTTTCGTTGAGTCTTCTTTCTGTCTGCTGACACCTTCCTCTTTTCTGGACACTCAGCCACCACATGTTCAGGCCTATTGCAGCAATAGCAAACAATTTTTGATGTTGTAGCTTTGCTGGGCTTAGACCTGCTCCTTTCCTTTCTTGATGATTTTCTCTTTTGATAGTAGTCATCAACTGGCTGTGATGTGGAGGGTCTGGACTTCCACTGCTTCTTCTTCAAGAACCTCTTAAACTACCTTGTAAAGGCAGCAAAATCTGCATCTGAATCACTACTATCTTAGTTATGATTGTCTTAATTCTCTGAGATAACTTCAGCAACTTCCTTAGGAGGTGATGGAGATATCCTCCACTTATTTCTAGTGGCTTCAACCTTAAAGGCCACAGACCTTTCTCTATGCTCTCCTTTTGTATTTCTTTCTTCCTCCTTCTTAGCCATTAGTTGCATTTCATATGATAGCAATTTTCCAAATAAGGTTGGAGGAGAAATGTCTGCCAGTTTGGCCACTTCTCTTATGGCACAAATCTTGGTATCCCAATCCTTTGTCAAGGATCTTAGGAATTTGTCATTCAGCTCATATGTACTGAAGACCCTTCCATAGGACATCAGTTCATTCACTATCCTATAGAATTTCTTGTAGCATTCAGTTATGTTATCAGACATCCCTTGTCTGAAACTCTCATATTCTTGATTAAGCATAGACTTTCTGTCTTGTCTAACTTCTTCAGAACCCTCCATATAGACAATCAAAGTGTCCCACATTTCCTTGGAGGTTTTGTAGTGAATCAAATTTTGGAAAGTAGAATCATCTATGGCACTCACTATGATATTCTGAGCTCTTTTATCCATGGTTGCCAGTATAATCTCATCCTTAGTAATTTCAGAGAAATCTTTAGGAGTTTTTTGATTTGCATCTAGAGCAGACACATTCATTGGGATATATGGACCTTCTCTTACTGTGATATATATCCTTGGGTCAGAGGCCTCCATAAACAACCTAACCCTTTCTTTCCAGATTCCAAAAATCTCTTTCCTGCAGATGGGTAATTTCATTGACCCTAGTTCCTTGTGATTCTCTCCAGAACCCATTTTCTTGATTCTTGATTCTGCCTTAGGGATCTAACTCAGACTGTTAAGTCCTTCTTTGAGTAACCTCCCTCTAATACCATTTGATAGTTTTACTTTCAAGACTACCTAAACACCTAGATGGGGGGTGAATAGGTACTTTTCCTTGATTTAACTTAAGGTAGAAAATAACAACAGTTCTTTGAGTAACCTCCTGGTGTCGACACAGTTGATGTCGAATAACATATCCTGTGTGTCGACACTACTTCCTGGTATCGACACAGTTGATGTCGACTCTGCTTCTGTGTGTCGACACTGCCTCCCGGTGTCGACACAAACTCACTGAAGTGTCGACACATCCATTTATAAGTGTCGACTCAATCTTACTGAAGTGTCGACACAGCTTCCTCAGGTGTCGACATATGGACTTAGAATCTTTTTCCTGCATTCTAGCACATTCTTAACCTGCACATATAAACTCAAAATAACATCAAATACACCTTGATGTATATCATTGAGCTAAGTGAGGCTTCTCCAAATCAGGTACACATTTTCCAATGTACCCAACATAGATGGAATGGAAGTAGAAGGGATGGAACTGTTAGCACAGTTGGAACATATAATGAATGCTTGAGGAATAGATGAAGGAGGGATGACAGGGGGAATTACATCTTGAATAATTTCCTGGATTGGTGAATATGGAGGAGATATATGAGGTAGAGCTGAATGTGGTGGAGATGAATGTAGTAGAGAGAAGTGAGGAGGAGATAAAAGTAGTGGAGATGTAGGTGGTGACAGATGAATTGGGGATTCTGTATAAAATGAAGTGGATGGAATTTTTTCAATGAGTTGAGGTGGTAGAGGTGACTGAGGAAGAGGGGAATCATCATGTTGAGTTGATGATGGAATTTCTTCGAATATAGTAGGTAGTTGAGAAGGTGGAGATGACTGCCTTGGGGAATGGTGTGGAGATGGTAGAGGAGAAGAATATGAGGAGCAGGAACCTCTGCTGGGGTTGGGAGAGTGGCTGGAATAGCCCTTATGCTTTCTAAAGCTACCCTGGAGTATTCAGCCCTAGATGGCTTCTGAATCACCCTCTCCCACTTTCCAAAAAGTGCAGTGGTAATCCTCTTGGAGGCATTGATATGCACTATGGGAGATACCAGAACCTCTGGACATTTCGTTTAGAGAAACATTCCCAGTATTCTCCCATAACTAACATATTTTTTATTAATCTTATTTTTGGTTGAGTCAAACTATATTGTCCCCCAGTTAATAGTTTTCTGGTCCACCAGAGCACACATCAAAAGGAATTGGTTCCTGGTCACATAATCATGGGCAGAGTGTTTGCCCAGAATTACCTTCCCAACCATATCAGCTAAAAACTTATATTCTATATAAATTTTTTTCTTCAGTAAGTGGTTAGGGTTTCCGTGATTGTGTCTCATTCTATCAAGCATAACATCTATTTCTGAACTAGACAGTTCTATATCGTCTTCTCCATTAACTAATCCAAAAATTTCAAATAAAATTGCTAGAGTAAGAGAAACCTGATTGCGTGAGATAGATCCAGTAATAGTTGTAAGATCAGGAATCCTTGCTGTATGAACCCATTCTTTTATCTCTGTGACGGGTTTGATCCTGGTGGTCATAAGATTACGCAGTTGCTAAGCTTCAAAAAGTTGCAAAATATCTTGGAAGATTTGATCTGAGTGGCGAAATGAGTCCATATCGATGTCGAATCTGGCATCGAATTTCGCCGCAGAGAGAGTCGCCTGAGAAATCGGCATTTTTCTGCAAAATAGAGAGATCAAGTGCACGGGAAATGGGAAATGCATGGGATAGAGTTTGATGAAAATCTAATTATAAGTTTTCAGAAGTCGAAAAGGCGAACTCTGACCGACGAAAAGCAAAACATCGAACTCTGTTCGATGGAAAAAATTCTCAAAAGAAATACATCTCGTCGATCTCCGGTCGACGAAAGTTTTGCGAAAGGAAGTACATTTCATCGAGCTCCGTTCGACAAAAAGTACTTTAAACTAAAACGTCGATCGCCGTTTGATGAAAGTTTCACAAAGAAAGTTCGTCGATCTCCATTCGACGAACGTTTCACGAAAAATTCAAAGATCGTCGAGCTCCATTCGACGAAAGGTGTCCAATTCATCGATATCAAAACAAAAATCAAATTAATGACTCTCCATTTATCTTTCCTAACTAATTTAAGAAGAAAATGTGTTTCTTTTCATCTAAAGGTTTAGTGAAAGTATCAGCTCTTTGAAAATCAGTGGAAATAAAAACAAGAATAATTTTATTTTTGTCTACATTATCTCTTAGAAAATTATGCCTAATTTCTATATGCTTAGTCCTACTATGAAGGACTGGATTCTGTGCAATTAATATTGTACTGGTATTATCACAAAAAATTGTTAAATTATTTAAGTTATAACCATAATCTAGTAGCTGATTTTGAATCCACAAAATCTGTGAACAACAACTATCAGCTGTAATGTATTCAACTTTAGTAGTTGAAGTAGAAACAGATGTTTGTTTTTTGCAAAACCATGTCATAAGTCTATCACCAAGAAACTGACAAGTTCCTCATGTGCTTTTTCTGTCAACTCTGCAACCAGCATAATCAGCATCTGTAAATCCAGTTAATTCAAATCCGGACTCAATAGGATACCAAAGCCCTAGATTAGGGCAACCATTTATATATCTCAAAATTCTTTTTACTAAAATTTGGTGAGATTCTTTAGGATTTACTTGAAACCTAGCACAAATACAGGTGGCAAACATAATGTCTGGTCTACTGGCTGTTAAATATAATAAGGACCCAATGATTGTCCTATATATTTTCTAATTAACAGGTTTACCCTGTTCATTATTATCAACTACAGCATTAGAGGACATGGGTGTTTTCATAGCTGAGGCATTTGATATCCCAAATCTTTTAATTAGCTCTTTAGCATATTTAGATTGGGATATAAAAATACCATTAAGAGTTTGCTTCACTTGTAAACCAAGGAAGTAGGATAATTCACCCATACTACTCATTTCAAACTTTGAATACATTAGGTCAAAAAACCTTTTGCAAAATTTGGAATCAGTAAAACCAAAAATGATGTCGTCAACATATGTTTGAACTAGTAAAATTTTAGATTTATGATGTCTAAAAAATAATGTTTTATCTACCATGCCTCTACTAAATTTATTTTCTAAAAGAAAACTAGCAAGAGTCTCATACCAAGCTCTTGTAGCTTGTTTAAGACCATAAAGGGCTTGATTAAGTTTAAAAACATAAGAAAAGTGAGTTGGAGAGATAAAACCTAGAGGTTGTTAACATAAACTTTCTCTTTGAGCTCTACATTTAGAAAAGCACTCTTCACATACATCTAATATACCTTGAATTTCTTGAATGATACAAATGCAAGAAATATCCTGATAGCCTCTAATCTTGCAACAGGAGCAAAAGTCTAATCATAGTCTATGCCTTTCTCCTGTGAATATCCTTGAGCTACCAATCTAGTTTTATTTCTTACAATAATTCCTTAAGCATTCAACTTATTCCTGAAGACCCATTTGGTTCCAATGATTGGATAGTCTTTGGGTCTTGGAATTAAGTCCCAAACTCTACAACTCTCAAACTAATTGAGTTCTTCTTGCATTGCAATGATCCAGTGGGGATCTTATTCTGCATCTTTGATGGATTGAGGTTCAATATGAGAAATAAAACAAGCATGCATCTGATCTTGATTCAATTGATGCCTTGTTTGAACACCAGCTGATATGTCTCCAATCACTTGAGATCTAGGATGATCTCTAAGTGTGACAAAATCAGCAGGTAGAGTTGGTTCTTCAACAACTTGTGGTGCTAATTCCCCTTGTGGAATTTTATTAACCACAATATTTTCAGCATATATTTCATGATTTTCTTCATTACTGACATCATCAGCAACCTGTTGAGAAGGATGTAATGCATCCTCTTGTGTTAGGATTAATTCATCCATTTTCTCACACAGATTTGGTACCTGAAATGAGTCTATGGTAGAGGTGTCCCTCTCCTTATAAAATATGTTAGTTTCATCAAAAGATACATGTATTGATTATTCTATCTTAAGGGTAAATTTATTAAAGACTCTATAAGCCTTGCTGATATGAGAATATCCAAGAAATATTCCTTCTGCAGCTTTGGCTTCAAATTTCCTTAAGTATTTCTTGTCATTATTATGTATATTATATTTACAACCAAAAACTTTGAAATAATTAACTTTAGGTTTCTTATTTTTAAGTAATTCATAGGGAGTCTTACCCTTTAGTTTGTGAATTAGGCTTCTGTTAAGAACATATTTTGTTGTGCTTACTGCCTCTGCCCAAAAGGATAGGGGCAAGTGAGCATCTACAAGTAATGTTCCAGTAGATTCAATTAGAGTTCTATTTTTCCTTTCAGCTACCTCATTTTGTTGAGGAGTTCTAGGAGCAGAAAAATCATGCCTGATACCTTCCTTCTCACAGAATTCTTTCATCATAAGAGATTCAAACTCAGTATCATGATCACTTCTGATTAATGCAATCTAAGTAGAGTACTCAATTTTGATGTTCCTAAGAAAGTCTGTAAGAATTTTAAAGTTATCTGACTTGTTTTTAAGAAAGAATACCCAAGTGAATCTTGAGAAATCATCAACAATAACTAAGGTATATGACTTTCCTCCCAAACTTTGTACTGCAATAGGTCCAAAAAGGTCCATATGTAGCAAATACAAAATCCTGGGTGAATCACTTTTAGATATGGATTTAAAACTATTTTTAGTTTGCTTAGCTAATTGACAAGCCCTGCAAAGTCCTTCCTTCTTATAAGAATCAGAAGGTAGTCCTCTGACAAGATTGTCCTTAGATAATTTAGCAATAGTCCTAAGGTTTATATGACCTAATCTTTTATGTCAAAGCTCATTAATTTTACTAATCTGATTAAATAAACAAATTTCTATTTTAGCAGAGTTAAAATTAACTAAGTAAATATTACCCTGTCTAATCCCAGTTAAAAATATTTTGTTTTTAATAGATATAATAAAACATAATGATTTGTTAAAAGATACATGATAACCTACATCACATAACTGACTGATGGATATAAGGTTATGCTTGAGATCTTTCACATAAGTTACCTTCTTGAAGGTAACTACTCCAATCTTGACAATACCATAGCCTTCTTTTTGTCCACAGTTTGAGCCTCCAAAAATGACTTTAGGTCCAAGCTTTGCTTTGAAGTCACCTAAATTTTCTTTTATGCATGTCATATGTTTTGAGCATCCACTGTCCAAATATCACTATTTCTCTGTGGTAGGATAGTTCTTTTCCTACATAAAACAAATTAGGTGTTTTTGACCCAGGTTATCTTGGGTCCTATTTTCCTTTCATAATAATTTGAAATATAAGAACACTCAAGTTGATCTTTATAACCAAGTGGATGATATGTCTTAGGAGGGATGATCCACTGAGTAAAAGGATTTGTAAATTCTTGTGTTTGATTATACTATTGAAATGAATTAAAATTTATGTTTTGAAAATTTGGGTTCGATGAATTATTTTGAGTTCGTCGATCTGAGTTCGACGAATTGAAGTGAGTTCGTCAAACTCCATTCACAGAATAATAATGCTCATTTTCCGTGTTCTACGTTTGTCGATCGCAGTTCGACGAATCATATTGATTTCGTCGAGCACAATTTCCTGAATTATTATACTCAAACCCTGTGTTCATAGTTCGTCGAGCTCTGTTCGACGAATAATATTTATTTCGCCGAGCTCGGTTCGATGAATTATTTTGAACATAATTTTTATGAAAATTCTTATTTTGATTTGGTTTTTATAAAACTTCTGTAGCCTTATCTAAATCTTCTAACTTTTCTTTTCCTTTAGTTGAGGTAAATTTAATAGGTGTAGTTAAAATATTTTTCTTTAAAAGATGAGGTTGACTTGATGAAGCTCCCAAGCCTAGTTTGCCATTTAACTTGGCATTGACTGTGCATGTGATATTCATCAGTTTGATGTTTCTCCCATTAAGGGATTCTTCAAACTGCTTTACCTCAGATAATTTATTTTCTAAGGAAACTACTTGTTCCTTAAGAATTTTTAACTCTTCATTAAGTTTTAGATTTTCTGAAGATAGATTATTTAGTTCAGTTAATTTTTCTCTGAGAAGTTTTATCTCTTTCTCAGATTATATCAAATCTTTACATAGTAATTTAAAATCTATTTTAAATTGTTCTGAAGTAAAGTCAAAGATAGAAATTACTTGGTCTTCTTCAGACTCAGATTCATTATCAGAATTGCTGCATGATGCATTTATTTCCATTAGACAAACTTCTTTTGCTCTTGACTCTTCTTCATCTTCACTTGAACTGGATGAAGTTTCAATTTTTGATTCACTCCAAGTTTCAGCAACAAAACCTCTCTCTTTCTTTATGTATTTACTAGAAGAGGATTTGTGTGAGTGCTTCTTAGAGTCCTTCTCCTTCTTCTTATCCTTCTTCAAATTTTCAGGACATTTTGGAAGAATGTGTCCTGGTTTCCTGCAACCATAACAAACAATTTCTTTAGTTGGTGTTTTATCATACCTTGGTTTGTCTTGGTTTCTGGATGATCTTCTCCTAAAGTCTTTTTTTTGGCTATCTTGTAGAACCTTTTAGCCAAAAGACCCATAAGATCTTCATTCTATGGAAGAACTTCTGCTTTTTCTATTGCTTGGAAAGCTATGCTCTTCTCCTTCTTTACTAAAGGTGAAGTCCTTTGTTCAGATTCCCTTGTTTTGATGAGTTGTTCATAAGATTTGAGCTTGCCCAACAAAGTTTCAGAAGAAATCTCATTAACACTTCTGGCTTCTCTAATTGGCCAGATTCTTGAATCCCATGTGCTAGGGAAACACATGAGAATCTTATCATTTACCTCTGTCAATGTAATATCCTTTTTCAAAGATTTCAGCTCATTAATAATGAGACTGAGTCTTGTGTACATATCTGTAACTGATTCACTTTCTCCTTTTTTGAAATTCTCATACTGAGAAATCAAGTGGGATCTTCTGTCCTATCTTTCATCAGCTGATCCAACAACCATTGCATTTAGGGAGTCCGAGATAGCTTTGGCTGAGGTGCATTCCACAGCCTTCTGAAAAATGTCATTTGACATTGTTTGGGCTAAGATGTTTATAGCCTTGGCATCAACAATTTTTGCTTTCTTCTGGGCTTTTATACATTATGGTGGTGGTACATCACTGGTGCTTGTTGTTGTCAATGGTAGAGGTGGACCTGTCAAAATAGAGTTGTAGATATCCTCATCAATAGGGTTCATGTATAACTTAATCCTTGTCTTTCATAATGCAAACTTATTAAGGTTGCAAATAGGAGATCTAGTGCTTGAATACTCTTTATTTTGTGCAATGATAAGAAAAACAAACTAGAGAAAATAAGATCTATCAAATCTGTTGGTTCGGGTGTTAGCCTATAAAACCAAAGAACCAAGCTTTGATACCAAGGGATAGATCTAATTTACAGTAGAGGGGGGGGGGTGAATAGTGTATATTAAAAACTTTAATTTATTTTTATAGCGGATTTAAAGTAAGTGATATATATATAGAAAGAAAAATCACAGCACACAAATAAAGAAAGTAAAGCAATCACAGACGACACAAGGAAATTTATAGTAGTTCCCCAATAAATCTGGGTACGTCTACTCTTCTACCACCCTGGTAGGAATCCATTACAGGTTTTTGATCAGGTGTCCTGCCACCAGAAGATCTATTTTCTAAGGGAGATCTTGCAACCCTTTGAGCTTTTGATCAAGTGCCCAAAAACAAAGCTTAAGTCATTCGATCAGGTGACTTAGGAACCAAGAGGTTAACTTTTGAAGGGAGTTATAACCATGTACACATTTTAGGAAGTAAACTAAAAACTTGATGTTGTCTTCTCTTTCAAGAGTCTCTAAGAAAACTTAGTGGATGATGAAGCAAAATCTCCCCCTGATTAGAATAAAGATTTGAGATCAGGAGGGGAGGCTTTTCTTCAGGGTGTATGCCTTCTTATATTTTATTGATGAAGACTTTGCACTAGCAGATACTGAAGTAGATAATCTAGCAAAAATATGTTGATCTATAAGAGTGTGTGTATCTATCAGTTTTGTAACCTTTGAGGTAGAAATAATCTGAATATATAAACTCTGAGAAGAATTCAAACATTTGAATTTAAAATCATTCTGAAATGTCTGAAGAACCTCTGAGAATTGTAACTGTCCTTGGGAATTAATTAGAATTAAACTCTGAGATAAAACCTTATTTAATGCTTCCTTTAAACGACTATATTCATTAAAAATATTTAACATTAAATATCATAGTGTAAATGCCTCAGATTAATCCATGAAACCATTCTGCCTTCAGTAAATTAAACTGCTGAACACTGCAAAGAAATCGTCGAACACAACAAGGAGTTCGTCGAGCAAGAGCCTTGTGTTCGTCGAACGGAGCCTGGAGTTCGTCGAGCTGAGCTGCTGAGTTGTGATCAGCGTTCGTCGAACGGAGCCCAAAGTTCATCGAGCTGAACTCTGAGTTAGAACTCTGAGTTCATCGAACTGAGCTCGACGTTCGTCGACCTGAGCTCAGCTTTCGTCGAACAGAATCCTGCATTCGTCGAACTGCATTTCTCTGGAATTTTTCTGAAGGAGCAATCCTGAAAATAAACCTATGACCCTAGACTATACATATTGGGCCAAACTAATCATCCTAAACAAATGATAGTAATCCTAACCCAAATCAGTAATAGGGTTCCAACACTATGGCCACTTCTAATTTTGACAACATAATAGTTCATTTCATTCTAGATTTGCTTGACAAAAGATATAAAAGTGTCTACTGTATCTGACTTTCATTTTAGAAAGAACACTCATGTAAATCTAGAGTAATCATCAACAATCACAAAAATATAAGAATTCTCACCTAAACTATGAATTGACATAGGTCCAAACAAGTCCATATGTAGTAAGTGTAAGCATCTAGTGGAATCTTTGGAGCTAATGCATGTGTATGAAGCTTTTGCTTTCTTATCGATTTGGCATGCATGACATGAGCCATCTTTGATGCATTTCCACTTGGGTCCATCTTTTACTAAGTTTTTTTTATTAATAATTTATTTATAGTTTTATAGTTTATATGAGCTAGTCTCTAAACAAGTCCGTATGTAGTAAGTGTAAGCATCTAGTGGAATCTTTGGAGCTAATGCATTTATAGGAAGCTCTTATTTGCTTACCTATTTGGCATGCATGACATGAGCCATCTTTGATGCAGTTCCACTTGGGTCCATCTCTTACTATGTTTTTTATTAACAATTTATTTATAGTTTTATAGTTTATATGAGCTAGTCTCTTTTGTCATTAAACACAGATAGATGCTTTACCATATGCTACTAAACATATAGGTGAGGAAGAATCTAAACACAAAAAATTCAAGTAGTAAATATTTTCACACCTAATACTTATTAAAATTATTTCAGAGTCTTTAGATCTCTTGATTAGACACTTATCCTTGTGAAGCTCAACAACATAGTCTAAATCACAAAGATAGCTTTGCTTATCAGGCTATATTGCAACTATTGAATCTTACGAGGCCCCTAAAGGGGCGGGGGGGGGGGGGGGGTGAAGGAGAGCTTTTACATATTTGTGAAAACTTATCAATTTTAAACAATAATTTCTGACTCAAAAAACTTATTTTCTCATGTTATCGCCTACGAGAGTAATATCTCCCGATGATAGCAATTAACAATAATAAATATAACAAATTGATTTTTAGAAATTCAGAAGAGATGAAAAAATGTTTTTCCAGAGATGAATACATAAAACAATGATTTTAATAGAGCTTGAAATTGAGACTTACAAGGATAAAATTCTTTTTGTTTTTACACCAGTCCTTCGCACAAGGACCGACCGACTATAGCCTATCTTTTTCATAGAAATGGCCTCTAGCCTCCCCCTAGATTTACACTTTGACCTAGCCGCTGCATACAAGGCGGCGAATTACCCACTAAACCATACAAGGCATAGTCGTCACACACAAGACAGTGAATTCTCTAACGCTATAAATGAATATGAAAGAAAATAATTAAAACAGAACTTGTTACGTCAAGTTTCACGGATTTTCAAAATACTCTTAAACTGTGCATTTTTAAGAAAAGTGTTCAACATAAAAGTTGTAGATCTGGACAAGATCAACAACTTTCATGTTGAACACTTTTCGAAAAATGCACACATATAGGTGATTTTTTCATTTGCGCGTATTTGACCAAAAACGAGCTGCGCGTATATTCAGTAACCCGATATATATATATATATATATATATATATGTATATATATATATATATATATATATATATATATATATATATATATATACAAACTCGAGGCTATGGTCGACCGGTATAAGTTGACCTGTCTTAGCTTGGGGAGTAATCGACCGTGCAAACAGTCAAAGTAAGAGGAACGAGGCGGCTAGCAAAGAAATTTTTTTATCATGGAAACCCCCTAAAAGTAATAAAAAAATCCTGTGGTCTGGATGGTGCCAACCAAATTTCTACTATTATGGCTTTGTTACCGGGATTTTTAGAGAACTAGGGGGCGATAGGCCACCTCTCATTCCAATTATAGGGGAAGAAAGAGGAGGGCTCCGAGGGTGACATGTCACCACTCGTAGAGCTAAGTATCTTCTATGTTACAGTGGGAAGCGTTGCGTTCGGGATGCCCTTGGGTGGCGTTTGGAGGCATGTGTATAGAAAATCTAATATGAATGCATGCACATGGGTCATTGGATGGCCATAGAATACGAACGTCGTATGGCAGAATGCATGTAAGAAGCAGGCATTTTTGAAATTTGAAGAGCGTGTGTGGCGTAGGTGAGAATTAACCCGAAAGACGTGCCCAGGAAGTGATGTGAAGTTCGAAGGAGTTGGTATGCTCCGTGAATACATCGCAATCGACGACAGCAGAGCAGAAGGACGTGCCATTAGTTTTGCTCTTTAAACTACTTATTGCATCACGTCACTGACACCAAGGAATACATATATAAACGCGCTAAAAAGGTTCAAAATAAGTGGAGCAGTTGGATTAAAGCTCAGAATGTTTCTGGATTTTGCTATCCTCCTCTTTCTTCATCTATAGTTTATTCAGTTAAATTTCCCCTAAATATATGACGCTCAAGTGCAAGAAATGATTGTACTGTATGTACGTCCTAGCTTGATTTTTGGGGCTGGAGAAATAGTGACGGATACTGATGGAGAGATGTGAAATTTGTTAGCGTATATTTGAATATATAATGGGTTCAGAGGATTATTGGGTCTGATTCGGATACCGAGATATCTAATACCAGCTCTAACCTTAGGATTTGCCTATAAAATCCCAGTTAGAGGCAATGAGGAAATAGTTTCACTTTGATCATCACCCGGGATATTTCGAGCTACATAACAAAATTCTTGATCAATTTTTATTATAACGGAGGTTTAGTAGAAATTAATATGTATGGATTTGAGAATTGGATTCGAGGCTGAATCAAAGTGAGGTGAGATTCGTGATCGAATTGGGGATGATATTGAGTCGAGTTTGATCTACTCCGACTCGACTTATAATTGAAATTTTCGACTCCAAGTCAACTCAAAATTGACTCGAAATTGAAATCAATTTTGAGTTGAGCCTGCTTTTCTGTCAATTTGGAGAAATAGTGACTTAATATTTTGAGTATTCATTAATTAGATGTGTTGTGTGTCCCCCAATTTTCCTCCGGTTCGGAGAATCGGACCGCGTTAGTTCAGAGTCGGCCGGCCTGACCGAAATTCAGTGCTATTTAGCGTTGTTTACAAGTGTTGCGAGTTACTCGAACGGTGACAGGTCACCTGTCCGTTACAAGCTTTGAGTACAAAAAAGCGGAAAAGAATCTAAGTCAATGAAGCTTGAACGGGAGCGAACACGGGAGCGATCCTCTGTGCCTTCTTCTAGGCTCACTAATGCGTCCAAGCAAGCGTTGAGCATTGCGCGGACTAGAGAGGAAGCCGAGTAATTGTGTCAGTCTGAGTCTTGAGTTGGCGAATAGCATCACTCCGTTGCGGTCACCTGTATCACCAATTTTCATGAAATGCTGAATAGACCCCCCGTGCAGTTCGGGCAGCACAGGCAGGTTGCCCAGCGACGGCGGCGGCCCTCGGCGCACGCTGTGCACACGTACACGTAAGTGCAAGGGGTGTGCGCGCCTAGGCCGGCCTACATATGCACGCTAAGGCGGGCCGTGTGCGCGCGGGCCGGCCTGCGCCCGCGCGCTTGCCGCGTGCGTGCAAGAAACGCATGTGCGAGGACCATGTGTGGAGGTTGGTTGCGCGCGCACACACAAATTTGTTGGGCATGCACGCGTGCAGGCTGTTTGCCCGTACGTGTTGTTCGTGTGCATGCTCAGTTCCTCTCCCTCTTCGGGATGTCTTTGAACACTTTGAGTGAGTGCAGTTTCGTGCGAGTGGCGTGCTTGGTTGGTCTTCGTGTCCTTGGTCGAAATCTTCTTGGTTTGACTCGAAATTTTTTGGGAAAACCTCATCAAATGTCCCCAAATTTTTGTGGGTCGTGTTCAGTGAAGCGACAAGCCCGAATTTTTTTGATACAACCATGTTGGGCTCCTGATCATCTCGTTATGCGCGTGCCATAAATTACTTTTAATTATGGCGTGAAATGTCCCTTCAGTTCGGCATAGATGCGCGCATTGATGGCTCGGTGTCGCCCGATATCAGCATTGCGGGGCAAAGTACTTGCAATTGACATTAGGTAGGGGACATGGATCATCTTCTTATGCGCGTATAACAAATTACTTTTATTTATGACGTGAAATGTCCCTTCGATCATGCTCAGATGCGCGCGTTGATGTCTTAGTGTCGCCCGGTGTAAGTCTTGCAGTGTTAAGTCCTTGCAATTAGCATTAGGCAGGGGACCCTGGTAGTCATTATCTTACTGTTGGGTATTGTATCCACAATGTACCTTATTTGAAGAAGCCCCTGAACAATCTAAGGTAAATAGACAATGTGTTTGATGAAATCTTTTAAGTTGTGCTTGCAGTTATTCCACGCTAAGTACACACCAATGTCAGGGTGCAGTGGGTCAATATACACGGGTCTGCGCGACGTAATCCCTCGTTGAGCAGATCAGTGTGTTAGCCTACGTGTACTCTCTCTATTGGGGTGTACTTAATTTCAAGTACAGGGCTATGATAAAGCAAGAGCAGACAAGGAGCAAGGATGGGCCAAAGACCAGCTCACGGGTTGAAAGAGGAGAAATCGTCCAAGTGTAAATCGTCGAGAATCACTAAGTGATTCTCGCCGATTCGTCGAGAATCACTAGATGATTCTCGCCGGTTGAGGCCAGCTGACTCAACGCCGCCAGAAAATTCTCTAAGGCAGAATCGTCGAGAATCACTAAGTGATTCTCGCCGATTCGTCGAGAAGGTCTTTGCATTCTCGACGATTCGGCGAGAATCTAATGTGATTCCCGCCGATTCTCCCCGGCCTCTACAACCTGTGATGCCAGAATCCGTCAAGTAGAATTCGGCGAGAATCGTAAGTGATTCTCGCCGATTCGTCGAGAATCACATTCGATTCTCGCCGAATTTGACTTGGGCAAATTCCGACATTTCCTGGACCGGTCCAGGTTTCAAGCGGTATTTCGAACCGGACTTCGGTCTTTGCTTTGGTGGGGCCCACAACGGTCATCTTTATGACCTAGTGTATAAATACACAAGTATTGGTGTATAGTACATTGCGATATACATAATACGAAAGCAAGCGGCCGTCAAACCCTAATCTTGCGAACCTTCTCCGTCGCCGCCGCTCGTACAGTGATCACCATTGCTGATCTCGATCTTCTCCAGATCCACGGTGATAGAAGCCAAGTCTTGCATAGCGTCTCACGTGTCTAACCAGAGATCTTTTGTCTCTTGATTTGAGATAGGGAAATCCATCCCCGTCCGAATCGATCGAGACGATCGATCCTAATGTGACCGGTGGAAGACCTTGTCGACTTCGCTAAGAAGATTGAATCTCCAGTGCTTTGCTGCTGTCTTCAGTTGCCGCCGCCAACACCAAGAGCCTTGCCGCCGCTCGTCACCGCCACCGGTCTCGGGGAGATTCTCTCCAAGTGAGATCTAGGGTTGTGGACTCTTCGTTGACTTCAAGAACACGTCGTCGAACGAAGAGGGACACCTTAGTCTCCATACGTTGTTTGTATTTCTTACAAGCTATTTTCAATTCTTTGTAAAGGACTGATTGGTCTCTAGTTGTAGGGTTGGGTGCAACCCGTGTTGTGGGAGTGTTGACTCCTACGTGTGGAAGGGTTCCTTTCGATAGTGCAAGGATTGGATTTCAATCCTGTTGGTGAAGTGACCAAGTCGTCCCTGGATTGGGAGATAGGTCGAAGGGGGAAAGTGGACGTACCCAAATCGGGGAACCACTATAAATTGCCTGTGTTATTCTCTGTGCTGTGTGTTTTGTTTTGATTCTGCAGGTACACTTTTAATTTCGCAAATACGTTGCAAGTCACCTATCCCCCCCCATAGGTGAAGGTAGTTGACACTAGGTGAACTTTCACTTACATTTTGCCTTTGTGACAATAATGTTGGGCATGGCCCGACGTACTTTTGTGCATTTGGTGGTCTCAGATATGTTCTCCTATGAGCTTGGCATGTTGCTGTGAGCGGGAGTATCTTGTGCTTCTCTCTCCTCGAGCATTGTGTGATAGCCTTAAAATTTGTTGTTGAGCATTAGTGTCGGGGACTCTATCACTAAAGGGTGATAAATAAGGTCATGTGACCCCTCCCCCATGTCTCGGCGGTGTAGATGGACTCAGATTTTGTCCTTATTAGATGATATAGGAGGATTTGAGGTCCGTCCCGTCGGCGGTGGTTATGAAACTTTATTTGCTTGTGATTTAGGGAGACTTAGGGTTCGTCCGGTGGAGTGGCAAAGAACCTTTATTCATTCAGATATCAGGGGGGACTTGGGGTCCTTCTAGTGGAGGGTGAAGAACCTTTGTTCGTTCAGTCCTCAGGAGGACTCATAGTCCCTCTGGTGAAGGGTGAAGAACCATTGTTCATTCAGGTCTCAGGAGGATTGGTGGTTCATCTGGTGGAGGGATGAAGAACCTTTGTTCGTTCGGGCCTTAGGAGGACTTATGGTTTGTCCGGTGGAGGGGTGAAGGAGCTTTGTCCGTTTTGGTCATAGGAGGACTTCGGGTCCGTTCGATGGAGGGGCGAAGAACCTTTTTTTGTTCGGTTCTTAGGAGGACTCGAGGTCTATCTGGTGGAAGGGTGAAAGACCATTATCTTTTTGGTCCTCAGGAGAACTTGGGGTCCGTTCGATCTAAGATTCATAAGGACCTTTGACCATCACGCTTGTAACACCCCTATCCGTCACATAGCATATAGCAGTAGGTCCGGCCGGGGGCCGATGTCATATACCACAAACAGTCCGACGGGTGACTAAATGAAACAATTCTTCAAATCACAACCGTCCTACACAAAGCATCTAGAGGAAGCATTTTAATAAGTTGCAAACAAAGAACCCAAACGAAAGCATAAATGTCCACTAACAAACCCAAACAGGAATAAACGTACAAAATACACAAAGTACTGAGCCTTATGGCCTTACAAAGGTTCACTTTAATAAAATGTGTCTTCCATACAACGGCACGCAGGCCGGTCACACATGAGAATGAAGTAAACAATACACTTCGGCCTTCGAGGGCCAGCACTACAACAAGGGCTTTAGCCCACTATTTGCCACTCGGCTCCGCAGCACCTGCAAGCAATAATTCACTGCAATGGTGACAAACAAAAGCAGTCAGCTAAAGCTGACCAAATTATAACGACCACACCCCCTTATTAGGGTGGCGGTGCTCATTCCCTGCAGTGCATTAGTACAATCCAACGATTAAAATGAAAGTACAGTATTTGCACAATACACCACAGGTGCAGGCCTACGGCCACACACCCCGTTCTCTCATGGCACTTACTCGGAGAACCCAGTGAAAATCCATGGCTCACCACCGCCTCTAGGACGGCAAACCTCGTGAGCATTTTGGTCTTTCCATCATAAGCCTAAGACCCTCCATCTATGTCAACGGTAAGTGCCATGTACTTTAGGTCTCTTTAACCGAACGACACAGAGCGGGTACGGTTCCGCCTAACCCGTTGCTCACACCGCAACGTCATTTTAAGCCATATGCACAGGTCAAGCTTCACCGAGTCCAAAAAGGATTACACAAATTTTACATAACTCAGTTATGTACAAGTTGGCTCACAGGACACCAAGTTGGCAGAATCACACTTCTGCCCAGTTTTTCGGGTGCACCTTGGAGTTAATCCCCAAGATTCCCTGATGCAATCTACCGCGTAGAAAACCCGAAAACAACTATTGGTACAGAGACTTCTCCGACCATTCATGCATAATGAAACATCACCGATCCAGACCAACTTGTCCTGGTAGGCTTCACACACCATGCCTATGTCCGTACTTTGATTTCAGACTCTACATGCAAAACAACGTGGACTATTCATGTCTACACGAAGGAACACCACAAACTCACCGCATACTCGCGAGAGCGGGCTTCCTATGCAAAAAGGAAATGGGACTTCACATCTAAAAGTAGATAATCGTTACCCTAGCATTTCTCTTCGGCATCATGAAGATCTACTCGGATGGAAAGTACCGAAACATCCTTGTCTTTGCAGATATGAACTCTATTTGCGATTTCGCGCTCCGAAACTCCTCCGGCGGCCGAATCTCCACTCCTTCTTCTTCCTTGCTCTCCTCTCTCTCCTCTCTCTCTAAAGTTTAGAAAGAGAATAGCCCAAGTAAAATGAGGGAGAAAACCCTCATCTCCCGGAGTTAAACCAGCAGGGAAAAGCCTGAACCGTTGGATCCCAAAATAAGGAAACGAACGGGCACGATTTGCTCTAAAAGTCAAATTATTGGGCCGAACATGGCTTGCGACACCCCCATGTCCAAGGCCATGTTCCACACTCGCCGCAAACCAGGAAATCCAGAACAGGACACGGCCTGGGATATGGCTTATGACACGCCCGTATCACCCATGGACACGCCCGTGTCCTGGGCCGTGTGCCTCAATCGGCGCTGAAACCGTCACGTCATGAACAGGACACGGGCTTAGACACGCCCATACCAAATACGACACGCCCGTGTCAATCAGTACACTCCCGTGCTCCGGGCCATGTCCCTCAATCGACACAGGAACAAAACTTCCAGAAGAGGACACAGCCATGTGGCACGCCTGTGTCATAGGCCGTGTGCTTGACACGCCCTGGGACACGCCCGTGTCCCAGGCCGTATCCCAGTACTCGATGCTCGTCGACCTCGCCTCGATGACCTGAGCACGACACTGCCATGTGACACGCCTATATCACAGGCCGTGTTCACCTTTCCAAGACTCAAACTTGGCTCAAACACCGCCTGCTCCTCTTTTGATTTTCGGGGCGTTACAATTCCCCCCCCCCCCTTAAATGAATTTTGTCCCGAAATTATAGAAAGGAAAATTAAGTACTCAAACTTAAATGGTACCTGAGTAGAAGAGTTAAGGATACTCATCGAGCATGGTCTGCTCTCGCTCCCACGAAAGCTTCTCACGACCGTAGTTGTCCCATCAGACTTAGACCATCCAGATGTCCTTGTTACGCAATCGCTTGACTTTCGAGTCCTCAAAGTGTATGGGCTTGACCTTCGTCGTCAACCCAACATCAACCGGTACTTGATCGACCGCGATCACTTGCTAAGGCTCTTGCACCACCTTCCGTAACACCGATATGTGGAAAACATCATGTAGACCACTAAGTTCTGGTGATAGCTTCAGTCGGTAGGCTGATTTGCTAATCCACTCCAGAACCTCAAACGGTCCAAGGTAACTTAGGCTTAGCTTCTTCAAGCGTCGTACCCGTGAGACACCCTTTAACGGTTTGATCTTCAAATACGCTCAGTCACCAACAGCAAACTCCACGTTCCGATGCTTGGCATTATAGTATTTAGCTTGATGATTCTGAGCGACTAGCAACTGTTCTCGAATGGTTCGTACCAACGACGTTGCATCTTCCACCTCCTGCCTATTGAAAAGCTTCGTCTCACCCATTTCTAACCACGACAACGACGTGCGACATTTTCTACCATAAAGGGCCTCGAAGGGCGCCATTTGAATGCTCGCTTGGTAGCTGTTATTGTACGCAAATTCCACCAAGTACAGGTGATCTTCCCACTGCTTCGCGAAATCAAGGATGCACATGCGAAGCATGTCTTCCATCATCCTGTAAACTCTCTCGGTCTGACCATCCGTCTGCGGATGAAAGGCCGTACTGAAACTCAGCTTGGTTCCCAACATTTTCTGTACCAGCCACAAGTCATTGGATGTGAATCGTCCATCTCAGTCGCTCACGATGTTGCGGGGCACACCGTGTAGTCGAACAATGTTATCCACATACAGTTTCGCCAGTTTTTCCACCGAATCATCCTTCCTATTCGGAATGAAGTGCGACACCTTCGTCAAACAATCTATGATCACCCAGATGGCATTGTTCCCCTTCTGCGATCTTGGCAAACCATGCACAAAATCCATAGAAATTTTGTCGAACTTCCACTCTGGGATAGGCAAAGACTTCAAGAAACCTCCGGGCTTCTGGCACTCCGCCTTCACCAAGGCGCACGTTTGACACTTCGCAACGTAAAGTGCCATGTCCTTCTTATGTCCTGGCCACCAGGACAACTTCTTCATATCTTGATACATTTTCGCGCTCCCCGGGTGAATCGAGTACTTGGTATGATGCGCCTCGTACATCAATTCATCCCGCAATTTACCCACATCAGGGGCACAAAAACAACTGTCCTTCCATAACAGTCCATCAACAACATTAAATTGGGAATTTGACCCATACAAAGCCTCATCCAAGATTTATTTCATGTTGCTATCCAACTCTAGCGCCTGCCGAATCCGATCAGCCATGTCACACTTCACTTCTATCCAGTTCAGCTGCGCTTTGGCACTAGTCTGCTTGTCCACACAAGAGATCTCTAATGCCTCTAGCTCTCGAATCATCCGCTCATCATGAACTGACAACAAGTTGGCCCGCGCAGGGGCCCTGCGACTCAATGCGTTCGCAACTGCATTGCCTTTCCCAGGTACATAGTGAATCTTGAATGTGTTGTCCCCCAGGAACTCCATCCAACTCCGTTATCGCATGTTTAGATCTTTTTGATCTAACAAGTATTTCAGGCTCTTGTGGTCGGTATAGATATTGACCTTCACCCCGTACAGGTAATGTCTCCACGGCTTTAGAGCAAATATCACGGCTGCTAACTCCAGGTCATGAACCAGATAATTTCTCTCATGCACCTTCAGCTAGCACGAGCCATAATCTATCACTCTCCCGTGCTGCAGTAGAACACAAACCAAACCACTGCCCGAGGCATCACTGTAGATCTCAAAGCCTTCGGTCCCAACCGGCAAACCTAGAACAGGCGCCGTGGTCAACCGCCTTGTTGGAACACCCTATTACTAATTTGGGTAAGGATCACTATGTGCTTAGGAATTTGTTTTGAACTTGCTGTATAGTCTGATATGTCAATTAGAGTGAGTCTTAGGGTTAGTACTTAGGTTTGAAAGCTGCCCTCAAGACCTTCTAAAGATCAGGATTCAAGTGCTGAAGACTAGGACAATTCTCGTCGAGCTCTGTTCGACGAATCGTCGAACTCCATTCGACTATCTCTGAGCTGAGTTCAATGAGGCATCGAACTCCGTTCGACGATCTTCGAGCTCAGATCGACGCTCTGTCTCCAGTTGTTTTCCAAGTCTCTGAGCTCAGGTCGACGATCGTAGAGCTCAGTTCGACGATTTCTGTTTACAGTTTAAATCCAATCTCTGAGCTCAGGTTGACGATCGTTGAGCTCAGATCGACGATTTTTCTGAGAGATCGACGATTTCAGGATTCAAATTCAGGACAGTTATGGAATTCATTCAGACTTATTTTCAGCATTTATGACAAAGGATTTTGTAGCCGTTTCAATCAATCTGGAGCAAGTTTCAAGGAAGACTAATTGGAATGTTTCTTAAGGACTTTCCTCCAGAGGCAGATATCAATTAAGGAAGTCATTTATGACTGAGTAACGACTATCAAGAAGTCAGAATCTTATATACTCCCTAGAGAATAATTTTCAAATATAGAGAACAGACAAGATTTGAAAAAGAATACAGAAGAGAGAACAAAATAGTTTTTCATCAAGAATTCATCTTCTGGAATAGACTCAGAAGACAAAAGTTTACAGAATTACTGAGTCAGAATTCTTCAAGAACACAAGGAACATTACTGTGAAGAAGATCATCTGATATTCTACTCCTTCAAACATCAAGTGTTTAAAACCTTCATCATAAAGGACTCAAAACATCACACATTTCAGCATCTGCTGAAATCATCTATTGCTGGAGATCTGAAGCAACTGAAGACCTATCAACCTAAGCAAAGCTCATCTTCCTGAAATCTTATAGATCTCAGGGGGAGCTTTGACAACATCTTCAACTTGTCTTCTCTACGATTGTTGACAGAGAATAAAACTCAACTAATTTTCTTTTTCCTTTCTTTTCTTGTAAAAGGGTTTCTCAAAACTCCCTTCAAAAGTTTTTTGGCTGGTTTTTGAGACCTTGTCAAAACTCAGTGTTGGCAAGACACCTGATCAAAAAATCTAAGTTTTGTTTTTGAGCACCTTATCAAAAGCTCATTCGTGCCCAGGACACCTGATCAACTATTCCTGCAGTGGACTCCTACCTAGGGTGGTAGAAGAGCGAATGTACCCAGGTTGTTGGGGAACCACTATAGCTCCTTGTGTCATCTGGGTTACTGTGCTTTGCTTTGCTGTGTGCTGTGATTTTGTGTTGTGTTTTCTTTATTGTTATTTTTCTGCAACACTCTACACATATACTTAAATTAAGTCTTCCACTGCTTTATAGTTTTAAATTGTAAATTATTTTAAAATAATCTATTCACCCTCCTTTAGTGTAAAGGTAGATCTTACACTCACTTTCAATTGGTATCAGAGGCAGGTTGGTTACTCAACAACTGAATCTTCAACAGATTGGTTGAATAGGCTAACACTTGAACCAAAAGATCTCTGATAAGATCAATCTTTTATAGAGGGTTTTTATTATTTTGTATTATATTTATTTTCTTCAAAACCATGGAACAAAATAAAGATTATGCTAGCACCAGACCTCCAGTGTGCAACCTTTCTAAGTTTGCACTTTGGAAGGCAAGGATTAGGCTTTACAAGAATTCTATTGATGAGGACATCTTTAATTCTATTTTGATTGTTTGTTCAAGACCTCAAGTACTTACAAGTACAAGTGTTGTTCCACCTCCTTCAAGAACAGATGCAGAAATATAGAAATGGAAAGTTGCAGATGCAAAGGCTATGAATATCCTTGCTCAGACTATGTTTGATTAGATATTCCAAAAGGTGGCTGAATGTAGTTCAGCAAAAGAGATATGGGACAAGTTATCTGAAATTGTCTCAGGATCTGCTGATGAAAGAAAGGACAGAAGATCCCATCTCATATCCCAGTATGAGAACTTAAAGAAAGGAGAAACTGAATCAGTGGCTGACATGTACAATAGGCTCAGCCTAATTGTCAGTGAATTAAGATCATTGGACAAGGAGATATCTCTAACTGAACTAAATGACAAGATCCTAATGTGTTTCCCTAGCACTTGGGACTCAAGGATCTGGCCAATCAAGGATGCCCGAAGCCTGACTGAGATTACTACTGAAACTTTGTTGGGCAAGCTCAAATATTATGAGCTGCTCATCAAGAATAGGGAAGAAGAACAAAATGTTGCTTCTCCAGCTATCAGGAAGGAGAAGACAATAGAATTCAAAGCTACAGAAGATCTGCCTGAAGACAAGGTCACAGGCAATGAAGAATTGATGAGATTACTGGCCAAAAGATTCTATAAGATGGCAAGGAAAGATTTCAGAAAGAGGTCATCCAGAGGGCATGAGAATCCAAGGTATGACAAATCCAATAATAAAGAAATTATTTGTTTTGGATACAGGAAACCAGGCCACATTGTGCCTGATTGTCCAGAAAACCAGAACAAGGACAAAAAGGACAGAAAAGAAAGAAGAAGATATAAGGACTCCAGGGGAAAAAATTACAACACATCCTCCTCCATCAAAAATAAAAATACAAGGAAGGGATTTGTAGTAGAAACCTGGAGTGATACTGAAGAATAATCAGAAGCTTCATCAAGCTCAAGTGATGCTGAAGATGATGATGAAGAAAAGGAATTCTGCATGATGACTATCAATGCCTCCCAACAAAATTCTGATGCAGAACAAGAGTCAGAGTCTGAGGCGGTGAGTGATTGACAGATGCGATCCGAGTCGAGGCGTTAAGCTAACTGCATGTCGAGCGCTTAAGCTCCGCTTGTGGTCACTCGTTCCTCGCTTGTTCTAATCCTAGTTAAGAGCTTCAGATCCGACCCCCTTTGGGCCCTATCGGGTCCCCATCGCCTAGCGGAATCTGAAACTCAAACTGAAGAAGACCAGGTAATAGACTCCTTTGATTTTTATTCAGAGGACTTTAGATCTGAATTTAAGGCACTTTGTTTAGACCTGTTAAAGTCTGAGAAAGAGATTATCTCTCTCAGAAATCAATTGTCTTAACATAGCACCTTAAAATCAGACAACCTCATACTCTTTGAGGAGTTTGAATGTTGTAGGGAGGAGATAGCTTCACTGAAAAGTGAGCTATCCCAGGCAAAGAAGTTTGAAGAATCCCTTAATGGGAGAAGCATCAGACTGATGGATATTACAAGAACAGTGAACTCTAGACTCAACAGTACACTGGGCTTGGGTGCTTCATCCAGTCAACCTATAGTATTAACAACCCCAATTAAATTTATTTCTGATAAAGGAAAGAGTATTGTAGAGGTAGCTAGGAAGAATCCAGTTTTGGCTAAGAAAACCAAAGTTCAACATAAAACGTCGAACAGAGCTCGGCGATCTCAGGCTGAATCGTCGAACTCAAGTTGATGACTTCTGAACTCAGAACTCTGGAAGAGTCAATCTTCGAATGGAGCTCGATGATCTGACCCAAGATCGTCGAACTCAGCTCGATGATTGTCGAACGGAGCTCAGAGCTTTGAACAGTCTTTTAGAGGTAAATCTATAATAAATCCTAGAAGTCCTACATCCCAAAACTTCAACCCTTATACTAAATGGATAGTTCCTCCTAGGAGATACCATCCTGAAGGATATAAGAGTCAACCAGGGATGTCTTTTATTTCTGAGTTTAAAGGTTATCAACCTAGACCCAAGGTAAACTGGGTCAAAAACATATAAATTGTTTATGTGCAGGTGAAGACCTATCCAGTAATGAACAAACAATGGTATCTGGATAGTGGGTGCTCAAAGCACATGACAGGAAGCAGGGAGAATCTCACATCCTTCAAAACCAAACTTGGACCCAAAGTAATATTTGGAGATTCAAACTTTGGTCAAACAAAAGGATATGGTGATGTTCAGATTGGCTCAGACACATTCAAGAAGGTGGCTTATGTGGAAGGACTGAAGCACAATCTAATCAGCATCAGTCAACTCTGTGATGAAGGCTATCAGGTGATATTCAACAAATCCTTATGTATGATCAAGTCAGAGGATAACACAACAGTGTTAATAGGTAAAAGGAAAGGTAACATTTATCTTGTAGATTTCCTTTCAACCAATATAGATATCTGTTTATTTAATTCTGTTTGTAAACCAAATGATCTTTGGCATAAGAGACTAGGACATTTAAACCTTAGAACCATTGCTAGGCTATCCAAGGACAACCTTGTTAGAGGACTACCTTCTGGCCCCTACAAGAAGGAAGGACTCTGCAGGGCTTGTCAATTAGGCAAGCAAACTAAAAATTGTTTTAAGTCACTTAATAAGAGTGATTCACCTAGGATCTTGTATCTGTTACACATGGATCTTTTTGGACCCATTACAGTACAAAGCTTAGGAGGGAAATCTTACACTTTAGTGATTATAGAAGACTTCTCTAGATTCACTTGGGTATTCTTTATGAGGAAGAAGTCTGATGACTTTAAATGTTTGACAGATTTTCTCAAATGCATACAGATTGAGTTCAATACTCACATTGCCCTGATCAGAAGTGATCATGGGACAGAGTTTGATTCTCTTCTTATGCAAGAGTTCTTTCAGAGTTAAGGGATCAGACATACTTTCTCAGCTCCTAGAACTCCTCAACAAAATGGGGTAGCTGAAAGGAAAAATAGAACCCTTTTTGAATCTGCCCCCATATTTTTGACAGATGCTCACCTTCCTCTATCTTTTTGGGTAGAGGCAGTGAACACCTCCAACCATGTGTTGAACAGAAGTCTGATACATAAACTGAAGGGAAAGACTCCCTATGAATTGCTCAAAGGGAAGAAACCTAAAGTAGACTATTTCAAAATTTTTTGTTGCATTTGTTATATTCACAATAATGACAATAAGTACTTAGCAAAATTCAAAGCTAAAGCTGATGAAGGAGTGTTTCTGGGATACTCCATGATCAGTAAAGCTTATAGGGTTTATAATAAAACTTCTCTTAAAATTGAAGAATCTGTTCATGTATCTTTTGATGAGACTAACATGTTTTACAAGGAGAAGAGTACTTATACCATAGAACTCTTGCAGGTAAACTCTCTTTCAAGAAATTTGGACAGGTTGCATATTGCAGAGAAGGATTCAACACATTCACCTATCCAATAAAGAGCTGAAATCAGTGAAGATGAAGAGGATACTCAACATCTTGGTGTTCAATATCTTGGAGAGAACCATCTTGAAGAGCCAGTTGTTGTTCCACAAGAGGAAACAATAACACAGGTTGGTGAACAATCAAAACCCCCTGTTGATTTAGTAACAACAAGAGATCATCCATTCTCCTAAGTGATTGGAGACATCTCAGCTGGTGTGCAAACCAGAAATCAAGTCAACCAGAACCTGATGCACACCTGCTTTCTATCTGAAGTTGAGCCTCAATCCATTCAAGATGCAGAACAAGATCCATACTGGATCATTGCTATACAAGAGGAACTACATCAATTTGAGAGAAATAAAGTTTGGGAGCTAGTGTCAAGGCCTAAGGATCACTCAATTGTTGGAACAAAGTGGGTGTTCAGAAACAAATTGGATGATCAAGGAATTATTGTCAGGAACAAGGCAAGGCTAGTTTCACAGGGATACTCTCAAGAAGAAGGAATAGACTATGACCAGACCTTTGCACCAGTTGCAAGGTTAGAGGCCATAAGAATATTCCTAGCTTATGTAGCTCACAAAGGATTCAAGGTCTACCAAATGGATATGAAGAGTGCATTTCTCAATGGAGACATCAAAGAAGAAGTCTATGTTAGATAACCCCCAGGTTTTATCTCTTCAACTTATCCTGACCATGTTTTCAATTTACATAAAGCATTATATGGTCTCAAGCAAGCTCCTAGAGCATGCTATGAGACCTTAGCATGCTTTCTGTTGGAAAATGACTTTATGAGGGGTAGAGTAGACCAAACTCTTTTCATTAGAACCCATAAGTCCCATACCCTACTAGTACAAATATATGTAGATGATATTATATTTGGATCTACTGATTCAAATTTGTGTAGAAGGTTCTCTAACCTAATGCATTCTAAATTTGAAATGAGTAGTATGTGTGAGCTTTCCTTCTTTTTTGGATTGCAAGTCAAACAACATGCTGAAAGCATATTCATTTCTCAAACCAAGTATGCAAAAGAATTGGTTAAGAAATTTCATATGTCTGAAACATCTTGTATGAAAACACCTATGCCTACTAATGTTGTACTAGATGATGAACATGGGAAACCTGTTGATCAGACAACATATAGAGCAATGATTGACTCTCTATTGTACCTTACAGCTAGTAGACCTGATATAATGTTTGCTACATGTATATGTGCTAGGTTCCAAGTAAGCCCTAGAGAGTCACACCTAACATTAGTTAAAAGGATTTTTAGGTATGTAAAAAGTTGTCCAAATCTAGGTCTCTGGTATCCAAAAGACTCAGGATTTGAATTAACTGGATTTTCAGATGCTGATTATGCTGGATGTAGAGTAGATAGGAAAAGCACTAGTGGAACTTGCCAGTTTTTTGGTGACAGACTTGTCTCCTGGTTCTATAAGAAACAAACATCTGTGTCCACTTCAACTGCTGAAGCTGAATACATGGCAGCAAGTAGTTGTTGCTCACAGATTTTGTGGATTCAAAACCAGCTCCTAGACTATGGTTTCAACTTAGAAGGGTCAAAAATTTTCTATGATAACACTAGTGCTATTTTTATAGCACAAAATCCAGTCCTCCATAGTAGGACAAAACATATAGAGATTAGGCATCACTTTTTAAGAGACAATGTTGAGAAAAATAAAATTGAACTTCATTATATCCCAACTGATTTGCAAAGGGGAGATATTTTCACCAAACCATTGGATGAAAAGAAGCATACCTTCTTCCTAAATCAATTAGGAATGTTAGATGGAGGAAGTTTAAAATAAAATCTAAGATTTTAAAACTCTAAAACAGACCAAGATCAGGCTAAAAAAATTATTTTTTTTTCTAGTGTCTGTAGGCTGTTTTTAGTCTCTGAACTGCGCTCGACGTTTTTCCCCACGATCGTCGAACGGAGATCGACGTTCTCCGAAAACGTTGACCGGAGTTCAGCGCCTTCAGATAGCGCTAGGCTATCTTCTTCTGGTCAGAGATAATCGATCGGAGATCGACACTCTCCAATATTGTCGAACGGAGATCGACGCTATTGAAGACTCTTCAGATTCCTTTAGAATCCCAGATCGTCGAACTGAGTTCAAAGATCTTTCCGTTCCGGCGTCGAACCCTAATATAAAAGTCATTCTTCGGCCGTCGTTCTCCTTTTACGCTTTCATACTCTCTGCAAACTTTTTCTTTCCCTCCAAACTTCTCTACACTTGGTCGTGTTTGTTCATCTTTGTAGGTATACAATGGCAGTGTCCGTTGCTGCCCTTGCCAAAATGAAATTCGACACATGCTTCGATATAGACTTAGACTCCTTTGAAGGCAGTGACCAGATTCTCAAAGATATTCTGGACTTATTCAAAGAACAGAAGTTAGCACAGATTATGATAACACGGATGAAGATTGCTGCTGATGAGATCAAAGAATGGGTATATATGGCGCACAATCTGGATCAGAATACAATTGTTGGTGAAAGTTCACCTAGTGTCAACTACCTTCACCTATGGGGGGGGGGGGGGGAATAGGTGACTTGCAGCGTATTTGCGGAATTAAAAGTGTACCTGCAGAATCAAAACAAAACACACAGCACAGAGAATAACACAGGCAATTTATAGTGGTTCCCCGATTTGGGTACGTCCACTTTCCCCCTTCGACCTATCTCCCAATCCAGGGATGACTCGGTCACTTCACCAATAGGATTGAAATCCAATCCTTGCACTATCGGAAGGAACCCTTCCACACGTAGGAGTCAACACTCCCACAACACGGGTTGTACCCAACCCTACAACGAGAGACCAATCGGTCCTTTACAAAGAATTGAAAATAGCTTGTAAGAAATACAAACAACGTATGGAGACTAAGGTGTCCCTCTTCGTTCGACGACGTGTTCTTGAAGTCAACGAAGAGTCCACAACCCTAGATCTCACTTGGAGAGAATCTCCCCGAGACCGGCGGCGGCGACGAGCGGCGGCAAGGCTCTCGGTGTTGGCGGCGGCAACTGAATACAGTAGCAAAGCACTTGGAGATTCAATCTTCTTAGCGAAGTCGGCAAGGTCTTCCAATGGTCACACTAGGATCGATCGTCTCAATCGATTCGGACGGGGATGGATTTCCCTATCTCAAATCAAGAGACAAAAGATCTCTGGTTAGACACGTGAGACGCTATGCAAGACTTGGCTTATATCACCGTGGATCTGGAGACGATCGAGATCAGCAATGGTGATCACTGTACGAGTGGCGGCAACGGAGAAGATTCGCGAGATTAGGGTTTGACGGCCGCTTCCTTTCGTATTCTATATTCCGTTCTCATTACTGTACACCAATACCTTTGTATTCATACACTAGGTCATAAAGATGACCGTTGTGGGCCCCACCAAAGCAAAGACCGAAGTCCGGTTCGAAATACCGCTTGAAACCTGGACCGGTCCAGGAAATGTTGGAAATTTGCCCAAGTCAAATTCGGCGAGAATCGTAAGTGATTCTCGAGGAATCGGCGAGAATCACTTGCGATTCTCGCCGAATTCTACTTGGCTAATTCTGGCATCACAGGTTGTAGAGGCCGGGGAGAATCGGCGGGAATCACATTAGAATCTCGCCGAATCGTCGAGAATGCAAAGACATTCTCGACGAATCGGTGAGAATCACTTAGTGATTCTCGATGATTCTGCCTTTAGAGAATTTTCTGGCTACGTTGAGTCAGCTGGCCTCAACTGGCGAGAATCATCTAGTGATTCTCGACGACTCGTCGAGAATCACAAGTGATTCTCGACGAATCGGCGAGAATCACATAGTGATTCTGGACGATTTACACTTGGACGATTTCTCCTCTTTCAACCCGTGAGCTGGTCTTTGTCCCATCCTTGCTCCATGTCTACTCTTACTTTATCATAGCCCTATACTTGAAATTAAGTACACCCCAATAGAGAGAGTACACGTAGGCCAACACACTGATCTGCTCAATGAGGGATTACGTCGCGCAGACCCGTGTATATTGACCCACTGCACCCTGACATTGGTGTGTACTTAGCGTGGAATAACTGCAAGCACAACTTAAAAGGAATTCATCAAATACATAGTGAATTCATCTTAGCTTGATAGGAGGCTTCCTCAAATCCAGGTGATTGTGGATACAATACCCAACAATCTCCCCCTATTTGACGAAGCCAAAATCCTACTAAGCTAAGATGAATTTCAACACTTAAGACAAAATATGCATTAACCAACAGAGTGAACAATAAACGTAATTAGATCAATGTGAGAGTCAAATAATAAACCACACACATGTATATATAAATATGAATATCCACACAGAAATGTTCACATGATCACATGATAAAGAAAGTTTAAATGTGATAATTCCAAAAGCTAACATCCTAAAGATCTTTGTCCTTAGCTATGTCTTCTTTAAGTTGCTTAGCTAATAACTTTCTGCTTTGACGCTCAAGATACTCCTTGGGCTTTGGATAGTATCTCGGAGGAGGGGTTTATCTGCCGCAATGTTGTTCCTGAAAAATATGCTACGTTAGCTTCAAATTCTTTATGCCGCTCCCATTCGTACTGACTATATACATCATTTCGATTTATTTGCCCCCTCTGCAGTAACAAAAATGTGTCCAGGATAATACTCTTTGATACAGGACTCCATTTTTCATTCCTCACATCATCCTCCTGCAATCTGATCTTCTTTTCATCTTGCGTTTCCCTAGAAGTCCCTTCTTGAATTTTTCTCTTGTCCCTGGCTCTTGCTATGGCATCTTGATCAAACCAGCTTCTTCATTCAGCCCTTTCAGCAGCTTTCTTTGCCTCGGCTTCGCTCATTGGTACTTCTTCAGTCCTTATTTCACCCGCACCAGTACCAGCAGGACCAACACCCTCAAGCGGAGCGACAGGAACATGTATTCCCGATGCCTCTGGTACTAGCCAATGGGCCGTTTCAAACATGTACCTATTCGAATTATCGAATTTGTATTCGTAAATTATTATTTATTAAGTTGAATAAAGGTGCAGTTATGATTTGGTAGTTTTGAAAGGCATACCTATTGGTCTGATCGAAGTTTAGAAGTACTAACTCTTGAAGCCCCGCCATCTTAGCGTTATACGCTTCCTCCCCCTTTTTGGCTTCGACGGCTATGGAGTTTGTTTAGGAATGCAGAGATGCATCAATGTGCTTGACAGTTTTACTGAATTCATCCAGCAGAGATTTCTGATTTGCGTTCAGCGTTACCATGTTGGCATCAAATTTTTGTATGGTCTGTGCCACAACATGAACATTTTTATTAACTACTGTCAGGTCGTCAGTATTCTTCTTCAGTCCTTTCATGAGAAGAGATACGGCTGTGCCTGCCTCTGTATATTTTTCATCAAATTTCTTCTCCATCACATCTAGTTTGTGGTTGATCTGAACCACATTCTTAAGCATGAGATCCTCAGAGTCCCGCAGTCTCTTTAGCACTTTGTTGTGGGATTTCTCAAACGTATCCTTGAGCTCATCTACCATTCCTTGGACAAAATTAACAATGTGATTTGCTAGGTTTGCTTGAAGTGGAGGAGCAGGAGGCAGACCCTGGTCAGGCTCCCCAGTAGAGGTACTGGGAGAGTTGGACACTATAATCGAGTCCACAGGGGGAACAAAGGGTTGCTGAGAGGGCTCCCCCTGCATTCCAGCATCCGACCTCTCAGGAGCTTGTTCTTTAGATGAACCAGCAGCATCCTCCCGAGGATCCACCACTTTCTCCTTCTCAATTACTTCTTCCTCCATCTCAGTCTCCAAGTGCTCAGGCTTTTCTACAGAGTTGTGCATGTCTTCTTCTACTTCTTCTTCCTCCTCCACATCAGCCACCTCATCTCCCAGGTCATTCATTTCTTCCTCACATTCCTCTTCCTCTTCCACATCTGCTACTTCCTCTTCACCGTCCTCTTGCACAGTCTCCACAGCATCTTTAGCTATCTGAGAAATATCAGATATGATGTTTGCAGAAGAGTGTACAGGCTCCCCCTCAGTTCTTGCAATCAGCGCGTCAGGAACTTCACTGGGTGCTGCCATAGAGTGTGCTGGAGTACTGGTGTCCTCGGCCGGAGATGCTTCCTCTTGGTGTATTTCCCTGGCAACCAGCCCTATTCGCCGCTCCCACCGGTCGAATATGCTTACGTCCATCTTTTTCAGATAGTGCAACGGCACTCCTTTGCTCATGTCGAATGTATCTCCGTCCAGCTGATTCAGATAGAGGCTGATGATTCTGCCAAAGCTGGGGGTACGGAGTGTTTCTTTAATTCTTTCAAAGAGCATGGCTCCCCAATTAAACCGCTTTTGGCAGACGATTGCCACCAGAGTCTTGAACATTTCTCCTGAGATGTGGTCGTGGGATCCAGGTTTGCAGATTAGAGCCTTCCCAATGATGTCAGACAGCAATTTTCCCTCCTCGTTCATGTCTTTCCTTTTGATTGACTTGGTCCCCCTGGCCAGTCCACAGAAGGATAGGGTCCTTGCTCTATCCTCTTCCTCCAGGTAATCTTCTTCTTCACAACAGGATAGCCGCAGGCATTGGGTCAGTTTCCTGGCGAATAACTTGACCTTCTTCCCAGCAACCTTGCTCTTGATGGAAGTGTCTTCATGACGGAGCTTGGCAGTTGCAAAGAACTCCAGGACTTCCTTATCCAAGATCTTGCATGGGTGCTCCAGCACGAACGTCAGTCCTGCTTCCTCGAGCATAATGATTATGTTCCGGAACTCGTCCGAGGCCTGCGAGAATCCGGTTCTCACGAGCTCGCATCCAGTGGTCAGCCCAGCAAAAGTCCGCGGGGCCATAGCAAACTAGAAGAAAGGTAATACCAATTTCCAAGTCTAAGGATCTCCGAAATCAAGAGAGTGAGAACAAAATCTACACAGAGCTCAACATATGGTAGGGGACAAGTAGGAGATTACCTAGTGCGGAGAGGCAGTGAAGGTTCCGGAGAGTCGGCGAGCCTGGTTGCGAGAGAGAGACGCCGATCCGAGGCGAGGCTTGGACGAACCCCTGGTTGCGAGAGGAAGACTTCAGAAGTGTCGTTGGATCACCACGCAGTGCCGAAGGAGGAACCCGCTGGGAGGTGTCGTTGGACAAGAGCTTGGAAGGGTCTCGGCGAATAGTTGGAAGGTGAAGAGTCGGCGGGATTTAGGTTAGATCGGCGAGATTTAAGGTGATTTGGCGGAATTTGAAGAGTCGGCCCGAGGAGTCGGCGGGATTTAAATTGAGTTAGCTGGAATTTGACGAGTCGTCGGGATGTAAGTTGGGTCGGCGGGATTTAAATTTAGTCTGCCTGATACCACTTGAAGGTTCCATTGTATAACCGGGTTTATGCGTCTATTAATGTCCGAAGCATTCGTTCGACGATACTATGGTGGAATTTAGTATGAGGGAAGTCGCTGAGATTCCAAATTTATGTCTTTGTCAAGGGTAAGAAAGTCTTAATAGGCATAATGGTTTCTTAATCCAACCAAGGGGTTCAAGATTTTCAAGGGCGGACTTGTGGCTGACAATGTCAAGCTAATCACTACTAATGTAACTGAAGGTTATCTTACGCTTATACTTCTTCCCTAAGTGACTGAGCATACGTGAATAATTTTTCTATATGACCATCCAATATCAAAAGAAGTGAACTCATTATAAGGTGTGGATATGTCAACATACATAAATACAGATATGGAATTGTTTATGCTTTATGACTCAAACATTTACGGTTAATTGCAGTTACCTGTGATAACAAGATGTAACATTCACATTACCAACACAGAGTATATCAGGAGGTCAGTATGCCTGTGCCTGTAGTGAAAGCACTGCTCCCATTCTCGACACTTTTTCCACGTCATTCTTGGAGCATCTCCTGTCCGGTTCCCATCAGGATTGCGGGAACCCAGACCACCCTGCAGGAAAGAGTTATCTTGCCTTAGGAACCCAATAATTATTGGGTCCTAGGTTACTGTCAGCATAATAGTTGAAATGCCTCCCCTCAAGAATCCTGGTGGGAGGACTAACATTTCCTCGAGGATGTGGAAGTCCCCTTGCCTTTGACACAGAAGTGTTGTGCCAACAATCTAAAGCAAAATGACCCACCTTGCCACAACACCAACATTCATAAATGTTGTATCGCCGTTTGTGACCTGAACGGGTGACTGAGGTAGTCATAGTTCTAGGTCTAAACGGGATAGAGCCGAATATGCTACCAGAATTGTCTCTTCCACCGTGACTATTGGAAGGGTGGAAAGAATGCATATGGCAGGCGTCATGAGGCCTGGGAGGTGGTGCCTTCCTTTCAGTCAGCCCCCTTCTAAGGACCCCATGAATCCCAACAACATGATTTCTAACCCCCCTTTCCCGAGTCCTAGGGAGGTGAGAGGCGCATTGTGAGCTGATGCTGGCGGATTCATGACGAGTTGGGGCTGTGGCCGAGAATACAAAGGGCTTGGTGGAAGCCTGAGGTATTTTACTCTGGGTGCCCATGTCAGCTCTGGCATTGTGGGTACTTCCACATGAGGGCTGATCATTCTTGCAGTGACCAAGGTTGTTCCTATGGTCATACCTGAATGCATGATGTGTGCCCTTACTGCTCGGGGTGGTGGGTCTGAACACAGTTTCCCCATTTCTCCATGAATTGACAATTTGGGAGATCCACCCATTTTCTGTTTTTCTTTTTATAGCATCTATCTTGGAAAAGTTAGAAACAATCCTCTTCTCGGTATCTAGACGACTCTATAGATCCGAGATCTTTGAGTCCTTTACCTTGATGGATTCCAATTGGAGATTCATCAAGGTCCTCAGCTGAGCAATCTCCTTAGCTTGCTCCTCCACAAGTAAGTTGCTCTTCTGAAGGGCACTCTCAAGAGAATCAGGATTTTTACTCCTTTGATTGAGGCTATCCATATCCCCTGCATCTCTGGAGGGACTACCCTCTAAATTGTTCCTGTCTTCAGGAACTTCAAGAGGAGAGGGGCATGAAGAAGAAGTTACCTGCTCCTGGCTTTGTTATTCAGGGTTACCGTGATTATCGGCAGATACTGTTGAGTCTGCTTCATCAGAACTGCTTTCCTCAACTTCTTCTTCAGTCTCTGACAAGGATACAGGAGCCCTGATACTGACAGATTGATCATGCCCTTCATCTTCAGAAATGAGGACCCCTACATAGGCTTCATCCTCTTGTTAACGGCAGGTCCCTGTTTTCTCAGATTCCTCCATGATGCCTGAGATGGTTTGCCACATGGACTTGGCTGTCCTACACTTGTCCACTCTAGAGCGAGAAGGTCCAGACCAGACATCAGTGATGATCTGACGAATCACCTGGTCCAGGTTGAACAGAGAGAGCTCTGTCTCTGACATCTCTTTGGGACACTTGGGGATTTGGAGATCTTTCTCCGAGCTGGAAGCCTTCATGGGGATGAAGGGACCCTCTTCCAGAATGAGTGATGCTCGAGGGTCGATGGCCTCCAGATGAAACAGTACTCTCAACTTCCATACAGGATAGTACTCCTTTATACATGAGGGGAGTCTTAGAGGAGGGACATCACAATCCAACTCCATGCTTGAGTCTGAGCTTCTTGTTGACACTCGTGGCAGGATTCTACTCAAGGTGTTAACCTTTTTGATGAGGAACCTCCATCTGATACCACTTGAAAGTTCACCTAGTGTCAACTACCTTCACCTATGGGGGGGGGGGAATAGGTGACTTGCAGCGTATTTGCGGAATTAAAAGTGTACCTACAGAATCAAAACAAAACACACAGCACAGAGAATAACACAGGCAATTTAAAGTGGTTCCCCGATTTGGGTACGTCCACTTTCCCCCTTCGACCTATCTCCCAATCCAGGGACGACTCGGTCACTTCACCAACAGGATTGAAATCCAATCCTTGCACTATCAGAAGGAACCCTTCCACACATAGGAGTCAACAATCCCACAACACGGGTTGCACCCAACCCTACAACTAGAGACCAATCGGTCCTTTACAAAGAATTGAAAATAGCTTGTAAGAAATACAAACAACGTATGGAGACTAAGGTGTCCCTCTTCATTCGACGACGTGTTCTTGAAGTCAACGAAGAGTCCACAACCCTAGATCTCACTTGGAAAGAATCTCCCCGAGACCGGCGGCGGCGACGAGCGGAGGCAAGGCTCTCGGTGTTGGCGGCGGCAACTGAAGACAGCATCAAAGCACTTGGAGATTCAATCTTCTTAGCGAAGTCGGCAAGGTCTTCCAACGGTCACACTAGGATTGATCGTCTCGATCGATTCGGACGGGGATGGATTTCCCTATCTCAAATCAAGAGACAAAAGATCTCTGGTTAGACACGTGAGACGCTATGCAAGACTTGGCTTCTATCACCGTGGATCTGGAGAAGATCGAGATCAGCAATGGTGATCACTGTACGAGCGGCGGCGACGGAGAAGATTCGCGAGATTAGGGTTTGACGGCCGCTTCCTTTCGTATTCTATATTTCGTTCTCATTACTGTACACCAATACCTGTGTATTTATACACTAGGTCATAAAGATGACCGTTGTGGGCCCCACCAAAGCAAAGACCGAAGTCCGGTTCGAAATACCGCTTGAAACCTGGACCGGTCCAGGAAATGTTGGAAATTTGCCCAAGTCAAATTCGGCGAGAATCGTAAGTGATTCTCGACGAATCGGCGAGAATCACTTGCGATTCTCGCCGAATTCTACTTGGCTAATTCTGGCATCACAGGTTGTAGAGGCCGGGGAGAATCGGCGGGAATCACATTAGATTCTCGCCGAATCGTCGAGAATGCAAAGACATTCTCGACGAATCGGCGAGAATCACTTAGTGATTCTCGACGATTCTGCCATTAGAGAATTTTCTGGCTACGTTGAGTCAGCTGGCCTCAACCGGCGAGAATCATCTAGTGATTCTCGACAACTCGTCGAGAATCACAAGTGATTCTCGACGAATCGGCGAGAATCACATAGTGATTCTCGACGATTTACACTTGGACGATTTCTCCTCTTTCAACCCGTCAGCTGGTCTTTGGCCAATCCTTGCTCCATGTCTGCTCTTGCTTTATCATAGCCCTGTAATTGAAATTAAGTACACCCCAATAGAGAGAGTACACGTAGGCCAACACACTGATCTGCTCAACGAGGGATTACGTCGCGCAGACTCGTGTATATTGACCCACTGCACCCTGACATTGGTGTGTACTTAGCGTGGAATAACTGCAAGCAAAAATTAAAAGGAATTCATCAAATACATAGTGAATTCATCTTAGCTTTATAGGAGGCTTCCTCAAATCAAGGTGATTGTGGATACAATACCCAACAGTTGGTACTATAGCCGGGACTCAGGTATCCCTAACATCTGCTCTACTGACTGAAGTTTTTCAACTAAGCACTGGAAACGATTCTATTGAGTTATCTAGAGAAGAGTCTGCAAATATGTTAGATAGAATGGGACATTCTGCCGCTAACCCTAACAAATTGCTGAAAAAGAATTTATCAATTGAGTATAGATTTCTTGCTAATGTTGTGGGGAAAGTGCTATTGGCAAAGCACTCTGCACATGATACTATCTCTAGGTATCAGTTCTGCTTGATGGGAGCAATTGTGGATAAGAAACATTTAAACTGGGGAGAGATTTTCTTTGACATGATCAAGAAGAAGGTGAATAAAAGTTTTGTTAATTTTGGGAGGATTTTAGGGCTATTCCCGCACTCCAGGCGCCCTCAGCTGCTTGTGTCCAGTGGGATGCATATAAATTCCTCCAAGAGGCTAACCTGTGCCCTGTTTGGCAAATGAGACAGGCAGATTACCAAGCCAAGCAGAGGTCCTGCTGCTGTTCCTACTTCAGGTATAAGGACTGATACAGTCACTCCCCCACAGGAAACTGCCCCATTAGAAGAGTTGCCTGCTTCCTCATCTTCTCCTTCTCCTCCTATTGTTTCTACCTCCACTTCCTCAACCACCATCACTACCTCATCCTCTTCCCCCATCATCATTTTCTCTCCTCTTTCAACTCCTTCACCTCCTCCAGTCACCATAGAAGAGCAATTCCACCCCCTTCACTATTATCCATCCATTGACATTTCCTCTTCCCTTCCATCATTCAACCTCTTGGATGCATCCTACATGGATGATTCCCCCTCCTCACCTCTTGAGCCTCCATCATCCTCCTCATACCAACAACTACTCCATGACATTCTTGCCCAACCATCTTTCACCCCATCAATCTCCACACCAATATCTTCCATCTCCACAATTCCAATCTCTCAACCATCCATCCTACCATCCACAACTTCTATCTCTACTTCTATAGCTCCTTCACTAGCTATCTCTGTCTCTCTAACCTCTACCTCTACTCAAGTCTCACTTGAGCAAGTAGATATTCCTGCCCTAGCAGACAAGCTTTATGGGATGCTGGCTCCCAGGCTAGTAGCCCTGCTGGAGACCTCCATGGCTCCACTCCTGAAATCCACCCAAGAGCTGTCTGCCAGGCTATCCTCTCTTCTCCTCCTCAGGCAATTCCTTCTATGGGGTGCCTTGATCCAATTCCATTTGAATCAAGGCAGGGGGAGATGCTATATGAAGAAGAGTCAGTGCCTGCTGCTTTAGAAGAAGTTTTGCCAGAGACAGTTCCAGTTCCAGCTCCAGTTCCAAATCTAAAACTTGACTTCAAGTCACTATTATCAGTTTTTGATTCTCTTCACTTCAACTGTCCACCAGCTCAGGAAGTTGAAGATCTGACTAAGGCCGTTGTGCATGTTGCTAGATGTGAGCCCAGCCAAATTACTGCATATATCAAGGCTATTGAACAAGTTCTCTCTGCTGATGTTATGGATGCTGCTGCTGCTATTGATAGTGTTTGTTCTGATAGTGCTGCTGCTAATTTACTAATGACAGAGGCTGATGAGTCTGTTATTCATATTGAAGAACCTGCTGCTGAAGTTTCTGTATCTGCTACTCCTACTACCTCAATTTTTACTGCTTCTGTCACTTCTGCTGCTGCTATTATCTCTCCTAAAAAGTCAAAGCAACAACAAGATTACATCAAAAGGATTGATAAGTTATATGACAATCCTCAGAGCTCAGATAGTGACCAATTCCAAATTGATTCTGATGACACCTCTGCAACTATTGCAAGGATGAGGAAAGCTAGAAGCAAGGAAATGATGAGGGTACCTCCTAAGAAAGTTAAAGATGACAATGATATCCCTTACTATATTCTTCATGACTGCCCTATTTCTGAATCATGGATGCAGTATTCTAAGAACCAGCTCAAAGCAATGAAGAAAAAGAGAAAGCTTGACAAATATGATAAAGGATCTTCACACTTCTATTCTCCTCCCCCTCCTCCAGATGCAGGTACTGGTGGAGGATCTGCTTCTCAGTCTAGATCTGTTTGAAAACATAGCTCCTCTCAATCTTTACAGAGATATCAACCTAGAGGACAATATCAAAGAGGTTATCAGTCAAAAAGAGGACAGCATAGAGGAAGTCAAAGAGACTACAGAGTTTACTCAAGGCAACATCCATACCAAAGGGAAGGACAAGGTCCTATTGAATCAACCTCTGGTCCTTTCCCCTACAAGCTAAAAGAAACTGTTGCTACAAGAATTCCTCAAGATGATTCAGTGACAACAAACAGATATGAACCTTCAGTTCCTTTTGAAGACCCAGAAAATAATCCACTCTCCTGGACTGCTAGAATGAAAGAATTGGCTACATTGGAGCAGATTAAGAAAGTAAGAGAACAGGGAAAAGACACTTCCAATATCACAACTCTATCAGAGCAAAGAAAGAAAGAGTTAGAAAGATATACTTCCAGAAAATTCTTTGATCCTGAGAGCTACATGAAACTGCATCCTGAGGCTGTTGTTCCAAGGCCTAAATCTCAAACCTCCTTAGGTGCAGATGATGACAGGAGATCCAAAAAGGAAGCCCTTAATCCCAACAGAGAAATTCTCTTCAAAAAGGGCAATGAGTAATTTGTGTAAGCTGATACTCAAATCTATTTCTGACTGATTCTGTGATTCCTGCTATGGTTCTGCTATGCTCAACATGTGTTATCTGCATTGTTGTTTCTATTTTATTTTTAATGTATGCTTGTAATTTTCTTATTTGTCGTGTAAATATTAATCCTAACCCAAATAGGGGGAGATTGTTGGAACACCCTATTACTAATTTGGGTAAGGATCACTATGTGCTTAGGAATTTGTTTTGACCTTGCTGTATAGTCTGATAGGTCAATTAGAGTGAGTCTTAGGGTTAGTACTTAGGTTTAAAAGCTGCCCTCAAGACCTTCTAAAGATCAGGATTCAAGTGCTGAAGACTAGGACATTTCTCATCGAGCTCTGGTCGACGAATCGTCAAACTCCATTCGATGATCTATGAGCTTAGTTCAATGAGGCATCGAACTCCGTTCAATGATCTTCGAGCTCAGATCGACGCTCTATCTCTAGTTGTTTTCCAAGTCTCTGAGCTCAGGTCGAAGATCGTAGAGCTCAGTTTGACGATTTCTGTTTACAGTTTAAATCCAATCTCTGAGCTCAGGTCGACGATCGTTGAGCTCAGATTGACGATTTTTACAAGAGATCGACGAATTCAGGATTCAAATTCAGGACAATTATGGAATTCATTAAGACTTATTTTCAGCATTTATGATAAAGGATTTTGTAGCCGTTTCAATAAATCTGGAGCAAGTTTCAAGGAAGACTAATTGGAATGTTTCTTACGGACTTTCCTCCAGAGGCAGATATCAATTAAGGAAGTCATTTATGACTGAGTAACGGCTATCAAGAAGTCAGAATCTGATATACTCCCTAGAGAATAATTTTCAAATATAGAGAACAGATAAGATTTGAAAAAGAATACAAAAGAGAGAACAAAATAGTTTTTCATCGAGAATTCATCTTCTGGAATAGACTCAGTAGACAAAAGTTTACAGAATTACTGAGTCAGAATTCTTCAAGAACACAAGGAACATTACTGTGAAGGAGATCATCTGATATTCTACTCCTTCAAGCATCAAGTGTTCAAAAGCTTCAATATCAAGGACTCCAGACATCACACATTTCAGCATCTGCTGAAATCATCTATTGCTGGAGATCTGAAGCAACTGAAGACCTATCACCCTAAGCAAAGATCATCTTCTTGAACTCTTACAGATCTAAGGGGGAGCTTTGACAACATCTTCAACTTGTCTTCTCTAAGATTGTTGATAGAGAAGAATAACTCAACTCATTTTCTTTTTCCTTTCTCTCCTGTAAAAGGGTTTCTCAAAACTCCCTTCAAAAGTTTTGTGGCTGGTTTCTAAGACCTTGTCAAAACTCAGTGGTGGCAAGACACCTGATCAAAAAATCTAAGTTTGGTTTTTGAGCACCTTATCAAAAGCTCATTAGTGCCCAGGACACCTGATCAACTATTCCCTCAGTGGATTCCTACCTAGGGTGGTAGAAGAGCGGATGTACCCAGGTTGTTGGGAACCACTATAGCTCCTTGTGTCATCTGGGTTGCTGTGCTTTGCTTTGCCGTGTGCTATGACTTTGTGTTGTGTTTTCTTTATTGTTATTTTTCTGCAACACTCTACACATATTCTTAAATTAAGTCTTCCACTGCTTTACAGTTTTAAATTGTAAATTATTTTAAAATACTCTATTCACCCCCTTTAGAGTAAAGGTAGATCTTACACTCACATTCACGCCTCTTCAATTCTTCGAAAGCTTGCGCGCACTCCGAAGACCAGACAAACTTTTAATCTTTCCTCATCAAAGTCATGAGGGGTAACGCGATCCGCGAGAAGTTCTCTACGAAGCGCCTGTAGTAGCCAGCAAGCCTCAGAAAACTCCGGACTTCCTATACTTAACACAACACAGGCCACTCCCATATCATAATTATCTTTGCCGGATCCACCGCAATCCCTTCTCCACTGACTATATGACCAAGGAATGCCACCGATGACAATCAAAACTCGCATTTGGAGAACTTGGCATATAATTGGTTCCTCCTCAGTGTCTCTATCACCAAATACAAATGCTTGAAGTGATCCTCTTCGCACTGCGAGTACACCAATATGTCGTCGATGAATACGATCACAAAGTGGTCCAAGTATTCTCTGAATGTCCTGTTCATCAGATCCATGAACACTGATGGCGCATTAGTCAGCCCAAACGACATGACTGTAAACTCATAATGCCCATATCTCGTGCTGAACGCTGTCTTGGGGATATCACATTCTCTTATCCTCAATTGATAATACCCAGACTTAAGATCCAACTTCAAATATACCGACGACCCAACTAACTGATCGAATAGATCGTCAATTCTTGGGATAAGATATTTGTTCTTCTCCGTTAACTTATTCAGCTCTCTGTAATCGATACAGAGCCGCAAACTTCCGTCCTTCTTCTTAACAAAGAGGACCGGTGCGCTCCAAGGCGACAAACTTGGACGCACATAACCCTGCTCCAAAAGCTCTTCCAGTTGAACCTTCAGTTATGCCATCTCCTTAGGCGCTAACCGATACGGATAACATGACACAGGTTTGGCACCTTGCACAAGCTAAATCGTGAAGTCAATCTTTCGCTGCGGTGGGGCTCTAGGGAGACCGTCAGGGAATACGTCAGGGTACTCGGATACCACTTAGATACTGTCCAAAGTAGGCTTAGGCTTTGAAGCCTCCACTAGTGTGAGGAACAGCTCTGTACCGACACGAACTGCCTTAACCACCTGAAGAGCAGACATCAAGGTCTTGCTCGACCCTTTCAAGCCCGCAAAAGTCGTCTCACGACCAATTCCCAACGTGACCACCTCGCGATTGCAATCGATGAATGCTTGCTGCTTCGAGAGCCAGTCCATTCCAAAAATTACGTCGAACTCCACCAGCGGCAGTAACGACGCTTGCAAGTCAAACTCCTGACTTCCAATCCGTATCTTGATGCAACAGATTCTATCCGCACGCATCGAACACCCGTTCGACAACAACACATCCAATTTGTCCTTCGCCATCGAAGAAGGTACTCTGATGTGCGATATGAATCGTTCGGTCAAAAAAGGAGTGCGAAGCTCCCGTATCAAAGAGTGTTCTCGTCGGATTATCGAAAATCAACACAAAACCTAGAACAAGAAATAATAAGTTAACATGCGCAAGGTACCAAGTATTTAAAGCTAACTTGCTATAAATTTAAACCGTACTTGTTACCACATCCGCTTGTTTTATAGCCTCCTGCTGGCCAAGGTTGTAGACTCTTGGTTGAGTTGGAGCATAATAGGATGAGGTTGACTCCACCGCCTTCCCCTTTTCCTCATAGGTTGCTCCCGGCTTCCTCTCGGACTTTGGACGTCCGCTCCAGCAATCACGGGCAAAATGCCCCGGCTTCCCACAATTGTAACAAGCGCCCGGGGTCTGGCTTGTAGTTCCCCCCGAAGCACCAGAAGAAGGCGCTAGACCCGAAGTCCTAGCCTTCCTAAAGAACTTACGATAACCGGACTTCGAGGTATTCGGCACCTTAAACTCTGTCTTCTTAACACCAGAGTCTTTCTTCGCCTGCACATTCCTCATATCCTTCTCCAAAGACCGGGCCGTGTTGACTAGTGTAAAGAAGCCCTGCGCCATAGGCTCTAAGAGCAGTTGCCTTAGGTCATCCCTCAGACCTTCATAGAAACGATTCGTCTTTCGCTCCTTATCAGCAAAAGTAGATCTAGCATACCGACCTAATCGTGTAAATTCGTGGAGGTCCTCATCCACGCTACTCTCTCCTTGAGTCAACTTCTGGAATTCGTTCCCAATGCAATCCTCTGAGCAGAGGGGAGATACCTTGCTAATAACAGTCTCGAAAACTCTTCCATCGAGACGTTTGTAAGTTTTCTTCCCCCAAGTGATGAAGCTCAAAGCCTTCCCACCACAACCTCGCATCGCTGTCTAACAAGATAGTGGCTATAGCCATCATTTGCCATTCCTCCGTCTTCGTAGCTGTCAGGACTCTCTTTATCCGAGAGAGCCAATCTTCAGCTTGGGTTGGGGTTCCTGTCCCCGAGAACACCGGAGGATTGAAGCCCATAACATGCTTCAGCTGCTTTTAAGGTGCTCTCCTAGGCATCACTGGCTCCACTACCACTTGCTCTACCCTCCTCGGTTCCTCTGCTTGAAGCGGTACTTGCTCTACAGCAAGAGCATGTTGTTGCATGTGTCTCGTAGACAGAGCATTGATCATAGTGAACATCGCATCAGCCACCAATCGTATGGTTTCTGGCGAGGGAGGTGTTGTAGGCTCAACATTTGGTGCGCTACTTGCCTCAGAAACCGGATGTTCTGGCTGCCCTGCACCACTCCTGGTCACTTATAGTCGTATAAAACACTGTTAAGTGACCGAACAATATTGCAAAAAGCAATTATAGGAACACGCAGGTTCCTCAAACATGTGTATTTTCATTCCTAAATTGACATTCATGGGTTCTTTTTATGTCATAACGATGACGCACATTCCATGTGCTCACCACCCGATAAAAGAATTCGCCCACGAATTCATTTAAGCATGACCGAAACCGGTAGTCTGATACCAAATTGTAACACCCCTATCCGTCACATAGCATATAACAGTAGGTCCGGTCGGGGCTCGACGCCATATACCACAGACAGACCAACGGGTTACTAAATGAAACCATTCTTCCAATCACAACCGTCCTACACAGAGCATCTAGCGAAAGCATTTAAATAAGTTGCAAACAAAGAACCCAAATGAAAGCATGAATGTCAACTAACAAACCCAAATAGGAATGAACGTACAAATACACAAAGTGTTGGCCCTTATGTCCTTACAAAGGTTCACTTAAATAAAATGTGTCTCCCATACAACAGCATGCAAGCTAGTCACACACGAGAATGAAGTAAACAATACACTTCGGCCTTCGAGGGCCAGCACTGTAACAAGGGCTTTAGCCCGCTATTTGCCACTCGGCTCCGCAGCACCTGCAAGAAACAATTCACCGCAACGGTGACAAACAAATGCAACGGTCAGCTAAAGCTGACAAAATTATAACGACCCCACCCCCTTATTGGGGTGGCGGTGCTCCTTCCCTGTAGTGCATTAGTATAATACAATGATTAAAATGAAAGTACAGTATTTGCACAATACACTACAGGTGCAGGCCCACGACCACACACCCCGTGCTCTCAGGGCACTTACTCGATGACCCAGTAAAAACCCTTGGTCACACCACCGCCTCTAGGACGACAAACCTTGTGAGCATTTTGGTTTTTCTAGCCTAAGCCTAAGACCCTCCATCTATGCCAACGGTAAGTGTCATATACTTTAGCTCTCTTTAACCGAACGACACAGAGCGGGTACGGTTCTGCCTAACCCGTTGCTCACACCGCAATGTCAATTTAAGCCATATGCACGGGCCAATCTTCCCGAGTCCCAAAATTATTACACAAATTTTACATAACCCAGTTAGGTACAAGTTGGCTCCCATGCCACCAAGTTGGCAGAATCAAGCTTCTGCCCAGTTTTCCGGGTGCATCTTGGAGTTAATCCCTAAGATTCACTGATGCAATCTACCGCGTAGAAAACCCCAAAACAACTATCGACACGGAGTCTTCTCCAAACATTCATGCATAATGAAACATCACCGATCCAGACAAACTTGTCTGGGTAGGCTTCACACACCATGTCTATGTCTGTACTTCGATTCTGGACTCTACATGCAAAATAACAAGGACTATTCATGTCTACCCGAAGGAACACCACAAACTCACTGCATACTTGCGAGAGCGGGCATCCTATGAAAAAAGGAAAGGGGACTTCACTTGTACAAGTAGAAAATCATTACCCTAGCATTTCTCTTCGGCGCCATGAAGATCTACTCGGATGGAAAGCACTGAAACAACCTTGCATTTGTAGATTTGAACTCGATTTGCGATTTGGCGCCCCGAAACTCCTCCGGCGGCCGGATCTCCACTCCTTCTTCTTCCTTGCTCTCCTCTCTCTCTAGAAATTTAGAAAGAGAATAACCCAAGTAAAATGAGGGAGAAAACCCTCATATCCCGGACTTAAACCAGCAGGAAAAGCCTGAACCGTTGGATCCCAAAATAAGGAAACGAACGGCCAAAATTTGCTCTAAAAGTCAAATTACTGGGCCAAACTTTGCTTGTGACACGCCCGTGTCCAAGGACGTGTTCCACACTTGCCGCAAACCAGGAAATTCAGAACAGGACATGGCCTGAGACAAGGCTTGTGACACGCCCGTGTCACCCATGGACACGCCCATGTCCTGGGCCATGTGCCTCAATCGACACTGAAACCATCACGTCCTGAATAAGACACGGGCTCAGACATGCCCGTGCCAACTACGATATGCCCGTGTCAATCAGTACATGCCCGTGCTCCGGGTCGTGTCCCTCAATCGACACAGGAACAAAACTTGCATAAGAGGACACAACCATGTGACATATGCCCATGTCATAGGTCGTGTGCTTGACACGCCCTGGGACACACCCGTGTCCCAGGCCGTGTCGCAGGCCATGTCCTAGCACTCGATTCTCGTCGACCTCGCCTCGACAACTCGAGCACGACATGGCCATGTGACACGCCCATGTCACAGGCCGTGTTCACCTTTCCAAGACTCAAACTTTACTCAAACATCGCCTGTTCCTCTTTTGAGTTTCGGGGCATTACATCGCCTAGCAGGTGTAGAAGGACTTTTGTCCATCTCTCCTATGAAGTGCAGAAGGACTTTCGTCCATCTGTCCTAAGAGGTGTAGAAGGACCTTCATCCATCTCGCTTAACAGGTGCAAAAGACTTCTTTCCATCTCGCCTTGATAGTGGAAGAGTGTAGAGCCTATTTATTTCCAAGGGCCAATTCAGCCATCGAAGCAGGCTATAATATTTCTGAAAGGAGGAAATTCATGAGCACGCGAGCTTGGTTTCATGCTTTTCTTGTCCGAGGGACATCAATTACTATATAAGAGGCGTAGGTTCTACGCATTCCAAGTCTGAGGCAGCGTCTTCCCATCGCCCTTAGCTTTAAAGTCCCATGTTTTACTATTGCGGTGATGATGGATGGTCCTTCCCAGGTTGGGGATAGCTTGTCATTTTAAGGGCCCTTTTTGGCTGCCTCAAAATTTCGGAGGACTAGGTCCTCGATGTTGATGGGCCTCAATTTTACCCTCCTATCATAGAAACGAGTTATGTGATTCTTATATATAGCAATCCTCTATGCTACTTCGTCCCTAACTTCCTGGACTAGGTTTAGGTTTCCCGAAGGAGTGTCGTTCTCCATCGGGTCGAATGCTGGGACTCAGGAGCTTGGGATGCCGATGTATATTTGTATTACTATCTCTGACCCATAACAAAGGTTGAAGGGAATCTCTCCTATCGGGGTCCTCTCCGTTGTTCGATATGCCCACAATATATTGGGGAGGGCGTCTACCCATTATTCCCCAAACTCCTAGAGGCGGGTCTTAAGGCCCTTTAGGATGGTGCAGTTAGTGACCTCTATCTATTCATTGGCTTATAGATGTTCTATAGCTGTATGACGAATCTCTATCTTCATGTCCTCGCATATTTTGGTGAAGGAATTTCCTATGAATTGCATCCCATTGTCGGCAACAATGGTAGCCAGGATGCTGAAGCGCCAGAAGATGTTCTTCGAGATGAACTGCTTAGCATTCTCCTTGGTGATCTGTTAAAAGTAGCGAACAAACGACTAGAGCAGAGAATAAACGACTAAAACAAGCCGGAACTTTGAATAATTGAAATTTTATTATCCAAAAAGATATCATTTACAAAGGTATGGCCTCCCTTTTATAGAATGGAGGAGAGAGAGAAGAATACAAACAACAATGTGGGACTAAAGCTATACAATAGATCTGGGCGGCTAGAATAAGAGACCGGAACAGGCCGCGCGGTTAGACAATGTTCTAACCGCTCGGCAATACCAGAACCAAGAGGGAGAGATGCGGTAGGAGACCGCTAGACCGGCCGGTTTCCAAGCCGCCAGAGATAAGCCGTCAGACCGCCGGATACCATACGGCGACAGCCTGGAAATCAACCTGCCAACCTCAATCCGCCAGACCGCCCGGTCAACAACCCGCCAGGCTCAAACCGCCAGACCGCCTGGTCTCATACTTCGACACTCCCCCTCAAGCTGGAGCATAGATATCAATCATGCCCAGGTTGTCACAAATGTGGAAGAAGGAAGTAGAAACCGGCTTGGTGAAGATATCAGCCAACTCTTTGTCGGAGGTGACGAACGGAGTGCAAATCTGTTTCTTCAAGACCTCTTCTCGGATGAAATGGCAGTCGACCTCTATATGTTTCGTTCTCTCATGGAAGACCGGATTTTTGGATATGTATATAGCGGCTTTGTTGTCACAAAACATAGGCAGAGGATAGTTGTAGACCTCTCCTAGGTCAAGCATGAGAGCCCGCAACCATTTTAACTCACACGTGGTTGACGCCATACTCCGGTATTCGGCTTCTGCACTGGACCTTGAGACAACAGACGCTGCTTCTTGCTCTTCCAGCTCACAAGATTACCTCCAACAAATGTGCAGAAACCCGATGTAGATTTACGGTCACCTTTATCATCCGCATAGCTTGAGTCTGAGTAGGCTTCAATTCTCAGATGACCATGCCTCTGAAAGAGTAGCCCTTTCCCTGGTGCTGCTTTGACATACTCTAGTATCTTCAAGGCAGACTGAAGATGACATTCCCTGGGAGCTTGCATGAACTGACTGACCTTGCCTACAGCATAGGCAATGTCGGGTCTTGTCACCCGTGAGATAAATGAGTTTGCCCCCAGACGTT